>CARXXK010000001.1:129674386-130910080 GCA_949089665.1 Macrosiphum euphorbiae
GTTTTAAGACAGACTTTTAAGATAGGTACGTATTATGATTAATTGCTTAGTTATTATTTGATTTCAAATTGTACCAAGTTATTAGTAGGTATTCAAAAATATTACATATGAATAAGACGTAACATAATATTGTGACAGACCGTAATATTAGTGTTATGGAGTGTATTATTGAAAAAGAATTAAAGGAAATTATCGGTGAAGGTGCTTTCGGGAAAAATTGTAATTTAGTGTGGTTTAAGTTATAATTGTATGATTGGAGGAGAAGAATGGTGATTCCGACGAATATTTTGGGATGTTATAACATCTGATGGATCTCATCATAACATAATGATCAAGTTAAAACTTCAATATTTTGTACTACGCAAATGTCTTGAATCCGACTTACTATTCGGTAATGAATTCGTTTTTTATGAAAAGATCATACCGTTCCTATCGAAGTGCTGAGGACCAACATTTAATGATGCTCATTTCATATTTTTTCCACGTTTTATTTATGGTGGTAATAAATGTAGAGAATTTATGGCAAATGATTTAATTGTTGTTGAACACGTTAGTACTTTAGGATATTCTTTAAATAACGAGAAAGAGTTCTTGAACATCGATCATTTAAAAATCACACTTCAGACAATAGGAAAGTAAGTAGTAGTAAGTAGTAAGTAGTAATATATTGAAATATTTGTAAAAATGTAATTATTCAGCACACGAAAACATTTTTTTAAGTAAAAAAAAAAAAAAAAACATAGAAATGTATAACTATTGTCTATTAACAACATTCTACGGCTTATAATATAGTCAATCATTATCTCACTAATAATATATCCCATACTATTATTATACATTTACACTATTTAACACAGCTCTGATCATAATTCATCAATTTGAATTAAATTAATTGATCCAGAATTTTTTGAATAATATTATACAATTAAAAAATTAAATTTAAAGTGTAATTTTTGAAACTGAAATAATATTACTAAAGTCTTTTTAGCTTATAATATCATATGTATTGATTATAATGAGTATCTAAATATATCTTTTCCTACAAACGTAATAAACAGCACCTGTAATATTATACAATGTGTAAATTATTATTCTCTTATTCACATGGTACCTACCTAGATTGAACTTTTTTTTAAATGTTGTCACATATTATAAATATTATTTTTATATATTACTATTGACATTATTAGTAGAACACTATTAGTACACAATATAGGAATAAATAGATGGGTAAATATAATATTATATTTATCGACTTATATGTGACTTGTATTAATAAAACAATTTAACGTTCAGGTCTCATGGACTATCGTATACTGCCAAACACAAAGACCCTGACAGATTCCGGGACCTCATCGCTGGTATCAAAGACACACAGTTTGACGTCAACGGCCACTGGATGGCGCAGAACGGATTGTTGAGAAAGTGCGGCCAACGAGAGGTGAAACGATTGTTGGAAGGGGATGGTGGCCGGTACAGGGATCACGCTCACTTACGCCGCTTGAACGAGCTCTTGGACGACGCTAAGAACACCATAAGACAGACGATGGGAGCCTGAGAACCACTGTCGGTCATATGTGACGGCGATTACCACGCTTTAACACCAAGTTGTTATTCCAGTACGACGAGCACGGATTATACTTCTAGACTTCTATTCGATTCATTACGGGTCACACCCGTTGGACTTGTCGTCGTTCTTATACAATATGTCTACCACGCAGCGGGTGTGAGAGTTGCACTGGGACGACTTACTGGACACCTACTGCGCCGCCCTGGCCGCGTCTGTCCCGCCCAGCGCCCGAGTCCCTATTCGCGCTGAAATTGACGCCTAGATGGCCGCGACCACCGTCGATTAGCCTGCCGTATATGTTACGTGTCAGAAGCGATGAACTGGATTCGTTGGTGGCGAGTGACGATCTGGTGGACTACTTTCTGGCGTTAGGTGGTGATCTGGCAACCGAGTGCATAGCCGACATTGCATAACATCTAGTCGACATGGGCTAATAGGGAATGTGAGACTTGACGTACACTCTAATCCGTGGGTCAAGGACACGAACTAATAATACAGTTTGCCCACATACGTAGTTGAGCTAATTCGTGTATTTTGTTCCTTGTGTTTTAAAATTCTATACCTATTCAAACTTTTTGATTCCATGACGCCATGACGAACTCTTTACAATATTATGATGCCTCTCAAATTATTATTAAGAACGTAGACAGAAATTTTCGTAATGTAAAATTATGTACCGGAAAATTCGAAATTAAATGATTTACGTTTAGAATAAAAGAACATTAATATATTAATCATTATCATCGTAATTTTGGCTTCTTCTTCAGTGCCAGTTCTCTGAAAAAATATATACGACGTCTTTTGGAGCCGTAAATCACAGTTTTAATACTTCTGATTTAGACCATATTTTATACGTATATATTGTTGATTAGACTATAATAAAATATACTGTAAAACAAACACATTATGTTGCTTCATTTGTTGTATTTCGAGACTATTAACTGCAACATGACAGGCTTCATAGTATACTGCCATTATATAACAATTGTACACGCATATTAGTATATTTTTTAAAATATTTTACAACTTATAA
The DNA here is from genome assembly GCA_949089665.1 of Macrosiphum euphorbiae. Classification (NCBI taxonomy): domain Eukaryota; kingdom Metazoa; phylum Arthropoda; class Insecta; order Hemiptera; family Aphididae; genus Macrosiphum; species Macrosiphum euphorbiae. Next base: position 129,676,990 of record CARXXK010000001.1, read on the forward strand.
AATATTTTTAACACATTGAATTATATTATGTAATAAATAATTAAATTATTTACAAGCGTAAATATTATATTTGTTTTTATTATTTGAAATTGTTTCTAAAAATGTAATTTTTTAAAAGTTAAACTAAAATATATTACCTACCTATGTGTTATGTATAATATATAAATTAAATATATTTACTGAGTATTTTTAAAATATAAAATATCTCTTTGTGTAATCGTTGCACTTTAAACTTGTTTAGACTTGGTTAGGTTTAGGTTCAAATTATACAAAGAATAAATTAAGTTAAAAAATTAATTTTTCATAAATTATAACCTGCTGTCTGCCTATTATCCAACAACTTATTCAATGTTAAGTAAATATTATTTATATGTTTCAAAGGTATTAGTATTAAATTTCACATAACACAATTTTATCGATGAGGTACATAATTTGAGCTCTGGAATTACAATTGAGAATAATTGAAAGAAATAGTAGCCAGAAATAGTAGCCGTTTCAGAAAACGAAACCGTCCGAAAATACAGGAAAGTGGTGACTGGTCGATGACCACCAGTTGAATTTGGATTTCGACTACCTAGTCATGACGCCCCAACGCTGATAAAGTGAGTGACCAATTATATAAGCATTACATTTTTAACTAGAATAGTACTATATAATGGTAATTTAGGTTTCGTCTTAGTACGATTGTGTTTTTGGACGTTATTTGTTCTTAATCTTGAACATATTATCATGTTTTCGGTAGAAATGTTAACATCTTGTTCTACGTAAATCCAACGAGTCTGGCGAAAAACAAAGAGCTTGTATTTTGCAGTTTGGGAAAAGTCGTAATGCGGCGGAACAGCACAATCAGAATATAAATCGATGGACTCACCGGATATAAGTAGTAGTGTTATTATCCAGATTTATTTTGAAATTAATACCATATTTATTCTATTAATAATAATAATATTATATTGGTATTTAGTTTTGGTCTGGGTATAATAACACTATGAAGTTGTAAACGAAAAGTGTACACTAATATGTTACGATAATACGCTTATACGTCTTGATGCATTGTTTGTTTTTCGGTTTTTCAATGAATTAGTACCTAATTACAATCAAAATAATGTATAAAATAATATCAACACATCATAATAAATATTACAAATGTACAACTATATGAGTCATAATTAAATTATACTAATACCTAAAGTAACAACCTCAATTCGGTATGCTAGGAGCCGCTCGGCTGCTTGATTGTTGCTGTGATCTTTACCACGAGCACTTGAAACAATTCAACGTACTTATTGGTGACGGAGACAATTCATTGACACGTGCGATGAATCCCCACGAGCAGCCAGACATCGTGTGCCATCGTTTTCCAGTCGATGTGTTTCTGTTTCATTTCGAAATGCTTAATTATGGGTCACCAGTCGGTTTTCGTGAATATAACGACAAGTGTAGCATATTATACACACGTATTTATAACTTATAATCAACGTATACAACTGAATATCTACTAAATTATTCAATTACATAATATTTATGATCGATATCGACATCTTATTCACAATCTATTTACGTCAAACGATTCTAATCTGACATTGGTCATGGTAGAACGGGTTCTATATACTTAGTTAATAATATTAATTTGTTACTACCATGCCTCTACTGCAGATAAATAATGTTATTCCAATAATGTAGCTAAGACCTTGTAATATTTTAAAAATAATTATGAGATAATCAAATTTTAACTATCAGTCAAATCACACTTATAAATGTATTTTAAACAATGACATAACTATTGCAGTTTTTTATATTATAATAAGATATAATCTTGAGTAAGTATAATTTACATTATGGCGTATTAAAAAATGAGTAGATTTTATACCTATATTATACGATTAATATAAAGAGTGGGTAACTATGTTATTATTTTTTATGTTGTGGTATTATCCTAATTCCTAATAGGAATTATTATGAAACGAAAAACCTGCCCCGTATTATTCAAATTCTTAAAAATTAAAATAATAAATTAATTTAGTATAGATGAATATTGGTTGAATTAGATTAAATTAAATATATTTTAATCATCACATTTAGTGAACATTAAAACTAAAAATAATTTTGATGACAACATCTGGTGATTTGAGTTATATTGATTGTGTGTATACACGGCATTAGAAGTGAAGTACAAAGATAATAATACAGTATATTATATTTTGTTATTAGCTAAATCGAATTAGTACTCAACGAGAATTAAGGAAGTTGAACGTATTGTGATCAAACAATCATTTCAGCAATGGAGTCTTTATTGCAAGAAGAATTGCCAACAATTGTAAGCAATGGTGCGTTCGGAAAAAATCTCAAATATGTATCATTTGAATTGGACAAGGATCTCGTCGGACAGAATCAGTACATGTCAACAGTATTATTTGGTACAGTCACAACATCCGATGAATCAAAACATCGTGTTCTGATTAAGTTAAAACTTCGAGATGAGGAAACTAGAATTAAGTTTAAAATCGACTTTCAATTCCACAACGAAATTACGATGTATGAAAAAATTATACCATTTATATTTGAATGTTATCGCTCTATGAGAGGTGTTGGGGACTGTCCCACATTGGCTAGATGCTTTTACGGTCGTAATAAATGTGGTGAGTTTGCTGAAAGAGATTTAATAGTATTGGAGAACGTTAATCCTTTGGGATTCCGATTGAGTGAAGCACGTCCTTTTCTTGACTATGATCACGTTTTAATTGCATTCCGAACTTTAGCAAAGTAAGTTATCACAATAATATTTTTATATAAAAATAAATACAATGGCTTATACATTTAGGGAGTTTGAGGTTTTCTCACGAAACAAGAGACTTTGTGACGATTTCTGAACTTTTAGTCATATTCAAATATTTAATACTATACAAAATAATTTTTTATTAAACTTATCATTTAACGTGTAAAAGTCTGAGTACAAATGCTATTTTGAAACAATGTTTAAAACAATAAAATAAAATATAATGAATTTATTTCACTTTAGGTTTCATGGGTTGTCATATACAGCGAAACACAAAGAACCCGGTCGACTTCAAGAAATCACTATGGATATCCGGGATACACAATTTGATGCAAATGGACAGTGGATATTTAATAACAACGCATTAGGTAAATTTTTTAAGCGAGGAGTCGACCGACTAATTGAGCGTAGCGGTAACCTTTACCGGGACAACGAACACTTGCGACGAATTAAAGTGCTCATCGATGACGGAAACAACTCACTGAGACGTGTGCTCGTTCCCCAAGAACCGTTTTCCGTCGTGTGCCACGGGGATTTCAATCGAAACAATGTGTTGTTCCGGTACGACGAGTCGGGACTTCCAGCTGACGTTTTGCTATTCGATTTTGGAACTCCTCGTTACGGGTCTCCAGCGTTAGATCTGTCGTTTTTCTTGTACATGAACACAACGCAAAACTTGCGTAAAAGTCGATTGGACGATTTACTGAACGCGTACTGCTTGACGTTAGCTGAATCCGTACCGTCCGGCGTCCGGGTGCCAAACAGAGCCGAACTGGACTCCGAAATGTCCAAGTGTGCCTTTTTGGGATTAGCACATGCAATTTTTTTCTTACCCCATCAGTTAGAATCTGATAACATTTATCGTGAGGGAATGGACGAAGAAGAAACTACAGAGTGGCTATTACAGCTGGGTGGTGATACTGCAACGGATCGAGTGGCTGACTTAGTCCAACACATCGTCGATATGGAATACACAAATTTGTTACGTAGTTAACGGTTTTTTCAGTTGTTTGGTAATGATCACCATAATGTAATTTTATGTTGCTTTGATTTTCATTTAAATATTTAAAGATATTACTATGTTTTTTTTTTATAATTAAAATGTTTAATATTATGAATGTTTGTATTAACGCAGGTTTATGTATCAATATTATTATATTTTACATAAGTCCTTGTTTAACCTACCTACCAAATTGTATACTATATGCTTTCATATGATATATTAACCGGTCCACTTAAGATACTTTAAGTCACAGAACAATACATTTTCTTAAAACATAGTAATTAATTAGAAATTAATGAAACGTTATTAAAAATATTAAAATTATTTTAACTGAAAAATTGGTGGGAATTGAATTTTTTTGTTTAAAAAAGGTTGACATTGGTTACAGGTTATAATAGAATTGAGTATAATATTATATTGTAATATATATTCAATGATAATAGTAGGGGAGAGTGTTGTACCTTGGCACCATTTTTATAAAAAAAATTCTAGAACCTTTAATTTTGAATATTAAATGTTCATTTTTATTACTCATATAGACAATACACATAAGTATATGGTAATTTTTTTTAAAGGCCTTATATCAATTATTTTTTAAATTAAAATTTATTTTTTAAAAACACAAAAAATGGTCCAAGGTACAATATATATTGTACCTTGGTATTTGGGGTATTGTACCTTGGTTTGCATTGAAATATGCATACTTAATTTCAAAAATAATTTTATATTATGTATTTGATTAGTTATGAATGCCTAGTTATTATTTATTTCAATTATTATAGTTACAAAATATATTTATTATTATTTATAGATACCTACCTATAATATTACACAATAATAAGAAAGGTAAATAAAATAAATAAACTTCAGTCTCATGTTGTCTTTACCCTTTTAATACCTCATTTGCTTCTAGGCATAATAACTGTAGGTACTAATCTACAAGCAATTAAATAATAATTTTTAATGAAATACCAATTTATGAACAATTAATGGATGGTCCAAGGTACAATTTTTTTTTTGGTCCAAGGTACATTCGAGTTATATTTTTATTAATTGTTCTTTTGGCCATTTTGTACATTTATATTGTAACAAAGGACCACACCATTCAATTAAATACAATATTTAACATAGATGAACACTTACCTTATTAATTTAAATGAACAAATTAAAATACAAAAAGTTGTGTTTTAAAATTCAAATATTATTTTTTTAGTGATAAGAAAATGATTTGCTGTTTATCAAAAAAATACGCGCATTTTTGCTATCAATTTCTAAATTATTTATTGTAGTAGGACTAATGACGTAAATTTCTTCCATGAGATTTTGTTTTCCCCCAATATTTTATAAAATATTTACATTAGTCCAAGGTACAAGCGGTCCAAGGTACAACACTCTCCCCTAATAATAGAAATTAGTAGGGGCTTCTTGGGTTTTTTTTATATTTCAATGGTTGCCATTGATTACGCTGGCAGATGTGGTAAGACCCTGATAATTACACTTCTATTATAGACACCACAGTTATCACTGGGTGTGCTCGAGGATAGATAGTTTTCATCCCAAGAATACCGTTAATCCCAAGTGATTATAACATTTATATATGATTTTAAAAGAATACAGTTCCCTCTTAAGGTATGATTTTCCATGACAACGAACAAACCTCAAGGAATATCATTGAACATAGTTGGCATCGATTTGAGAGAGGGCTGTTTCTCACATGGACAGTTCTACGTCATATGTTGCAGGGTTAGCTAGCCTTGCTATTGTGCTTTATAATAACTATGTTTTTCTAACCGTTACAGTTGTCATTTAAACCAAACAAAATCATGATTTAAATTTTGTACATAATATATAGATAGTTATAACTTATAACAATTATTTAGTAATAACAATTTTTTTTTAACGATTTCGTGTAGTTTATTACACACGTTACAGTTACGATGGCTACTAAACAAGATAAGTGAATAGTGTTCTATTAACCGACTTTGCGTTACACAATAAACCGCATTCATGAAAACACTTAAAATATTTAACTATAAAATGAACCGCAAGTATCAGTAAATAATGTTATTTACTTTACTTGTTTATCAATAAATATAGGCATAAACTACTGTAATAAAAAAACCAAAAATGATGTAATAAACAAATAATATTGATAGCTTCTATTATACTGCACATTAACGTATTAATGAATAAGTGAGGTGATAAGTGATTTTAGAGGCGTGGCTTAAAGATAATAGGTATATACGATTTGCTATGCAATCATAATTCATAATTGCCCAAATGATAAGTACTCAACTAAATAACATACAAATAAGACCCGAGGAGGTTTGATCCGTCTGTCCCACCCGGCGTCCAAGCCCCAGGTCACGCTGAAATTGACGCCGGGATGGCCGCGACAAGGGATTTGCCAAAACGTTGACTGGCCTGCCGTATATGTTACGGTCCAGAAGCGATGAACTGGATTCGTTGGTGACGAGCGATGATCCGTTGGACTACTGTCTGTCGTTGGGTGGTGATTTGGCAACCGATTACTTTCCTTGTTTATCAACAAAATTAATAGGCATAACTTACTGTGAATACAAAACGAAAAAATGTGTAACAAACAAATAATATTAATAACTTGTATTATACTGAAGATTAAAGTATTAATGAATAAGTGAGGTGATAAGTGATTTTAGAGGCGAGGTTTCAAGATAATATATATATATATAATATATATGATTTGTTATGGAATTATAATTCAATTGTAAATCGTCAAAATGATTAGTACTCAATTAAATAACATAAAAATAAGACGTAAAATATTGCAACCTACTGATTAAAAGTTACGGAAGGTGTCCTTGAAGAATAATTCAATTCAATTGTCAGTGAAGGTGCGTTCGGTAAAAATTGTAACTTAGTGTCATTCAAATTATATAATAATTGTATGATTGGTATGAAAGAATGGTGGTACAAAAGAATGTTTTGTGACGTTATAACTTCGGACGGATTACATCATGACATATTGATTAAGTTAAAAATTCAAGATTTGGTATTGTGTGAATGTTTTGGATGCGACTTTATGTTTAATAACGAATTAATATTTTAGGAAAAGATCATACCGTTTCTACTAGAGTGCCGGGGACCAACAGTCAATGATGCAAATGTCCTATTTTTACCACGTTTTTATTATGGTCGTAATAATTGTAGTGAACTTATGGCAAATGATTTAATTGTTATCGAAAACGTTAGTACATTAGGATATTGTTTAAGTAATGATAAAGTGTTCTTGGACTTCAACCATTTAAAAATCGCACTTCAGACGACAGCAAAGTAAGTTTACCTGAAATATTTATATATTTTATTTTTCATCGCACAAAAGCCTTTTTTTGAAATTAAAGTAAAAATTAAGAGATGAGTAATAATAATTAATAATTACTAATATAATAATTATATAAATTGTCTATAAAATCTACTACTATACCTTCTATACCTCGTTCAGGTTTCATAGACTTTCGTATACTGCCAAACACAAAGATCCTCGTAGAATGTACGATGTCATAGAAAACCTTCACAACATCCAGCTCGATGAGAATGGGCACTGGATGTCTCAGCACGATATCTTTAAGAAGTGCGGTAAACTAGGAGTGGACCGACTGTTGGAACGAGGCGCGGAAAGGTACCGGGACCACGTGCACATACTCCGCTTGAACAAGCTGTTCGATGGCTCCTAGAACACGTTATTGCAGACCTTAAACGGCTGAGAACTACTGTCCGTCATATGTCACGGCGATTTGCATCGCGAAACTTTGATGTTCCAGTACGACGAGCAATGCAGGGACACCCGTTCGACGCACTGGCCTTAGACTTTTTTACGCTACATTACGGGTCACCAGCATTGGATCTAGCATCGTTCCTGTATATGTCTACCACTCAGTGGGTGCTTGAAGTGCACTGGGATGACTTGCTGAACACTTACTGCTCCGCACTATCCGCGTCCGTCCCACCCGGCGTCCACGTCTCTGGCCGCACAGAAATTGACGCCGAGATGGTCGCGACTACTGTCAAAGCGTTCGCCAAAACGATGATTGGCCTGCCGTTTTTGTTGCGCACAAAAAACGATGAACTGGATTCGTTAGTGACGAGCGACGACCCGGTGGACTACTTTCTTGCGTTGGGTGGCGACATGGCAACCGAACGCTTGGCTGACATAGTGAAGCATTTAGTCAACATAGACTACACTGATGTAGGGCGTGATTTTCACTCTGATCCAGCTGAGAATTTAATCTCAAAATAGTTTGTCTACATATATGATTGAACTAATTTGAGCATTTTGTTCCTTGCCGTTTGTTTTTAAATTTTTCAGACAATTCTTATTTAATTATAGATTGTTGAGTGGATTATATTATATTCATTCCAATGTTAGATGTACAATAGGTATTACGTGTTTATTAATTAAAAGCAATACCTTATGCATTTTATTATTTTAAAAACTATTTAGTTCTCCGGAGAGCATGTACATTATTTATGTTGAACTGTTTATTAAAAAACAATTGAAAGTAGTTGTTGCTGTAATACTGGTTGGAAAAAATTGAAACTTTTAATCGTGGTGCTTGGAACACTAGGAAAGTGACCAATAAATATCTAATGTTTGATCAGATTAGTACAACTGGTAGTTAAACCTCGTTAGCTTTCGTCGTATTACGATTATATTTCTTGATCTTGAATATCATATATTATATTGTTGGTAGAGATGTTTAAGCCATTAGTCTACCTAAATCCAGCGGTTCCGGTGAAATTAAAACCAACTTAAAATTTTTTGCATCAGACAAATCGTTGGTAGTACTACTAACCGTACGGCGGTACAAGCCGACCAGAATATAAATCACTGGACTCGCCAGTCGCCGTCATAGGCGTAATCTAGGGTAAATTCTTGGAAGGGAAATCTCTGGTAAAACTAAAAATCTATAAGGTAAAAATATGACACTATAGCCCAATCAGTTCTGAGGGGGCAGTTGCCCCCTTCTCCCCCCTAGATGACGCCTATGCACACCGTATTACGTAGTACGTCACGGCATTAGGAATCAGGGCTTAAATCCAAAAATAATAATACCGTTTACCGTTATATGGATATCAAACGTTATGACCAAATTACTGTTTAACGTTACATGATATTAAACGTTATGATCAATTTAGCGTTTAAGGTTATATGATATTAAACGTTATGATCGATTTATCGTTTAACGTTATATGATATTAAACGTTATGATCGATTTATCGTTTGACGTTATAAAAAATTTAAACGTTTATAAAATGTCCCGTTTAACGTTTAAACGTTTTAAATATTAATTATTTATAACGTTTAAACTTTATGAAACACTAGTCTTGACTCTTGAAAAATTGGGGAAGGTTATATAATTCTAGTTATAACTTATAAATTATAACTTACTCATTACTTTTTTTTGTTACTAGTTACTTCAAATTTACTTCAAATTTACGTATAATGAAATATATATAAATATTAAATTGCAAGATAGGTACACGATGACACAACACATCATAAATTCATAAGTGATATATTATAATAACTAATAAGTATTTGTGATTATAAATTAAAATTCATAAGTCATAACATATAACTATAAAAGTACCAAAGAAAGAATTTTAATAAGATAAAAATAACTTCTTAAATCTTAAGTGGAGTCACACGGTTGACTATGCCTCCCATAGAATTCAGTTTGATTCATAAAAAAGTGCAAAACAAAAATTGTGTGGTTCTAGTATTCTACACTTTCTTGTTCGATTGTGTTATCTAAATTCCAATTTCCAACTAGGTCCCACTTCAGGACCGCACATGTCTCCTCTTTGAGAAGGGGAGAGAAATATTTATGGCTATTTTATTTCATAGTTCCATGTACATTTAATTAATTTTGATTAGTACCTAATATTAAAGTCACTTTATTATTATAGTCCTATCAAGCAACAGTTCTACAAAACTAACTAAATTCTAATTATATTCTATAGATAGTTTTCAATATTTTCGTAATTTCCTTTGTTGTCTGACATGTTTGTTATGATTCAATTTTTAATCGTTAGTCGTTTTTTGTTGCGTTATTCGATATTAATTTTAATCGTTTATCGTTACTGTTCCGTTATCCGTTATCCACTTCAATCGTTTATCGTTTACCGATATGTTATCCGTTATTCGTTTCAATCGTTTGTCGTTTACCGATATGTTATCCGTTATCGATTTCAATCGTTTTTTGAATCGTTTAACGTTATACTCGTAACGTTATGAAAACGTTTTTAAGCCCTGTTAGGAATCAGATTCAATTTGAAATCAATACAATATCTTTAGGTGTACCTAATGTTAGTTTTGATGTTAGTACTGCATATGAATCTATGAAGTTAGTTACTTATACATGTCACATGATAAGTACGTTTAGTTTGTTCTTTGATCTTTCGATAAGATATAGTAATAATTACAATCAAAGCAATGTGTATATGATTTCAATATATCATAACAGACATGACAAAGCTATTTAATTCGTAGTGATAATACAACTCAATTACCTATATATCCTACATAGTATATACATACAAGGACACCGTGCAATTAATATACATACTACTTATTCTACTTTTTAACGCTAATTCCATTGTTCGTTTTTATAAAAATAGTATTTAGGTAATATTTATTATATTTGCCTTTACATTTAGAGAATATAATAGTTCACATGTTAATTATTATTAATGTGACTTCCTAATAACTATTGAATATTTTATTTTTGTTAATAAGACATTAAGACTATTATAATATTACAACAGTATAACAATATTATTTATAATTAATTTGTGACTCGTAGGGTACGTAGGTAACTAAATGGAATTATATCATCATTGTTTATGATTGTACCTAGGTATACCTACTTATAATAATTATTTTTTTTATAGCTTTGTATTTATCTACCATGTAAAGTTCTAAAATTAACCTAATTTAACAAAATATGTATGTATTAATTATTATATTAACATATAATTTCTGGTACACAAATTAATATTATCAAACTATGTAAAAGGTATCTTTAATAAATTATCTAATTATTTCAGTTGATTAACTGTTTACTTTAAAGGTATAGACTATAGGTACTTGGTTGAATTGATAGTTAATGTAGATATACACAATGCGTGAAGTAGGTGCATAAATAAAAATATTTATCTATGTTTTTTTTTTGCACTAGATAGTTAAAATATTGATATTACAATAAATTTAGGTTATCAAATTATATTTCAAAAATGTAGGTTAATTGAATAGGTTATATTATATAATACACAAAAAATATTTAAATTAAAAATGTAAATAATCTTTTTCAGTTGCGTTATAACTGACGCCGAGTCTTCGTTTAGATGAACATTTTGATAAAACCCATATCGTAATCGGTCAGTTTGACGACTTTCCATCAGAAAATGATAATATCTAAAATTTAAAATATGAGAAAGGGATACGAATTCAAATATTATTAAAATAATTTTTAATAATGTAATATACTATTGTACAGTATATTTTATCATTCAAGTAACATCTCGACTTTATTTTTATTATAAGTTTTACTATCAATGGATTTAAAATCGATAAAACGTAATGTATATAATATATATATATATATATATATATATATATAATATTATTTATAGTCAAATGGTTGACAAAAGCTAACCTGTAAGTTATAAAGTAAACAAAACGAGACTCACAAATATAATTGTTAATAATATACTTAATAATACAATACAATTTATTATATATTAAAATACACATACGTTGTAGGTATACATAATACTTATATAATATATAATTTATTTAAACAATGATAATATAAGTTATCGTAATTCAGTTATCGTAATCCACTGTTAATTATGTATAATGTCTTTCATAATCATGGACGGAAACTATTTTTTAACTTTTTTAAAGTAGTTTTTATTTACAAAAATATATGTATTAATGTCTTGTATATTATATTATCCAATTTAAGTGCAAAATACAATATCGGCAATATACGCACCCTGGCTGAGGTGAAAAGAGTGAACGGGAATTTCTATGTGTTCATAACGCTTTTTGAGTACTAAAATGCTAGTCTCATTAGTCTCAACATTCAAACGCACCATGATTAATAAAAATCTTGTAAACCATTAAGAATCTCAAATCCAAAGGATATAACGGATAACCACAAAAGTTTAATCAATACTGAAAAACATACCAATTATTTAAATTCCGTCCATGTTTATGAAATGCCCTATATTATCCATATGTTGATAAGTATTCAATAAAAATTAATTAGAAACATTATACAATTATGACAGTTTATTTGTATTATCTAAACATCATAATTATTTAAGAGTTAGGACTTACAATTGTGTTTATTATTTTAATAATTTAATGCATAATGAAGACGAGCGTGGTTTTAAATACATGGTGTTCAAAAAATGGTAAACGCTTTATTTACTGTTTGCATATTTTTATACTTATATATACCTAATAGGTACCTACATAAAGTTAGACTGTTGCAAATTAGGTAAAATATTTAATCACTTCATTAATTCATTAAATTATATCATATTATTGTTTATCAATCCTAATAAGTCTAATGACCGTTTCCAAACTTTTTTAACACTGAATAATATTGTTTTATAAATAGTAAATACCAAATTATTGATTGAAGTTTATTCTTGAACATTTTGACGTTTTAGACACATTTAAAATCTTCTGAGAGTTTTTTTTCGTTGATCTAGAACATTCACAGTTTCAGATTTTACGTTACTGTATACTTTCTTCTAATAGCTATTTATTAGTTTTTAATTATTAAAAATCAATGGATTGAAAAAGTCACCATTTTACCTTCGTGTTTTATATTGAACTGGTATAAGCACTATTAGGTATCTATAGTACATACATGTACGACGTGCCGGAATCCCTACTATATTTTATGGACTATTTGCTAAGTCAAAAATCTGGTACCAATCTGATTGTATTATGAACACTTGACTTACATACATCTAAAAACGGATATTATATAATATAAATATTTGAAATTGAAATTTAAGTTCAAGGTTTAAAGTTTAGAATTGTATTTAAAAAATAGACGGACCTTGGAATTTTGAATTTTGAATACCTCATCATAATATCTGGCTGGCAGACCTGGCAGCCCAAAATTGAGTACTTAAAATAGTTTTATTCAGATCTCGGTGTATTCAGTATTGTATAGTATTTTGTACCGTAATATAGGGCGATTTCTTCCCACAGAAAATACTACACTTCACTGAAAGTATCGATTTGTATGTGTGTGTTCACAGATTCCACGATAATCCGTACAGTTTTAAGCACTAGGACATGTAGTTTACGGAGACAGTGTTATGCTGATGTGCTAACGTAATGCTAACGGTGAGGTGAGTCAATATCGATGACTTTAACCAAAACATTCGGCTATTCCGGTTCGACGACAGTGGCTGGCTAAAGTCTAAACCAAAGTGTAGCTAACTAACTACTTGCAAAACTGTGAAACTAACCATAATTTTTTTTGAGTCATATTCGTTCTTAGCACTACTTGATTTTAGATTCTGAGCGGAGCAAGGAAGCTAGTGGTTTTACAATGGTGTTAATTTTTTTCTTCTTTTTATATCCTGTATACAAAATTTTCACCAGAAGAAGTGCTTCGATTTCAACATATAGTACCTTATCTTTTAGCAAATTGGATCAAGATGGTACTTTAAAGAGGTCATTTTTCCATTTTATTAATAGTTATTTAATTCCACTGTAAAAACCACCGAAAAATTACCGAAAACCGCTAAAAATTTTATTTTAATTTCTAACGCTTTGTTTATTACCATAGAAACGAATAAAAAATTATAATATTATAATATTAATTCAACTTACATGCTATAATAATTAATGACAATATAAAATATCTAGAGTGACAAACCGTCTCCACTCAGAAACGTTTTTCTTACACAATGATATTATATCATTAAATTCAAGTTTAATACAATCCATTATACAATGACCCACTTGTAACCTACTGTACAGCAGAGCGACATCCACTTACCCACTTTTTATAATTTGAATATACCGATAATTTTGATAATTGTATACAATAAAATCTAACGTATTTACATATTATACCGTATACGTACTCAAAAATAAAAATAACGGCTGTGACAGTTTGTAATAGTAACCTACCTATTTTGTACGATGTAGGTAAAACGGTGTAGTCACTATCAATTGGACGTATGAGAAATAAGTAAGTACCGTTTTTACGGCAGTTTAGTTACACAATTGTCCACCAGGAAGCGCTAAGAAGGCCGGTTTCGGAAATATTTTATAAGCAATATGGTCTATTTCAGTATATTTGTTTTGAATAATAAACATATTATTAACATATTGATGAACATTGTTTATTTATATTTTATTATTCTATAGTACCACAGTACCACACTACCTATAGTAGAAATATAACCATCCACACCTACCTAAAACTAGTAAAACTTATTATTATTTTTAAACATTTTTCATATTGTGCTAATAAATATGCCCAACAAATGTTTTGTTCCCGCATGCAAGTCTGGTTACTTAAGTAATACTAAAATATTAAAACCAGCAGTGAAAAATGTACCACCCATGTTCCATCCACTACAAGTAATATAGATAGTTATTGTTTTGTTTTAAATTATAATAATATTTTGTATACTTAATTATGTACTGTAACATACCTCTAACGAAACTTAACACGTTGACCAACGAGAGGAAGCCTGCGTCCACAATTTTTTTTATTATTCTACTGATCTTTATATAACATTTTTTTTAAAACAAAAGAGAACTATACAATACATATAAGTAGGTATATAACTTAATACTAAAATAATTAAATATACAATTAATTATACAAAAAACCAATAATAAAGAACAGTCTGATTTTTAATACAAATTTAATGTTTGCATTATGTCATTTAAATCAAAATGTTCTCTAGGGTTCTTACATTCTAAGTTATCTCTTAGAGACTTTATATTTTTATTAAGAATAACAAATACAATGTTTGAATATGTAGTCTAAATTATTTATTTATTAATAATCAACGGACATACGCCCTTTAACAAGAAAAAAAAACATAACATAATAATTGACACATATTAAACTAATAACAAAGGGATAAATAAAGAGAGGAGTGAGAGGAAGTGAGAGGAATAGAGAATCCTTCAATTCTTCACTCCAGTTTTTATTTTTACGTCAATAGTACCTATTAAATAGTATAATAAATTATAATACTATAAGGTGAATATTTGATTTTATTTATTATAAATTTGAATGAATATTGAATACTGAAGTATGAAAGTTATAAAAGTTTTTTGTGACAATGAATAAAAGGAAACTGAGGAAAAAAAGGGTCGTCAAAATGTGTGTACCTAGATCGTAAATACGCCACTGGGATTATCCAGACTATATATTAAAAAATCATATTGATTCTGATGCTGATTTTAGACCAGAATTATGGGCTAGTGAACCAGACAATAGCCCAAGAACAACGAACTGATCTGAAAACGTTCATATGCTCTTCAATAGTAAATTTTATACCTCCCGCCCTCACATTCACCAAACAAAATTATATGAATAAAATATGAAAATAATATATCATTCTGATTACAAATACAAAAAAAAATTTATCTTTTAACATTTTTAATGCAAATGAGTACCAATAAATATTAAATATGTATTAAAAAGTAAATAAATTTATATTTTGATATGAAAAATGATTGTAACTGTAATTTGTGCAATTTTAAATTTTAATGACTTTTTTGTGTAAATGATAGTACCTAATTGTAATTACTAATTTTTATAATTTTTAATTTGGCAAAATTGTGAATAATGTATTTCTAAGGAAGCTGTTCTAAAAGAAGAAGTTCCAACAATATTTTTAAATCCGCTAGTTATATAACATATAAGTTATAAGTCATATAACATCAGAATACAATGAAACAGAAAATCCTAAGCCTTATAAGGTTAAGGAAAATGTTGTTTGAGTATAATAATTTTCCATCATCAGTAATGACCAATTCGAAAATTTGGAGTCACCCACTCAAATTATGTACACCCTATGCGTGGATAAATGTCTTTGAAAAAAGGTTTCTATTGTTCGTAAATTGCTCACAAATGAGTTATGTTTTTGTGCGCAAATGATTTGTAGCCATTAGCGACCATGGAAGCCAGCGACTTCCCAGGCCGGGCTGTAATCAGCTGGACCCTGAAATCCGTGAACACGGGTTCTACAATTTACCGAACTTCAAGCACGTAATATTGGACTAAGACACAATGAGTCCTTAGATTCCGATGCCTTTCAAGTGTTGTGCTTGTTGCCCTCATAATTATATGGCAACGAATAATAACCCGGCCGCCGAATGATTCACCGACGTTGTCTAATACATTATCCACGACGGGTTCACCAAAACGCCTATCACCACCTCCATCAATAACGTCAGAACAACAATCAAGATGTGAATACTATGATATAATATTATAATTTACTACCTATGATAATTATTACGAATGACTAGAAACTTTTTGGTTTTATTTTTAATGTTGAATTTTCTAGAAAATTATTTAAAAATAAAATAAAATATTGTATCTACATCTTATTGAGTAGGCTTAACTATTAGTGATGATAAGACAGAATATTTGGTTGTCAGTCGAAGTAACAGAAATTATAGACTAGAACAACATATTGAGCTAGAAGGACATAAATTTAAGAAAGTATCACAATTCAAATATCTAGGATCGATTATCACCCAAGATAATGAACTTAAGACAGAGGTATTGTCAAGAATACAATTAGCTAACAAGGGATATTATGGATTAGAAAAAATACTAAAATCGAGGACACTCTCTAAAAATTTAAAAATAAGAATGTATATGACATTATTACGACCTATTGTCCTGTATGGCTCTGAGACGTGGGCATTGAGGAAAGCTGAAGAACAGAGACTAGGGTTTTTCGAGAGGAAAGTTTTAAGAAAAATTTATGGACCGGTCTTTGACAGTGAAACAAATGAATGGAGAAAGTTACATAATGATGAACTCAAAAGACAGTTTCAGAGACCTGACATAGTTAAGGAGATCGCAAAAAGAAGACTCAGTTGGGGGGGCCATGCCTGGCGTAAACAAGGATCCCTAGTTAGACAGGTAATAGAGAATGAACCAATAGGTAAAAGACCTCTAGGAAGACCCAGACTGAGGTGGGAAGACTGTGTTAAAAAGGACTTAAAAATGATATATCCAGGAATCAGATGGAGAGAAGCTGCAGAGGATAGGGACAGATGGCAAGATTTGTATTTAGCGGTATGGTCTTAAAGGCCGAAACCATGAAAAGAAGAAGATCTACATCTTATTAAAAATATGAAACTGAATATCGTTTTTTTTTTTTATGGTTATAAAATGATTTTGGATAGAGTCGTCATTGTTATGAATGTTTAACAATGTTATAGTTAAAGACTTCGGGTTTTCATTTCAGTACATGTTCTATATGCCTATAATACTTGTAGAGATTACGCTACATACGCGACAATTGCCGCTGTTGTACAAACGCATAACAGTGGTACTAAAAGTATGTAGGGGAGAGGGGGGCACAATGAGACACTAAATTTTCTAATGGACATTTCTCAGTCATTCTTAATTATATAATAACAGTTCTTGTTTTGTTTTGTTCCTAAACTAATGTACATTTTGCTATAATGTTGGTTTCTATGTAGTTTTTTAAATTTGTTTTTTTATAATTAATTTAAAAAAAAAATCAATATGTCTCAATGTACCCCAGTGATGGGGCACAGTGAGACTTGGGGTGGGTCACACTGAGACAATAACTTATTAAATAGAAAAACAAGACTTGATATAAAAATATGGTGGTTAAAAACCTCTTTTTATAATATTATTATAGTTCCAGTCTTGAAAATTGTGTAAATATATTTTTAATAAGGGAATAAAACATAATATCATATGATAAATAAAAACTTTATTATGTAATATTCAAATTAATTAAGAACTAAATACTTAGTACTTAGTAGGTAAAAGCCTTTATATATTTTTTTAGTCTTGAAAAAGTTTAATACATTATAAATAAAAAAACCAATAAAAACAATAAGACAAAAACGTCTGTGTCTCATTATGCCCCATTATGCCCAGTCTCATAGTGCCCCACACATTCATTTTAAGTTTGATATTTAAAACAAGAACCTAAGCTCATAGTTGCATATGTGTAATAAATCTCAAAATATGTATTTTTTTTTTCTAATTAATATAATATAATAAATACGTACCTTTAAAATAAATTATGCGACACAAAAAAAAAACTGTCGTCTAAATCGTTTCGTTTTGATAACAAAATAGTTGGAAATGTTAATAAACATGATACGGGTTATCAGAATCAAACCATAACAGAATATTATCTTTGTATCAACATTACGTATCGTTGCATATCGGTATGATCCACTAGATTGTATTCCTCTGTTATCTATTTAGCTTGTCTCACTGTGCCCCGTGTCTCATTGTGCCCCCATCTCCCCTACTAATTTGTACAATTTAAATATGAAATTGTGGTTTCAAAAATTAACCTATATAATCAAACATCAAAAAGATACCATTATCCGTGACCTTGTAGATTTAATTATATATATATATATATATATTATTTTTATTTTTATTTTTCAAGGTGATCGAGATCTGACTACGAATAAATTTATTTCTATAAACGGCGGAGAGATGTAAATAATATTTAAACAGTTATATAATAGTTGTAACCACTCGAAACAAAGTATCTATATGGTGGTGCCCCGGTGACGTCACTACAGCCTATCATTACAAAAGTTTGACTTGCAGGTACCCAAACCCTAGTGGAAATTATGAAATTTTTTTTTTTTATTTAAATTTAAATTTATGAGATTACTGGGCCTCACTGAGACATACTCATGTGGAGGCCCAGGGTTATCTACTATACATTACACATTTGCATAAAAATTATAATTGACAGACATCTACAATATTTGTGTTTGAAATTAATATACTAATTATACAATAAAGGTAAAAACAAAAACCAAAACAGATAAAGTAAGTTATAGGTAGATTGGTACAAAATAATTCATGACGAAAATAATACTAATATTATAAATATAGACATGGAAGCAATAGGTAACATAAGATTCTGAATGATAATATGTGTGTGAATATAGTGGCATATTTTTAATCATATTTAGTGACGTCACATTCATACATTAACCAGTGTATGATATGTTTCTTAAACAATGGCAATGGCATGTTTGCTAAATAAGTTGGCATTGAATTGAAAATCTGGGTCCCTATGAAATCAAATACCATTCGACAGACGGTTTTTTTTGGCCAAAATTGAGAGTATTTATTTAGTGCGTACCTAGTATTGACACCATGGTTCAAAGGGAACAGTATATTGTGTTTTTTTATATACAAAATGCTTATTTTAAAGTACAGGTTTTTAATATTTAATACATTAAACTCTTTAAATATATTTTCGGTTGGATATCTACGGTCTTTTTTAATTGCAACTTTGATAATTGTGTTTTGACAGGTTTAAAGTAGGGAGAGAATATTATCATAGGCACCATAATAATTTGTATCCACCAAAAATTTATTGAAAAAAATATTTAGTGTTTACTATAATACAGGTAATATTATGTACTAGTATATTATGTTATTTTAAAATACGTTTTTCATTAAATAGTAATTTAATCTATCTATCTGAAATATTTGAATATATTTTAAATGAGTAATATTTTATTGTGTTGAATATTTTTTACAGATAGTTTTCTTTCTACTTTCAATAGAAGTTTCAAATTCAGTTCGTGTTTGACTCCTTACCAAGCAAGACGTATGTAGTGTTGTCGCAACTGCATTTTTATCCTCCTACAGAACTGTACAACGCTCAACGCTAAACCGGTAATATGTTTTTATATACTAATCATTACGATAAACTGCATCTCTAGTTAAAATAAAACATAAAAGCAACGGTGTGTATTCGTAATGAATAACACTCCGCCAAAAACATTGCGTTTAAATTCAAAAACTATTTAATATCATTTGTATTAAGAGGACGCATGTGTTGTTGTTGTTTCACATACGCGTAACATACCAAATTTACGCTCAGAAGTCACGTTTCATGACGTTAGCTTAAAAATTAGAATCAACCTATTATGAATCTTGATGGTAAGAACGTTATCTGTGTTTTGATGGAAGTGTTTTTACGATAATTCAGTTTTTAAGTGAGTTATGAGTGTATAATAAATTTACATAAAAAACTTAAAATCTGAATTATTGTAAAAAAAACTTCCATCAAAACACAGACCATCAAGTTTTATGAATCGCGGTAACAAAGTCCTAGGAAAAAAAGTCGGGGTAAAAAAGTCCGAGGCATAAAAAGTCCGGAATATTATATTATATACATAACAATATTTAAAATAATTAATTAAAAAAAATCGAAATAATTATTACACACAAATAAAATATACATAATATTATATTATAATGATAATGATATTTTAATTAAATTGATTATTAACCGAGGTATTAACTATATCGTCATATTATAAAATATTATATTTAAAAAAAAAATCAATGGTTATAATAATTAATAATGTAGTAAGCAATTTACTACGCAACAATTTAAGTCATCCTATTATATATTATTATATATATTTAGTATAGTATCCTGTAGTTGGGTATTAAATCAATGTAAAATTAATATAAAAACAATTCTCATTTTCTCAATTTTCACATTCACCGTTTATAATTCTATGGCAATTGTACAATATATAAAACCGAACGATTATCATAGTAGAAACTAGTAATATACGATGCCCAGAACAGATTATTGTTTCAACAAAATAATTAAAATTATTATTTCATAAAAGCGATAGTAATACTTAGAACAGATAAAATTGCAAAACGGTTTAAGCATGACAAGGTCGATGGCTACGTCCGGGAAGACTGAGAAACGGCTCTAATAGGCAAAGGGAGCGCGGACCAAACTATAAGAGGGACCCCGAGTCAGCCTGTAGGCCAGCGGTTCCCAACCTTTTATAAGCGTGACCCCAATATTTTAAATTTAACTTTTGGCGACCCCCCCAAAAAAAAAAATTCATAATTTATTGTAAACTCAACATTATTTTATTTATTATCATCAAATTGGTAAATATGTATATTTATGTATATTTTACAGCCTGCGACAGATCATTTAGATAATCTATATCAAATTATTTTTTCCTCGATCATTATAATTCTTATTATTAGAATATTTCAGGATTTTTTTATTTTTTTTTTTAATAATATGTAAATTGTAAGACGTATGTAATGATTTCGCGACCCGCCATAAAAACCTCCGCGACCCTAATTTGGGTCGCGACCTGAGGTTGGGAATCGCTGCTGTAGGCAGACGTGTACACTGTACACCCATCTGCACTGGCAGCACCTTCACGAGACACTGTGTAATTATATTGTCATTTGGACTTAGAATTATTTACTGAAGAACATTTCAATAAACAGTCTTTTAGCTAATTTGTCTACACTTATTTCAACGACTACCTATATCAACATCATCAACGAGGTCTTGCTACCTGCGTTGTTAATATACTAGTAGTCACGTGGGCTACCAGTATATTACAATAACTATGTACTTAGTATCATTACCTATATACAAATCGAAATAATATATTAAATTGAGTTTAACTATCGCCATATAAAATATATTATATTGAACGAAAAAAATTCAATGATAATAATGTTTATCTAGCATTATGACTTATCAGTTTAACTAACTAACTGTCGTCAAAAAATAATATTTAAAAAAAAAAAATTTAATTTTGTCTGGTAAATAATTTAGTTCATTTATATTAATACTAATTGGAAGTTTGATTGTGCATCACATAGTATTTTTCCTTTTATGTTTCGGACTTTTTGACCGATGTCTTTTTATACCTCGGACTTTTTTGCTAGGACTTTTTGGTAGTATACCAAGTTTTATAATAGGTTCACTCTAATTTTTAAGCTAACGGCATATAACGTGAACTACTGAATCGTAAATTTGGTATGTTACGCGTTTGTAGGACGGAGACAACACATATACGGGTGTAGCGTTATGTAGCGTAATTTGTAACCACCAAAACAAATTTTTAAACTACCAACATCCTCTCAAATAAAAGTTTCTATGTGGCGGTGCCGCGGTGACGTCACTACCATTACAGAAGTTCGACTTGAACTTAAATTTAGTGAAAATTTAAGTTGTAATATAGACTTGAATACAATTTTTTTAGATAACTAGTATTTACTGTTGCATAGTTGGAATTTTTAACTATGAGTCTTGCCACCGCACGGAGCCGTTTTTCCAAACTACCAATATTAACATTGTTTTTTGAAAAAATCTTTTTTTTTTAATTTTCACAGACAATTTATGATCCTTGAATTTAATTTCAAGTTTTTCGGCAGAGAAAAATATTTTCTATCTATAATAATAAAGAAAAAAAATTTTAATTTTCTGATGTAAATAAATAACTCAAAAAGAGTCAAAAAAATTTGAAAATTGTATGGTGTAAAAAAAAATATAATATAAACATTTGGTGAAAATGTCATGTGTCAATGGTTATATCTTTAGAAGTTAATAAAAATCATAATCGAGTGTGTCAAAAAATGGCTTTACGTAAAAATCTCAGTTTTCCATTTCAATTTTTTTTTTATTGTTCCCGACGCTTTAGAAAAATTTTAATTTATTACTATTTACTTTTTACCCCCCAAATTGCCAACTAGATTCACATTCCTACCAAAAAAGATGCTGAAGTAGAAAAATCGATAAACTTATATCCCCTTAAAAGGCGAACACCCAAAAAAATAAACACACACACTCGCACATTTTATGTGCTCTACGTTTCGACCTAGATAGAATCATTAAATTTGAGATACTGGATGGTGTAGTAGAAAAATTAAAAAGGACTACTCCAATTTTAAAATCAGTGGCAGTTTCAATAATTTCTCTACATCGTGATTACAGACAACATCAAATTCACTATGACTATACTATTAAATATTATTATAAATTATTACATTCATACCATATAGCAATATGGTATGAATATTACTAGCATTTGCTATATTATATTAAATTATTTTCAACAAATTTGTTTATTTTTGTGCTATTTATGTGTATTTTAATCCTCTGAATGCCGAATTAATTAATTATTCATACATTTAACATAGACGTTTTAATTAACAATATTGAAAAAAAAATAGAAAATTTCAATTTACTATAAATAGCCTTGCCACTGCACTAAAAATTAATAAAATGCAGGTTACAACAATTTTTTTGGTGATTACAAACGTTTAAAAATGATGTTATAATTATTTGACATTACATAATTGTAAATACATATATACATATAGCCATATAGGAAAAGGTTGGCTCAAGGCAAACTTCCTTCTAAAATAAATATATTTTAATTATAACACTCTGTAAATAATAAAACATAACATTAATTGTATATCCAAAATATAAGTTTTATCAATTGCCGTGTATATGGTATAGGTATACAAATTTTAAGTGAAGTGAAAAGATAATAATATAATTTATTATATTTTACTATTAGCTAAAAGGCATTAATACTCAACAAGAAATAAGAGAGTTGAACGTGTTGTGATCAAATCAATCATTATCAAAATGGAGCCTTTATTGCGAGAAGAACTGCCAACAATTGTAAGCAATGGTGCGTTCGGAAAAAATCTCAAATATGTGTCATTTGAATTGGACAAAGATCACGTTGGACAGGATCAGTACATGTCAACAATATTATTTGGTACAGTCACCACATCTGATGAATCACAACATCGTGTTGTGATCAAGTTAAAACTTCGAGATGAAAAGATGAGAATTCTGTTCCAAATCGACTTTCAATTCCACAACGAAATTACTATGTATGAAAGAATTATACCATTCTTATTTGAATGTCATCGCTCTATGGCGGGTGTCGGGGACTTACCAACATTGGCTCGATTTTTATACGGCCGTAATAAATGCGGTGAGTTTGTTGAAAAAGATTTAATAGTATTGGAGAACATCAATCCTCTGGGATTCCGATTGAGCAAAGACCGTCTGTTCATCGACTATAACCACCTCGTAATTGCCTTACAAGCATTAGCAAAGTGAGTAATAATATATCAAATAACTTTCTGTTTATCCTTGGACGTAGATTAGGTATTGAATTCTGACTGTAAGCAAACCTTAGTTACTTTAATTAAAAACGGAAGAAAACAATTTTTAAATATATACGACAAAAATAATAATAGGATTAAATGCTATGCAAATATAATTATAGGTAAATATTTCATTTGCTTTCAGGTTCCATGGGTTGTCATACACTGCAAAATACAAACACCCCGATCGATTTCAAGAAATCATTATGGATATCCGGGATACACAATTTGATGTAGATGGACAGTGGATATTTAAGAACAACGCATTAAGTAGATTCGGTAAGCGAGGAGTCGACCGACTGCTTGAACGTAGTGGTGACCTTTATCGGGAAAACGAGCACTTGCGTCGATTTAACGAAATCATTGGTGATGGAGACAACTCGTTAAGACGTGCGCTCGTTCCTCGAGAACCATTTTCCGTCTTGTGCCACGGGGACTTCAACCGGAACAATGTGGCGTTCCAATACGACGATGTGGGACATCCGGTCAATGTGTTGCTGTTTGATTTCGGAACGCCTCGTTATGGTTCACCGGCGTTAGATCTGTCGTTTTTTTTCTACATGAACACGACGAAAAACTTGCGTGAAAGTCGGTGGGATGACTTACTTAACGCGTATTGCTTGACTTTGGCGAAATCCGTACCGTCCGGCGTACGCGTTCCGAACAGGGCCGAACTGGACTCTGAAATGGCCACGTTTGCTTATTATGGCTTTGCACACTCATCATTTTTCTTACCCTATCAGTTAGAATCTAATGTCGTTGATAATGAAGGAATGGATGATGAAGAAACTTTGGAGTGGTTTTTACAGCAAGGTGGCGACATTGGGTCGGATCTAGTGGCCGAAATTGTCCAACACATCGTCGACATGGAGTACACGAACCTGTGACGTGGTTCTCGGTTTGTTTGGTTGTTTGATATAGATCACCATTATACTATATTATAAATCAATGCCGCTTTGCCGATTTGGTCCTTATATTTTATCCGTATTATATTATTAAGTCATTCATTATAATGTATCAATATTATTTTATTAAAACTAAATTTAT
The DNA here is from genome assembly GCA_949089665.1 of Macrosiphum euphorbiae. Taxonomy (NCBI): domain Eukaryota; kingdom Metazoa; phylum Arthropoda; class Insecta; order Hemiptera; family Aphididae; genus Macrosiphum; species Macrosiphum euphorbiae. The sequence goes on from CARXXK010000001.1 coordinate 129,702,092, forward strand.
AATTATTATGTACATAAATAATAATATTATGTATGTAAATAATAAATAATTTAACTATTGATTTTTTAACAAAAGGGATTAAAATAAATTAATATAATTCAATAATATATGTTGTTGTTTTCTCTTAGAAATGGGTTTTGATATTTTATAAAACAATACTTAGAACTATAGCTCTTCTTCTTTGTGTGTAAACTATGACAACATCTCACTAGAATCAAGCTTGCATGGCGTCTAGATCAAACTATTTAAATGTAGGTATTGTGAAAAAGTTGACATTATACAAATAAATGATAACAATTTGATGGCTTTCACTAATTTTATTCATTTATGTATATTATATGGCAATGTCCGGAAGTGAAATATTTCAGTCGCGGGTAGACAGCCAGCTTATTTCGTTTGAACAAGACCGGCTGCACACCAAACTCATAAGTTCACATCGTTCGTCCTGTACGTGCCGGCCACCGTCGACTTGTGTTCAAGTTCAAGCTCCCGAAACTCGAGCTGAAAAAAAATTGTGACTATGGTATTTTAATATTTTTCAAATGTCATTGTAACACTTGATTAATATCCTTGTACTAAATATTAGATCTTTTTAACCGCAAAATAATATTTTATTGACATTTATAAAAATAAAACCAAAAAAATTGGAAAACTGAAAATGTCTGTAAATAATATTAAACAAGTCAATATATTTTGAAAATTTGACTGTCTATAAAAAATGGTAATATAAGCTTTCAGTAAAAATGTCATGTATGTATCTACGGTAATTTGTTTTAGAGTTACACGAAAAACTAAAATCCATTTTGTCGAAAACTGCAAATTTTCTGAAAATTCCCGTTTTTCCTAGATTTTTTTTTGTTTTTTTCCGGTGCTTTTGAAATCTTCTGGGGTTTTAAATTTTGACCTCCGAATGCACCAATTAGATTCTCTTTACCATCAAACAAGTGACTGTTGAAGAAAATTTAAGCATTTTTACTGCCCGAAATGGTGAAGACAGACACAAAAATTAAAAAATTAAAGTACACACATCATTGTAAAATAAATACATTCATCGCTCCACTCAGAATCCAAAAAAATTTAAAACTATTTTCAGTTTATAAATACATAAAAGTTTTTCTTTTCATGGCTACCATTGGACATTTTAATAGAAGGTTCCCGACAAGTAGTTCTACCTCACTGTAATGTCACGCTATTTAAATTCATGAGATATTTTCAGTTGATATTATTATTTTTCTAATTATTAAATTTGATTATTTATACAAGTATACTAGGCTGACACATCGTCTCCGATCAGAATCGTTTTTCTTATTCAAAAATTTTCATTGAATTCAAATATAACATATACATTATAATGACATGCTCGACAGCTACTGTGAAGCAGAGAGGTAGCCATTTGTCCACCATTTTGTTAATAAGACTTAATAATAACATCACTGTATAAATATAATATTATTTATATTTAATTTGAGAGTCTTATAATATTATTGTAATTAGTAATTACCTATAGAAATCTATAATGATTCAATAATTGTAAATAAAGCAATACATATTAGCTAGACTGTATTTTATTTATAATAATTTAATGTAGAAATGTAGTTTTTAAGAACAAAATAATTATTCAATTTTAAATTTGATATATTTTGTCGAAATTTGATCTTTAAATGCTTATAAAAAAATATTGTACCTGTGTATATTTAATATTTTTCAACTGCTATTGTAACATTATGCCAGGAGCCTTGTATTAAATTTTTACATTTTTTGGTCCAATAAATAAAACTTTATTGATGTTCATAGAATAAAAAAATAAAATATGAAATTGTTTGTAAACAGCTCAAAACAAGTCAAAATATTTTGAAAATTTTATCAAGTATAAGAATTGATAAAATTAACATTTAGTGAAATTTTCATTTTAGATTCTGAGTGAAACAATGAATGTATTGATTTTACAATGATGTGTGTTTTTTTATTTTTTTATTTTTTATTTTTTTATTTTTTTTGTATCTGTGTACACGATAAGTAGTCGAAATAATGCTTCGATTTTCGACTTCAGTATCTTGTTCGATTGGAAAGTGAATATCGTTGGTGCATTGGGGAGGTCAAAATTTAAATTTCCCAGTAGTTTTCACAAGCGCCGGGAAAAACAACATAAAAATTAAGGAAAAATGTGATAATGTGATATGATTAATTTGGAATTTATTATAGGTCAATTTTTTTTTAATACCATAGATATGTATATAATTTGTATTAAACCTAGACTGACATACCGTCTTCGCTCAGAATCGTTTTTCTTATACAATGATATTGTATCATTGAATTCAAATTTAATAGCATCCATTATACAGTGACCCACTTGTAACCTACTGTACAGCAGAGCGACATCCACTTACCCACCTTTTTTATTTTTACTCAACAAATAAAGTTTTATTTACATTCATAGAAAAAAAAACTAATAAAATTGGAAACTGGAAATGTCCCTAAACAGTCCAAAATAAATGAAAATATTTTTAAAATTTTATCGTGCATAAAAAATACAAATATAAACAATCAGTGGAAATTTTATGTATCTACGGTCATTTGTTTTAAAGTTACAGCAAAAGCGAATGTCGATTTTGAGTAAAAATTCCCGTTTTTCCTTAATTTTTCTTTAGTTTTTCTTGGCGCTTTTGAAAATTACTTTGAATTTTAAATTTTGACCTTCCCAATGCACCAACAATATTCACTTTACAGTCGAATAAGATACTGAAGTTGAAGCATTATTTCGACTATTCATCGTGTACACAGGCAAAAAAAATAAAAATAAAACACACATCATTGTACAATCAATACATTCATTGTTCCACTCAGAATCTAAAATAAAAAATAATAACCATTATTTGCTTTATACGGCATGACTTATCAAACAACTTTTTAATCCATTATTCAGATTAATTTTAATTTTTCACTAACTATTAAAGGGACACCGAACTGCATATTATTAATTCTCGGTCTTACACATGTACGACGTACCAAATTTTCGTTCACCAGTTTCAATAGTGTATTGATATTAGAGAAGAATGAAATATTATCATACTTTTAAATAAGAACATAATCTGTGTTGTTTCGTTGGTTTTTTATGATATTATAATTTTTAAGTGAGTTATGAGTAGTGACCGGATATATGTGCAAATGTATTATTTGTATTGGAATAAGCTTTTTGAAATTTGATGAGAATTGTCTCCGATTTAGATCATTTATATTAAACTAACACTAATTGTAATTTTGCATATATTTCACCGTTTTTACCTATTAAATGCATTTTTAATGCATATTTGTAGTCTTATAGTACATATTATTATTTAAAGCACTTATATTTTTTTTCGTCGTATTTTAACGTTCACAGCCTCATAATATTGATAATATTACAACCAGTCTTTATTGCCAAAAGGAAAAAATAAGATGACATACTCATATGCGATATATAATATATAAATTATTATAATAATATAGATATATTCGTTATTTCCAACAGGGCCAAGCACGATTAATCAGTAAAGTTCAAGGAGATAGTTGCTGATGTAAAGGGGCACAATGGATCGTATACGGCGATTGGATCTTCTATCCCAGCCTCCATTCAATAAAATGTATGTTTTTGAAATATTTCATATTAATGAAATATATCAAAAAATTAATTTATATTTAAAACTATAGCAGAAAATACAGTTAACACCTTTACTTAGTTAAGTTGTAATTAAAAATGAAAAATATTATACAAATATTTCTTACATAGTACCTACATTATACAAATTACATAATAAATATCTACCTTATATATATATATATATCTTCTTTATATCATGTTAAGGAATTAAATATTGATAATCAGATTTCCGTCAGAGGACTCTAATCTGATACTAATCACGATAGAATATAGATTCTAATTTTTAGTGTTACTGCCATTTAATTACTGCAGATCATGTTATTTTCAAGGTGTGACTCTTACATCTAAATATATGCATAGTTGTATCCAATAACTTATGAAAAGATCATATTTTATTAAGTCAATTAAGTCCCGTATAATCATAAATGTATATTGTAAGCAATTACATTAAATTGATTTTTAAGTATTTTTTAAAATACTATATATATGTATACCTTATAGCTAAGTAGTGTTATTTACAATGTAACTTAATTCTATATTAGATAAATCATATGATTGATATACATAGTGGGCAAGCATATTTTTATAGTGTTTCATATTAATAAAAATTGAAATGAAACAGAAAACTCTGTGTCCTCACCCCGTATAATTCAAATCATTTGACGAACAAATAAAACATTATTTCAATAGGTACTGATAAATATTAGTCAAACCGTCTAAAATAAGAACATTTTAATTAGCACTTTCAGTATTCAATAATATTGAAATGACAACCAAATTTGTTTTGAGTTACGTCGATTGCCGTATATACATATTGTCAGTGAAGTGCAAAGATAATAATATGACCGAGGCCGGAGATCTAGCTCGTTTCGTTCGAACTGGAGCGACTTCACACCGAGCTGGATCAGTTCGCGTCGTGCGTCCTGTACGGCACGGCCACCGTCAACGACAGCGACGGTCGACGCCACGATCATCGGCTTGTGTTCAAGTACAAGCACCCGACACTCGAAAAGCGGATATTCTACAATAACGACAGTCAGTTCCACAACGAGACGCTGTTCTACGAACGTATAGCTCCGTTCCTGTTGGCTAGCCGCGGCTCACAGCGGAACGGAAACGTGACCGCTACACCGACCCTCTGCCGTTACGTTTACGGGCGCAATGATTGCGAAGAACAGGCACACCGGGACGTGATCGTCTTGGAAAACGAATCCGTCCGTGGATATCGGACAGCGGTGACTAGCCACAGGTTGTCTTTAGATTTTGACCATCTGATCGTTGCACTCCGGACTCTGGCAAAGTGAGTTACCAAAATCATCATTGAACGTGTACAGTGCACAGCCCATGCAGCTTGAATTGAACGCATTAGCTTTCGGTGGAATACGATTGTGTTTACGGCTGACATATTATTTTGTTCTTGATCTTGACCATATTATTATTATACTGTCGGTATAAACTATAAATTGCTTGGATCTGAATATAATTATACACTAATCTAATATGATATTTCAAATCATGTTTTTTGGTTTTGGTACTTAAGTACTGCGTTTGAAACATTTTGTTCATACGTGAATTCGTCCTGTCCGTTCGGCCGTTTCTTCGATTTTTCGATTTATTAGTAATTACAATCGTAAATTAAAATATCAATAGGTCTAATAAATTTGACCATTTTTAATTTATAATAACGATATTATTATTATTATAAAAACCCATATAACAATGATATACTACTATTTGAGTCATATTAATAAGACTGAAAAAAAATGTATGATATTTTATAGTGTAGAATTATTTCATAATAATATATACAATATACATTATACATGGCTACTTATTACCTACTAATGATAGGCCCTAATCTATTGATGTAGTGATAAATATAATATATGTGATAATATAATTCAATAATCATTCAATGATTGTTACACGGCAATTATAGTTTTCATAAAAACATCACCAATTTATGAATAGATATTTTTAATTTGTATACACATTTATTCATTATTACGTGACCTATAGAAACCTCTCATGATTCTATGATTATGTATTATAAATTATAATATACAACTCAAATAATATTTGTATAATACTAATATTATTAGTTAGATTGTCTTGTATTTATAATAATATTATGAAGTATTTTAATATAAACTTACATTAAAAAAAAGGTGGGCAAGTGGGTGTCGCTCTGCTGTACAGTAGGTTACAAGTGGGTCACTGTATAATGGATGATATTAAATTTGAATTCAACGATATAATATCATTGTATAAGAAAAACGATTCTGAGCTGAGACGGTATGTCAGTCTATGTATAAGACATATTATATACATATTTATGGTATTAAACAAAAAATTAACCTATAATAGGTACCTATAATAAATTCCAAATTAATCATATCACAATATCCATTAGATACTTATAACGCGTTATACATCAACAAAAACCGTGATACTATCATAGATATATAATAGTACACTTTAGAAGTTTCAAGTACCTTCGAATAATATTATTCAATCACAACAAAATAACTAAAATCGTAATTCTTGGTTTAAATATGAAATTTTGTCTAAATTTGAAATTAAAATGTCTGTAAAAAATAAGTGTGTTTATATATTTTTTAGATTTTTTGGTTACAGTATGAATTATTTAAGAGAACCTTTGTTTTAAATTTTCAACTCTTAGTTATAAAAACTGAACATTTTATAATTTTTTAATTCCAATGATTGATAATTTTCGAGATTTTGATAAATTTTGTCAAAATTCCAACTTTAAATGCTTATAAAAAAAAACTGTGCCTATGTATTTTTAATATTTTTCAACTGCTATTGTAACAATATATCAGGAGCCTTGTATTAAAATTTTTAACTACAAAATAATTATTCAATTTTAAATTTGATAAATTTTATCAAAATTCGATATTTAAATGATTATAAAAAAAATTGTGAATATGTATTTTTAATATTTTTCAACTGATATTATAACAATATATCAGGAGCCTTGTATTAAATTTTTACACTTTTTGGCCCAACAGATAAAACTTTATTGATATTTATAGAAAAAAAAACTAAAAAAAATTGAAAGCTGTAAATGTCCATAAACAGCTCAAAAAGAGTCAAAATATTTTCAAAATTGTATGGTGTATAGAAAATGATAATTTAAACATTCAGTGAAATTTTCATGTATCTACAGTTGTTCGTTTTTGAATTGCAACACAATAAGGAAATCGCTACATGAGTAATCGAGTGAAAATCCAATGTTGTAAAAATTTGAATTTCAAACGCTTATAAAAATTTAATTTGACTGTCCGGTAGAGATTTTTTTATTGATAGAGGTAGATAATCTTATAAGGAATCTTGTGTTTCATTTTCAAATCTTAGATTTAAAAAGAAAAATTTTTACGAATTCTTAACTCAAAATAATTTGCTAATTTTCGTGATTTTTCCATATTTTGTCAATTTTTGAACTTTAAATGCTTATAAAAAAAAATTGTGACTAAGGATTTTTAATATTTTTCATCTGCCTTTGAAACAACATATTAGGAGTCTTCTATTAATTTTTCAAGCTTTCGCAACCAATAAATAAAATTTTATTGATATTTTTAGAAAAAAAACTAAAATAAAATGGAAAATGAAAATGTCCCTAAACAGTTCAAAATAAATCAAAATATTTTGAAAATGTTATCGTGTATAGAAAATGCAAATATAAACAACCAGTGAAAATTTCATGTATATACGTTCATTTGTTTTAGAGTTACACCAATAACCAAAATCGATTTTTTAAAAAACCAATTTTGCGTAAAAATTCCCGTTTTTCCTTAATTTTTATGTTGTTTTTCCCGGCGCTTGTGAAAACTACTGGGAAATTTATACTTTTGACCCCCCAAAGTACCAACTAGATTCACTTTCCTATCAGAAAAGCTACTGATGAAGAAAATCCAAGCACTTTCACTGTCCTAAAACGTGATGACAGACACAAAAATATAAAAATATAAATAAAAAATCGATTTGCGTAAAAATTCCCGTTTTTCCTTAATTTTTATGTTGCTTTTCCCGGCGTTTGTGAAAACTACTGGAAAATGTTTACTTTTGACCCCCCAAAGTACCAACTAGATTCACTTTCCTATCAGAAAAGGTACTATTGAAGAAAATCGAAGCACTTTTACTGTCCCAAAACGTGATGACAGACACAAAAAAAAATATAAAAAGGTGGGCAAGTGGGTGTCGCTCTGCTGTACAGTAGGTTACAAGTGGGTCACTGTATAATGGATGGTATTAAATTTGAATTCAATGATATAATATCATTGTATAAGAAAAATGATTCTGAGCGGTGATGGTATGTCAGTCTATGTATAAGGCATATTATATACATATCTATGGTATTAAACAAAAAATTGACCTATAATAGTTACCTATAATAAATTCCAAACTAATCATATCACAATATCCATTAGATACTTATAACGCGTTATACATCAACAAAAACCGTGATACTATCATAGATATATAATAGTACACTTTAGAAGTTTCAAGTACCCACGAATAGTATTATTCAATCACAACAAAATAACTAAAATCGTAATTCTTGGTTTAAATTTGAAATTAAAATGTCTGTAAAAAATAAGTGTGTTTATATATTTTTTAGATTTTTTGGTTACAGTATGAATTATTTAAGAGAATCTTTGTTTTAAATTTTCAACTCTTAGTTATAAAAACTGAACATTTTATAATTTTTTAATTCCAACGATTGATAATTTTCGAGATTTTGATAAATTTTGTCAAAATTCCAACTTTAAATGCTTATAAAAAAAATCGGGCCTATGTATTTTTAAAATTTTTCAACTGATATTGTAACAATATATAAGAAAGCTTGTATTAAATTTTCAGACTTTTTGGCCCACCAAATAAAATTTTATTGACAATTATAAAAAAAAAAACTAAAAAAATTGAAAACTGAAAATGTCCGTAAACAGCTCAAAAAGAGTCAAAATCTTTTCAAAATTGTATGGTGTATAGGAAATGCTAATATAAACATTCAGTGAAATTTTCATGTATCTACAGTTATTCGTTTTTGAATTACAACAAAATAAGGAAATCGCTACATGAGAAATCGAGTGAAAATCCAATGTTGTAAAAATTTGAATTTCAAACGCTCATAAAAATTTAATTTGACTGTCCGGTAGAGATTTTTTTATTGATAAAGGTAGATAATCTTATAAGGAATCTTGTGTTTCATTTTCAAATCTTAGATTTAAAAAGAAAAATTTTTACGAATTCTTAACTCAAAATAATTTGCTAATTTTCGTGATTTTTCCATATTTTGTCAATTTTTGAACTTTAAATGCTTATAAAAAAAAATTGTGACTAAGGATTTTTAATATTTTTCATCTGCCTTTGAAACAACATATTAGGAGCCTTCTATTAAATTTTCAAGCTTTCGCAACCAACAAATAAAATTTTATTGATATTTCTAGAAAAAAAACTAAAAAAAAATGAAAAATGAAAATGTCCCTAAACAGTTCAAAATAAATCAAAATATTTTGAAAATGTTATCGTGTATAGAAAATGCAAATATAAACAACCAGTGAAAATTTCATGTATCTACGGTCATTTGTTAAAGTTACACCAAAAACCAAATTCGATTTTTTGGAAAATCGATTTTGCGTAAAAATTCCCGTTTTTCCTTAATTTTTATGTTGTTTTTCCCGGCGCTTGTGAAAACTACTGGAAAATGTTTACTTTGGACCCCCCAAAGTACCAACTAGATTCACTTTCCTATCAGAAAAGGTACTATTGAAGAAAATCGAAGCACTTTTACTGTCCTAAAACGTGATGACAGACACAAAAATATAAAAATATAAAAATATAAAAATATAAATAAAAATATAAAAACATACATCATTGTAAAACCAATACATTCATCGCTCCGCTCAGAATCTAAAAATAAAAATATATTAACTGTAATATTATACTTAAATAATATATATTATATTACATTAATACTGTTCTACTTAATTTTTTATAAGGTATAACTAATCAAACTACAGCAGCAACATTATTTGAAATCTTTTATTTAATACGACTACTAGGTAACTATAAACGTACCCTAAAAATGAATGCTACTGAAATGTTTTAATATTCAAAATGTAGGTTTATAATATATTATATTTTATGATTTACTCGTATTATGATTTTTATGGGAATAAAATCAGTTTATCGATAAAACGTCATTCATTTAAATACATATACATTTTTTTTTTTTAACAAATATGTGTTTTAGGCTAAGATTCAACATTGTTTTTTTCTGACTGTAGGTACAGTTGATAGGACATCGACAATTTAACTATAACTACAATTATATCGATTAATTGATATTAGGCTTCATCCAGTAATCGATATTCAAATATATCGATTATTTTATTTAACGATTCCGTATTTCTCATTTCATTTGAAATTGCAACTCAACATCAAAATAATATAAATAAACAGTAATTATAGTTATAATATTTGGCAAAACTGTATAAACCGTATTTATTGACATATATAAATTTTTATTGCATGATATTATGACAGTAACCACCAAAAACATACCCCATAATATTATGATTCAATGATTTTCAGTGTGCGGAGAAAATATCAACTTTTTTTTGTTTTGAATATCACATATGCAATGTTATAAGCATTGATTATAATTTATAAATAATATAGACAGCTCACTGCAATGTTTAATACGCTGCGCAGAAATTATTTCCCGCAGAGAGTGGTAGGTCATTTTGTATAAAAATAAATATTATTTAAAATTATATATGTAAGCAAATACATTTTATCATCTAAGTACTAACTCCAATATTAATATGATAACTGATAAGTATATTTTAACAATATAAGTGAAGCTATACAATTTTCATCGATTTACAAACAAATAAAATATGGTCTTAAATATTTTATCTACAGTATTATGTTATGATATATTATATGTTTGTGTTATTGTTTTGATCGTAATCAGATTAAATTGAGCCCATAGGTTCATAATACATAATATAGGTACACTAACAATATTACATCGAACAAATTACCTATACAAAATCAGATTAAATTGAGCTCATAGGTTCATAACACATAATATAGGTACTCTAATAGTTACATCGAACAAATTACCTATACAAAATTATATTGTACCTAAATAAATGTAAAGTAAATGGAAAAACAAAATTTAAAATATTTAGTTTTCATCAGTGTTGTAAAAAAAACTTTTAAAATAAAGTATTTAAAATACCACAAAAATACTATAAATAGTAAAGTATTTGCGTAATACTCAAATATTTTTCAGAAGTATTTGAAATAATCTTCAAATACAAAAAAAATTCTTTTTACTTTTTAGTTCTGAAATAATTTGTTATAATCAAAAATTTGTTTGTTGCATTTTAAAAACATGATTTATTCAATAGGTAATCAAAATTATGATCATTCTGAACTTTTCTCTACAAATTTATATATTAATTTAAAGCTATATGTATTTGGATATCTCATACAGTCGTCCACGATAAACGATAATGATAATTATTGATAAAAATGGTCTTGAGTAATAGATAGTAGGTACTAATAATTACCTAGTAATAATATTATTTTCGTATGATTAAATAATTATTAAGAGCACGAGACTCTTAATTTCGGGGTCGTGGGTTCGAGCCCCACGTTGGGCGCCAGTTGAAACGGTTCGTCCGGATGGACGGCCCGTGTCGTAAATAAATAGTAAATTTATTTGTTTTCGGTTATCAGGTGTTTCTATTTCTATATTAAATATATTTATATTAACAATATTGGTGAGTGGGGTTTCCACCCCAACGTACTCCAGGGATTGTTTTCGATGGCCTTGGACAGGCTAAAAGAACGTCACGTTGCCGGTGATGGCTGCGGTGAAATCGATTGGATTAGCTGGTTCCAGTCAGAACTGTTAGCTGATTCTATGCAATCGTTGAAACGAAAGGTCGTTCCCGTCGAACCAATGGCCGTACTGTGCCATGGTGACTTCAATCGGAACAATCTGCTGTTCCAGTACGACGACAGCGGTCGGCCAGTGGACTCGCTGGCGTACGACATGGCCACTATCCGGTACTGGTCGCCGGTCCTAGACCTGTCGTTCTTTCTGTACATGAACGCGGATCGCCGGACCCGGGACGATCATTGGGACACGTTGCTGGATGTGTACTGCTCTACGCTGGCCGCGGTTGCAGGTGACGTCCGGGTGCCGGGCCGCGATCAGCTGGACTCCGAAATACGAGAATATGGGTTCTACGGTCTGGCTCACGTGTCGTACTTCGCAGGCATAATATTGGAGGAAACCGCTCAGGTGGATTGTGATGAGTTCTAATGTTGCCGATGAATTCCAAATGTTGCGCTTGTTGGTGTCATTTGGCGGTGACCCGGCCACTGAATGGGTCACTGACACTGTACAACACTTTATCCGCTGCAAGTACGCCAATGCAGACGGTCGCGGCATAACAATAGAAATATAGAACTATTTAAACAGTGATCATCAAAGACTTCAACATAATATTATGATTCATTATTATCCCGTGCAGTGGAGAAAATATCAAGATTTTTTTTATTTTAAAAATAACATATTATGTAATAATATAAGCATTAAATATGGATAGTTCACTGTAATATACAAATACAACATACTGTGCAGAAATTATTTCCGGCAGAAGGTGGCAGGGCATTTTTTTCATAAAAATAAATATTATTTATAATTTATAATTTATAATTGACGACCACTTACGAAACCACAATTCCGAGTTAGTATTAACTACCTTGGACGTTGGGATGGCAATCGGAGTGCTTGTGATTTTTACTTCATATTTATAAACATTGAATTGTATTTTATTTAGGCCTTATTTTCAATCGTCAGCATAAGCTTATAACTGCAGATTTAGCTCGATATCATGTGGTTTTTTTTTTATTAAAATCAGATAACAGCACAATATACTGTAATTCGAAAGTAATTATCTATTTTCTAACTTTAGGTACCATTATTATTAATATTGTAAATTAAATTAATACTATTATTAATATTTAATTGTATAATTTCTACCGGCAATAATTTATATTTTATAATATTTTTTTTTTTACCAATTATAATAACTATACCTTGATATACTTTTTGGTGATGACAATAATTAACTTATACCGTACAATTTAGGATATAACACACATTTTAAATTTATTTATAATCAATGATATGACATAAAAATCATCAAGTTTTAAATTTAAAAAATGTACCAAACTTGTCATATATTTTCATTAATTTTTTCTTATGATTTTATATGTGTACAATACATTTTATCATCTAAATATTTTAAGTATCATGACAAGTATATTTTAACTACATATATAAATGAATCCATACAATTTTCATTGATTTACAAACAAATAAAATATATTTAAACATGACAGGTTGTTAAACAAAAATATATTCAATAATATTTTTGATCTGGTTACAAGCAAATTTCTAGATCGGAAAAGACTCGTCGTAATGAAAGTTTAACGACTTTTGAATTAAGTTTAGCGAACTAAATTTATATTTTACAATATTTAATTATGGCATTGAAGTTAAAAAATGTACTTTTACAATCGAATTTAAAACGATAACATTATCCGTGTTCCCTCGTTAGATTTATTAGATGTTTGAATTTAAAAACTAATTACAAGTAATTTTAAATTGTTTAAATTAACTGGCTGTGTTAGGTAGGGACAACGAATGTGAAGAAGAAGCTTATTCTATATAGGGACTGAGCAAATCAAATTTTGATCGAATATACCTTTAGATATAATATAATTATATCTTATAGTTTTTTTCATTATACATTGTAAATAAAAAAAACATTTTTCGTAAAGTTGGAATATAAATATGTGAGCCATACTTTTTTTTTTGCACAAATCTAATGTGTACTATTGTACAGAGAAATTGCAATTGAAATATATTAAACAAATTATGGTATAATAAAACTAGTACTGAATCTAAAAAATATATAATATGTAATTACCAGTTGACCCGTGTATTACCAGTGTATTACCCATTATAGTAACATATTCATTGGAATTAAAATTTAAAAGTTTATATCAACGTATACGAATATATACAAAATTAATATCAAAGTATTTAGTATCCATATTGTGACATCTTATTCAAAAGCCATTTGAGTTAAAGTTTTAAGCCACGTAATTACTGCAGATAATGTTTTTTTCAAGGTATGGCTCCTACACCAAGAGATATGCACTGATTCCAATGACTTATGGAATAATCATATTTCAATAATTTAGTTAAATCCTGTATGATCATAAATGTATACTGTAAACAATGCAATTTGATAAAAATGTTTAATAGTACTATACGCTACAACTAGTAAGTATGATTCAAATTAACTTATGACTCTTTAATACATGAGTAAATTCATTATTGCATAAATCATGATTGATATACATAGTGGGCATTGCTGGGCAAGCATATGATCTATACTGTTTCATGTTAATCCTTAATTGACATGAAACCGAAAACTATGTGTCTTCACCCCGTATTATTCTAATCATTGGACGAAAAAATAAAACATTGATTCATTACTGATGAATATTGGTCAAACCGTCTAAAATAAAAACATTTTAATTATCATTTTCAGTAGTCAATAATATTAAAATGACAACCAAATTTGTTTTGAGTTACGTCGATTGCCATGTATATAAAAATTGTCAGTGAAGTACAAAGATAATAATATAGTTCATTATATTTTGTTATTAACTAAAACGAATTAGTAGTCAAAGAAATAAAAGAGTTACATGTTGTAATCAAATCAATAATTGTAGCAATGGACTCTTTACTGCGAGAAGAACTGCCAATAATTGTGGTGCGTTCGGTAAAAATCTCAAATATGTGTCATTTAAAATTTGAACTGAACAAGGATCATGTCGGATAGTAACAGTACAAGTCAACGGTAATATTTATAACAGCCACGGGTACATCTGATAAATATTAATATCATGTAGTGATCATTTTAAAACTATGAGACGAAAAGCTGAGCGTTAGGTTTAAAATTGACCTTCATTTCCATAGTGAAATTACTATGTATGAAAGAATTATATCATTCTTATTTGAAATTTGAATTTCATCGCTCTATGGCTGATACCGGGAAGTGTCCCACATTGGATCATTTTTTTTTCGGTCGCAATAAATGCGGCGAAATTGTTGAAAGAGATTTAATTGTATTGGAGAACGTTAATCCTTTGGGATTCCAATTGAGCCAAGCACGTCCGTTCCTTGACTATTATCACCTCCTTATTGCTTTAGCCAAGTGAGTAAACATAATTATACTTTTAAATAAAAACAAATTCAATATTATGAAAATTATTGAAGTCTGAAATGTTCACTTTATATGAAATATGTGATTGTTTGTATTTTTTTGGTTACTTTCAAATTATCAATATCTAAAATAATTTTCTGTTTAATATTGGATATAGATTATAAACTGCAGATGTCTGATTATAAGCAATCATGTAACGCCGGGAATCCACTACTATAATATATGATACATATTTAATTTACTTTCATGTTTCATGGGTTGTCAATTTGTCATACACTGAAAAATACAAAGACCCCGATCGATTTCAAAAAATCATTATGAATATTCGGGATACAAAATTTGATGTAGATGGACAGTGGTTATTTAAGAACAACGCATTAAGTAGTTTCGGTAAGCGATTAGTCGACAAACTGCTTAAACGTAGTGGTGACCTTTATCGAGAAAACGAGCACTTGCGTCGATTTAACGAAATCATCGGTGACGGAAACGACGTTTTCACACGACGTGAGACGTGAGCTCATTCTCCGAGATCCATTTTCAGTCCTGTGCCACGGGGACTTCAACCTGAACAATGTGTTGTTCCGATACGACGAGGTATGACCTCCGGTCAATGTGTGTTGCTGTTTGATTTCCGAACGCCTCGTTATGATTAGCCGGCGTTAGATCTGTCGTTTTTCTTCTAGATGTACACAATGCAAAACTTGCGTGAAGGTCGGTGGGATGACTTATTCAACGCGTATTGCTTGACTTTGGCGAAATCCGTACCGTCCGGCGTACGCGTTCCGAACAGGTCCGAACTGGACTATGAAATGGCCACGTTTGCTTATTTTGGTTTTTCACACTCATCATTTTTCTTACCCTATCAGTTAGAATCTAATGTCGTTGATAATGAAGGAATGGACGGTGAAGAAACTTTTTAGTGGCTTTTACAGCAAGGTGGCGACATTTTGTCGGGTATATATATACTTAGTGGTTGACATTGTCCAATACATCGTCGACATGGAATACATGTACCTGTGATATGGTTATCGGCAGTGCCGCAACTACCACCAGGGCAAGCAGGGCAAAGCCAAAGGGCCCAAATGTATTTTTCAAAGGGGGCCCATAATGGATGGATACTATTATTATTTTTCCTGGTTTTTGATTTTGTAAAAATGTATTTTGAATGGAATTATTTTAAATATTAAATGTTAAGGAGTTCATAATCGATTAGTAATAATGCGGAAAAAGCACAGATATATAAAAATAGTATTTTTATATATCTGTGGGTAAAAGTCTATGGTATAAGCAAGATTAAAGATAGTATATAGTACTATCTATGGCAGTAGTAGTATAAGGTCTTTGGCGGCAAGTCAATTTAATTTCATAGATTTATTCTGTGATAAAAGATTAATGATGAAAAAATCACCGATAATCTTGGCGTTGGCTACACTGAATATAGACTTAGTTTGTCTTATAAACCAAAGTAAGCACCACAAAAGTGAAAAATAAAAATAGAATAAAAATATCTCTTTCGTTTACATTTAGGTACCTACATACAAAATAATAATTCACCAATAAAATTTATAGCATATCTATGGTTCTATGTATATTAAATTTTTTCACATTTATAATTTAAATTTTATAAATATAAAATAATTCATTCATTCATTTATTATCCTCAGAAGTATTAAATATATTAGCAAACGAAGTAAAAAGATCTAAATATTATTCAATAATAGTAGATTCGACACAAGATATAACAAAAATTGATCAATTGAGTGTTAGGTATACTGCGTTATGTTATTTTAAACTACGAAACAAAATCATTTGAAGTAAAATAATCTTTTTTTGGGTTTTTTGAATTAGAGAACCATGGCTCAAAGGACTAGGTATGAAAATCTTATTTATGACGTGTTGAAAAAATACAATTTAGGCATCCAAAATTGTCGAGGCCTGCAGGGTTATGATGGTGCAGCAGTAATGAGTGGAGCTTATTCAGGAGTGCAACAAAGAATATCTTCTACTGACTACTGTGTCGAATTCACATTATGTACACTGCTGCGCACATAACCTTAACTTGATGATTTGTGATGCAGCAAAATTGACGAAAGTTGAACTAACTTTTTTACAATATTACAAACTATATTCAATTTTTATAGTTCTAGTTGTCCTAGATGGGCATAATATTTGCATTTGGTGATGACACTTCCAAAACAATTAGACTTAAAGTATTAAAAAAAGTTTGTCCTACTCGCTG
The DNA here is from genome assembly GCA_949089665.1 of Macrosiphum euphorbiae. Lineage (NCBI taxonomy): Eukaryota > Metazoa > Arthropoda > Insecta > Hemiptera > Aphididae > Macrosiphum > Macrosiphum euphorbiae. The sequence goes on from CARXXK010000001.1 coordinate 129,719,319, forward strand.
GGAGGCATTCATCAGTATCTGCATTAAAACAAAGGTATATAGGAGTTATAAAATCATTAACATACATGAGTTTATCAAGTAATAAAGTAGATGAAAAACATATTATGGCAATTTCAATTAAAAAAAAAATAGAATCTTTTGTATTTTTTCTTATGTTATGTTTGTGGGCACGAGTATTGCGCCCTTTGCATGGTATCTCTAAACTTTTGCAGAAGCAAGACATTGACCTCCAGAAAGCATTAGATAGATTGACTGATGCCTATACATGTATGCAGCAACTAAGGAATGACTATTGTAGTGTAGTTGAAAATGCAAGCAACCTGGCAATTAAATGGGGTATTCTAATTGATGACAAAGTGGCTCGCCAAAAAAAAAGCAAGATTGTTTTTTGATGAAATAGATGGCGACAGACGGTTGAATATCACACAAGATAATTTTAAAATAAAAGTATTTTTACCAATTTTTGACACAATAATATGTCAACATAAAGATCGCTTTAAAGGTTTACATAACGTTTGTACCATTTTCAATTTTTTGAAACCTCAAACACTATTAGGACCAGATGAAATTACTATTAAAGGATCATATGACTTTATACAAATGTATCAAACAGATATAAGTTCTGATTTAACGAGTCAACTGCTATCAATCAATGAAATTATAAATAATAAAAATTTGAATAGTTTCCAAGCACTGGCTTCATTTATTCTCGAAAACGATTTTGCCACGAGTTACTCTGATATATTAGGAGCAAGTATAATTTATTTGACATTGCCAGTAACGGTTGCAACAGCAGAAAGGTCTTTTTCAAAACTTAAGATAATAAAAAGCTATTTAAGAAATTCAATTGGACAAGAACGACTGTCCAATATTTCAATTTTAAATATTGAACAGCTTCGTACAAAAGAAATTGATATGGACAAAATATTAACAAATTTTTCAAATATGAAAGCAAGAAAAATGAAATTTGATTAAGTATGAATTAATGTATTGTTATGTTTATTAAAATTATTTAAATATATAAAATAAATTATATTAATACAGATAATATTTCCACAGAAACATAGAATAAAATAGATGTACAAAATAATTATCATTTATCATGCCTTTTAATTTTATCCAAAAAAAAAAATATATAGCAGCATTTTATAATATGATGTACCCCCTATAGTTATAGGGCCCGAAATTAAATTTGCCCTGGGGCCCTAAATAACTAAGTTGCGGCACTGGTTATCGGTTTGTTTATAGTTTGATACTCACCATTGTATATAATTTAGTGTATGCAGCTGTGCCTGATTTGGTTGTCATATAATGTTTTTTATTTTATATGTTTCATTATAATGTACCAATATTATTTTATTTACATTTTGAGTTAAATAGGTATTAAATATGTACATTGTGCCTACCTATAAATGATATGTTATTTAAATATTGAGTTTTTAATAAAAGGGATTAAAATAAATTAATATATATAAAATATGTATGACGGTTTATTTTTTTTGTAAAGTATTTTAAAGAGCTTATACTGAGAACTTTGTACACATGGGTTTTGTTATTTTCAAAGACAATGTTTAGGGAAGTTGTCAATTTCAATATAACTGCTATTTTGTATCGCACATACATCCGTTTTTATGTATTATAATAGTTATAATTCTTTGAAATACAAATTAATGGATAGATCAAATAAAATAATATCTTGTGCATTGTCGTATTTTAGAGTAACAATGTAAGACGTTTCGGTTGATTAAAAATTCAAATGTTTTAATTTGAATCCTTCTTAGGTAAATGCACGTCGTTGGTCGTTCCTAATCAGATTTCCAAGTGCAATATTATCGGAGACGCAAAAGTTACCGGTTAGGAAACTACATACACGAGCGTGTACTTAGATACTTGTATGATAACCTTGGTCACAGTAACACCTTAAAGGGCAATGTCTAAAATAATAAACTAATCGCAGGTAACAGTTACACTAAAATATATTAAATTATTGTAATTATCTAATCACTGTAATTCAACTGAAACTGTTTAGGGTGTCAAGGTCCGATTTAAATTCGCCAGTAATTACCTAGGCGGTGCGCATTTCAGTACACGGTTCGGCCAGTGCCACTCCGACCATACGAACGAGTACACTGTGAAGACGACGACAACACCTGATTGTGTAACTGTGGGCTGAATACGATGGCGGAGAAGGTGGACGAAACGATAGCGGATATGACCACGGCCGGAGCGTTCGGGACGGACATCCAGCTCGTTTCGTTCGAACTGGAGCGACTTCACACCGAGCTGGATCAGTTCGCGTCGTGCGTCCTGTACGGCACGGCCACCGTCAACGACAGCGACGGTCGACGCCACGATCATCGGCTTGTGTTCAAGTACAAGCACCCGACACTCGAAAAACGGATATTCTACAATAACGACAGTCAGTTCCACAACGAGACGCTGTTCTACGAACGTATAGCTCCGTTCCTGTTGGCTAGCCGCGGCTCGCAGCGGAACGGAAACGTGACCGCTACACCGACCCTCTGCCGTTACGTTTACGGGCGCAATGATTGCGAAGAACAGGCACACCGGGACGTGATCGTCTTGGAAAACGAATCCGTCCGTGGATATCGGACGGCGGTGACTAGCCACAGGTTGTCTTTAGATTTTGACCATCTGATCGTTGCACTCCGGACTCTGGCAAAGTGAGTTACCAAAATCATCATTGAACGTGTACAGTGTACACTGTACAGCTTGAATTGAACGCATTAGTTTTCGGTGGAATACGATTGTATTTACGGCCGAAATATTATATTTTTGTTCTTGATCTTGACCATATTATTATTTTACTGTCTTACAAATGGCTTGGATCTGAATATAATTATACACTAATCTAATATGATATTTCAAATCCTATTTCTTGGTTTCGATAATAAGTACTACGTGTTAAACGTATGAAACTGTTTGTTTATACGTGAATTCGTCCTGTCCATTCGACCGTTTCTTCGATCTTTGATTTATTATTAATTAACAATCAGAGTGATGTTAAATGTGTAAGTTAAAATATCAATAGATACACTGCTGCGCAGTCTAATAAATTTGATCAATTTTTAATTTATAATAACGATATTATTATTATTACTATCAAAACTATTTTAACAATGATACCAATATTTAATTCATATTAATAAAACCAAAAATAAAAGTTTGATATTTTATATTATATAATAATTTAATATCTATAATAGACTTTTCTACGTACTACCTACTAATGATAGGTTATAATCTATTAATGAAGTGATTAAAATATAATATATAATAAAATGATGATTGTTACATGGCAATTATAGTTGTAATTAAAACACAACGAATTCACGAATATACATTTTTATACACATTTACTAATTTTAAATACTTTGATTTATGTTAATAAGAGTCCTCTATATTCAACACAAATGTATAACATTATTTTTATTTACTTTGAGACTCTTGTATTATTATTGTTATTTTTATTACTTGACCTATAGAAGCCTATCGCGATTCTATGATTGTTTATTATATACAATAACTCACCTATGTTTTATATTTAGAAGTATTTTAACATAAACTAACATTATAAAAATGTAAAAAAATATCAATTGTAATATTGAATCCTTATATAATAATATATAAAATAATACCATTATGTACTGTATAATACGGCATGACTAATCAAACTATTAACTGGGGCAATAACAATACTTACAGTCAATTATTTAAAATGTCTAACCATTAACCTAACTAAAAAATGTATGCGTACTTAAATGTTTTAATATTTTGAATTTAGGATTATATTATATTATATTTTATGATCTACTCGTATTATGATTTTGATGGGGATCAAATTGGTTCTTTGATATAAGTTGTACATTTTAAGACATGTCAATTTCATTTTTTTTAACAAATATGTGTTTTAGGCTGAGATTTGACATTGTTTTTTCTGACCCTTTAAGTAGCTAGGAAGTTGGCAATTAAACTATAACTACAATTATATCGATTAATCAATATCCAGCAATCGTTATTCAAATATATCGATTATTTTCTTAACGATTCCGTATTTCTCTTTAATATTAAATTGCTACTAAACATTAAAATAATATAAATAAACAGTAATTAGTTATCATATTTTGCAAAACTGTCTAAACCTTATTTATTGACATATAAGAATTTTGTGAGCGATATTTAAGATATTTAAACAGTGATCACCAAAGACTTCAACATAATATTATGATTCATTATTTTCCCGTGCAGTGGAGAAAATATCAAGATTTTTTTATTTTAAATATAAAATATTATGTAATAATATAAGCATTAAATATAGATAATATAGATAGCTCAGTAGCTCACTGTAATATACAAATACAACACACTGTGCAGAAATTATTTCCGGCAGAAGGTGGCAGGGCATTTTTTTTCATAAAAATAAATATTATTTATAACTTATAATTTATAATTGACGACCACTTACGAAACCACAATATTCCGAGTTAGTATTTACTACATTGGACGTTGGGATGGCAATCGAAGTGCTTGTGATTTTTATTTCCTATTTATAAACATTGAATTGTATTTTATTTATGCCTTATTTTCAATCGTCAGCATAAGCTTATAACTCCAGATTTAGCTCGATATCATGTGGTTTTTTTTTATTAAAATCAGATAACAGCACAATATACTGTAATTCGAAAGTAATTATCTATTTTCTAACTTTAGATACCTTTATTATTAATATTGTAAATTAAATTAATACTATTATTAATATTTAATTGTATAATTTCTACTTGCAATAATTTATATTTTATAATATTTTTTTTTTTTTTTACCAATTATAGACTTATAATAACAACTATACCTTGATATACTTTTTGGCGATGACAATAATTAACTTATACCGTACAATTTAGGATATAACACACATTTTAAATTTATTTATAATCAATGATATGACATAAAAATCATCAAGTTTTAAATTTAAAAAATGTACCAAACTTGTCATATATTTTCATTAATTTTTTCTTATGATTTTATATGTGTACAATACATTTTATCATCTAAATATTTTAAGTATCATGACAAGTATATTTTAACTACATATATAAATGAATCCATACAATTTTCATTGATTTACAAACAAATAAAATATATTTAAGCAATAATATACTGTTTCACCAAAACTCCAACAAATTTATATAAAATAATATTATACTCTTAAATATTTCATTTACAATATAATATTATGATATAGGCAATATATTATATTTTCGTGTTATTGTTTTGACCGTAATCGGAGTAAATAGAATTCATAAGTTCATAACATAATATACCTAATAGACTATCAATTAAACCAAACAAATTACCAATTCAATATAATATTGTAACTAAATTATTGTCATATATCATTTCAATTCTATAATATTCATGTATCTAAGTATCTTCTACTATTTGTATGGATTAATAAAGTGTTATCTCAAAAAACAAATATCAAACTACTTGAATACATGAAAACTTTATTCATTACTCCTATAACAGCGGGTACTATGGATATACAAATTTAAGCTCGTAGCTAAGCCTTAATGTTTCAGACTTGGAAATTTTTAATTTAAAGTCAAGCCTAACTATTTTATAATTACCTAATAGGATCTGGCAGACCAAGATTTGTTATAATAATTGACATCGGGTCTTACAGTATTTTGTAAAAGATTTCAAGGTGATGCCTTACCTCAGAAAAATCATTCTAGACTACACTGAAACGACTGATATTTTCATAAAACTGTAAACTTGTAACTGTTCACAGATTTCACGGGCTTTCCTACATGGCAAAGCACGAGGACTCAGTGAAGTTCAAAGAAATAGTTGCTGATGTGAAAGAGACTCAATGGTCCAAAGACGGTGAGTGGTTTTTCCATCCCAGCGTACTCCAGGGATTATTTTTGGTACCCTTGGACAAGCTAAAAGAACGTCACGTTGTGGCTGGTGGCAGTGGTGACAACGAAGTGGAATTGATTAGCCGGTTCCAGACAGAACTGTTGACTGATGCTATGCAATCGTTGAGACGCATAGTCGTTCCCGTCGAACCAATGGCCGTATTGTGCCATGGTGACTTCAATCGGAACAATCTACTGTTCCGGTACGACGACGGTGGCCGCCCGGTGGACGCGCTGGCGTACGACATGGCCACTATCCGGTACGGGTCGCCGGTAATAGACCTGTCGTTCTTCCTGTACATGAACGCGGATCGCCGGACCCTGGACGATCATTGGGACACGTTGCTGGATGTGTACTGCTCTACGCTGGCCGCGGTTGCGGGTGACGTCCCGGTGCCGGGCCGTGATCAGCTGGACTCCGAAATACGAGAATATGGGTTCTACGGTCTGGTGCACGTGTCGTACTTCGCAGGCATAATGTTGGAGGAAAATACTCAGGTGGGTTGGGAAGAGTTCTTTGATGCCGATGAATTCAAGATGTTGAGTTTGTTGCTCAGAAATGGTGGTGAACCGGCCACCGAATGGTTCGCCGACGCCGTTCAACACTTTATCCACTGCAAGTACGCCAGGGCACCCGCTTCCACCATCGTCGCCAATGAAGATTGCATACCGGATGAAATATAAATATTTTTATTTTTTTTTATTTTGACTTTTGGTTCCTCGAGAGAAATGCTCAAAACATTACATCCACAGGTTCTTACATAAAAATGTATTTAATAATGTTTTACATCTAGTTACAAATGATTTCAGAACGACCCGTCGTAGTCATGAAAATTTAAAAACTTCCGCTTTTCGTTTTGTGCGTGTTCACTTTTATGTGCCAAATACACTCAGTGCTTAAGTTAAGAGTAAGCCACTATCCCGCAATCATTTCCTCTGTTTTACACACGCATATTATACTATATTTATACTTCAAAATATTCCTGTAAGACATTGCCACTTAAAGAAATGTAACTTTATCCGTTTTCGCTCTTTGGGTTTATTCGATGTTTGAATTATAAAATTAATTCTAAGTAAATTTATATTTTCTAAATTAACTGGTTGTGTCAAATTTTCGATCGAATATACCTCTCGACTCCCTTGACTATCACAGTTATATTTCATAGTTTTTTTTTTTCATCATACATTGTAAATAAAAAACATTTTTCCGTAAAATTGAAATATAAAATATATGTGAGCAATACTTTTTTTTGCACAAGTCTAAAGTGCCCTATTGTACAGATTAATTGTAATTAAAATATATTTAAAAACTATGATATTATAATAAAAGTTAATACTAGTACTAAATTTAAAAAAAAAAAAATTAAATCAGAGATACTCTGTAATGCAAAAGTGAAAGTATTACGAGACATTTTTGTGAAAAAATGGTAAGTGATAATAGGCAATAATTTTGCATAGGTAGGCATTTATTGTAGGTAAGTAAGCTTATATTATAAACATAAATAAACACTTATCATGGTCGATGGTGTTACAAGAGAAAACACGGATTACACAATATCTCAAAGATTGTTCTCATCTCATACATAGATAACCAAATTATGTTGTCATATAAAATGCCTAGTTATTACTCCTTAAAAACACCAAGTTTCCGTCTCTGTAACATTTAGATTTTAAGGAACATTCTACAGGCTTCTAATTTGGGCTTTCTTAGTAAGTAATAAAACGTTATTTCAAATCTGAAATCTGGTGATTTCAGTAATATTCATTACGGTGTATACACTATAAATTAATTGTAAATGAAGTGTTAAGATAATAATATATATTTTATTTCACAATATTATTATAACTGAAATTAATGAGTACCAACTCAACTGTATTAGACTAAGAAAGTTGAACACACGTGAGCCAATAAATCACTATAACAATGGACTCTTTAATAAGAGAAAATATGCCAGAAATTGTGAGCTATTGGAACAATTCCCAACACCGGGAATTTCACGGGAATATAATACATTTTTAAATATTGATCATAGGTATCAGTTTTAAACTTTATATTAAACTCATGGTTGTAAATGATCCAAATGTCATCTCATTATTGATATTATGTCAGTGTAGATATTATTTATTATTTAAAAAAAAGTTATTAAGTAACTATAATTTAATTTTAGAATCTGAGTGGAATGATGAATGTATTGATTTTACAATGATGTGTGTTTTTTTTTACATTTTTAGATTCTGAGCGGAGCGATGAATGTATTGGTTTTACAATGATGTATGTTTTTATATTTTAGATTCTGAGCGGAGCGATGAATGTATTGGTTTTACAATGATGTATGTTTTTTTTTATATTTTTATATTTTTATATTTTTATATTTTTGTGTCTGTCATCACGTTTTGGGACAGTAAAAGTGCTTCGATTTTCTTCAATAGTACCTTTTCTGATAGGAAAGTGAATCTAGTTGGTACTTTGGGGGGTTAAAAGTAAACATTTTCCAGTAGTTTTCACAAGCGCCGGGAAAAACAACATAAAAATTAAGGAAAAACGGGAATTTTTACGCAAAATCGATTTTCCAAAAAATCGAATTTGGTTTTTGGTGTAACTTTAAAACAAATGACCGTAGATACATGAAATTTTCACTGGTTGTTTATATTTGCATTTTCTATACACGATAACATTTTCAAAATATTTTGATTTATTTTGAACTGTTTAGGGACATTTTCATTTTTCATTTTTTTTTAGTTTTTTTTCTAGAAATATCAATAAAATTTTATTTGTTGGTTGCGAAAGCTTGAAAATTTAATAGAAGGCTCCTAATATGTTGTTTCAAAGGTCGATGAAAAATATTAAAAATCCTTAGTCACAATTTTTTTTTATAAGCATTTAAAGTTCAAAAATTGACAAAATATGGAAAAATCACGAAAATTAGCAAATTATTTTGAGTTAAGAATTCGTAAAAATTTTTCTTTTTAAATCTAAGATTTGAAAATGAAACACAAGATTCCTTATAAGATTATCTACCTTTATCAATAAAAAAATCTCTACCGGACAGTCAAATTAAATTTTTATGAGCGTTTGAAATTCAAATTTTTACAACATTGGATTTTCACTCGATTTCTCATGTAGCGATTTCCTTATTTTGTTGTAATTCAAAAACGAATAACTGTAGATACATGAAAATTTCACTGAATGTTTATATTAGCATTTCCTATACACCATACAATTTTGAAAAGATTTTGACTCTTTTTGAGCTGTTTACGGACATTTTCAGTTTTCAATTTTTTTAGTTTTTTTTTTTATAATTGTCAATAAAATTTTATTTGGTGGGCCAAAAAGTCTGAAAATTTAATACAAGGCTCCTGGTATATTGTTACAATAGCAGTTGAAAAATATTAAAAATACATAGGCACAGTTTTTTTTTATAACCATTTAAAGATCAAATTTTGACAAAATTTATCAAAATCTCGAAAATTATCAAACATTGTAATTAATAAATTATAAAATGTTCAGTTTTCATAGCTAAGGATTGCAAATTTAAAACAAAGGTTCTCGTAAATAGTTCATACTGTAACCAAAAAATCTAAAAAATATATGAACACAGTTATTTTTTACAGACATTTTAAATTCAAATTTGGACGAAATTACATAATAAAAAACCTAGAATAACTATTTTAGTTATTTTGTTGTGATTGTATAATATTATTCGTGGGTACTTGAAATTTCTAAAGTATACTTCTATTTATCTATGATAGTATCAGGGTTTGTTGTTGGTGTATAACGCCTTATAAGTACCTAATGATATTGTGATATAATTAATTTGGAATTTTTTATAGGTACCTATTATAGGTCAAATTTTGGTTTAGTACCATAGATATGTATATTAATATGTCTTATACCTAGAAGGACATATACCGTCTCCGCTCAGAATCGTTTTTCTTATACAATGATATAATATCATTAAATTCAAATGTAATACCATCCATTATACATTGACCCACTTGTAACCTACTGTACAGCAGAGCGACACCCACTTGAACATCTTTTTTTTTTGAAATGAAAACAAAATAGGCTGAAATAGTGAAATATAATAATTAAATTAATATTATTTCACGTTAATTAATAAAGAAATATAGTAAATTAACAGTTAAGTGAATGAAAATCCAAAAGTAACTAGTTAAGTTAAAAAGTTAAAATTAAATTAACTTTTTAACTTAACTTTAACTTTTTGACTCGTTAATGCCCAGCCTTATTGTAAAATATTAAATTCGTTAAACGGAAAGCATGTGTTACATTATATTGAATGATAAATACCTACAATCTTCGTTGAACGTTTTAAAAAACAACAAATTAAATTAATAATACAAAATATACTTACGTGTTGTTCTTTTTTCAAATCTGTATTCTGTATGTTGGACAGCCAGATTTTTAAGAACGGTTTGTCGACAAATTCTCGGACGTCTCGGACGTTAATTGTCAACGGAGGTAACCGATGCCGGTAATAAAATCACATGGCTGATTAATTAATTTATTGTTCTGACAATTGACATGTTATATTGACATTGATTGATACACACGCAATCATGGTTTTCAAAATTTCCCGCCTTTAACAGAATACCGCCATAACCGATAGGCCTTATCACCGAACGTTTATCATCGGTAAATATAACAAAGTAGTAGGCACTTAATATATTTTAATATAATTATTACTTAATTATTGCATACCTAATGACGTGGGTCGCCCGTCGCACTTTGCCTACCCGGATAACTCTATTTATTTATTTTTTTCTGTGTCTGTCATCACCTTTTAGGACAGTAAAAGTGCTTGGATTTTCTTCAACAATATCTTTTCTAATAGGAAAGTGAATTTAGTTGGTACTTTGGGGGGTACTCCATCTCCCACCTACAAGGTTTTTGGAATCTGACTTACTATTCGATAATGAATTAATTTTTTACGCGCGAAAAGATTATACCGTTCCTATCGAAGTGCCGGGGACCAAAATTTGATGATGCTCATTCAATATTTTGTTCACGTTTTATGTATGGTCGTAATAAATGTAGTGAATTTATGGCAAATGATTTAATTGTTATTGAAAACGTTAGTACTTTAGAATATTCTTTAAGAAATGAGAAAGTGCTCTTGAACATCGATCATTTAACAATTTTGATATATTTTACTACATGGCAAAATATTTCACAAAAACGTGAAACATTAAAAATTGTTTTAACACAAATAAAAACACAATTTATTTATTTTTTCAACACAATCTTCAGTGTTTTAAATTCTAATGTAAGAATTCAGTAGGTATATAATATGCATGTATAATATTGTATACCTACTTGTATTATTTAAACATTAAAATATTTAAAAATTTTGAATGCCATTTATATATTGTATTATACCAATAGGTACCATACAATTGAGGGGCGACATTTCAAAACGTACTATTTCCAAAATTGACAAAGTTGAGTGTTATACATAGATTAATATGTAAAAATGGAAACGAATGGCGTGGTCAAATTGAACCAAAACGTACTATTTCCATTGTTAAAATCAATTCGATACTCATAAATGACGCAAAACGCACAATTTCCAAAGCAAAATTTGTCTAAATGCACTATTTCCAAAATTACGTTAAAACGTAGTATTATTCCCATTTTAAATAGTTTGTTTATTTGAAAAATTGACTCAAAACGTACCAATTCCTCAAATTGTACAAAACGTACTATTTCAAAAGTAGGCCATAATGTAATATTTTCCATAGCATGAAGATAGCGAATATAATTGAATTAAATATATATACGTACTATTTCCAAAATTGTGGAAAAATGGAAAATCGTGACTTCTCAAAAAAGTGTAAAATGTAAATACTACGTTTTGGATTGTCGCCCCTAAATTATGAAGGTAATTTATGACAGTTATATATAAAACTTATTTAAAAATAAAACAAAATTTATTAAAATATTGAAATATTTCACACATTCGAAATATTTACATAAAATATTTCATTTTTTTTAAATTTCATGAAATTTTCAAACACTGGCTATTTGCCGATCGGCTGCTTGTTTGTTGCTGTGATCTTTACCGAGACCAAGAGAATTTGAAACAATTTAAAGTACTAATTGGGGGAGGGATACAATTATTCATTGGCACGTGCGATGAATCCCCACGAGCAGCCAGACATCGTGTGCCATCGTTTTCCAGTCGATTTGTTTCTGTTTGATTTCGAAATGCTTAATTACTGATCACCAGTCAATTTTCGTAAATATAACGACAAGCATATAATACACACGTTATAACTTATAATCAACGTATACATTTGAATATCTACTAAATTAGTCAATTACATAATATTTATGATCGATATCGATGTCTTATTCACAATCAATTTACGTCAAACGATTCTAATCTGACATTGGTCATGGTAGAACGGGTTCTATATACCTAGTTAATAATATTAATTTGTTACTACCATGCATCTACTGCAGATAAATAATGTTATTCCAATAATGTAGCTCTTATACCTTGTAATATTTTAAAAATAATTATGAGATAATCAAATTTTACTATCAATCAAATCACACTTATAAATGTATTTTAAACAATGACATAGGTATCTATTGCAGTTTTTTTTAGATTATAATATGTATCCTGAGTATGTATTATGACATTATGACGTATTACGTATTACGTAAAATATGAGTAGATTTTATACCTATTTGACTATTAATATATAGAGTGGGCAACTACATTACTATTTTTTGTGTTTTGGTATTATCCTAATTCCTAATACTTAGGTATATTATGAAACGGAAAACACGTTGACTTTTGCCCCCTATTATTCAAATTCTTAAAAATGAAAATAATACATTAATTAAGTATAAAAAAATTATATTAAAATTAAAATTATAATATTATAATATTATATTAAAATTATATGAATATCAGTTAAATTAGATTAAATTAAATACATTTTAATTATCACACTTAGTAAATAAAACTAAAAATAATTTTAATGACAACATCTGATGATTTGAGTTATATTGATTGTGTGTATACACGGCATTGGAAGTGAAGTGCAAAGATAACAACACGCAGTATATTATATTTTGTAATTAGCTAAATTGAATTAGTACTCAACGAGAATTTAGGAAGTTGAACGTATCGTGATCAAACAATCATTTTAGCAATGGACTCTTTATTGCGAGAAGAACTGCCAACAATTGTAAGCAATGGTGCGTTCGGAAAAAATCTCAAGTATGTATCATTTGAATTGGACAAGGATCTAGTCGGACAGGATCAGTACATGTCAACAGTATTATTTGGTACAGTCACCACATCTGATGAATCAAAACATCGTGCTGTGATTAAGTTAAAACTTCGAGATGAGAAAACGCGAATTAAGTTTAAAATCGATTTTCAATTCCACAACGAAATTACGATGTATGAAAAAATTATACCATTTATAATTGAATGTTATCGCTCTATGAGAGGTGTTGGGGACTGTCCCACGTTGGCTAGATACTTTTATGGTCGTAATAAATGCGGCGAGTTTGCTGAAAAAGATTTAATAATATTGGAGAACGTCGTACCTCTGGGATTCCGATTGAGCGAAGAACGTCTGTTCATCGACTATGATCACCTCTTAATTGCGGTGCAAGCATTAGCCAAGTAAGTTAACATTATAATACTTTTTAATAAAAACAAATTCAGTATTATGTAAAAATATTGAAGTCTGAAATATTCACTTTATTCACAAATGATTTGACTGTTTGTACGTCTTTAATTACACTCAATACACAATATAACTTTTCGTTTATTATTTAACGAGAATGAGGTTTTACTATAATCAAACGTAGGAACTGCAATAAACAAAGTAAGAATAACATTTTTATGTACCTACCTAGCCCAATAAATAATACAATAATTCAATGAAGTGGAAAATAAAATATAATTAGGCATTTGTTTTACTTTCAGGTTTCATGGGTTGTCATATACAGCAAAACACAAAGACCCCGAGCACATTCGAAAAATTGTCATGGACATTCGTGAAACACAGTTTGACGAGGAAGGACAGTATAAATTTAAGAACAACGCATTAAGTAGACTTGGTAAGCGAGGAGTTGACCGACTGCTTGAACGTAGCGGTGACCTTTATCGGGACAACGAACACATTCAACGATTTAAAGATCTAGTCGACGACGGGGACAACTCGCTGATGCGTATGTTCAATCCCCGAGAACCATTTTCCGTTGTGTGCCACGGAGACTTCAACCGGAACAATGTGTTGTTCCAGTACAATGGAGCGGGACTTCCTGTCGACATATTGCTGTTCGATTTCGGGACGCCTCGTTATGGTTCGCCGGCGTTAGATCTTTCGTTTTTCTTGTACATGAACACTACTCAAGATTTGCGTGAAAATCGGTGGGATGACTTACTGAACGCGTACTGCTTGACCTTGGCGGAATTCGTACCACCTGGTATCCGCGTACCAAACAGGGCTGAACTTGACTCCGAAATGTCCAAGTGTGCCTTATATGGATTCGCACATGCATCATTATTCTTACCCTATCAAATAAAAGGAGCTGATGAAGTTTATGATGTGGAAATGGATGAAAAACAATCTTTGGAATGGTTTCTACAGGTGGGCGGTGACACTGGGTCGGAATTAGTAGCTGACATGGTTCAACACATCGTCGCCATGAAATACACGTATGTGTAACGTGCAATCTAGTTTGTTCATTGTTGTTCGGTATTGATCACAATAACTTAGTTTTGTATGTTGTATTGATGTTGTATTGATGTTCTTTTAATGTTATTAATAAGTATCTTTTATGATTATATTATATACATTGTTTTTATTATTTTAATTTATATTATTTAATGGTTGTATTGACATAAGTATAGGTATACAATTTAAATAAATACATAATATTATACGACTTAGGTTATTAATATAGTCCAAGCCAATGAAGTGAATGTGCCGAAACTACAGAGCTATAATTTTAATATTGTAATAAATCGCCAACGAGCATGGTCGTGTACTTGTGTATCTGTTATGCCTATAGGTGTCGGTAGGAGTGTTGGATACCATACGTGGGTTAGCGATGATATGCATATATTCCTACAATGTATTTATAATTTTGTGTCTTTTTTATTTTAAGGAAAGGTTTCTGCGTACATTAATTGTTACCAATTCATTTTGGGTAGTTACCTTGCTATTTGTTCGCATAATATTATCTTAAAAGTATCAACTATTGGTTGTGTTGAGAATCAAAGGCATATTTTGTGATGGAATATTATCAACCCTTTCTAATATGTGCTGTATACTCCTTCAAGTTTAATATCAATCAAGAATTTCCATCCCTTTTCTATTTAAAACTAACATTTTCGAATTTTTTTTTTTTTTTTTAAATGTAAGATACTGGTGCCATTAGCTTAGTTTTGAAATTCGCTCGGATATCCATCGATCGCTAAACTCAAAAACATTTAAAATATAACACAGAGATGTTAAAAGTATTTTTTTTTCGGAATAATATTATATTAACTTTATATAAATAATTCTACTGTACGTGTGTTGTGACTGAACTCCTCTTAAACGGTTAGACCGATTTGAAATAATTTTTTGTGTGTGTTTGTGTGACGCCCCGCATGGTTTAGATTCACAAATCATCCCTCTAGGTCCAACCAGGGGATGAGCTCAAACTTTCATATAGAGATTTAAGGTGGAAATTTTTGTTTATAAATGGTTGCCATGGGTTTTAAAGCTATTATAATAATAATTATTGGTTGCCGTGAAATCAGTGTATTCAATATTTAATATAATATAATGTTTTAATTTTTTTAAATCGTTTAAACTTATTTTTGGTGGCCACAAGTTATTCGGACAGATCAGGTACAAGAATGCATCAAATCGAATTTTCGCACATTGTCTACCAAGGTGGCTGAGTTGCACTTATAGCAGGTGGATTGATATGTTGTCTCAAATAGTATAATATTTTTTTGTAATCAGTAGCAACCATTTAAATAAACAAAAAACAAAATAAAATAAATGTATTATAATTACACAATCCCGCATTTTCTACGTACGAATTTGTTTATTGTGCCGATATTCTCATTAATAGGACTCTGATTTGTATGTAAATACATATTTTCTCTGTGACATGATAAGCTAGGCAAGTGATAAATTCGTTTCACAATATTTTTGATAAAATAAGCTATATTTGATTTTACATACTTTACATATTTTGTCATAAATACATGTTTATACATATTTCACAACTATTCAAAGAATTCACGACTAGTATAATATCGTGTGGTCGGCGGGGTCCGCCGAACGTATTTTTGACTTCGATGATCCTCGATTATAAACGACCATTACACTCGACCTGTTATATTTTAAATTTTTTCTAGATACGATTTATCAATTGAAATATCAGATATAATATTATCTTAATGTATTACGATTAACTGATTTTTAAATACGTTAAACACGAACGAGTGAACACTGCGATAGGTGTGTACTTTTTATTGTGACATCGTAGTGTGTCTTTCGTTATATTTTACGTGTATATTACCAAATACCAATAATGCCAACTAAAACTTGCAAAGCAATAAAATATGTTTCTGAATATCCAAATGAACATTTACAAAGTGACGGTCACATTTTGTATTGTACTAATTGTGAAAAATCCCTAGAAATTGATCATTTTAGATTCTGAGCGGAGCGAGGAAGCTAGTGGTTTTACAATGGTGTTTATTTTTTATATCCTGTATACAACATATCTACCTGAAGGAGTGCTTCGATTTCTATATATATATTATATATAGTACCTTATCTTTTAACAAATTGGATCAAGATGGTACTTTAAACGGGTAATTTTCCGATTTTATCAATAGTTTTTTAATGCCACTTGAAAAACCACCGAAAAATTACAAAAAACCGCTAATAAAAGGATTTTAATTTCTAACGATTTGTTTATCACCATTAAAACAAATGAAAATAATAATATTATAATATTAATTCAACTTATATGATATAATAAATAATAACAATATAAAATATCCAGACTGACAAACCGTCTCCGCTCAGAATCGTTTTTTTCTTATACAATGATATTATATCATTGAATTCAAGTTTAATATAATCCATTATGCAATGACCAACTTGTACCTACTGTACAAAACAGCGACATCCACTTACCAGTTTTTTTTTTTTTTATAATACATATTATTTTGAATTCTTTATCATATATTACAAAAACATAGATGTGTACTTTCTGTCTCGTTACATATGATAGTATCACTGTCTGTTGTTGATGTATAACGCGTTATAAGTACCTAATGAATTTTGTGATATGATTAATTTGGAATTTATTATAGGTTCCTATTTGTAGGTCAATTTTTTTTTAATACCTTAGATAAGTATATAATATTATGTCTTATATCTAGACTGACATACCGTCTCCGCTCAGAATCGTTTTTCTTATACAATTATATGCTATTGAATTCGAATGTAATACCATCCATCATACAGTGACCCACTTGTGACCTACTGTACAGCAGAGCCATTTTTTGTTGTTGTGTAAATACATACTTTGGTTATATAAATACTTGTAAATCCAAGCCCTGCTCATTAACAATACTATGCCACGCCCAAGACTATTAAATACTTCACGACAAAGCCGTAATGTAACTAGGACTGATATATATAAATGAATGTTTGTGTGTAGATTATAGACTTCTAAAAAGGAGATAGGCTAATTTAAAAAGTGTTAAATTTGGTTTTTTTTCGGATTTTAGTACGGTTAGGTTAGGTTAGGATTTTGTATTAATTGATTATATTAATCCGCCGTAGGTGGAATTAAGTAAAAACGACAAACTTGGTATAGCTTTGATAATTTTGAGTTAAATCATATACTTACGTGCAAACAGCACGGGGTCAGCGTTCTACCTCAGGTAGATTGCCTATCTGATAATATACTGCTGAGAATAAGAATTTTTATTCCGGAAAACAGAAAAGTTAAGATAAATCTAGACCATCATAGACCGAATATTAAATAAGGCATTGAACAAAGTTTGAGTCACATACAGTGAGTAGGTACATTTAACGAGTAACGAAGTACACGGGATTAGCTAGTATCGCATAAAATTTATAACCTAGGTATATTTTAAACAATTTATTTATTTAATAATTAATAACGGTCAAAAACATTGTGTAACACATTTTTATATATTTCACACGTAATCAAGCACCAATAGTACTATTTTTAGATATTTACAAAAGAATGTGATTAAGAGCAATTTTTTGTAAAAACTTTTAATCGTACGATTTATACTATTATTTATACTCGTTATTCAGTTATTCGGTGACAGTGGAACAGAACACGTACCTACTGAGTTTTTGTTTCAGCATTCTTTCAACATGTGATATACGAATGTGGAGCATAATCTGATCAAAACGGTGAACGATACGTCACATTGTAGTTTGATGTTCACACTCACGACTCACATGCCATTTTATTTGATTATTTACAAAATACATAATATCCATTGTTTGTGATATCTATTTAGTGTCTTATATACAACGGATTTGTACAATACTGAACAAATATGAATATTTATTCAATTTCATAGAATACTGTTCATTGATGAAGTAGTTTGGTAGCATTTGTAAATTCTAATAATTTAATTTTTTTTTATTATTATTTTGTTGTATTACTACAAATTTAATGTATTAAAACTATTTGAGTTATATCTTATCTTTAAGTGCTTGTTTTTTTTATAATAAATATTAAATTATTAACTTTGATATATTTGAAATAATAATAATTGTAATCCTTGGTTTTTAAAATAAAGTATGAACTATTAGTATTTTACATTATTTTCGTATAAAAAATAATTATTTATACTAGTACTACCTATATATAGATAATATATATTAATTATATTGATGATTAACTCTTAGATAGTCATAACTTAATTTAATTTATAAATATACATATAACAAGTATTGAAATATTAAATAAAAAATAAAAATAACCTTTTGTTAATTTTTGATCCAGTCTGCACTTAAACATAGAATCAAAATTAACTTAAAAATACAGACACTTAAAAAAAAAGGCCTCAATTATAATTTGATAATTTGCCAGAATTTGTTTGTATTGCTGGTTGACTTTCTGTCCCACGTCAGTTACCTTTCATAATGTACCTGCATAGTGGATACGTTAACTATGGTAATTTTATTAACACAATAAATATTTTATTTGTGATAAGTGATAACTAATACATTTCTTAATTAAATTAATAATGAATTAATCAATCTAATTTAATAATAATATAATATTCTAATGTCATAACAACTGTAAGACTCCTAAAATCCCATTGGTCTATGATGAAATGTGTCACAATAAAATACAAAACCTACTGTAATTTATTATTGTAGTGGTAATTACTTATTGTACCTATTAATATTTAATTGTAACCATAAATTGTAAACAATATAATTTGAAAATATGCAGATACTTACTAGGTATGTTTTATCAAAAATTTAAAATATACAATTTGCATACACAAGTTATTTAAAAAAGAACCATGATTTATTTAGGTACTCGGACAATATTCATATAGGTATTTAACACGTTTACGGTTTCATAATTTATCAAGAGCTTGAGACAATAATATAAGACCTTGAATATTGAATATAATATATCGATTGTAGCATTCTCCTATTATCTGTTATTGTATTTTCTATGATGATAATATAAAATATAAATACATAATAATAAATTATTTTAAACTTAAATTATGTATTATTCGAAAATAGCTTTTATTATTCTCAGTTTTAGCATAACATGAATGTGTTATCGAATTAATTTAATATTTTACCTGTATCTACAAATAAAATATTAATATTGTGTAAAATATTGTTATCATTAACAAAAAAATAGATATACTAATTTAACTAAGTTTTTCAGTTTCATTATTCAGTACATAATTTTTTGTAATAACGCAATGAAATATTAAAATGTGTACTTGCGGTTAAAAAATTCAATGACTCCAAGTGTACAGTATTATAGTATGTATAATGTATTATAATTTATAAACTATTTTCACTTCATGTAAAAATACTTGGGTTTTACATTATTTTATATATTATAATTTTTTTTTTTTTTAATTGATCTTTTTGAAGCCCGGCGACTATGGCCATTAGCTGATTGTGGGGTTATGATTGTAAGTAGTAGGGTTTGAAATTGTAGGGTTATTACACGTGTGTGTTGTGTTTGGCAGAATTTCTATTGGGGCACCCGTAGGTTTCTGCCGTGCCCCGGAGTGGGGGATGGTGGCACTTGTTCTCCGGACACCGTGACTTGCCCGGAGAAAAATGCCGCCCAGTGGACGAGAGAATCGAACCCGCGACCGCCAGCTCCGCAGACGACGTGTTCGACCGCTCGGCCACCTCGTCCCATATTATAATTTATAATTGCTTATATCATACAAAATACAAATGTTTTATTATGAAACAAAAAATAAATAGCTTTTTGAGTGATAAACATTATTATAATATGTACCTAAATCTATGACGTATAAAAAGTGATGACAAACTACTATTAGATTCATAATAAGATATTATGTGTATTATATAAATTATTAGAATACCATCAATTATAAAATTAATAGCTTTGAGTCGATAATTGAACAAAATAATAATATTATTCTTATCGTGTTTTTAACAATTCACAAAGGTACTTGTCAATTGATAATACGTTCTAATTTTAAATCGTACGACTGCAAGTGGTAATAAAAAAAAACAAACAGAAATGCTAGTTAAATATATTTTATTAATGATTCGAACGAATGGACGAAAAAATCACATTTGACCCACTGTCTTATTACCGGTCACTATATTATATGAGAGTTTGCCTTAGAACTTAACAGAGTTTCTGGAGTAATGTGGCGCTTCTGAGGGCACACATTTTTTGGAGTAGTTTTTTACACACGTTTTGGCACATAGGTATTGTGACATATGATCAACGCCGCGTCTCCCACGTGGGACGGGTGCTCGATCGATAGGTTTTGATTTCCAAAAAAATAAAATGCACTCGTGAAGCGTTGGGTTACATATTATTATCACGACAAATGTCTGCAGATCGCTCGATCAGGGTTAGGTGCAAGAGAATCATGCTTGTTGTACAATACGTCAGAGTCGTCATCATAGCTTCAACCTTGCGTATCTAGGTATATAATATAATTAGAGACTGGAAAAATATCATGTACTATAAAAAGCTACTAAATATGATGCATATACCGTACGGTAGGAGACAAAATACAATCGGGCGGCGGCATTGTTATCACTAGTGGTAAACATTTGACGCTATCTGAGTGTCGGGACAAATAAGTGGCTAGGGAATAATAATAAAAAAATACGATGATAAAACGAGCACACATCGACACTTCGCTCGTTATCGCGGTCGAGTGGCAAGACTAGCGCAATCGACGATCATCGCTCGACGACGTCGGACGAACGCTCGACACGTCATATTTTATTGCCACTGCAGATCGAACTACGCGATGAACACTAGCCGTGAATCGCTCAAGCTGTGGCTGTCGGACGTGCTGACGGCCGACGGGGCTTACGGCGCGACCGCTGACCGGCCGGCAGCGTTCGACCCGGACAGAGATCCGCGGCACGCGTCCCGGCCCAAACAGACGCAGCGGCTGTCGTCGGTCGTGGCGTCCGGGCGGCTGACCGTGCCGGCCGGCAGCGGGTCGCAAGCCGCCACGGACACCCGGCTAACCGTCAAGCTCAAGCCGCCCGTTGAATTGCTGCGCACCGTGCTCAAGTCCGACCGGCAGTTCCACAACGAGATGCACGCGTACCAGAATGTGGTGCCGTTCCTGTTCGAACACCTGCCGGACGGGGCCCGCGGGCCCTCGCTCCCCGTGTTCGTGTACGGCCGCAACGAGTGCGGTGCCCGGTGGTCGGAGGACGTCATCGTGCTGGAAGACCCGAGGGGCCAAGGTTACGTGCCCGCCCGAACCCCGGAACACGTGGCCGGCGCTGGCAGCGCGCACATGGACTACGGTCACCTGGCCGTGGCCATCGCCGCGCTCGGCCGGTTCCACGGCATGTCGTTCACCGCCAAGCAGAAGAACCCTGTGGCGTTCCGCAAGCTGGTCGGCAACCTGCGCGAGATCCAGTGGGACGAGGACGGATGGCTGGTCAAAGGAAACGGGCTCAAGTCGATGAGCATGCGTGGCGCCCGGCCACTGATGGACCAGGACAAGTACCGGGACGGCAAGCTCAAGGGGTTCCTGACCATGATTCGGGAGGCGGACCGCAACCTCAAGCTGGCGATGACGCCCAAGGAACCGTTTGCGGTCATTTGTCACGGCGACTACTGCAAGCCCAACATACTGTTCGAGTACGACGACGCCGGACAGCCACGGGACGCCATGATCACTGAGTTCACAGCCGTCAGGTAACTATAATAGAGTGTGTACTCAACTGTTATTTTATATTAATAATAGTATTATTGTCTTCGAGCACACCTACGCTTGCACGTCTAAAGTCGACGTTTTTTTCTACTTTTGGTTGGCGTCTCGAGCGATAATCGTATTTCACATAACTCAATCAAACAGGTTTAAGGTACTTACCTACCTCACACCAACCTGGCCACGGGTGCCCATCTATTATTATAGTGGAGTTTTTGACTGTTCGAGACTTTCGACCGGAATTAACGGATGTCCTATGTAGGCATCGAACAATCCGAATTTTAAATTAAATATTTTTATAATTCATTATTATTTTAATATTTTGTGCGTTTTCTATAATGCAACTATTGCGTTTTATTTTATTTCATACAGTAAAAATTATATCAAATATTTTGTTATTATTATAATATTATAATTTATAATTATTGTCGTGCGATAACGAGAATTAATCGTAGGTCGTTGTGAGACAAATTGTTTTCATCACGGTCAAAGAAATATATTATTCACTTATTAATAATTTAAAAATTTGTAATTAAAATCCTCTAAGAATAAATTTGTATCTACAGTCAAT
The DNA here is from genome assembly GCA_949089665.1 of Macrosiphum euphorbiae. Classification (NCBI taxonomy): domain Eukaryota; kingdom Metazoa; phylum Arthropoda; class Insecta; order Hemiptera; family Aphididae; genus Macrosiphum; species Macrosiphum euphorbiae. Next base: position 129,742,322 of record CARXXK010000001.1, read on the forward strand.
ACTCTCTAAAAAGTATGCTGCGTGTTGTATTATAATATGAAATATGTAGGTATGTTTTTATGTTTGTACATGGCCGACTGATAACACTCGTTTCAAGTCATTCAACGTGTCACCACTTGATTACCCTCCCGCGTATACGACTGGCAGTATATAATCAATTTGGTTTAAATTTTTTTTAATAGTATTACCAAAACTTATTTATATGGTAATATAATATTATGCATACCGTGTGGTAGGTGCCACAAAACACTGCAGCGGGAAGGAGTTGCGATAGCAATAGAGAATTTTTCCAACGGATAAGCCTATAGAGATTTACATACAGGTATATCAAAAGAAAAAAAGAAAAAAAAAGAACTTTTTAAGCCGATGCAAATCGTATTTCATATAGCTTAATCAACCCAGTTATTTTGTTTAGTCACACAATGGAACAACTAAAAAGATTATTTAATTCAAATACAACGGAGGCAGATTTTTCTCTCTCTGAAATGAGACGGTTTTCTCTCTTTTTGTTTTTTTTTAATTACATGTTTTTAACAAAACATTGAAGTTAATGTTAAAACAATTATACGTACACACGTCAATCATGTTTTATAAACGAATTATGCTATTAATTTACATAATATTAATACGGTACATATGCACAATAATAAAATAACCATCAACCAAATACAATACGATTCGGCATAGTAATATTTGAAATTACATTATACACAATACAATTTAATTGTTACTATTAAATAATAAAATTGGCCTTTATAATATATTTAAATATTATTGATTATTGCAGCTGGTTATTAATAATACATTTAATGAACTATGATGAGAAATTAATTTAATATAGTAAATATTATATTATTTTACATTTTACATGCATCGTGTATAATAGTTATTATTTAATTTTTATGCAGCTATTCAAATTTAATTTACATATTATATTACATTGATAATAGTATTGTGGTGTTATCAAATCGGTCATTAGAAACTTTTGTATTAACAATTTTAGGAATGCTTAACGTAATGGCAAAGTAAATTCAGATAATTGTATCATAGCAATTTAATTTTTGAACTTGAATTATTAAGATAAATGTAATGTTGTGTAGACATAAGTCCACGTCTAACAAACCGTTTTATTTAGCATAAACTCTGTACTTTTTTTATTAACCAAGATTAAAAAATATCTATAAACATTTCCATTGTACGAAATATAGGTATTACCACAAATTTTACGTTTACCGATGAAAACGAGATTATTTATCTAAAACGATTAATCATTAATAATATTTATTGTATAAATATTTTTTATTAACAAATAATGTTTACCCAAACAAATTCACAATAATAGGTATAGTATAACAACCGAAAAACACGCCCTTAAGAAATCCATACAATCTAATAATTCCCAAGATCGGTTCACCTTCACTCGATCAATAAATTGAGTTTGCCTTTGTACAAAAAAAAAAAAAAATGTACGCATAAACGTTCGCGACAGAACATTAATCAGCTCCGCCCTTGAATTTGTCCACCGTTCCCCGAATATTTTTGATAGACTATTATACTGTACCTATATTATACAAACATATGTTACGGATGTAACCCAAAACACCCTCCGAATGTGAAGAAAAGATAAGGCGTCCTAGGCGTTAAATCGTGCACAACGTTTATTCAATAAATCAATTTTTACAGTGCGAATTGGCGCGGGACTGTGCCAGAAAAACATACAAGAACATAATAATAACAATAATAATATATCGTACAAAGATATTCACACCCCGGGTACAGTTTGGTTTTTTTTCTTTTACATGTCATGAATTATTGTCTTTGTGCTCCTTGGAGGTTAGAGATATTATTATGATAATATCCTTTTTTACTGATAAAAGAAACACACTCCCTACGATCTCCGTAGACACAGTGACATTTCTTTAGATATCAAATATTGTGGATATTCGGATTTATTTAAATGTAAAAGATCACTACTAATATGTGTTTTTTTAAGTTTAATTTTAGAAACAGTACCTACTTACATTCATATAGTTTTAACTTTATGTACAGACTTTAGTAGTAGTTGAATACATCAAATAACATTATAATATGATGTATGCCTTCGAGAGCATCGCCGACGATTGACTTCATTCTCAAGTAATTTATGTAATTTAAAATCAACATTACATATTATGCTTATAATACAATTGTATTATTTTTGTAAAATATACATTTATTTATTGTGTGTATTCTATATTTTGAACAATAACAATAAACAAAATATTTCATACATTTTCTCGAAGTCCTTCAGTTTGTTGTAAAACTTTAAATACAGTGACACAAATAAATAATAATACATGTTATGTATATTTTTCTTTTTTGACATAGGTATTTATGCAAATTTAATTTGAGTTATGTATCTACCTATACTATTATTATCTATGCTGTAGTTAAAATTATTAATGGTTATGTGTTTATTATTTAACTATCCATGTAATACTTACAACTACATTACCATGCATATAATATGTCTTCAATATTATATAGGTACCTATAATATTAGTTTATGTAAATATTAATAATATAATACTAAGCATACAATATTTGTGTAGTAATAATTCATTGATTGAAAGAGTCAACTTGATTTAGAATTTTTTTTTTTTTTTGCTATAATTCAGTTACAAGTACATTTACTATAAATAGTACATTCAGAGCGTAAACTCAAACAATTAAGTACTACAATAATGACCATTATTATGACTTTTTTATTTGATGATGAAAATCATAAAAAGGGTTACTATATTGTTTTTTTATGTGCGTATTATGACAACCATCAATTTATACTGATGTTTATGACGGTCGAATGGGCACATTAAAAATTACGATTTTGTGGGGAATTTTATCAACGCAAAAATCAAATTACTATTTTATTTGTTTCTAAATGACACATATTAGTATATACCTAACTATTAATATGATAATCATATTATAGGTACACTAAAATTAATCGAAATAAAATATTACTTTTTTTTTGTAAAAACGTTTAGGTATTAAAATATACTTATCAACCTTGTAAGTTGGAGTAAAGTACCTATATAGAAATTATTATTGGTATTGAATATAAAATAAAAATAATAAAAGAGTAGGTATACGTTTTATTTTGGTATTGTTTTTTTGTTTTGACAAATAGGTAATCGTAGAGAAATTATAGGTACCTACTAGGTTTCTCATAAATTAGTGTTACAGTATTTAAAAATATCAGAAATACTTGGACATAGTTTCTTTTATCGGTATTCGAAGTTCAAATTTATACGATACTGAATATTACACGAAAAATAACAGTAATGTACTTTTATAAGTTGTTATTACTATTATTATATTATTTCAATATAATTTTCATACTTTTTTATTGTTACTTTTTACAAATATTTAAATTTGCTAAACCTTATTTTGTCTGTTTCGCCTTAACATATTTTAAATTGAGTTATACCTGTATATAATATAAATAAATAATAATATGCTGTACAAGCAGAAAGTATGTTCTAACAAATTTTAATATAAAAATGAAACCTGACATTTCGGAGGAATTGTGGCCCCAGAGTGCCTCATCGATAATAGGTCACTTATTTTCGTACAATATTTTAAATGGATAGTACCTACATATTATATTTATTCTGATTAAAAACTAAATAATAATATGTCTTCTTTTTTGTTAACGCGATGCAAAAAACCATTAGACTTTTCCCTCGGCTTAGGATTTCTAGCGGACCTATACCTACCATTAATTTGATTTAATATTAACCTAAAGAGATTAAGATGCTTGATTATATTTTATTCTATTAGAAACTTTATTTTTGTAGAATATTTTTTGTCTCGATCCGTATACATTATATATATCGTACCTTTTTGTGTGGCTTATATTATGAAGAGCACGCCTTCTAGAAAGAAGTTAGTAAGTCAACCCGGCTGAGGAACGGTAAAGAGGAATTAAAATCTTAAGTCCGGCGTTGATGACGCTACATGACTTACGGATAGAGCTAATGCGTTTTATAATGGAAAACCGTAATTTTTTCCCCTGAAACCGGGAAACAAGGCTTTAGTGGAATTATATAGAGGGGAAATAAAATACAACCAAACCAAACATGAACTATATATCCTGACGTTTTCATAATAAGCTAGTGCTTACCGCCTTAACGGGGGTTATCGTTTCGCATTATAACACAACTCTAGTAAATAATTATTGTAATGGATAAACTTCTATTTTGGGTTTTAAACATCCAACAGGTACGGTTCACCAGGACTAGACTTGTCCTATTTCCTGTACAAGAACGCGGACAAAGACGTGCAGGACAACCGGTGGGAAGACCTGCTGGCCGTGTACTTGGAATCAGTGGCAGCCGTGCTGCCGGCAGACGTCAAGGCGCCCACCGCAGAGCAGCTGCACCACGAGCTTAGGTTTCATGCGCTATACGGTTACGCACACCTGTTGTTCGCCGTGCCGAACATGATCAACGATAACCCCCGCGAGCTGTTGGACATCGACAACGACGACGACAAGACGACCGTCGAAGACCTGCTGGTCGCCCGGATCGACGCGGCCGACGAGAAGATCACCGAAATCCTTTCCGGCACCGTCCGGCACATCATCGACCATGGTTACGCGGAGCAATACGAGTTCCCTAGTAATAATTCCCGTCTGTAGGACCAAGAAAGTACCCAGCCGAGCGTGGAGTTTCGTCGCCTATCCGCGTCTGTTTTGACGTTCTGTATATTATTATGTTATTATTATTATTTTTTTTATTATTATTATTATTATTAAGGCTGTGGAATTGTAGCAAAGTGTATTTTTCTTAGCTAATCGAGACGTAGCTTTCTTAACTGAAAGTTTGACGAGTAATATAACAACGAATTCAGTTTTGAAACATTTATTTTGAAGATTTTTTTTTAAATTGTTTTTTTTTTTTTTGCATTTCATGATGATTTTTTTTATAAATTTCTGTCAATGAACTTGTATTACATATATTTTATGAATTATTATCTAATTTACACCACGGTCCACACTTATACGAATTATATGAGGGCTAAAATATGAAGTGAATTTGTTTTTAGCGTTTGGAAAATAAAGTTTTCTTAACTGAAAGTATTTAACTACAAATTTAAATTTAAACTTCCTTTTTTCTTTTTTTTTGGTTATATTTTTCATATATAATTCTTTTTCATTATTTTTATTGTATTTTAATATTATGCAGTTTTAGATATTTTAATTGCATTTATTGAATATTTATAGTGCATTCACAGCCCTAATTATTTTTGTTTTATCAGTCCGGTTCAATATTTTCCAGAGATACGAAATCGTTTTCTTTTGTTTAAAGTAATATTTAATCCACGAAATACGTTCCACCTCTACCGCCATAATGTTATCACCTTCTCAGACCGTTCGATGTAAACTTACCGATGCGTTAATTATTCAGCTTTAGCCGGGGCTTTCACAAAATTATCGTCACGTCCCAGTCGGTCGGTACCTATCTACGAAAAGACGATGGCAACGGCGTCGTTTCTTCTAGACCGTAAAGTTTACATCTATAAATCGTCTCTTGTCTCATCCCTTAGTTGGATATAATTATACTACGATTGTTTTTTGTCCAATCGCGTACATACAATTCAATATTATAATATTATTTTAATGTTTGCCAGAGGTAAAAAAAGAATAATAATAATAATAAAAAAACTTTCCCAATTCAATTAACCTGTGAATTATAATACAGCAATATTACAAAAAATATTCGTATTGTTATTGTTTATTTGGTGTTGGACGAGGGGGGAGGATACAAACATAAAACAATTTTTCTTCCCGAGCCCGTCCTCCCGCACTATTGCATTATAATATACCGTTCGATATCGCGGAAAAACAGTGCCTGCCCTGCCCGCCACCCGGCCGCCGTTCCCGAACGTCGTGGTCCCGGTATGCCATTTGCCCGAATGGATTTCCAGCCATATCCGATTTTAACTGCGCCCTGGCGGCCAATAAATCTGAATTTAACCGTAGTCCACGCGCATAAAACATTTGTCGTTGCCGCCGGCTAAACGCGCATTAACAACCCTTCACCTCCGCCACCGGGGCTGTAAGTAAATCGCATATATACGGTGGTAGCCACCGCCACCCTCCGCCGCCGCCGCTGATGCAACCACCGTCGTGCTTTTGCCGATCCCGCCGCAGGTCCGTTCCTATAATATTATTATGTACGCGTGTCCTTTTACCTCCGTGGCGCGACAGGAAAGAGGACATGAGGTGTCGACCCGTTGGGTATATAAATACATAACCCGATATGGTTAACAGATGTCGATCGGTATGAACCGCGAGCGTGTATAATATTATTTGCGCCCGCGAGAGAGTGTGTGTGTGTCTTATCGATAACCCGGTAGGAGACTAACGACATTATATTATTATTATTATTATTATTATTATTGTAATGTTATATCAAGTTATACGTACGCACGTTGGGAAAGTGAAAATAAATTTAAGCCGTAGTTTGTTTAAAGTTTTTTTTCAGATGGAAAAAAAATACGAGAGAAATGGCAAGTCGATTTTCATTCGCTAATTGCCCCATAACTCAAAACGACAGTATTTTTTCCGATACGCATTTCGTAGGACTGGTAATTTTTCAGACAAAATCAGACCGGTATTATTATAAAATTATTTTCTTATTTCAGAAAGTCACTCCTAATGTAATTAGTTTTTGACGTTCGTCGATTTTTCAAGAAATATATTTCCTTTGTTAACATTTTTTTCTCGTGCCGATATCGAACTATATGCCTAGTGTGCATTAACTACTGCAAAAATCGTTATACTTATTAGAAAATCAATTTAATATAATAAAATATATCATTTATACTGAATTTGTGTTCTTAAATAATTTGGGTATCAAGTAAAAATGTTAATTAAAATGAAGAAGGAAGACAAAAACGTAATATACCAAATACCAATGAACCTATATGAAATAATTGGACTCGACTGTCAGCAAAAAACGTCACGTCATTCCTCAGGACCATCGAAATGGAGAAATATACATTTAAGAGTTAAATAGTTAAAAAGTCCCCCTAAATTATTTTAATCAAATTGTTACCCAAAACAAAAAAAAAAATATAATGTATTAATGTAAACAACTAAAATAGTCCTAATAATAATAAAAATCAATATAAAAAAAAAAAAAAAATGTTGATTATAAAATTATAATGCAAATTAGGTAGCTGGTATTAAAAGTATCAATATTTAATGTTTTTTAGTACTATGTTATCAAGCATTATTATTATTTTAAACGATTACATTTTTAATGTCCTTTTTTAAAAATAAATTGTTGTAGAATTTAATTTAAAAATTCTAAATGAAATACCAATGTAAAATTCGTTGTAGTTTGTATTGAACTTGAAAAGAGAAATAATTCAATTATTTATTAATTGAACCTTTTTTACCCTTAAAATTTTATAACCATTATAAGAGCAAAATAAAATAAAAATGACACCGAAGCAGTTGAATATCATCTACAAATTATTTTACTTTATTCGTTAGATTTTTAGGTACAAATGTAAATTTAGCTATTTAAATCAGCATTGGTAAAATAATTAAAATAGTAAGTCAATAATCAATATAACTATATTACATAGATATGTAATAAAATAAAATATAATTAACAATATCAATCTAACTTTTAATTAAATTATAAATTAATTCATACAAATTAGTAGTAATTATTAAAAAAAACATTTTAAACATATGCATTGCAGACCATATTACACTATTGCCCTTTCAAAATAAAATATATAGGTACAAGCATTATAAAAACATACTAGTAATATATTTTTTTTTTTAAATAATAATATAATATCTAACAACTTTGTGACATTTTTTATTCCTTGTATGCATTATAAATATGTAGTTTGTAGTAAATATTGATTTCTGTGGTTTTATCTAAATGTCAATTTTCGGCTTTAATTTGTCCATTACTTTATTTTTTTACACAAATAATGACCTGTTAGAAAAGTGCATTGGATTTTAGATGGTTTTTGAGGGGTTTGACTGGAATAATTTAAGTGCAAACTGGGAGTACAACAGCTGGGGACATCCACAGAAATTCGTATAATGTGGTTTTTGCGGTGTAGTGTTATCGTAATTGAAAAATAAACGAACACTACGACATACCGCCTTGTGTTGATTTCAATTTAAATTGAACTTTATTCAAAAAATCTATTAATTTTCGATTTTTTTAAATTAACATAATAATATAAATACTTTGACAAAATGTATAGTGGTACTTTTTTACCTATACCTATTATAATTGTATTAAAAGAAAACATAATTAAGTATACAATTTGAAAACATGACGTATAGAATTAAGAAGCCAATGAATAATTAAACTATTGTTTATTATTATTCAAAATAGAATATCAAACAATAATAATTATATTAAAATATTATTTATAAGTTAAAAAAAAAAAATGATTTCATGTTTATATTATTATATTATTTGAAGGTGATTCAATGGTACCTATATGGAAATATTCATTAAGACAACTGTACGTAAATAACAACATTTAATTTAAATGCAAAAAATAATTTTTGTAAACTGAAATAATATTAACCCATACGGCATACATAAAGAATATTTGGTGTTATTTAAATATTGATTATTTGTACATAATTATGCACTGAAACCATAGGCATAACTAATACGCATAACTAATACTTACATTTTGGGAGTACTAAAATTATACAAAACTTACGATACAAATTTCCTTATTCCTACATTCACAATACTTTTATAATAATCAATTAGGTATTTAAATGAAAGATAATGTTAGGTTAGGTTAGATTTGTTAACCTTTTTAAGTATTTAACAAGGGTAAGTTTAAACATTGTTTTTCCAATTTCTATTCTCACTTTAGAAATGTATACACTAGTATAATAAGTACTTAGAACATAATTAATCGAGTTATTTGGAGATGCTAATAAAATATTTGAGAGTACTAATCACCTCCTAGCCATCACCTAGAGTTGCATATATTACTGAAATATGCTTATGCATACTAGTATATAAACTAACTAGGTAGGTAAATGGAAATAAAAGTTTCCAGTTCCATAATACATAATATGATTACAAAGAATTTTCAAATTTGAATGACTGAAAATTATGTACTTATACTGATGCATGATTTATTAAAACTATAAAATATATAGGCAATATATATGTAAGGTTTCACATTCAGTTGGCTTTTTTGTTTAATTTTTTTTTTTTTTTAGAAGCTGTTGTAATTATTTCCATTTGTCATCGCCAAAAATGTCTAATTCAAATAGGATTGAATATCACTAATCATATTGAATCTCATTCACAAAAACATTTTAATTTTGGTTAATTATATTGGTGAGTTTTATTACGATTTCTTTAACAGTCAGTTTAACAGTTCCTAATACAATAGTATTCTTAAATCAATCAAAACTTTGGTTTTGAGAATTTTTATTTGCTCAAACAAGTTTAAATGAGTTGGAAGCGACATTGATGTTAAAATTATAGTATAGTGTTATTGTTTATTTGTGACCAAGTACCTATAACGTGCATTATTGAGTTCAGTGATTTTTTTTGTAACTTAATATAGTATATATATTATTATAGTAACATTTTCCAGACGATTACATCGATGGCCATAATCGCATCTCAATAACATAGCAATATTCAAACCTTTATGTTTCTAAACAAAGAACCGAAAATAAAACAAATTAAGCACATTATGTAATTCGCTTAAGGGGTTGCTCTTTCTCACTCTTAAACCACCCCCGATTATCCGTATTTACTAGCGGACGTATTTAAATGGCCCCGCATGACCTATTCGGTGAATTAACCGCTTTTACAAACAGTGAGAGACGTCGACGAGAGGGGACAGTGAGTTTGTCGGGCCCGCGGGCATCGTAATTTTGTGGCACGCGAGCAAACAGTATACCCGGAAACAAAAGCAAAAAACTTCCGAAAAAAAATAATAATAAATGTACAAAACAAAAAGTCTAAAGATAAAAGGGGGCTTATATTGAAGGAAATTAAAGACGTCTACAGGCATTGAGTTTTTTCGACGTATTTTTATATTGAAAAAAACCCTTTCCCCGCTCAATGCACGTGTTCAAAGAGATAGCGTCTCCGCCGCCGGAACAATAATTCACTGGAGGATCCATAAAGATTAAAAATCATCCCGTTCGTTCCTATTTTAATTGCTGCTGAAGGTTTGCCTTGGAATAAAATTGTTATCTCCACTACGCCACCCGCCTCATATATTATACACCATTTTCTCTTTTGGTCAATAAACGTCGTTCACGTTGTCGCCCCAATGTTAATATGTTTCGTAGAAATCATGTTTCATTGGCTATTGGAATGGTAGGGAGAGTAGGAGGTGAAAAACAAAGTTATACGATTTAATTATATTGATACTTAGGCTTTATTTAATTAATACAATTCAAATAATTTGATTTAATTACTCGACATCGTAAAAAACAATCAGTTAATTACATAAAAACCGTTAGGGGTATAATAAAAGTCCATTTTTAGGATCATAGTAAATAAAAAATTAAAATAATTAAAACGTGTACAATTAAACGCTTCTATAATAATTATTAGTATAGTCGTTTACTACCTGTGTTACCTAAAATGCAATCATAATTTCAGTACGAATATATAGGTATTGAATTCTAAAACAATGTTTAATTGTGAACAAAGATATAAATGTATTTTCGATAAAAATTCTATTGAAAGATCAAAGAAATATTAATGACAAATTATTAACGTACATTAATTATCTACATGGTAGAAATTGAGTAGATACATAACAATAATTTTAAATATTGTATTTTACATTTTATAAAATTATCCGTAACGTTTTAATGGAAAAATTAGTAATAAGTTTTTATTTTGTAAATTATAAAAATAAATATTCATCAGCTATAAATAGTTAAGCTAAAATAAACTAAAAATACAACATTTAATGCAATAACGAAAAAATGTTTTCATGCTACCATTTGATAGTATTATTATTATTATTATTATTATTATTATTATTCCGAAAGTAGTACTGCTATATATATTATTATATAAACATATAACTATATATAAGGGGTAAAAAAAATGGTCCACAGCTTATTATTTGTCCAATTTACTTTGTGAAAATGTCTAAGCCGAAATGATCCCACTGTGCCGAAAACCCTTCGGTATAGTAAATAAAAGTACATGGTTCTTGATATAATATTCATGTTAAGTCATCATATCAGATTACTATTTTAAACATTTATATTTTAAGCAACGCAATGATAATAATATGGAGTTTCCTTGTTGATGTTAATAATATGAGAAATAGTTACACAATTTATTTCAGCCATAAGCTGGTATGAATGGTATTTTTAAAACACGTGTTAAAATAACTATGTTTATTTTCGATTTTTTATAACAGACGTTTAATAAAAAAATTTTAAATTTCTATAATTTTGTGTTAAGTTTTTGATTATTATAAAAGATTATGATCGTTTCAAGTTTTGTTCGAAAACAAATTGAAGTTTGTTCACTTTTTGATGTGCGTAAACATCTATACGTCCCTTCACCTCTCGTACGATTATTTATAACTGTAGTGATTACGTGTAAAAGAACAAAATCTCATTTCGGTAACCGAAAATAGTTTCGTAAAATAATAATTACCATGGCAACCAAACAATAAATAAATAATACATAGTTATGAGTATTTTTGTTTATACAAAATTTGTTTGTATGATGTTAACATTTAAAAAATTTACCCCGAGTACTTGCTGGTACACGAATATTTTTTTTATTATTTTTGTAATTGATATCATCGAATAATCGAAGCGTATCAATATGATTTAACAATGAAATGCAGTCTATCATATTAAATTATAGATTTGCTTGACATTACTGTTTTTTTCTCCAAACAATCACTGCAGCGCTTTACATGTTGTGGGCACATCGCACATATTGATGGCTGTTATTGTCAGTAGCCTCGAGGTACAAATGACCCGTTGTTATTATTATGTTCATTATTTGGAAATACATAATATAGTTGAATTAGACCAAACCTGCATGATATTTAAATAATTGGAATCACAACAGTATATTATAGTTTTTTCGGCATACTACGAAGTACGTGTTTATTTCGAAACATTCGCACTGAAATTACTTCACCAATTATACATAGGTGCCCACTCATTTCGAGTAGTTAATGGAGCAGCAACTTGCTGGAAAACTTTGTTAATATTACGGCAAAATAAAAGACAGAAAGAAACCGAAAAGTTGTCGGTTTAGCGAGAGAAAACACATTACTGATGACTAAAATAATATGTTCGCTGCAAACGTCAAGAGCTTTTACTTAGGAGTTTAGGACAAAACCAATCTTAAAACTTTTATATTTTATTTTTCTTCTCGCACGCGTTATCATTGTATGCGATATATTACATCACGGGTAACAATGTGTCACTTTGAAATGGTTGCAATAAAACTCGCGATCATTATTGTGTTTAATAATGTCTGTGCGCATAGTTATGTGCAATGTGTTTTAGACATAAGCTGTACGCTATAAGAGTCAAGAGACATCCATTTCAATTAAATTGCGTTCTGAAGAAGAAAACAAATAGTGTTATAAAATATTTATCTTTATACTTAATATGTATTAATCTAATGGATGCAAATATCATATTAACAAGCGATGGACTTGAAAATGTCTTACTTGACGTACCTATTATTATTTTGATTGTCATGAAAATAAACACCATTAAAACATGAATGTAAATAAATTGCCTATTCACAACGCCCAAAATTGTATAATATATTATTCCTTTAAGTTTGTATTAAAATCGTTATATTTAGGTAGGAATATACTTTATCTATTTATTGATATGATTTTTGTTTCGAGTTTGCAACCTTAACGTTTTTATAGAAACACAATCATTGTTTATTCGTAATTTAATATATACTGCAAGTTATATCGAGAAGATAATAATATGACAATTTTACATTTAAATTACATTTGAATGTAATAGATCGTCGTGATAAACTCTGGGTACGGTTTACGTACAAACTATAAATATTTTAAAACATCATAAACACGCAGTAATTTATTAACTGACTTTATTATAGTTTTCGAATATATTAATAATAATTATAATTATACTTCCCTATCTAGTGCTGAGGATCTGAGGTAAGCAAAGTGAGGTCTTGTATCTTTTTCTTGTTTTTTTTTTTTGTTTTTCCTCTCTCATCATACATTCCATTTTGGATTCCAGTCCGAAATTAATTAAATACGTTCCGGTCGATATTTAAAGCACGTGTTTGAAATATTTGACGATTATAGGTATTTTCCAATGCATTCCATAGCTTTACTGTGCACGTGCAGAATTTTCCAATTCAAATATACCAATAAACCACCGCAGGGTTTTCTTCCACCCACTGTTGAAAATGTTCGTCATTTTTGCAACAGTAGTTGGAAATGCATTCAAATTGTTTTTTGCCGTCGTTCTATGAATATTCAAACACTATCAAGTAATAATTTAAAATTCCCGTGGTCAAAGTTAATGCATTTCAATAGCCGAATACCCCCAAATAGATCCACCGAATTTTGGTGGCCCGTAATTTATACGTCTTGTCGGAAATAAACTTTTTAAATTGTACGACGTTCCAACAACATTGTTGTTAACTTTTAGCAGCCCTGTTACCACGTAATCGAATTTGTTTCCCCGACTAGAATCCATTACCACGAAGTGAGTGAGACTAAGAGAGTATAAAGGGGAAAAAGTTGAAACAATAAAAACATCTGGTCGGCTTCTGCGGTACAGCGGTAATTAGATATTCAGGAAAGGAGACGTCGCGTAGCTTACAAAATTTGTCGTTGGGTTTTCGTACTTAACTTTTCGGGTAGAATTACGCAGTGGACAAAAGCGTGGCAAAAGATATGGATGGGTGAGGAGGAGGAGATCATTTAATTGCGGTTCATAGCGTAGACGTGGTATGGAGTCGTGAGGTTAAAAAGAAAGCATTAGCAGTTGCTAAGACTCTGGTTCAGAAACTACACCAATAAAATATTTTGTTTCGTTTTGTTATTATTGTTCATAAGTTCAGTCTGCAACGTAAAGGTATGTATTTATTAAAACAAAATCAAGAAAAGACGATGATTTACGAATGATCATTATTTGTTTTGGGTGGGTGGAGATCGTTGTGGTTGGGTGACTGATTGTGAAAAAAATTGTTTAAAAGAAATGCTCGGCCAGATTTAAAAGACGTGTAGGATTACGAGAGAAAAATTACAACAAAAAGTTGAAATGCTCTAAAGGGTCGGCGGTACGTTAAAAATAGTAAGAAAAAAGTAATAACGAAAAAGTTACGGACAAAGCGCAGTTGTTACGTGACAAATGGTCCTTAGGTACAAGTTTTGGGGGAGGGAAAAATGTCAACACTTCAGTAAAAAGCCGATCGCTCTTTAGATTTTGAGAGCCATTTCGTTTGGGTTGACTAATTTTATACTTACATTTAATATTATCTATATTATAAAATACACGTCCTTCTACACGACATATCGAAATATATAATGCATTTAGATAGATATATGTTTATCCTGTTAACTGCCTTTTGGTTTACCAACAATTTCTCACACATTATGGCAATGGAAGCAAATCTGATCTTCCTGTTATTAACGCTCTATTTTATAAGATTCCATTATGATGTCTTGTGAAACTTTATGAATTCAACTCGTGTTATGGCGTAAGAGTAGCCATTAAAAGTTTGAAATCTCAGGGTGGACCATTAATATTACGAAAAAGCCATCACGAGAATAGGTTGGATATTCGATAACAGAACGTTAGACTTCCTACATCATTATATATTGTGTGAAAGTGTTCGTAATAGTAAACCGATACTAAGCCGTTTTTTGTATTTATAAAATATATATTAGCGATAAAATATACAATGATGACGGCTTAACATTGTACAAAAACACATATCTTCATAATGTGCACAATGACTCGATAATCGAAAATAATTTATAACAAAAGTCTTTACGTCTCTTCATCTCTTTTGTAGGTAAACTGTAGTTCTTTGTGATTAAAACTTTTTTACACGTACAAATAATAATATGATATTTAAACGTTAAAATTATAAAACTTTTCAAGTTAATACAATTTATTTTAATGATTATGGAATTTTCGTATCCATTTATCATAAAACAAAGAAACCTGAACTACTATTTGTATAAAATATTATTGTGATTGGTTTTCTAATAAAGAAGTAACTTTACAAAAATATATCCAATTAGAACAAACCAACGTAAAATACTAACAAGTTATGTTATACTTGTTGTATCAATAATTTGATCTGTTCTAACAATATTGTAAAATATTATATGATTGGCAACTGTACAAAATGTATCGTAAAATAAACCGCATTAGTTAATAACTTTACTGTATGACTTTTGTTATGATGCTATACTATTTAAGATAAAATGTTGGAGAGAAATGTAAAATATTTTTCAAATAAATAAATAGAACATGCAAATTATACACTTGTGTAAAAAATAATGTCATATAATATGATTTGTTTATACATTTTTACGTAAAATATTATTTTATTTAATAATAATTATACACATGCTAACTAATATAATACCACAACATATTATTTTTATTGCATTTAAACCTCAAACATTTTTTGAATACAAATTGGTAGTTATGTATGGGGCCATTTAAATGGTCTCTTTTAAGTCAGAGTAATCTCTTTGGGCCTTCAAATAAATAGTACTGGATTATTCCAGATGTCACACTGAGTGATTTGTAGAGGTTTGAGTTTAGAACTTGAAGTTTGATAAAACTAACCTAACAAATTACACTCAAAATAAGAAATTAATAAAACATATTGCATATATATATAGTAAACTGAAAATACATTTCAAAAAATTAAATAACCAAAGTTATTAGGTAACCAATTGGTTACATCCATGGTTCATAGCTTAGTATTTAAGGGATTAAAATTAAATAAACAATATCTCTATTAGAAATAACTATCAAATTTAGATAAAATAGTAGGCTAAATCATATTTTCTGTGAAATTTATTTATTAATTACCTAATTTGAATCAAAACAATATTGAGGTACCTATGTGTGAAAATTATTTATATTTTAAAAATGTAATTTTTTGAGAGAGAAAAAGCTTTTATTTATGACAATATCTCTTAACTTCAACAATATAATTAATGTTTTTCTTATTCCACTATTACAGAACCTATAAGCTCTATTGTTGTTTCCAGTCATATAATTACTGTCAACATAACTATATGTAAAACATATTATGATGTTTGATGCTAATCCAATTGTTTAATGCGAATTCTAATCAGTCTAATAGTTATAACCTTGTTCGTCAATATTGTGGGTATAATAATCAATTCACAGGATTATAATCTAACTATGTGTATTGGAAACGTTATTGAGTGTAACATTATATTGTGTAACGAACCTTTATATCATGTTTAGTCGGTGTAGATCATATTATTTTGATCATACATTTCATTGTGTAGTTCAATGGAGCGTTGTTATCGAGATAAAATAAAAATGAAAATTATTATCATTGAGAGTAGAATCGATCCGGGAGAGAGGAGCACTACACACAATAAGCAAGGACTATTCGAGGAACTTTCATATCGTGTTTTCCTACACCAAACATGTGACATGTCATTAAACTTGACAAGTGTACATTAATAACGATGTTTTCAGAAAAGTCATTTCCGGCGTGCCGGTCAGCGATATTATTATGACCGGTTAGATAATGTGTTGCTTTTTTTACGGTGACGATAGTTAAATGTGCCGTTTTGAAAATCGTGAAAAGCCATTCGACCGATTTCGTAAGGTCAAGCGTGTGCCGTGTACGCGTTATACCTATTGGTATTATACCGTATACCGTATATATGAGCATAAACCGAAACCAATCGCAGCGGCCGATATTTTCCAAAACGAAAAGCCGACATGTCGAAGCCTCGCGTTCATTGCGAATGGGCATCAGGTGTTCACGTGCGTGGGATTTAGGTAGGTAGGTATAGAGAAACCGTTTTGGCCTACATACGGTAAATGCTTAATATCGGCCGATGGTCGACGGGGAAGGGAAAAAAAATAAACAACCTGAGCCGAAATCGAATTTCACGTAAACGATCGTGCGCGCTGCAGCAGGTATAAAGGCTCTCACCCGTCGTCGACTAATAATAAAAACGAGAAAATGGCAAGAAAATGAGACGTCGAAAACTCCACACGATCACACACTTACGCACGCACAAACACACACACACACAGAGGAGAGGTACGATAAAAAGTTTTATTCACGTCGATTATCCACGAAAAATAAGTAAAACCGTAGTCGGTACTCGAAACACTTAAAAGCGCTCATGAGTGGGTGTATATATTACTATACATATATAGGTACAACAGACTGTTTATCATACGCGGGCTAAAACGATTGTAACGGCGTAAAGTAAATCTTTCGTTAACGACATCACATTTTCATTCTTATAGTCTCGCATTTTTCCTGCATAAACTTCAGCCTTTCGCCGATTTGCGCAACGTTTTCGTTATTTTATTTTTATTTTTTTTTCTCTCTCGTACACTCCACGCCTCCCCGTCAATCTCTCTCTCTCTTTCTCTCTCTCTCTCACTATATATATTCCAAGGAAAATCTGCGGCCATTTCCGGAGCTTTAAATTTCGTTATACGAAAAATTCGTCGCAGATGTTCGCCCTGCGTAAGTGCGTATAAAAGTTTTTTTTCCCATTTTTCCCATTTCGCGCCTTGTTTCAATAAACTAATACCATTTGTTTTACATTATCGGCGATTTGGTCGCGTTTATTTTCATCGAAATATTCTACGGGACGGCCGAAGTTTTACAATCGGAAGCAATTCATAACGATGGAAAAAAATATCATGATCAATAATTCAAAGTTTACAATAACTTTTGTAGATTTGCAGTTTTTGCAGATTTTTTTTTTTTTTATGCCAACTGCTTGTTTAAAGTGCGCTATTATACTTCCCTATTATATTATGTTACGGCATACAAATAATATGCCATATAAATATCATATATTCACCAAATATAATATATGGAACTTAGTCCATGATGGTCTGAACATATGGATACTTCATGAAATATTATTTCGATAACTTACCGGTTTTAAAATCACATTATGTAATGCATAATAATATTTTAATATACCATATGTGTTATTTAATGTATTATACCTATGTACTAAAGTATATTGTAAAGTTTTTTGTTTTCTAGGTCACACGTATGGTGTTATTTATTTATTGAATACGCGTAGGTATAAATATTAAAAATTGATATTTGTATAAAGATATGATAAATGTAAGGAGAAATTTCAAAAAAAAAATGTTTTGGATTTTAATTTTATAACATGAAAAATTAATGACCAAATGATGTATACAAGTAAATAACAAAATAATTTATCACCTGATAGCATGATTAGGTATCACACTCAATACCATCCATTAAATAAATCCACGTTTGAAACATTGGGTGAATATGTTATGGGTAACTCCGTCGGTGGAGTGAATTCCAACTCGTACACAACTAAAGGTATATAATATAATATGTACTATAATATAGTATAATATGGTATTATAATACGCGTGTGACGAGAAAAACGAGATTTTTCACCGACAAACAGAAACAACCACGTCGAACCATATGCGTAAGTATACTATACATATACGTGTAATATTATAATACAGTACACTATCCATTATACTATATCGCAGTGTATATAGATATGCAAATTGGCAACACTCGCGAATCAAAAAAAAAAAAAGTAAAAAGGGGCTCGCAGTGGCGGCGGCGGCGGCTCACCCTCTGCAATTTCTTTTCTAGCGTCGTCGTTCAAATGAACGGTTTCATTTTATTTTTTCAAAATGTCACCTCGGGGCGGGTGCGTTCAATTTCTCACCTAATCGAATCGGTTTTTTAATACACACACACACGAACGATCGCATATAGGACGAGTGAGAGTGTGTCACCGGATTGATTTATGCATACGCACTGGGTAACGGGAAAATATATCGTTTGCGAGCAGCCCGCCGCCGCCGTAGGGCCACACGTCTACGCTCTGTATCGTGTGTTCGTATATTGTACAGGGATTGACAATTATTAGATTTCGTCCAGATGTCGAGGCTTCACGGATGACGTCACGGTGCGACGCGCGCAACACTGTACACATTATGCTCCTCCGGCAACCCTTTCCAATTAAAATCTCGGTGATTGGTTTTATTATTCGGTTTTGACTTTGTGTGCATAGAAAGACGAGGACGAGTCGGGCCCGGGACGCAGGGTGCTACTAACAGAACTTTTTTTTTCGTTTTCGGTTTTTTTTTCTCTCTCTCTCTCTCTCTCTCTCTCTGCATGTGCAGCACTATCATATTATTATACTTGAGCCTATATACTATATATATATATATAATATAAAACACCCGCACTAGCTTAAATTAAATCACTCGGTCCCTAAAATATATTATAATACGGCTAGCGCGACACATGTGACCCGAACCGTAATTACCAATCCCGTCTTCGGCTGTGTAGCGGTTCAAAAACCCATTCGAACCTTTTCCGAACGTCTTCTGTTCACATATTACAATATCCCTGCACGTATAGGCGGCATGGACGGACCAGCGAACGATAAGTTATAGCTAAGTAGGTATAGGTACCTATAGTTGCTTTATATTTTTTGAATTTTTCATCCTCTAAACTGAGTATAGTGTGGTATATATGGGGAGCTCATTAGGCAAAAAGACAAAATAAAATCGTATTATAAAGATATTTGTTGAAAACATATTATGGTACTAATTTGGTTATGGTCCTCAAAAATATTTTGTTAAATGGAAGGTGTATAATTGTAGTACAACATTGTGTATTACTATTTTATAGTGGTATCAATCGTTTTTTTTTCATGGTTCGGAACAATCGCTCTACCTTCTATAACAGGTTAGAAAATCTTGGCGAGCCGTGGGTTGAACACCTCTGGAGATTTTAAAATGAAAAATAGATAATGAATAACTCGAATGATTGAATAAATAAAATAATAATTGATAATGCTGAAAAGTATATGAAAAAATCAAAATTACACAGAATAGATCAAAAAACCTCTGAATAAAAATAATATATAATATATAAAACAAAATCAACAATCTATTTCAATTTACATTTTCGTGTAGTAAAAGAAAATTTATTAAACTAAAATTGTTATAGTTTTCCGTATTAAAAACTATTTATAGAACCGTTACCTGTTGACTTGGTTTCATAAAATATTTAATAAATTCTGCTAACCTACCCAAAAACTTCTGAACAATTCAAAAAATTACGTCTGCCTGATACCATAACATAGTTAAATTTTTTAATCTATGAAGGTGTGAATGATGCATGAAATATTTGGCCTACATAAAAAATGTTTACAATAATATATATTATATATATTATATAGATACCAAATAAAATAAAATAACTTTCTAAAGACTAAAACTAATACCTTTTACGTCTTTGAATTATCAACGTTATTAAGCTCAGGGTATACAAATGCTTATTTAAGTTATTTATTGATATTTTTATTATAAATTAAATTTAAAGACCATGTCCGTTTTTTATTTTTGAATTGCTTATAAGTTATAATATTTAAAAGAAGTCCAGAATTCAAATTTAAAATTATAGCTAATGATAAATCTAAATTATTTGTTTATTCATTCGTATCGCAACTGTCGAATAAACACATGTGATAACAAGATCACAAATTGAGGTAAACATTAATAATAGTATAACGGTATGACTTCGTTATGGTTGTACAGCTATTATAACGTGTTGTTATAGTCGTGCTGCATTGAAAAATTAATTAAACGTATTTTAATGAACCATATTTCTCGACAGTCCATAATAACAATGTATGAAAGCATATTATTATGCCTTCTATTGTTTTTACTAATGTATTTTTGAAAAGAAAATATAAAAAAACGTTTTCTAGGTAATTGTATGAAGACGCGTAGGTGTATAATACAAAAAACATAATTATAAAAACAATTTTTTACTTATATGATACATAGCTAGGTATATTGTTAATAATTGTGTAGGTATTCGTTTATTTATTTATCATATTTTGCTGTAAATGCATAGTTTTGATATTGTTGTATGTCAAATAAAAATGAGAAGAAAAATATTAAAGAAAACTAATTTTGTTGTGAATTATTAAATATAACCAAGATAACATTTGAATAAATTGCAGTTAACAGTTCAAAAATCTGTTTATACATAATTTAATTTATTTTTGGTGTGTGCTGTTCCTGTTTGTTTATACTCCAGTTTGTTTTACATTAAAAAACTCGTGGGTTATGCATAGCATAATTTTATATTATATTGCATCACTCATGAAGTCATTATAATCGATTTTCAACTTCATTGTAACCTAAAGTTTCTTGAAGTATTTGACATTAATATCCAGAACTTTGATGTTATACAAATAAAAACAATGAGTAAAAAATATAAATTGTATTTTTGGTAAACAACGGATAGTTAATAATATTTACTTAGTTAATAATAAAAGATTTTTTGGATAATTATTTTATAAATGTGAAATATATAAGCTTAATAGTATGAGAATAAAAATATATTCTATTTCGTGTAGATATATCTCACTATAATCGTTTAATAATGTCATAAACCATATAAGTTCCAGCAACAACTCTTTTCCGTTTTAATTCAATACTGCCCGGAAAACTAGTATAGAAGTTTTTGTGTACCTATCTTATCGCTCTCGCCGAACACTATCTGGAAGTAAGTTGTTGTGACGTTTAAGCCACGATGCAAACTGATCGTTCATAAGTATATGGTACAACCGTGTAGTTTCATTCTCGCGGTCGATCCAGTAACTGGTTACTCGAAAATATTGTCACAGTCTTTACCGGAGAAATCAAATTGTCGACGGGCGACGTGACAACGACTATGACGAGGATATAATATTTTTACAACATCCAACGACGGGCAGACGACGAATGTAAAATAAGTCAAATTAAATATTCAGATTGTATGCATGTTATAATAATTATTTTGAAGATCGTAAAACATTATATTACGATGAAAAGTGAATACACATAAACTGAATAATATATTAATATATCCATCAAGACGAATTAATAACAAAAGTGGAGTGAGTTTTGTCTACGAAAGATGTTGAAAATGTAAAAACGAGGCTTACCTATATAAATGCATCATCGTTATTTTTATAATGTTAGCATAAAATAATAATTTTTTTAATAAATTTCTCTCTGTTTAAAAATAACAAGACGTACCTCTATTACAAGGTACACGATTTAATAAATTTAAAAACAGTTTTATTAAAATTTATATTTATTTAATACTTGCGGTTACTTTTTTGGATTATAAATATAATTTATCTCTAAGAAATTATATAAATCACTAATATTTTTTTTTCATATGTTTAAATATAATTTAGTTGTTAGTTACCATCCAAATGCTATTAAATTATGATATTATATACTAATTTATTTTTACTGTGGTATATGTTTCATGCATTATCGACCTTAGTAACAAAACATATTATTTTATTATAGTTAATAATAATTACATAATAATATAAATTATTGTTATCATAAATATCCTAATAAACAAAATGCATAATACAATATGTACCTAAATGGATTTTTAATTAGATATTATAAATTAGATACATAAAATAAAACCTATTATTTATAAATTTAATAGTTATAGTTTTGTTAATTTTACTAATTTATACTTAGTTAATCAACTAAATTTGTTTAATACTGTTTGTAATATTATATTTATCGGTAATGTAATGATTGTTTTTATTTTGAAATACAAAATACATTTGGTAATATATTATCAAAAAATGTTGTAATTTGTTATGGTATTTTATTTTTATGGAATAAAAAAAACCACATATATATTAAATAAAAAAAATACTTTACATTTTAATTTATGTGTTTTTTTTTTAATACTAAAAATCCGTGAAAAAATACCAATCATATGTAATATTGGAAAAGCATGTAGTTTTACCGTTCATCCGTATTAAATGCTTGTTTGCAGGGAATGCCCTGAACTAAAATAAAAAAAAAAGCGAATGGATACATAACAAAATAAATTACACGAAATAATACCGTACCTATATACAGTATACATATTCAATGCATATTTCAAATATATTAGGTTTGCGGTTAAAATTATGTTGCAACAAGTAAGTTAATACTGCAAGTACATTATTATGAAAGTAGAAACACGGTCGTATGAACATTTAACAAGCCTTGAAAACATTCTCGTTGTAAGGTGGGTAAGTTTATATTTATTGGCACTTCATTAAATTATGAAATATATGACATCAAACTGATGCACTGAACTATTCCACAATATCATACTAAAATAAATAGTTGTTTGAAATTCATATTATTTATACCATGGTTAACAGAACGAACAAATTATAGATTCTACGTTAGTATAATACAATATTGTTGTATTGCACTTTGGTACAAATATATTTTTATAATATTTTTATTGCAGGCCGTTATTATAAATTAATAAACATATAATATGTAGGTATGTGTATAATTTAGGTATATTATGCCACATAAAGATTGAGTGTTTGTAGTTAAATAAAAGAAATCAAAGTTTATGTATGTGTTTTATTCATATTGTATACATTAAGACGTATTAGTTGTAAATTAGTAAGAAATTCGAATTTAATTATATAAGACACTAAAATATAATAATAATAATAATAAAAATATGAATTTATACCCTACGATGTTATATTCATCATAAAGTAAAAAAAATTCCTATTATATTAATTTTCTTATTACCTATGTTCTTAGTCTTATTATATTATATTAATTTAATAATATTGTAGTATAATATTAATTCTGCATAGAAAAATAGGTTAGTGATTAAGTTTCGATTTGTATTGTATCTATACCTATATTATATTTTTTATCCGTTTTGTTAATTTGACTAACTGTTTGCTAATTAAAAAAAAAAAAGAAATAAAATATAGCTGCTACACATAACAATTATTAACTTTCGAATAGAGATAATTCGGTGATTTACCGTCGTTGTAGAAGTATTCTTGATTATCAGTGGTTGTCTAGATAAATTTAGCCCACTCACGCAGTTTCCAATCAGAAGTTTAGATAACCGAAAAAGTATTTACCCAATAATATTGTATTTTCCTACCAATGGAAAAACTTAAGTTTAAAATAGTATTCAAAGAAGACCATTTTTAGAAAATGTAACTTTCCTCGGGAGAAATTGTTACTGTAACGATGTAATTTTGATAATCAAAACGTGTTTTCAGTGATTTATGTTTTAGGTAGGTACCTAGTTATTGGTGTTACTTACTTACCACATTGTATGTCAAATATTTGTTCAGAATTATCATGACTGTTCTCCATTATTCAACCACTTCCAACAAAGTTATGAAATTTAATTAATTTATATTCCGTAAAGGTACCTATTAAACACTTCAGGTCTTAAAACAAACTGTTTATGTAGATTGGTTTTTATTAATTTAACCAAGTCTAAAAATATAAATATACCTAATATTTTAGTGTTATATTTACACTGTAGCTTATAATTGGTTATACTTATACTCACTTAATTTTATCATCTGAAAAAAACGAATGGACAGTTATGAATAAATATTTTTTCAACAGAATTATTAAATATGTATCAACTAATAATACGCTAATAATGTTATTGTTTTGTAATGCATTATAGTGATTAATATATGTACAATCAAACAGTATTATAATATTATTATATAATACCAAGTACCAAAGCTTTCTCTGGGGATTATAGAGATTTATCATATAAATGTATTGTATATTTTCATTTTAGTTTCACATGGTTATTCAATGGGAATTTGGAACTAGAGCATAATGAAATGGCACAGATAATGTGGCCAAGTATTTTAATATAGGACATTATTATCAGTTGAAATGCGAACTGTACCGTACACAATAATTATTATTTGATTCTGTTTAAGGCCTGATAACCAGCTGTATTCGAGTTTGTTTGTCTCGATCCATTGAACCATGGATACAATTACAATTTACAAAATAATAGATATCAAATGCATGTTATTATTATAATTCCAATTCCTACCCGCTTGGTGTAAAAACATAATAATAATATAATAGTATGTAAATAATAATTCAATATATCAAATAAAGATATTCAACAATTTCGTAACAACATTATTCTTTTTAATATGACAAAATTATTTATTAAAAATAAAATAAAAATCTTTAGGAGTTTACAATATTATGCTTAATATTATTATTTTTATCATGAAGCCGTTTTAAATTTTAGAATTTTCACTTGATCGAAGTGACTCACACACTCTTAATATTTTGTATTATTTACACGAACAATAACTGTTTTATTTATAATATTATAATAATAATTAGGACTTATGATAATGCA
This sequence comes from Macrosiphum euphorbiae, assembly GCA_949089665.1. Classification (NCBI taxonomy): domain Eukaryota; kingdom Metazoa; phylum Arthropoda; class Insecta; order Hemiptera; family Aphididae; genus Macrosiphum; species Macrosiphum euphorbiae. Next base: position 129,767,863 of record CARXXK010000001.1, read on the forward strand.
GTATTTTCTATAATCAGATAATTTATCGGATAGTAATCATGGTTGTATGTAGGCTTAACATTTAGATTAAAACTTTTAAATTAACGGCTTACAAACTATTCCGATCGTATTTTAAACTATTAAAATTTTGTTCTAAAATAATTAAAGCTTATAAACAAAAAACGTTTTCGAGTTTACTTTGTTTACACGTCAAAAATCAAAACAAAAATAATTTAGAGATTTAGACCCAGACTGTTTATATAGCAATAAACTTTTATGAAATTCAACTAAGTATAAGCACTGTTTGTGGACACATTATTATAGTATAAAACAATTAATAATGGTATTAGTTGGATGACACTACATATTATAAAACATTAAACATTATATTCTATTTTAATTTCAGTCAGAAAATAAATGAACTTTACCTAACTAAATAACCTTAAATTACCTATTATTTATAATTTCTACATAATATTGTATTATTCATTGCATATCAAAGGGGATTCATTTTTGTAATTAACATAACAGAAATTTAATATTTATATCGGTGTAGTTTTTATTTATTAATAATAACTAATAAACAGCATTTGTTTACTCAATGGAATTCCAATTTATTCATCCTTTGTTCTTCTGCGGCTATTGAAGTACTAAAATAATATTGCGATGATTGAATTTGAATACAAACTAAACGCTAGTGAATGATATATACATACCTATGTATAAATATTACAATATCCACAATAAATACACATATAGGTAGGTACCTAGTATTTACGTTTTTCTTTTTACAAAAACACTTTGATTAATTATTTAATTAACATAAAATAAAATTTAAATGAATATTTACAAATTTATATTATCTGCTTTAATTTTTATTTTACTTGACAATTATTTAAAGCAGGTAAAATAATTGTTATCGTAATTTATTAGGTATTAAAAACTAATTGAACATTTTGTTGATTTTGGTACTATTAAATTTTTTTCGTGATTTAAATCAATACTTGGAACTTTAGATTGATTTTTGGTTAATTTTCTTCAAAGTTGGATTACATATTTGTATGAATATAGATACATATGGAAAATTAAAACGAATAAATACATGATTTATTGATACCATATGGCATATATACCATACATTCCGTACAATCCTGAACAAATTACAGAACTGAGTGGAACGATGAATGTATTTTTAATTTTAACTTTGAAAATTTCGTTGAATTATCTTTTTAATTTTTACTTTTTAGATTTGTGTATTGGCTATCTAGTATTTCTAATAAATACAAGATATCAAGATAGTTTTATAAAATAAAATGACTATCTTATTTATAAAATAGTAAATAAATATATTAGGTACTAATAATTGCAGGTTGTTCACCGATGATCAAATCGCATGGACAAACAAATTATAATACTGTGACAAAAACTAACTGCAATCAAAATGTTACATATCTTATGGGACAGTTTCCATACTCAATTATAATACGTATATACGATATAATCCTGTGAAATTAAGTCTATGTACTTGTACTCTACCTATACCGAACGATACACTAATTACTAATATATATCTTCCTATAGAATATTCTCGCTATGTGAAATCAACTGGCCATAAAAATGGTTGTGTTGATTATTGTGCTTACTTCAAGTTTTACACATAAAATATACATAATAATATGACACTCGTTAATGTGAATCTCGCACATCTCGTGGCTCGTGCTAAGTGTTCCATAGACCGACTGGCTAGAGTTATTGTAATGCTGTAATAGTGGTTACCGCGGTAATGACGAGCTACAACTCTATATGAGACTTACGACGGCTCACTCACAAAGAGGTTAAAAACATTGACAAAATATTGTGACAAGAACTAATTGTAATTAATACAATACGTGTTTTATGGGACAGTTACTACAGCGCAGGTAATCAATTTTAAATTTTAATACACATCTATCTGAAGTCCAGACTTCGGGGTACACGTAAGTACATACTTATTACCCATCCATACACTAATATATATATATATAATATTCTCGTTATGTGAAATCAACCGAACATAAACAATGATTGTGTTTATCGTGATTGTGTTCGCATCAAGTTGTACCTACAAGTATATGTAGTAGGTGCATAATTATAATATGACGCTATCGTTATTGCGAAGGTCTAGTCTCATGCTAAGTGTTCCATTGACTGGCTGTCTGGCTATAGGCTCGTCGTAACTGTATTGGTCACCGTAGTGGTCACCGAGGTAATGACCAGCTACAACTTACAAGACCATGGCGTGATCACAGTTATAAAATAGCCACAAGCGGCGAACTGACATAAAAACACAACATTATACTATAGTCTAAAACATTTCGTTTATATTTTCACTACCACGTTCGGTTATAACATTTTTGGATTATTTCATACGTTTGATAGCTTTTGTGTTGTGTTAAATTAATAGTTAATATTACCTACATAATACATAATATTACTTTTGAGTTTCGTGTGTTATTATTATAGACATAATAGCATAATATTTAACATAATAGTTCTATACACTGTAATTTAGGTAATGATTATCTGATACTAATCAAATATTAATTTATCTAAATATTACTGAAAATTGAAAACAATATTACAATATTAGGTATGTTTATTATATTATCAATAATAATAAAATTCTTATAATAATATATTATGAGGACTAACAAAATATATATGAATTCACTTATTTTATTTCTTGTAATATCAATTATAATTTAAAATGTAAATACCATTCAATTAAAACATGACACTATGCATTTTATCTGAAATAATATTCCTGGGACCATACAAAACTAGACTTAATTAATATGCCATTAAATTATGACTAATATTAAATTTTATTATGAATTTTAATCATGAAACCGTACATACTTATTTTACTTAAAAGTTAAAATAAAAATATTCCCAGTTGAAATTTAATGCTATTAAGAACGGTTTTAATACCTAATGATTTCAATTATATATTTAATCGTATCTCGAATGATTTGATTTTATAGTAATTTAAATTTAAATTATGATCGTATTATTATTAATTGTTCTACATACCTACAATTATTATATTTTTACTAGCTGATCTTGTGCACTTCGTTGCCCATTGAAAATGCCAACTCTATATGAATAATATGTTTTATATATTACTATGGCAACCATTTATTTACAAAATATCCCATCGGAAATCTCAAAATAATATATAAGTTGTAGGCCATGACAATACAGACGCACAGACAGACAGACATACATTAATTTATATATATATATATAAATATATATATATACATATATATAGATAAATAAATATTGATTTATATTTACATTAATAAAATCTGTTACTTTCCAATTCTTAAAATCATTAACCACATTATATTTTAATTACGATTTTCAAAAACGTAACAAAGCTTTAAGCACACCAATATAAACTATAAAATAATTATTACCATTCAAAACATTTAAATATTGTTTTGAACCAAATATTATTCAACACAGCTTTTAAATTAGAGCTAGTATAATAATTATTATTGTTCAAAATTATTTTTGCACCAATGTGAAACATTATTCAAATATCCAAACACGGTATTTTTTTTTGTTTTTTCTTCGTGTATTCTGCATAGTTTAATATACTATATGATTTGACAAAAAGTATTCTCATATATTTTCATTGTATAAATCATGTGGTGGTTAAAGCCAAAATAAATTCGTTGAAATATTGACAACAATGTCAAAAAGGGTCTTACTGTAATATTTTTCACACAGTACAATATAATATAATATTATACATATTTTTATTTTTTATCATAATAAATATTTTTTTTTTAAAGGTTTCGATAAACGGTGAATCCATATTTGCGTTATACATAGACAATCTATACATAATATTATTTGGTATTAAGAACGTGTTTGAGATGTTTTGTTGCTCAAACTCTGATCGATTTAAGAATTTAACTTCGTCTAAAAATGATAAAGGTACAAATATGTATATAAGGCAAAAAAAACAATGAGTCAATTTATTCATGACCATTTTTTTCCGAGTTGGACGAGTCGTGTGAAAACAATCACAAGGTATAAACAAAATATGTATCATTAAAAAATCCTGATCCGATAACTGTAACCGCCTTTGACACCCTTTACCAAAAAGCGTGTTAAGGGTACACAATTGAACAAATAGAGGTGAATGTTCATGACATGAAGTTCCATAAATTATGACCCAACAATAATTTATCATTTTCATTTTACAATTAGATTATTATGACTAGAAATTCTGTGACAATATAATGGGTCAAACGATAGTTGAGGGGAAAAAGGAGGAAAATAAGTGTGTCCTCACTCAGAGGAAAAATGAGAACTCATTATCCTATAAAAAAGTTTTTTTGCATATATAAAATATAAATACTAAGAGTTTCTGGAAAACTCAAATTAGAAAATTAAACTTTTGGATATATTTTAATATTAGGTACACAGTATTAGAAAAAAAGTTAATATTAATCATTATTATTATATATATTTATGGTATTCAAATGATTGTTATGCTTAGTAGAAAAATTATAGAATTTATTTAATTTATTTTTATAAACATTTTTACAAATTAACTTAAATTTCCTTGAAATAAGAATATTAAACATTTTATAACACCATATTATTGAAATATAAAAAAAAATATGTTCAGAAAAAAAATATAATTTATAATACTGCAACATTATCAACATTAAAAAATATAATTCAAACGTCATAATTACGAAGGAGTCGAGTTGTATTTGTATATCTTTGATTAATAATCAAATAAGCAGAATCATGAATAAGCAGATAAACAGTACCATGTTTGAAAAATAAACAAATATTACATATAGAAAACAAATCAAATTTATTTGGGTAGGTAAAGTCAAAAAATATATTTAATGAAGACTGATGCTCAAATTGAACTTAATATTTCAGGAATATCACTCCATGCAGCATATATGCGGAAGAAACCTCTTGAAAGTTTTTATTATCATTATTTTTTTTCTTATAAATTTGGCACAAGACTGGGTCTATGCGACATCCGTTAGGGCTCTTGAAAAAATGACCCGCATTAGCCTTAACCCCACTTAAACATTCCGGTGGGTAAAACGCATATATAGAAGGGGTGAAGATATATGTGATACATCGAGGAGGTTAATAATAATATAATAATAAACACGACGCAGACGAGAATCATGGGTTTGGACGTATGGAACGCACGATGTACGAACAATACATTTTAGTCTAGTACAACAATCGGCCGAGCCCTTTTCAAACCTATTGGGTGGAGAGGTTGGGGAGGGGAGGGGGTCGTGCTGGCGTATCGAAGACGAACAGAACACGACACATCGTATACCGTTCACTGCTGCAGATGAGTTGGCTTCGCGTTTGATAGAAATAAAAATAAAATCCATCGTCCCCGGCCACTCGTCCGTCGGGCGCGTCGCGTTCCACCCCCCGACGTGGGGGTTAGGGTTCATTAGTGCCGCCGCCTCCACCGAAAATACCTGTACGCAGACGACACGAAAGGGGATTTTCAATCTATATTGATTGCGCGGCTCGACACACCCACACATAAATCGCCCGGAGCTCTGATTGCGATCGGTATGGAGGAATCGGTGGACGCGCAACGAAGTTTGCGTTTCGCTCCGGGAATACTCAAGTCGGGATACGGGTACGGCGAAGAGTGGGACGTTACAACCGATAGGGTGTGTGGGTGCTATATACCTATGCGTGTTCCGGGCCAAATGACTGACCGCCGCAGGGCCTGTACGACGGAGAGGGATATTGTCGTGGCGTGGTGTCGCCGGACACGGACAGCGTGTGCGCGCCGTGAAAGTAAAACGACCGTAGTAAACGATATACGGCCCGGCGATAGTTTTTCTCCTTTTTTTTTTTTCGAACTTCAAACGACATTTTATATTTTTTTATCTCGCTTGAGGGACAATAATTGCCGTCCGTCCGCGCGTCCGCGGCATCGGTGTAATTTATGGTTGAAAATGATTTAAAAATAAGATTTATATGTGTCGCGTTTTAACAAGCTGCAGGACAACACGTGCAACGTTTATGAATAGGACATGTATACGTGATTACGTATTATATTATACTCAACGAAACGTTAAGAGTCAAAGACGATTATTTTAAATACCCTCGGTTTAAATAGCATAATATTCGTTGTTGTATACAATGAAATTCTCACATCGCCAAAAATATAAATACACTAATTAAAACATTTTATAATGTTATACGAAAAACTTATCGTTTTGTCCACTTCAGATTCTCGTCTACAGATTTATATGATTTAATTGGCCGTTAGATATCCATTTAATTGGTACACAAAGTTCAAGTATGCATTATTTTTTTGGTCTGGTACACGCCATGATTCCTCCTCTTCAAAATTCTATTTTCGTTTAATTTTTTCCATTTATCCACGGTAAAATCCTAGGTTCCTCTCATAAGCTCCTAGACTCTAGAGTACAGTGCATGACCAGCCATCAGCTAACGGTTCAAAATGCACATTATCGTAATAACAATTTAATAATAATTTTCTACTTACATAATATATAATAAAAATCGTTTTTACTTCCATTCGATTGCCACGACCAATAATGCATTGTATTGACGCTAGGGGTACCTATAGTAGTATTTTATGCTATTGCATACAGATAATGAATATAATAATACCTATACTTTACTATTACTATTTGGCTGTAATGACTTTCAGTTCCAAACTGCATGATTCCAGTCTGCACCAATTATTGTAATTATTATTGTTACGTTGACAGTTTTGTTTTATATTTTTGTCTGTTAATTTCCTATACCACGAAGAGTTAAAAATATTAAATAATTTAATAAATAAAGCTACAATTTTCATGATGCACATAGACATAATATTTTTTCCCATAAGTGATAATGTATTTTAAGTAAATATTATTTCATTTAATAGGGCATTTTGATCCATCTAGAATCTTTACACAGATCTCACGTGACTCTTTTATATTATAATTATACAAAATTAATTTACCACAATTTCACAAGATATATTATAAGCGCACTTGGCAGACGTCAAGATTCTTGTAAAAACGTTTTCAATATATTTTTAACGTAGTTTTCGTAATCTCCATTAGCCGGTTGTTACATGTCATGTCATACAGCGGATATAAATCCAAAAGAACGGAATACGGTGTGATATTGAAAAAAAAAGTGTTTTTTTTAATTTAAAAATCACCGTCATGTACTTAAGTGGTGAGATTTCCGTGAAGGCAAGAACATTGATTCACACTGTCCTTGGTACCTATATAAATTCGTGGTATACTGCTATAATATAGATAATATACTAATATGCATTGTATTTGACACTATCGCAGATAATATTCTTCAAGTTTTCGTCTTCAATTTGTATTAAAATCGATGGGGTGTAGGCACATCTAATAAGTAAAATTTTTGAAAATGGTTGTAAGTATATTACTTATATAATAGGTGTAGGGTTTTGACGTGGATTGGTAAATAAAAAATAATTATAGTTATTATGCTCAATGTTTTAATTTTAATTTTATTTGAATGAGTTTCTGATTTACTTTAATATTGTAAATTATAAATGTCTATTGTATGTTGCTAAAATTTGCAAAAATGTCTAAGAAGCTAATCTTTTTGTCACATCAAATGTCTATAAATAATAACAATACCTCTTAAACTCTATAGTACATATTATGTTATGTTTATTTCAAATATGACTATTAAGTATATAATTATAAGTAAATAATAATATGTGAGTTTATGCCTATTATATTTCTTGAAAGTCTGAGGCAAAACCAACCAAACCGCAAATGGCCCAATAATATTTGACATTACAATATTGTCATTGGGGAAAATGATACATAACGCACGGTCAACAATCTTTACTTGATCATAATAATATTATTATAACCATTTGCATTGACGACTGTGCCGAATCACTGCATTACGCCATTGCCGAATAAACGGGGTATACGGTGTGGGAGTCGTACAATCACAACGATATCATTTAAATGACAGATGGATAAGGATCATACTCCTCGTGAGAGCATTATAACACGTCGCGCTTTGTCCTCGTCCCCCGGGACATATTTTCATGGCAACGTTTCACAGTATTAAGGGAATACACGGGGCCAGGTTACAAACCTAGCGGATTTGATCATGTAAAGCAACCATCATGGTACAGCAGTGTACGTCATGTATATATGGTGCGTGTTGAATACACAATGCTACCCGAAGTCGTTAAATGGCTATATAATTTGATTAGTTTGATTGTTATCATTCAGACCTTATCCCGTTGATAATACGATCTCCGGGTGCAGTAAACAAAATAATAATGTGCAGAATTATTATTATCATTATTAAATTTACCACTGTATTTCCCTAAGACTCTGGGAAAATATTCGTCAACGCGAAGCGTGAGTAATATTTGTTTAAAAAAGACAAAAAAAAAAACAAAAAATATGGGGGGAATCGAAAATGTTAAATACTAATACTAAAAGAGAACATTGTTTTAATTTAATTTTAACAAATTCCCTCTGGTGAGAGTTTTTATGGTCGGTGTAATAATATTTCAACCCTCGAGTAAACAAAAAAAACAGAAAAACAAAAAAAAAAAAGCGCAGCAGTAAGTAACACTTGTTAAAAAACGTGTATTTTAAAATTGATAACCTCCATAAACAACAAAACACACTTTGTGGATGGGAGGTGGTCTCGTCGTATTCGTCGTCGTCCGCCGTCATAAATTCGTGTCGGCCACCTCCGAGAGCCCGGTAACACGTGTCGTGTAAAATGGGACAAAATGGTTTAACGTCGTTCTATGCGCGTAATCGAGTAGCAGATTATAATTTAATAATGATATAAATATCATTACAGACAGTTCCGTCGTCGACGAATACGAAATTCGCTGTTTCGCAAAAGTAAAGTCCTTACTTACGTATATTATATTCTATTATTATGGATACTGTGTATATACAGTTGTATAATATCATATAATTATATACGTTTCGTTTGTTCCGTCGCGGGTGGTACGTGCCGATGGGTGGTGGGTGGGAAGAGGGGCTGATAGTTTAATCAGTCGACCGAAATAATAAAGTCGCGAGTCGCGGTTTGCACGACGGCGGTTACATGGAGTTGAAAATTTTTTTCTATTTGCGCTTATCTTTCGCGTTCATATATGCGAGTACGCATAAATTGTTCTCTACCCCCATCCCGTCCCCCTGAAGTCGAGTAAGCAATTTTGCGTCTCGTCGCTGCAGCAGCTAGACTGGCGCAGAAAAGTAAGACGAGAAACGGAGAGAGGCTGCAGTGAGGAAATAATAATAGTAAAGAAAAAGAGAAAAGAAAAAAAAAACGTTATTCGGTGAGGGCACCGGTGCAGTCGCTCGTATACGCATACATATATTATATATATACATTATGGGAAATCGACGGTCCGGATAAAAACTTGGGGTTCCGGGGGGTGTGTTAGGGGGGTAACGGGGAGGGGGAGAGTAGTAGGGATCTGTGCGTGAGCTTCGGGCCGTGTCCGCCGCCGCCGCATCGTTTTAAAATTCCGCGGCCGTGCCGCCGCTGATCCGTCTAACACGCAATTGTTGTATCGGGACGTGACGACCGGCGGACGATCGGGCGGTGGTTCTACCCCCCCAACGCAACCCCTTTCGACCCGGGCCGATGGCAGACGTTTTCGGCGATTTATATATTATATACGGAGCGCGCCAGCCAGCTCGCGGTCGGCGAAAAAAAAAAGGGTGGACATACACACAACTGCCACATATCATTATTATTATTATTATTATATATAAAATATTATATTATAACGGTCGACCATGCTGAGGGGTGAAAAAAACCTCGTTTGTTATTTTTATTCTCCTGCAGCACACTACCTATACACACCACACGCCACGCGCATACACGGTGGTATTCGTTGGCTGCAATATATACGATGTATTTATTTTTTATACTTTGTATGCCTCCTTATATTATTATTATTATTATTGTATGCGTTACATTTTTTTTTTTGGAAATGCATTCAACGAGCGGGCTCCCCCCCTCAAACCGTCAAATGGCCCCGGCGTGCGTGTGCGCAATAAAAAAGGACCGCTTCGACAAATTCGAGGGTAGGTACCTGCGAAAATGAAAAAAAAACGCCAAACTCCGGTTTTCGCACGTGCGAATCGTCGTGATGCCCGACTCGTATAATATATACAAGCAATAATAATAATAGTAATAATAATATGTACTATATGTTATTATATTATGTGTACATCGTTTCTTGCACGTGTATCGACTTGAACGCTCTTTTAAATAGTGATTCCGAACCGGATACCGTGATGATGACTTTGAGCAAAAGCGGTATACCATTGTACAGGTATCTAGGTATATATATACACACACAAAGAGATTCCAAAGGATTGTTTATGACTGCGTCATTGATTAAAAACCTTTTTGTTTTGGTGTTTATTTCGAAACGCTCTTGTTCAGTTTTTTTTGTTCGACTTAACTCTTTAGACGTTTTTTTCGTTTTGAAGTGGGCTACAACAAAGGATCTAATAAAATATATATTCATCGTTATGACAATCAAAGGAATACGCGAAATAATTTGACTTGTAATCTCATTTGATTAATTCCTGCATGTACGTATAGTTAAGACAACCTTTTTGATATCGACCATTTAATTTATTCTGGTAGATTATAAACGATACATGAAAACAAATGTCAAGAATTCAGGGAAAACTCATTATAAGAAACTTTTTTATGGGTACCCAATACACATTGTGTAGTATATCAAGTCGCAAATGCTTTTACCGATTCAATATATATATATATATATATTAAAAATTTAATTTACATGAATACTATTTTATGGGCTTTATACTAGTTCGTGTTGTACAGAACATTATATAAATTGCATTAACATTTTAATATAATGTTGTCCCAAGACTGTTTATAAACTAAAAAAACTTCCGTAAACTTTTTTCAAAACATAAAACATAAAACCATGAAGAAGGTAGCTATAGGTACTATTAATTTATCATTGAAGTTTTTAAATAAACCCGAGTCATTAGTTTGAATATATTATTTTGAACAGAAGAATGATTTGTTCACATAAGGTTTCAAATGTTTTCATATTTCATACTTACATGAGATTTTCTACTCACAATTTTTATAAGTTATATAATAGCAAATATCAAAATATTATTATGTAGCATATACATGTTTAAGTTTTCTATTGAACTGATGATTTTTTTTTCGTTTTACTTATTTCTTATAATAGTGACGTAGCTTAAGAGGACACCGAACCTGCATGTATTGTCTCTGTCTTACAAATGTACAACATAGCAAATTTTACCTTCAGGATAATACATTTTACTCTGTAATTTCTAAAATTAGAATGAAATGATTATAAAATTGAAAGGTAAGATAATTATCTAGAATATCACATTGGCTTTTTATTTTAATTTTAATTTTAAAGCGAGTTATAAGTATTTTAAAATTGTAAATAAGGTTTGTACACCTTAAAATACTCATAATACCTATACGCTTTAAAATTAAAATTTTATAAAAAGCATATGAGAAACCTGAGATAATAATCTTACCTTTACATTTTACAAGATTTAATTTCACTATAATTTTAGAAATTACAGATTAAAATGTATTATTGTCAATGTAAAATTTGCTACAACACATGCGGTTTCGATGTCCTCTTAATAATGTAGTTATTGTTCCTATTTACTTTTTTTTGACGTAAGTATACAATACAAAAGGAAAAAAAAAGAAAACAATCGACTGGCCAGCCAAGCTCCAATCTAACTTATATGAGAACAATTTAGTGGAAGAACACTCGCAGTCTATTTACTCAAAATTTGAAGTCTGGGAATGTTCGGGAAACAGAGAAAAAACTTATCCGATTTAAGCCATTGTTTTTGAGGGTTTACCAACGAATGTACTAAATTTCAAACTTTTCATGAAGCGTATTCCGCAAATGCCAAATAACTAACGCACGGACGAACATAACTGCGGCCTCCTCATTTTGCAACATCGTAAAATGAGTTTAATATAAAATATTCACGTTCTTTGGGGTCTGTATACCACCTCGTGTGCGGATTATGAAAACGTAAATGCAACATTGCTAACTTGAAAATGAAAAAAAAAAATATTTGGATATCATATTTTGTTTTTAAATAACATTACAATCTAAAAACTATAACCGAAATACATATTTATATTCTTCTCATTAAAATATTTTTTTTTTTTTTTTAAACCCAGAAATATCGAATTCCATAAATATTCATGGTAAATGGTTAACTCATATCTAATATATTTAACATTCTGTAGCTGTATAAAAGTAAGTTAATTATATTATTATATTTGTTTGGTCTATATTATAATGATACCATATTTTCTGTATTATAGTCATATACACTGAAAATATTATAAACCAAGATGTTGAAGATTTATTTCAATCAGTGGCCCATAATAATCATAGAGGAATGTATAAGACATTATGTACCTTAAAATAAATTATAAAAACCATAAGAGATACGACTTTAGGCTTTTACATTATATAATACATTTTACGAACCATAAAATTATATTAATAATTAGTTAACTTGCAAGGGTGGTCCCGATGACCACATGTGAACTATTTATTCCAGTTGTTGTTCAAGTCTCGGTAATTAAAAAGCCCACAATGCAGGTATAAAGCATATTAAAATATAAACATAAAATAAACTGTAAAGTATATTATGTATGTTATCGCTGTTTCCGCAATTATTTCGACTAATATGAAATCGATATTGTGCTCGGATTTTATTTTATATAAAAAACTGAATGGCGTCCGACATTACCTATAAATTATAATAATATATTGAACACATATTATGTAATAATGACAATGCCGGTACTGCTGTTGTAGTCACTACGCTAAGTAAGCCTAACGAGAATATTATGATCAAAAGGTCATTACTAAAACGAACATGGTGAACATTTATGGTGACCAAAAGTTCGAAACTGAGGTTGACTTTCGTGATTTCGCAGTTTGATTTTTGTTAGGTAGGTAGTTATAAATCATCTGAACTCAGTAGGAACGATGAGTGATTTATAGGTTTTTTCGCCAGTAAATAACTTGATTTGCAATTCCTACAAAAATACAAAATATGTAAAGCCACAGTCATAACCGTACAACAGTGGGGGTACATTATTATATTTTTTATTATTTATTAGTTTTGTAAATGTTACATACCTAACGTTTTTAAGCTTTCTAACTTTTGTTTTGTTAATGCGATTTTTACTATGGGCATAATCTAATGTAATCAATCATTATAAATGTTTAACTTTCGTTTAACAAATTTGCCACTTTCCTACTACTATCATCTGTCATTAAGAAACTACTGAGTAAGTGATGTTTTCAAACTAGCAACTATATATATTTCATCGTTTGCATGTACTATATAGACTGGCAGTAATTAATTATATAATCGCCCGACGAGTGGTTCTTATTATTCAAATGTATTAAATTCGTTTATATTATAAATAATAAAATGTATGTTATAATATATTCGCCGATTTCATCAATTTATACATATTTTATATTTTAACGTAATAATATCTAATATTAAAATATACATTTTTATAAAAACAAAAGATAAAAAAAATATTTCAACAATATTAAATAATTGTTGTATTACGACTAACAACTACTTGGAAGGGGGTTCTAATAATATGTCATAAGTAATTTGACTGGTTTAGTTGTATGCAGGGAAGTTACTCTTTTCCCCCGCTACACCTATAGTCTGACTAGCAATTTATGTACAATTTAATTCGCTTGTAAACTCTTGCAGTTACACGCGATCCCATTTCAGATAACCTGGCCCCATGCTTAGACATTTTGAGCGCCGTGCAAATATAATTAATTTACAACCTACTGGTTTATCTTAGCCGTGGGGTTACGTTCAACGAGAAATGCATACCATAACTTTTGAGCTTAAATTAAATTCATAAATTCTGAGCGACTAACGTGAAACGTTCCGTGTGTGTAAGTTATCGATTATACATTGAACAATACTCAGTTGCTTAGATAATATTATATTAATTTTTAAGCACTGGCAAGTGACACAGTAATAATGCATCGTAAATACGGATTTATTGAACATTTGAATTAATAAAACACATATTATCTACATAATATTTAGTAGCTGGTATTTCGTTTACTCTCTTTGATCAAATGCATTTTTTTTAATTGATCAAAGTTCAAACTAAGAGGCATTATAATTAATTATTATTTTTTATGTGATAATAATTTATTGTAAAGAAGAAAATGTACAATAAATAATAACGCCCATTAGGGCAAATAGTACGGATGTATAGAGTAAATACAGATAACATAAAGTAAGAAATTTAGATAATAATCTCCATTAAATACTCATTAAATTGAAATACATTCGAACATAAGTGTTGAACATATAGTACAATAAGTAAAAGATTATAAGTGATTACTTAGAGCATTTTTAAATTGCTTGGTGGATCAAAAAAAAAATCAAAGTTTTTGTTGAAATTACCATTTAATAAAATTTTATACTTGTGAGTATAATGACTATAGTTTTGTTTTTTGGGTTGTACATAAAAGGTGTTTGTAGAGCGGAGAGTGTGGAGTGGTACATTTAGTGGATTTTTTTCTAAGAGTTCGGGTCAATCAATTAGGTTATTTAACAATTTATAAAGGAAAAAAAAATATCATTATTAAACCATCTATCCGTAAATGATTGGAGATTAAGTTCTTTACCTAATTCAATTGAAGTAGGTAAAAGTATTTAATTTATAATATTTATCTTGTAGTAATTTAGTTGCAGTTGTGGTTATCAGTTATCACGTTCTTCAATAAAATTGAATTATACGTCTACCAATCACTTGTTAACCTATAATTTATAAATCACTTGATATATGAAATAAATAATTCTTGACTAATAATCTGAAATCATCTCCGTCAAATACTTACGTTTCCAGCTTGTTATTATAATTGTATAATGAATTAAACTACATATATCGATAAGTATCTATTTCATAATAATATTTTATTTTCATATAGGCTACACTCAAAAACAATAGCTTACAGTTTCAGTACAATACTAAATACAATTATACGGTTCATATTTTTTTTTTATCAAGAATCACATTTATATACTATTACTGTTGGTATAAATGATAATATTATATTGTATATTAATATAACGTACCTACCTATAAATATTACATACATTGGTTCTTAAACTACAATCGACATAATCATACGTTTTATTCATAATTAACTGGTTCAAACATGCATTAAAAATTAATTATTTAATTATATAAAAAAATATAATATAATATGGTCCATAGTTTAAACGTATGTATATAATATTACCTAGGTATATAATGTACATAACAGCTATAAATAGTAATATGTTACAATAATGTAATAACAATAAAATTAAGTATTTTCTTTTAGAATTGAAAAAAAATTATATTTTTCAAATTTTTGTTTTATTTGTTTAGCTTTTTATTAGTACCCAAATGTTAACGACAATATTGAAACTTGTCAATGTAGACAAGCATAATTATTATTTTTTTTTGTTCTTAACAACTTCTATATTAAACTATTTTATTAAAATCAACAGTATGGACTTTTATTAATAACTGATTGGCGATTGCTTTGTAGATTTAAAGTTAATATTATTATATTATATTCGTGATTAGTGAAAATTACTGGTACCCAGCTGCATCAGAAAATGTAACCATCGAAAAAATTTACTCATTTTATTACCTTATTCAGTAAATATTGTATAATTAATTAGAAAACCTTTTCATTATGCACAATATTCTCATAATATATAGCATAACCAATGATTTTAAAAAAAGTATTACTTCAAAAACCTGGTATTATATTGAAAATATTGAACAGTTTATAAAAGTTATTGAAAAAATAGTATAAATATTATAATTATTATAATTATATAAAGGATTATGGAAGGTTATAGATACACTGAAATGTACATATTTTAGGTACCTGCTTAACTATTATGGCCTAGAAATTAAATCCAAAAAAATCTTAATAATCCAAATGATTTGATTAAATTTAATATTTCCTGTAGTATCTTATTTTAAAATATATATAGACAACACATTATCTTTATATTATATTTTCACTTTTCAGGTATATAAAATGTTTGGTATTTTAAATCCAATATAATGAGAGAAGTACCAATGTATATACCGTATACGGAATAATTAGGTATTAAAAAAAATGTCGGTATAAAAGTGGAAACATTAACACTTATTATTATCCTGTTAAACAATTAAACATTAAAAAAAAAAAATCAAATTACGTTGTCACTTGCACATAATAGTATAATTAAAAAAGTTGACCCCAAGCTGTCTCGTCTTGAACATTTATAAGAAACGATTTTAAAAGACGTCAAAAGATAAGTGTATTACACTTATGCCGACGACCTGATCGTCGAAGAAGTCTTAGACGATGCCGGCGATGGCGGTGGCGGGGGTTTGCATGTTTAAACAACGGAAACCCCTTTGAGTAATAAAAATCATTCGCCTCATTTACCAAGTTTTGATAGGCGATTAAAACGCACAAAGGCATTTGAAAATCAAACGCAAATCAACGACGAATAATACCGGCACACATAATGAACCCTTTAGAGTATGCGTATAATAATAATAATAATATTAAAATCTGTACAATATCAAAAGGGTCGCCTTTAAATTAAAATATCTCTCGAGCAGTCTTCACTATTTTTCTTGTGAAAAAAAATGATATCCGCTCACACACACACGCAGAATACACGAGCGCACATGCACACCTACGTATACGTATATTCCTAAGTTATTTGTTTAAAGCACAAAAGAGGTAATTATTGCTACGAAATTAATCCTCTTCCGTTGCCTTCAATACCAACGGGTATTGAGGGGGTGATACTCGCGATCCGACCAATTGTTTTGCCATTTTGCTCTCTGCCATCCACACCACCCACAACCATACCGATGCTTTCCACCACCCCCTTGCACGGTTTTCACCGTTGAGTACACTTCCCCTATATACCATCGTTGCCGAGCATTCCGATATGAAATTAAGCCATATTAATAATAACCAGCTGGCGCAGTGGCTTTTGGGCGGCCTTTGTCTTATTTACCGACGTCTGTCGGTCGGATTTAATGTCATTACGATGATACGGCTAACAATGCCGACGACGAGGCGAGAGGTGGCTGGAAAACGACGTCGGCGGGGAACGCACAATGTTGCCAGGGCAACTCCTAAGCCATCCTCGCCGTCCTCGGTTATTCATATACACACACACGTGATATTACACACACACACACACACATATATATATATATATATATATATAATAATGATAAACGAATAATATGTTATCCGTGTTAGTGTGTACATAGGTCCTTATAGGTAGGTATAGGTACTTACTCAGAGATCGGAATTAACTGCAGTTTCGTCGTAATTCTAAATATTATTCTAAATTTAAATTCGTTAAAAACAAGGGAGCTGACAAAAAAACGTACTAGTGCACTATGACGTGTATATAATATTATAATATATGCAACAACAGAATAAAGTATATGACTCCGTCACTGATGATGACGACGACGACGACGACGACGACAATGAAGATTACAGGGATTTTGTTCTAATGGAAACGCAAACAATGCGCCGGGTAACGCATACAATGCGTTATTTTCTGTAGTTTACCATAGTCAAATTCGATATAAATATATAATTATAAGTAACTCTTTATAAACTAAGTATTTGTGAACTAATCCGTAAATAGATATATTTTATCTTTTAATATAATGTGTATTGTTTTGCATAAAATACTACGGACAAATAATATATGAATACGAATTGTAGGTACAAAGTCTTCTCAGGTTGTATATAAAATACAAATAAACACAATTTAAATATTGTTTTCAAATATTGTTATGTAGAAAATAATATTTATCTAAGGTCAGTATTGAAAATCAGTATAAATATTTTGTGGTATTCAAAAAAATTGAATGTATTGTTCTAGTTTATAATTATCTGTATTTATATTGTATTTATGAATTAAATAAAATGTTTGGTTTTCGGAACATAATATGATCTACCTGTATAAATACGTATAGCTATGTTCGAAATAACTCATTTGTTAATTGCAACGCCCTTGTACTGTAACGAGAAACCTTAAAGTAATCACACACCACACGCACATTACTATGGGTACAAGATGAAACTAAATATTATATTAACTAAAATAGAATTGTGTAAATCAAACTTTTGGAAAAGTACCGCGTTTAATACTCCGTTTAATACTTGAATGGTTAAAATAGTACAAAGTACTTTATTTTATGAAATTTAATCTTTAATTAAATTGTACAGCTCACACGATGTTTCAAGAATATTATTATTAAATATACTGTACAAAAAATTTAGTAAGTACCTATAGTAGTGATATTGTCATATTGTCGTGAAAACGTAAATTAACCTGCAGAGAATATTTGAGATATCACTTAAATAGGTTATTTTTATAAACATGAAATTTTTTTTTCATACAATTTGGATAACCTTAACAGTATTTGAAATATATGTATCTGAACAAAATCGGCGTAAACCTGTTAGGTTATGTACCTGTTTCGTTTTCGAAATCCCATTCAATAAGATCAATTATTAAGTACCTACTTTATAATTATATTTAATAATGTTTATTAATTTTGGGGACAGTGCAAGTCAACAAATTAAAGTCACAACTATAGTATTTTTTCAGGCCAAGTATTGCATCGTAACTATCATTCTGCAAAAGAAATCGAAGTATCCACCAACAAAGTTTTCCCATGTTGTTTGTTCACTGTATTTATTTGGACCATTAGTTTACTGTAACTAACCTAATATAACCTTTAAACTTCACATAATATTATATGTTATTTCGTTCAACGGATATAGTTTAATCATAATTTAGATAAGTGTTTATAAATAAAGTTATAATATTATATTAGTTAGTTAGTGTTAGTTTTAAATTACTTTAAAGTTTAAAATAAGAATCTAGTTAAAGTTAAAAAATAAGAATCATTAAAAGAGTATTATCTATAATAGGTAATATAGGTAATAGAGAAATACGAGAATATAGAGAATAATAAATAATTATTAAATAAATATATTTTTATAATAAAAAACACTTAAAAAACTTAAATTTAACTTATAATACAAAAATAAATTATCATCACATTATTGATTATATAATATTATTAAAATTTACAATTAGGACTAAGAAGTGTTTCATACGTATATTATACGACTACAAATCAAAAAAATGTATGTCTTAATTGCATACATAGGACAATTAAATATAAATAAATAAATGAAAGTATACAAACTAAATAATTGACAACAAAAGGTTCACTAAAATTAATAAATACCTATAATTCATTTTTTTATAACCACACCAACAAATTAATAGGTCATGCAATATTGACAATATTGTTGCTACAAATGCGTTGGAATAACACGAAGATCTCCACATTATAATGAAACAATTGTTGCTGTATTCAATAATATATTAGATTATAAGATTTGATTTGTTAATAGTATGAATTATTTAGTATTTTGTGGGAGATTGACATGATTTTAGTCTCAAACGTGTGTAGGAAAACAATATCTCATTTTTGTAGGAAAGCTACCTGACGTTTCCTTCTATGAATTGAACAAAAGGTAAACAACTATATTATTATAACGAAACCTGCGATAAGTAGGTAAGTTTATTAAAATTGTTACGCATATGTTTAAGACAATATATCTGTAAAGCTTTTTCTTGATAACACAAATAAAATATATTTATCTTATTTTCCTCATCGAGACGTTAATGATTTATATTCAAATCTACATTATCTAACATTATGTTTTGAAAATTAAATAAGTCAATAATTAATTAATAATCATGAGATGAAAAAAAAAAAATTGTAGTTGTTACTTTTTAAATTGTAACTGATAATAATTAAAGGTAGGTAGGTAACTTATTTTTTTCTAACTTATTTGTTTATCATTATTCATTAGTACTAATTACCATAATATTATTTTATAATAGGCCAACAATGTTGGTATTAAATTATATACACATAATGTTATGTATCTATTATGTATTGCTATTGCCATGCATTGAAAAAAGTTGTTACATAACAGTAAGTTATAAATATTATGCTTATAAAGGTGTTCACATTTTCAACAGTGATAGTATTATGTTTATCAATACAATTTAAGAAATTTGTACAATATAGTTATATTTCATAAAAATACATAATAACTAAAATGTGCTCTGCTGTACAGTAGGTTACAAGTGGGTCACTTTATAACGGATGGTATTCAATTTGAATTCAATGATATAATATCATTGTTAATATTTTATTGATATTTATAGAATAAAAAACTAAAAAATTTGGAAACTGAAAATGTCCCTAAACAACTAAAAATAGGTCAAAATATTTTAAAAAGGCATGATGTATAGAAAATGCTAATATAAACAGTCAGTAAAAATTTCATGTATCTACGGTCATTTGTTTTAGAGTTACACCAAAAACCAAAATCGATTTTCTCGAAAACAGATTTTGCGTAAAAATTCCCGTTTTTCCTAAATTTTTCTTTTGTTTTTCAAGGCGCGTTTGAAAACTACTGGAAAAATTTTACTTTTGACCTCCCAAAGTACCAACTAGATTCATTTTCCTATCAGAAAAGATACTGTTGAAAAAAATCCAAGCACTTTTACTGTCCTAAAAGGTGATGACAGACACAAAAAAAAAAAATAAAATAACAAAAAAAAAATACACATCATTGTAAAATCAATACATTCATCCTTTCACTCAGAATCTAATAAGGAATTAAGATTCCTCATACAGAGTATTGTACAAATTAAAAGCATAAAACAATGTAGTTTAACAATTTATCACATTTTCTATATTAAAATATCTAAAATAGCTGTAAACTATTCCAATTATTTTGTCATTGGTTAGATATTCATAATATTGACTAAGGAGTAAAGTTTCAATTCCTTCCTATATTTTGAATTACAACATAATACCTAAATTCCTTTGAGTAAAAATCGTCATTTTTTTTGTAGAATATCCAAATTTTGTCAAGATTGAGATTACAAATGTCTATACTATATAAAAAAAAGTGTCCATGTTAATATATTTTTTATTTTTATTATTAAAAGTAGTAAATAGTACAGTGATAGCTTCAAATTAAGTTAATATTGCATTATTATGTACCTGCATCTCAAATATTTTATATTATATGGTCAATAATGTAGGATATTTTGTATGTATTTGAAAATTGTAGCATTATAATATAGATGGTTCGATATTGTATAGTTTTTACTATAAGAAGAACTAATAAAGAATCTTAAGAATTTAAAAAAATATTTAAGTTTCTATTAAAATTAAAAACTGAAAGAATTTCTAACCACAATTAGAATAATTTACATATATTTTCATATTCAATAATTTGCAAATATTCATGTTCAGAAAATATTTGTGACCATATAATTTTGAAAACATGTCAACTTTTATTCGTAATATCGATCATTTACAAAAAACCTTGTATAAATGTCAGGCTATTTTTTACTTAAAAAAATATTTTTCCTCAAATCAGTACCTATTGCGTAAATATTCCTGTTTTTTAATACTTACCTGATATTTTGTAAAGTACTTTGATTTTTTTCACTTTACTCAGAATCTAAAACACACGACTGCTCTGCACAGTATCTTAAATCTTAAATCGGTTACTATAAAATATTTTTAAGTTTCAATCCATTCGATGGGTATTAGTTATAGATGATGATTAAATAACAACATTTATTAAAGACGATAACTACTCAAACGAAATTATGTGATGTGATGTGGTGTCAATAATAATATGATAGATGATTGTACCGTAGACTCTATAATATTATTATGATCATTAATTATGATTTATAAACTATATAAAATAGGCAATTGTGCATAGTGCGGGCTACAGTGGACCATTTTATAAATACTAATCACAATCGGAATTAATACTCATCTAAGATAAATATGAAAACACGCTGTATAAGAAATATTATAACGAGTGTAGTAAACATTTTTACTGTTCGGATATAATATAGTTGGTGTTTGCACACAAGTAGTACAAAATACCGGTAAATTCAATCTCCACCCGCGTAATTGTGTATACGCATTTCAAAATGATGTTAGAGAATAATACATTCTATATACATATATATTATATTGATATAAAGTGTATAACTATATTGTATATGACAACCTGTGAATAGTAAATTTGAAATATAATATACACAGGAACAGTATGAAATTGTACTTATTTCATTCACACATTGTACGCAGACACTAAAGTATAAACAAATACATAACAAAAGACACAGTAAAATAATTGTTCAACGTTTTTGAAACAATATTAAATAAATAATTTGTCCAAATTATAAACAGTTTGTTTTTTTTTCACCACTTATTGTTACTGTGTGATTGTTTTATTTCTGTGACTTGTACATAGATATTGAGTTTAAAATATCTATGTCTAAACGTTAATTCAATCCTCATCAGGATCAACATTTGTACAATATGAGTTGTTTTTTTATTTTAAAATGCATTATTATCTCTTTATGATGAATTAAAGTTTTATCTTTGTGCATGTTAATTATTTATTATTTCATATTGCTAATATTTTTATTGATATTATATAAACCACATTAATGTTATAATTAAGGTAGGTATAATAATATAAGTTATAATGATATGTTATTATAAGGCATTGTAGATAAAATGTCGAGGGTAATTGATTGGTCATATATTATTTATAACATCAAATAATTAACCTCATAATATTATATAATAATACCCAAGTACTGAATAAGTGGTGCCTACCCCCCTACTCAAATGTTTATGACTATTCATTTTCTTAAATCCTTTACATTTTATAACAAACTTAATGGGTATACATTTTTAGCTTTTTAAATAAATAACTGTATGTTGAGAAGTAGGTAGGTATGTGAAAATACTAAATAACGATTAATTAATGTTGACTGTGGACATTTCAGATATATTTATAACTTTAAGATAACATTGATTTATGATAAAATGTGATAATCGTGTGCTCGAATAAGTTGAATTGTATAAGACAAAATTAATACCTAGTTAGTCTTCAGACAGAACGTTACAAACGATAATTATTTTATTGAAAATAAAGTGATATATCTAAGTGCTTAGAAGAAGGTTAAAACAGTAAACTATGTAAGTACAGTCAATATTATTATCTATTTAGTTGTATATTTTGGGGTTTTTTTTTTTTTTTTTGTTATATTTACCACTATTATACATAGTAGAAGGTTGTTGGTTTTTAATTTATATTAAATACGGATTTAATACAAGTAGTATTCTGAAAACTGAATAGGTGTTTATAGATTTGAAAGTAATTGCATATATATTTTAGTTAATTTTTTTTATTAATATTTTAAAAATATGTAAATACATTTATACATTTTTATATATTAAAAAATTATAGAAATAAGTTAAC
This sequence comes from Macrosiphum euphorbiae, assembly GCA_949089665.1. Classification (NCBI taxonomy): domain Eukaryota; kingdom Metazoa; phylum Arthropoda; class Insecta; order Hemiptera; family Aphididae; genus Macrosiphum; species Macrosiphum euphorbiae. The sequence goes on from CARXXK010000001.1 coordinate 129,791,468, forward strand.
CATAGCACATTTCAATAGCTAGTGTTTAGATAAAAATAAATGCATCTATGAAGTATAGTATTTTATAATTTATTTCTTATTTTCGATTTATATTAATATTATTATACTATGTCAACAAAACAAAAGTATTTATTTATTTTTTAAATTTTTTGTATGTGTTACACATTATATTATAGTAAAGCATTTCTAATAATCTTGATTCCTTGGAGAATACCAATTTATGCAGTTCAATCAAGAAGAATCTTTAAAATAGTTCACTTCTTAGAAAATATATGCCATACGGATTTATTAAATTATTATAAAGTTCAAGCCAATACAAGTTCTAATAAAATTCTTGCAAATTTTTTTCTTACTATACATTATAAATTATTTACGAATAAATATGACTAATATTATAATAAAAAATAAAACTTTTATATTTAAAAAAAAATGATAACTCATTTTTTGTTTATAATTGGAGAAGTTTATAGAATTTGTAATGCTTCATTTTAATTTAAAATTTTTATTTTTAGTACAATATTGTAAGCATATTAAATTATTTTATTAACGATACTAAAACAAACATTTTTTGTAAAATATCTATATTTAAAAAAATTTTATAATCCTCTTTACACATACACACTCTGATACTCATTATTATTATACCTCCATTATAAATTGAAATACATTAAAATTCAGTAGGTTACAAGCGGGTCACTGTAATGTGTAATGTATGGTGTTAAATTTGAATTCAATGATATAATATCATTGTATAAGAAAAACGATTCTGATTGAAGACGGTCAGTCAGCGTGTGATATTACTAAGTATATTTGATGATATTATTGTGAATAAAGTAATTTATACACAAAATATTTACGTGGAACCTAAATTTTTAAACTTTAGCTATAAATGTTGAATATTTTATAAATTTTTAACTATGAAATAATTATTAAATTTTAAATTTTATAAATGTTGTCAAAATTTAAACTTTAAATGCTTATAAAAAAAATTTTTACTATGTATTTTTAATATTTTGAAATTGCTATTGAAACAATATATCAGGAGCCTTGTATTAAGTTATATTGATATTTATAAAAAAAAAACTAAAAAAGTTTAAATTTGAAAATGGCAATAAACAGTTAAAAACAATCAAAATATTTTCGAAATTGTATGGAGAAAATGCTAATAGAAACAGCCAGTGAAAATTGCATGTATCTACGGTAATTTTTTTTAGAGTTACACCAAAAACCAAAATCGATTTTTTCAAAAACCGATTTTACGTAAAAATTTTTGTTTTTCCTTAATTTTTTTTTATTTTACTAAGCGATTTTGATCTCCCTAATGCACCAACTAGAGTAACTTACACATCGAACAAAGTACTGAAGTTGAAAATCCAAGTGTTATTTCGACATTACTAAGGGCCATCTCTGATTAAAGTTAACCGAAGCTTAATCTTCCGAATTTGCCCGGTTAAATATCTGTTATCAGCTGATTAAGCGTAAACGAAGTTTACCACAGACGGTACAACTAGCCCATATAATAATAGTGTGCACAGACACAAAAAACACACATCATTGTAAAATCAATGCATTCATCGCTCCTCTCAGAATCTAAAACCGTATTTGAAGGAACGATTTATTACAACACAATTTTTTAGAAGAAAACAATTGAATTTTGAATGCTCCTATTTGGGTTATCCACTATCCAGTAATTATACTCTTTCGACAGTCAATTTTTTTTCTTAATCATTGGTTTAATCTACGATTCGTCTTTTTGACTTAAATTTTTGCAAACAACCCGCCTTAGACTTTATTTCACAAGTATAAATAGTTCATATTAAATGTAACTCGAATTAAAATCTTCATTATAGAATAATTTAAATTACAGAGACCAAATACAGATTATCGATAATTCAATATCAAAATAAATAACCTATGGTGAATTCACTAGATTTATAAATGTATAGATTGAACATAATCATCATTATATAAAACAAATGTTTAGAATTTATGATAATATTGATAAAAATAAATAAATACTCATACCTATGTACTAGTTACCTATGTAAATATTATAATAAAGTTCAGAAGAAAACAAGCTCGTTAGTGTAACAAATCGTCTGTTATCTCATTAAAAATACAATTCAATACAAAATACAACAATTATTAGAATCATTATGAGTTATCTATTGGATAAAAAATTTTGCATCCGACATAGGTACAGTGGTGGTGAACGTCTATGAAAGATGCTAGTGCATTATGTACTCGTCAGAGTGATGAACTAGTGAATGAAATGTGAATAATCTGCTAGTTAATTGTGAATAAACTATGAATAAATCCCAGTGATGTCCATCGCGTCGTTAAAGATCAGTGTTCCTTCTAGTTGATTTAATACTATATCGTATAATAAAATAATCGTCTAACAAACGCGTTAATCGGGAAAACAATAAGGGACCGCCGAGTATGATATCGTTTCAGTCACACGAGCACTAATTCGAGCCGGTTTTGTATGGTTTTGATGATTTTTAAACATTTTCGTTGGTTGTTAAATTCCTTTCGTTAAAATGGCGAAGGGTTCGTCATCTGGCAGTGCCCAAAGCCCTAAGAGGAAAAACAGCAAATCTAGTAGAGCTAACAGAAACCCACCGACCTTAAATGGATCAGATACAGTATGTATTTACGAACAGTGTCATTGCATAAATGTCAAAGTGAATGAACTACGATAAACTTCCTTAAACAACAGTCATTATTATTAAAAGAGTCAGTATGACTAAAAGATTATTTGGAAAAGCCAAACCAATAATATGAATAATACATATTCAATATTATTATGTTTTAATATCGCGAAACAGAATACTATTTAAATTTAGCTATTAATTAATATCGTTAAGTATTATATAGTATTATCTACTAAACAATTGTGAATAATTAATAAAAAGGAAAACCCACCTCTAGAAATGAATTTGATAATTAAATACTATCTTATATTTTTCAAATTAATTAGTGTTATTTCAACATATAATTTAATTTTAGGTGCCTACTTATAAAATACAAAAAAATTATTTTTGTTGTTCTTCAATTCTTAAATATTAATATGCCTTTATTAGGTATCTAATTATTGAATACATAAACAAGTAAAATAAATAATAAAATGTACTATATTGATATATTAAAATAATTGCTAAACATCACAATGTAAATCAAGCCTGGTCATTATAAATACCTATGTATTCTTTTACAAACTATGTTACGTATTTACAAAACGAGATCGTATTGTGATGTTCTATAGAAATTACTTATTAGTATTACAAACTAATTACATTATTAATACCAATATGATGAAAAGTAATAAGTGATGAGTACTAATGATAAACAAATACAAGCATTCGTTTTGATTTATAGTTCATTTGCATAAAATATGGAATATTGTTAAGTTTATAGAAATTATAATGGAGATTCAATGTTTTGCGTAGCGAGTAGACTATATGGATATTATTTCAATTATATCATAACATCATATTATACGAATAATATTAGGAATTTAAATTTGCTATTGTATTTTGTCATGGTAATTAACACATAATTATAACAAATAATCAACTACATTTTTAAAATGTAATTTTTTACCTATGATGTATTATTTTTTTTACATTCGCAACAGCATTTAATAACTGCAGTTATTGCAAAGTATTAAAAATAACATTATATACATTTTTTTTATAAATTATTTAATGCCTAAGAAAAGATCTATTCAATTTATTATTGCATGAATGAAACATGAATACATTTTATTTTTGGAAAAATGAAATATTTTACGACCAAGTTATATTATTTTTAAATCAATAATTATGAATATTTCGTTTTTGATTATAATATTAATATTTTATTCATACACGATACACGATCAATACAATTTACAATAATATCGTATGTGATGAGAATATGGTTGACTGTTAATTGAACTAGAAAGAAGTCACTTATAAACGTCATTTATAAGTTTTAACGTTTAGGGGGAGGGGGAAATATTTAAAAAAATTATTATTCGAATAATGGTCAAAAAAAATTAATGTTTAACATCATAATTTGTTAGATAGATATCTTATTGAATAGTACCAATATGTGTTATTACACTCAGCTATATTCGTTAAAGATACGTTTGATTATTAGAGTGATGCCGCCATATTACATTCAGGAGGGTCACATTTTGTCATCAGAAAACCATAAGTCAATCTAGTATAATACATTCTAGTCAGATTTTTATTTTTAATTGAGATGTTAGTCCTTATGTTTGTTATCCATATTGTTATTAACTATTTAATTAGGTTTAATTTAGTCGATTGATTGTTCCAAATTTGTTGATCAAGAATTAAGAACTAGGGATTTAGATTAATTTATATTTATAGATTAGGTGTTTAGGTGTATCAGGTGACAGCATTTCTAAATTTTTCAGTTTGTCTATTGTTTCTTTACCTATAGTCTATGTGCATTTTGTGCCTGAATAAAGTAATTTCATATCTTAATATTCATTTTTTTTCGATTTCTTAAATATTGCCAATAATATAGGTAACTATTGTTTAGGCAATAAATAACATTATGATTTATCAGTTTTTGGGAGTTCAAACGATGTAGGTACGTCATATTATATTATGTTATGTTGTTTATTACTAAGGATATTTTCATTCCTTTTTTACTTTTAGAGTACCTAGCTAGGTAATAGCTAATCCTTAATTTATAAAAAAAAAAAAATCCAACGCCGATAGTACGCATTACACACATACCAACAAACAAATTATGAACAAAATATATTAAATCACTGACGATGTTTCAAATCTTGGCTGTAATGTACATAGTAAATTTGAATAATCTTTTATAATAAATAATTAGCGTCACTGCACTCTCGCGAAAATATCATGTATTTAAAGATTGTAAGAAATTCCATAATGGTTAATGTTTCACTAAAATTATATTAATATAAATATTGCTTACTATTGCATATCATCAGATATAAATTAAACTTGATTTATATTATTTAACTATAATATTGTGATCTGGAAATGTTCTATTAAGATTGATAAATGTACAAACATATAACGAATTTTAAAACCGATAAAATAATATATTAAATGTTAAAGACTCGTTTAATTGCACGTGCAATAGTAATACATATTAGGTATTATATTAATATCTGACGATAAAAGATGAACATGTTTTAACTATAAGCCAACCTAACAATTTTTCTGAGCAGAATTTGTGTTTTGTCTTTTTAAATTGAAACCATTGCACATGTCTGGTGATGTTTTATTGACGTTTTTTTCCACTTAAGAATTGCAGTATAATAGCATAACTTGCAGTATACTTGCGCACTCACTTAGAAATTGGGCATTGTTCCCATACAGCTCTCATATGAGGGTGCCAGAACAAAAAAACAAAAACAAAAAAAAACTAGCGAGATAATAATAATAAAAAAGAGGTACTTGCTAATGTCACAGAAATGTCCGGTCGCCAGCTGTAGGGTCGAAGAAAACTTGAGTAAACATTTAACACAGTGTATAAAAAACTGTTTGAAACGGAAAGAACCTATATATTCATTTGACATATGCCACCGTATACTCATTATTATTTTTCGAACACTATAAACTCAAATTAGGCACTTTTCGAGTGTTTATCGCGTTTCAATATAATATTATGTTATATCTGATCGTTACCCTGTCTGCGTGGGTTTGTGAACCGGAAAGGGTGGAGTTGAGTGTTATTGTTCCGTATTTCAATGTTTGCAATGTTTGAACACTTTGAACACACGTCTTCTGTTGAAACTATATACAAAGCAAAAGTGACGAGTTGACCAAAAAATTGTTATTTTTATGTTGAATTTTAAATTTTTTATCAGTTAATAAAAATGGAACTAAAAGCGATAAAAACATATTGACAATATTATAATACTCCTTAAAATCCAGCTACCTACACAATAATAATTTCTGAGCCAATAATAATACCTACATATTTTGTTTTGTTCCTCAAATTGAATTAATTTTTGCAATAGGTATTTGCCAGCCTACCTATAAACTTCATGTGCGTTTCGTTTGAAAATAAAGCCGGAGAAATTCAGATAAAAAGGTATCCGTTAAATGGGAACGAAGAGATATAGTATAAAATATAAGAAACCGTAATTCCAGAAAAAAAATCCTCTGTCATCATAAATATATTTTACTGGACATAAATGCGGCCATACAATATCAGAAATAGTGCCAAAAATATAAAAGTCCATAGGAACCCAAAAACGTTCTCATGTAATATATATATAAAAAGAAATACGTTTGAATGTTTTACGAACATAAAAAAATAACGCAAAATAAATATGAACTATTTTATTTTGCTCTAAAAGGTTTGTTGGAGCGATATTGCACTTAATTTCTCTTTTATAAATAATTCTATATGTTATTAAATAACGCTTTGCAACCATTTAATTCATTATCGTTATTGATATTTAATCAATGTAGACAAAAACTAAAGAAAAATTGTTTAGATAAATTTAATATTTAGAATCAGTACAGTTTTATTTTCATTAATCAACTATGTAGTGGACATTTACAATTTTGCTACGTTTCTGGGTCTGCAAACGGCCTATATCATTATTTGTTATATTGTAATAAATACGAGGCCTGTACTCGCTATGTGTACAGCTTCAAATAATATTTTTCTACAGTTTTTGGTATTTAAAACACTAGGAGAGTGTACAGGTACTTAAGATTAAACTAAAAAAAAATTGCCACATTTAAAAACAACAATAATTATACTCCCCTAAATAATAATTTTTGATGTCATGTATTCAAAGATCTTGCTGATTACACTATTGTCTTAAATACATAATAATTTCACTTATGATTAAAAAGGAAAAAAAAATTATTCGTCGTATTTATACAGTTAAAATATGTATAAGGTATTGTGTGAAATGAACCGATTTACGGTGAATTGGCATTGATTTTAATATATATAGTAATTAGAACAAATAATATTTTGATTTACATAAATATAAATAATAAATGGTATTAGATTGGCCGCAGTGCGGCGCAGTGTGAGTGACGTCACTTAACTATTTTTTTCTAAGCTGCATAATTCATGGCTGATTCATGACATTTTTTATACTCCGGATGTTTAGGAAAATATTTCTAATCGGTATTATTACTCTGTGCGTTTAAATATTAAATAGAATTATAATTCTAAGAACTAATAATGATTTAATAGCTTGCACTTTTAATTTCATTGATTTCATGCTAGACACAACTTTCGATCAACGAACACGGTGTTTTTTTTGTTATTCAAATTTAATCATACTGTGTATTGGTAACCAACTAATTCCATACTGTGCAGTGTCCACGTGCTGTGTTGGTACTTAAATAGTTTACACTGGTAGTAATATTTAACTGTAAAGAATTATATAACATAATTTATTTATTATTTTAAATAATTTCCTATTTTTGTTATACGATTTTTCATTTAATTGTACTACCTATGCATTATATTGATTGGTCAATTTAAGTATATTAATATGCTTAATCAATGGTATTACTTATTGTTAAAATGTTTTGGTAAACAAATAATTGTTTATAAACATATTGTTTTGGAATCATATTAAATTATTTAATAAAAATATTTTTAAAAAAGTTAAGACTATTCAAAATAATGAATGTAAACAATTAAATGGATCACCTTCTATTTGTGTTTGATGTATGTTTCTTAAACGATTTCAATATAAATACCAGTTTGTTAAATAATTTTAAATTGATTCAAAATTATACCCATAGTGTTATCATCAAAAGTTTTATTGGTAATTTATGTGAAACATGTTCGTAAATCTTCAAGGATTTTATTAGATTTGCTAAAATACACCTTAATGTATTTATGAAATTCTCGCAGCGTCAGCATTGTCTACACAATTTCGTTCCATGTACAATTCTCGTATGATATAAATTGCCTAATAAAATATTGTTAAAATAACAGCTAACCGTTGACTATATAGCTCAAAGATTGTCGGAACGGAATACAAATAATATTTTGCACGGTAACATCATCCTACAAACGATATTACCTATATTATGCACGTTCGAGTTGAGCGAAATCGAATTTAATACTTAAGTGAAAACGCCCATATACGACGCGCTATTAATTTAAAATGTTCAATATCTAATTAAATATCGTATTTATATTTTAGATTAAAATGTCGAGCAACGTATGATACCTATAACAAGCTATGCCGTTAAGCACGGTCTTGTAAATTTATACTTACAGCAATAATTTACGAAGTTAATCGCGTTTCGTTATCAAACTTTTCATACCGATATAGAATATGTTACGAACATTTACAATAATTAATATTATAATAATTTAAATCCAACTACGATGTTAGGTTAACCTAATTCCAAAAATAAAATGAATTCATTGACGGTAAAAAGGTTGCTCAGGTCATTTATTATAATATTATTATCAATTGCTATTTTAAGGGTAAATATTATATTATTATAATCACATTTATACAATTATTATATAACCATTAGGTATAATATTATTATTGTAAATTCAAATATAAAAAATACCACTCGAAGCGATTCTTCGAATTTAGTTCTGCTGTACTTTATATACGAAGGCGTATTAGGTATGATAAACCTAACTGAAAATAATTATGATTTTCTCTATGTATTTGTGGATAAATCATTACACAAGATGTTATGTTCGAACAAAAATAATAACGACGACTGATGTGGATTTAACGATGAGCTGCTCATCTCGTCATCGTCCTAATATTTTATTGTTACTATTACATTTTTTCATAAGTTTCCAAAAACGGTGTGGTACGCTTATATGCACGCAACACACACAATACATACCAGCAGGGTGAAGGACAAGCATATGGAAATAGATTTCTGTTGCAAATGTTAAGAGAACAAATAAAGTTCAAAGAGAAGATAATAATATTATTATTATTATTATTATTACAGAAAAGATTAGCTAGGTTTCGGTATATGTAACATTTCTAATTTATTATGTTTATAATATAATATAATAATAATAATATATAAAATAGATGATTAAGCTTATAGAACTATCCGTCTTCTATATATACAACAGTAGTATAATTTAACATTAATATACATACCATAGATTAAAATACTAAATCATATATTGTATAATCTTAATTTTCAGCAAGGAGATGAGGAAAAAAAATTGCATAATTTCATTCGCAAATCCATTTTTTATTTTAATTTCTGATACGTTGACATGCAGTGACCTAGGTGTACCATTTGTCTGTCCCTCGTCGCTGACCATAATAATATTTTAATATTCACGCCCTTCCGCACACACACACATACACACACACACACACACACACACACTTTCATTCATATATGTATATTAATATGATGATAATAATATTACCTACATCGCAGCGCGTTTGCGGGAGCGCAACAGGACTTTTAATCCGATTCCGGGATTGTATATATATACGCTCTGCTACAAATCCTCCAGCTGCGCTGTTCGGAGCTATTATAATTGATTCGTGACTCTTTCCCCAGGACGGATCGGTGCGGGCAGGGCGCGTAGGTATTCCGATATAAAGCACGCGCCCCGAGGGTAAAAATTCGCGGACCCCACAGGAGATGGAAGGGAGGGGGGACGGTCGGAATAGAAAGTCGTAATTCTTTCTTTTCCTCCACCCTGCGCCACAGCGTTTTTCACTTTTATTCCATTTTCTCCCTAATATACCTACGCGCCTACAGTCGGTCGTTCTCTCTCTCTCTCTCTCTCTCTCTCTCTCTCGTCTCTCTCTATCTCATCTCACTCTCCATCGGTCGTTCCGCACTCGCCGCCGCCACCGTCAGTACGTATACGTACCGCGAGGTCCTGTTCCTTCATTTATATATATATTATATGATATAACCCACCTATACGCGTATTATACATATACGAAACTGTAACGGCGAACGTCTTTTCAATCTGCGTCCCATTGTGTGGCGGGCGCGTGCTTTTCGGACCCGAACTGCCGTCGTTAGCGCCGCTTTTGCAACGGGCGCGACGCGAACACAAGTCAGCAGTTTTCTCGTTCAATGCGCTCCGCCGGCGCGTCGTTATCTTTATAATTAAGGCCGACCGCGCGCGACCGACGCCTGCACAGTCTACGCTACCACCGTTGTATGTGTGGGGAAAGAGAGCCGATTAAATACATCGGGTCTGCATCTCGGCGGAAGAGATTATGATAATATAATATAATATCAGTTTCTAGTTTTTATTATTATTTTTTACTCTCGTCCAGAGTTTGTTTCCTTTTCTTTTTTTTAATTCGTTCGTCCAAGTATTGTTTCCGCCGCTTGAAATTAGTATTAAAATAAATACGTCGCACAAATCCACTATAACCAACTGTGCGCTCGTTTTTCGAACGCCCGTCATAACACAAAACCCTTCGAATTTCGGTTTTAATTAATAAGAGGACATCCGCACGACGTGTTGTCTTACAAAAGAGCACGGACATGGCACATTTGAGTTCATAAGGCGGTATCAGTTTTGCACTGTTAGCTTTAATATTAGAGTATAATTATAATTATGATAATTATTACTATTGACCTGCTATATAATTAAAGGTAATAACTTAATCCGCATAATCTGTGCGTGTATACTTACCTTGATTTTTCATGATGATTTAATAATAATAAGCAAGTTATATGAATATTATGTCGAATATTACAAATAAATAATGACTATAAATCCATTACAAATTTAACTAAGTCACGTTAGTGATTTACAATCACATGCCAATTCACTCTGATATTAAAGCTAACAGCACAAATATGTTATGCGGAATGCAAATATTGGTTAGGTAATAATATGTTGTATACGATTGTCAGATGGAGACAACAAACGCGGATGTGACGTCCTCTGACAAATTATCGACAGAGTACAATTCAAACGGAAATCTCCGAATCACCTTCAAATTGTAACACCCCTAAAATAAAAATATTATTACGCCAGTGTCATTGATGTGAACCAATATATTTATAATTAATGTAAATTCGATTTCGGCTGAGAGTTATAAAATAGGACGGCCGAATCTGTGTGCTATAATATTGCATATTATTATTATTATTATTAAAATAATGATTACATTATTTAATGACAGTAGGTACTTTATAAAGAAGGTATTAAGATTACACAAGGAATATTGTATTCAAACTACATGATCAACTTACTGATATTATATCCTATGACTCGAAATGAATAATTCGTAAACAGTTTTATTTTTTGTATGACTTATATATTTGTAATATATGTAGTGATATATACAGATTATATACAGTCAAAAATGTATACACCAAAAACGGTTTTAAAAATAAACAGTTCGTACTTCGTATTGTTTAACGACCTCATCAAAATATTTAACGTTTCCTTATTTATTTACGAATTCATGATCTATATTATTATATTTAAGTAAGGAGTTATTTTTTGTCCAAAATACATTACAAAGAGAAAATACTCTTTGTAAAAGAATTTTGCTTTTTTATTACGCATCAGTACTTAGTACTTAGTTTGTTATATAATTTATTTCCTTTGAATTCGTTTGTGTCTTTTTTTTAAGATATATATAATAAGCAAAACAAGTTTTAATTTATAAACTTCTTCTTTTTTTTTATTCAAAGGTAAAGCATGTATAATAAGGTGAGTAATTAGGTTACATTAGATCTACACACGTAGGTTACGCGAATATAAATAATATTATTATACAAATTAACTTAAAGATTAAATTATTTTTTAGGTAGTAAATAGATACAAATTTTCTTATTGATTTATTCTTATCTATGATTTAAGTAGATAATTCGTATACAACTGTACATAGTATTTTTATTACACCAGAGTATAAAATATTTAGAGCACTTATAAAATCAAATATTAGCAAGCTATAATAGTAGATACCTACTACACAATATATTGCTGTTATAAAATATAGATATGTTCAGAGGGGCGGTTAAATGATTCTGTCATTGATGGTAGGGGAGGAGGTGATTGATATTTTAACATGCACTATTTAAACATTATTAATATAATTTGGAATTTATAATTTATACAAATATTATAAATATTATAAATATTGAAAACATTTAATATTGGGAATATACTTTACCCCCCCCCCCCAACCACGTTTAACCACCACTACCGCAGGTACACCTGCATTTATTATGTAGATTATATTATTGTAGAATGTCGTCGAAATATTACAATACGAAACCAAATTTAGCTCATTTTTCATTACAATAGTATAGTAAATTGGCATTTATAAAATTAAATAATTGTTTCGATTCACCCCATTATTTAACATCACTATATATTATTACCCTATTTATTTTATTTATTCAGAGATTTTGGGTATACACAAAACATTTATACTAAGTATACAGTGTACGAAGTTCTTCCCTCAATAGTGCGTACACATTTATAATGTTTTGTAAATATTTTAGTTTAACAAAAGAATAATATTGATATAAGTAATTATTTACTGTAGAAATAAGTACACATTATTTTGGAAATAAATTGGTAGTTATTTTTGAGTATGGTTGCGTTAATTATTTTAAAAATAAATAAATATTTTCAATAAATAATTTATATGAAATCATTGTAGTATTCGTATTAAACGAGTAAACCAACCATAGTAGGTCCCATAAATTAATATTTACATCGTCCATTTTTATATTTTCTTCAATGTAACCACCATTATGTACACAATGTTACGTAATATTTTAAAGTGGTGTATACATATAGCTGATCTTATTCTTAAATGACCATCAACTATAAATAAATTGTACTCAAAATAATTGAATGGTTTATTTTGTATTAAAATATATTTTATAAAACGAAGATGCTATCTTTTGTATTATATTTAATGATATATTATATAAATTAGGTACCAAAGTAGTTTTTGTATCTACCAGCGTGAAATTGAGTTTTTAATCCTCGAAAACTCGAGATCTCTAAATATGGCACTTTAATATTTTATATTGGCTTAAAAAAATTTTGAGATGGCAGATATCTCGTGACACCATGAGGTTTATTTATAAAAATTCATAAAATATAATATTTATGAAGAACTACAGGAGTTAATGATTTAAACTTATTGTTCCAGGCAGTGTTAATTGTTAAGTATGTATGATAACAGTTATTAACTATTTCACAACATGGAAAAAAAATAAATCATGTCTATAATCGTACCTATTTTCAGAACTATGACGTTTTGATTATAGGTTTAAGACTATTTGATTCACGTTTTGAGTTTAATAATTGACACCTAAAGGTTTAGGTTAGAAGAAGACTGATTTTATCAGTTTTAAATTATTTACCTTAATACAAAATAATTATGTTACCTAAGTACTGAGTTGACCTTCGTAAAGAATTTTTAATTAAATCTATTCAGTAGGTACTGATAATGGAATACAAGAAAACCAGCTGTTAACATAAATATTTGAATAAATTCTATTGAAATATTGATTAATAATTATTTCATGGTAATAATTTCTACTGTATTTTACTTGTTTACAAAAGAAAAAAAATTATGAGAGCCATTGATGATTGAAAAAATAATATTGATTTTTTTACACTTAAAGCTATTTAAATACAAATAATATTCATAAAATGTGTTTGGATAAAAATAAAATTTGTATCTAGTTTGTTTTAAATTTATTTTGGTCAAACATTTAAAATGTATTTAATATTTATTGGTCTTATGAAATTATCGTTTTTTGTCTTATAAAACAACCGTAGAAACCATGGAAATGCGTTCCAGATGTCTGTGATTTATGACACTTTCAGATTGTTCGCCTCCCTTTGTACTTGCGATTGACTTTAGAATTTTTTCCCGTCTTTTAATATATTTTTCTTGTGCATTTTCCCCTTGACTTCTCGTTGATAAACAATTAAGTTAATATTTTCGTACTGCACTAGGTGGCATATGGTTTAACTTTTATAATAAACAATGTTTTATTACAAAACAGTGTATTAAAAAAAAAAATAAGAAGTATTATAATATTTATTTTGATTTATATCATAAGCTTAATCGAAATATCTTGAAGAAACTAGTACTTAATATTTTCGCTTATTTTATAAATTTTATTGTCTATTTTTTAAAATTACATTCAACCAAATCAATATAAATATTAATTTTTTTATGAAGTATATCGTGTTAATAAAATATAAATAAGCCAAGTTAAAATTTAATATTTTAATGTTCATATTTAAATATGAAGATAATAAAAATTAAGTTAACATTAGTAAGTAGTTAATGGATAAAATGCAAGTTTTCATATTTTTAAGATGACTTTTTAAACTTTGAACTCATTTAAAATCGGCATTTATTTCAATATAAATACAATAAATTGTTACCTATAGCAATCTTTCATTTAATATATTTTAATCTCAAAAGTGCTCTGTTCAAACTACATAAAAAAAATGCACTCCTTAAAATATTACTTAAGATATAATTGTATATTGTTTTATATTCTGCAAACATTTAAAAAAAATAAAATAAAAATACTCTGCTTTGGAAATTTATAATTATTATCGTTTTACTAAAATAATATTTTTATGGATCCAGGTTATTATAACTAACAATAATTATTTACATTAGCCGATAAAAGGTTGGGTTAAAGGTAAAAAAACTTATTTATTTTTAACCCGAACAAATGGTATTATAGTTTCAGGTTTGATTTAATTAACTTATTTAGAAAGCTATAACTTTTAAAAACATTTTAAATTTTAATAGATATTTTTATACAGTTAAAATTACAATCAAATTATATTATAGGTCAAAATGTAATTATTATATAAAATGATAAAGGTAAAACAAATTTCCCTTGGTATAAGTTATTTATTTATTATTTTTTTTATCTGCAAAGCAATTTTTAGAATATTATATACTAACCTACTACATTCAAATCATAGGTTTAACATTAAATAATTGTAAACTAAACGAATAATTTATTTAGTATTTTTTTATTTGAAAAGCAATGTTTAGAATATTATATTCTACATTCCAATTATAGGTTTAACATTCAATAATGGTAATTTAAACTAAACGAATAATTTATTTTTTTTAGAATCATTCCAGAAGTATGACCAACGCAAAAACGGAACATACCAAATCAGTACCATTGGCACCTCCTTCCACCCAGGAGCCATGGACACTGAAAAATCCGATTCCCTTAGTATTAGAGATACTCATCATCTTTCAAATGTTCTTTGTGACGTTGTTTTTCAAGACGTTCAGAGTGCTTCTGCCGAAGTTAAAAAAATCTGTCAAAGGAAACGTTGTACTGGTAAATTTTAATACATTCGTTTAATACAAATGAGACGTTCGCATATTGACATTGTTGTCAAGCAAAAGGTGTATAGTATTGTCTCTCACTATTTCTTTATTATGAGTTTATGCCACGAAGACCGAAGATTACTTGGGAGTTTAATTAATTCATGTTTACTCGTTTATTAGATTTAATAAGATAATGTTTATTTCATGCAATCGTCAAAAACCAAAATAATTATGGATGAGCAAATGAAAAACTACGATAAGATTTTGATTTTTTAAACCATAATACATAATTCATTTATGAACACAATGAGGGGTGACATTTGGAGTTAGAATGCCTATATTATCACATTATAATATACTTCAATATCTTTAAGAATTTTATATGAGAAATTTTTTTATTTCAATAGTATTAATATTCGAAATAGACATTATACATTTGTATAGCAATCCCTGTATTATCATGAAATGTATAAATGAAATGAGATATGTTGATCTTTTTTTTAGTCATACACATTGGGCAGGATAAGTAATATTCTACCCTTCCAATCGTTTCGAGTACCTATCTACCTATAAACAAACTAGTCAAATACGACAATATCATATTATAAAGTGATTAGTTGTCATATTATTATGTATTAATTAGTCAAGATTACACGACAAAGGGATATAAATGAAGAGTTATATTTTATGGGCGAATTCAATAAGAGTTAAACCTAATTATTATTGGTTTATAGACAAGTAGGTAATTAATGCATTAATAAAATATTACTTAAATTCCGTTTGCAGCACTTTTGTCTTTAGCCATGTCAAAGTAACTACCTACTAATTCTATTATAAAACCTATAATTGTCCGAACTGTCAAAATAAAAATCATAGATACATTGTAATGCTAATGTTATTAATGCATCGATACTCGGTTATTTTCAAACATGAATCACAGCAGTTAGTTGAATTTCGTCTCATTAATATTAAATACTATAAAAACAATTTTACTAACATTTTGTGATCTAATATACAAATGATAAAACAATGTGGAATATTACATTGTATCATTACAGTTAAATCACTTATATGGGTACGTTTTAATTTATGATACTTGACTGGCTGGTTATGAGTTATTTATATTCAATTACATTTCCGGTGTAAGTTATGATAATCAAGTAAATTATGTTAAAACGAACTTAACGAAGTGAATATTTGAATATGAATTTGATATCTATGTCGAAACTTTGCAAAACAACAATGTACTCACACGAACGTTAAAACATATTAACGTGATGCCATAGAATATATTATTAGTATAATACCATTATATTATTGTTCGGTTGTTGCGTACCTATATTATTATATAGTGCGAATAGAGTGAGTCGGGTTGAAACCGATAGCTGGTAGATAAATGCATTTCAAGTGCAACTTTTTGATGGCCATTTTTTACTTTACTGAATAATTGTGTGCAAATTGTAAATGTTTATCGCAGTGAATTGCATGGAACCACAAAGAATCAGCGTTATAATCTTTTGAAAATCATGAAACCAAAACCACAACGGAACCCTATTGATTAATTATTGTTTTCCCAATCGAAATCACAATCGTTAGGTATTAATGGTAGATGTTTTTGTTAGAGCTTCTAGTTGTTATAGGTTCAATAAAGATTTTGTTAAAATAAATTTAATTAATTAATAATTTAATATATTATAAATATGCTGTTTTTAAAAACAACAAGTATGATTTATTTACTTCGGTCGTTTCTCGAAACGAAATGTATATCAAGTGACGGTCATTTACGCAATTTCTTTCCAGCAATAATTGATAATAAGACGCAGACGAGTATTTTTTACATTTAAAAGCAAAATATATTTATTATACCCATTACCCAACATAGATGCAGTATATTTTATATTATTATAACCATACTATTATCATATTATCATATAGGTACTTTTATCATAAAAATATTATGAAAATACCAATTTATATACTGTGCTTTTTGAAGCTACTGATAATATCGAATAATTGTCTTGTGAACTCGTATCCAAAGTTTTTTTTTCATTTTTTATATTAATCACTCATAAATAAAAAAATATTTATGTGTCTCGAAATGTGTTTTTCGAGGAAACCGGTCAACGATATCGTCTGTGTACTGTGACGTAAAGTAAAAAATCACGCAACCTGTTCCACGTAATTCTTGGACTTGTTGATTCTAGGGTACCTACATCTTGGACATTTGTCCATCCGTGTTCACAGATCACTGGCTCGGGCAGAGGCCTCGGCCGTGAACTGGCCTTAATGTTCGCCCATCTCGGAGCCAAAGTGGCGTGCGTCGACGTGGACCAGACGAGTAACGAAGAGACGGTCAAGCTGATCGAGTCTAAGGTGCCGGGTGCGTCGGCCAAAGCTTACACTGTAAACGTGGCCGTCAGCTCCGAAACGGCCGCGCTGGCCGTCAAGGTGGAACTCGACCTGGGCCCGGTGGATGTGCTCATCAACAACGCTGCCGTCATCGTCGGCCACACGTTCCTGG
Source organism: Macrosiphum euphorbiae (assembly GCA_949089665.1). Classification (NCBI taxonomy): domain Eukaryota; kingdom Metazoa; phylum Arthropoda; class Insecta; order Hemiptera; family Aphididae; genus Macrosiphum; species Macrosiphum euphorbiae. The sequence continues at coordinate 129,809,305 of CARXXK010000001.1, forward strand.
GCGCCCAGGACCACACGATTTCCACCATCATCAACATAAACTTGCTTGGACACTTTTGGGTAAGTCGGTGAAAAGCGAATATGTACTATTTGTTAGTTAGGAAAGAGAAAAACCTAATATTAAATAATTATATATATATAAGGAAAACATGAAGTTACTCGTTACGTCGCCTAGGCACTTACTAATAATTTATTATTATTATTTTTTTTTTATGGTTTAGATGATACGATCGTTCTTGCCGAGTATGATGAAGAGAAACAGCGGTCACATTGTAGCGATTTCGTCGATTTCGTCTCTCAGCGGCGAGGCCAAATTATCGGCTTACACGGCTAGCAAGTGGGGCGTTAATGGTAAGTCAAACACTACTTACTCCTATTGAACACTTTATTTTAAACAACAACAATTACGATCTGCATAATTTCTTTGTCTATTGCATAATCTCACCTTTTGTCATAATATTATTATTGTATACATTCTAAGTACATTATTGTCTTCGATATAAAACTATTTTTTTAACGTTACCCATCTGGTCATGCTCACAGAGTGAACATTTATGACATTTAATGCATTTGTTTTATAAAACGACTTGGTCATAACAAAACAACATTTAAAAAAAAAAATTATACTTTTTTCTAAGTAGGTACCTATATTTTTTATGGTTATGGTTCTCAAGTCTTTTAGGTTTTTGAATAACAGCCTTAATTTTTATTTTAAAATTCAGAGTGAAATATATTTTACTGAGAATTTCTATAATATATTATAAATACCGAATTTCGAGTGAGTTAACCAGCTAGGTATAATTTTATAGATATTAAAATATTTTATGACTGAGTTGAGTGGAACTCACACAAAATGTCGATAACTTACTCCTTCCTGGTTCATAAATATTTTAAAGACTTAGTTATAAGTTATAGCTAGTTAACTACTCGTTTGATTTTTATGTAAGTACCTATATTGAAATTTTCAGAACAATATTTTGATCCTGAATATGAAGTACAAAATGTAGTCAGTTATTCTATTATAATGTAAAAAGTCAAGATCTTTAAAAGATCAAACCTAGTGAAAACTAAATGTTTTTAATTTTTTTCAAATTAATTACAAAAATTATGGACGATATCAGTGACGACGACAACAACGATCGTTAATTATTATCTATGATTTGTTTTAAACAACGTTGTTTATGTTTCTAGGAATGATGGAAAGTCTCAGAGAAGAACTCAGGGACCATTCGCACAACAAAATCCATACCACTGTTGTGATACCACGACTAATTAACACGAGTGCTGATTATATGAAATCCATCAACAGCCGGTATGACCATTTCTAAACCATTGATTTTACTGTTCTACGATAATTGGCAATAAGTCAATTTTGTTCATATGTTTTTTTATTTTTTTAAGGTTTTTATTACATATTTTCTTGTAACATAATAACGTCCAGCGTAGGTAATTTTTAATCCCAAAATATGAGGACAGTTGGTTCATTATTTCTAATCTCGAAATTAGCTTTCAAAGAACGAAAAACCCACCAGAGTGAATACTGAAATAACGAAGATTTTTCGTTTCCTGATCAGTAGTGATTTTGACATTTTACCCACTCACCGTCCAATTAATACCATATATATTTTTAAGTCAGTCGTCTATCCTATAAATATATAATAACTATTAAATTTACACAAGTATAGGTATTATACATTTTGATTATAATTTATAAATGGTACTTTACAAATATTAAGCTTGAGCCATTAACGTAAACTAATCATGATTATTTACAAACATAATCTTCAATCTTTCATCTATGAGTCTTTATAGGCACCTATAATAGATTATAGGTCATTAGCACATATAATTTTTTCATATTATATTGTATGATGATGTTACACTGTCTTATATGATTAATTATTAACAAATAGTGTATTACCTACGTATATTTATATATCTTATAATTATTGATATGCACAAGTTGGAGAGGCTTTCGTAATAACTAACGTCTTATGGGTTTCAAATTATGAACATTAATTGAGACGAAGCTTACGATACGATAATCGGTTTTCAGGTTGCCGGTATTGAGCGTGGAAAGTGCCGCTAAAGCTACAGTCCACGGGATTTTGACGAATGAAGTTGAATTCACTATTCCTCATATAACTTATTTTACAAATATTATACGGAAGTAAGCGGCTTAAAAAATAATGCATAACTAATCGTTCGTGTGGAATTAATATTTTGTTTTGATTTTCTATACAGACTTTTCCCCGTCAATATTTCGGATTCGATTAAAAATATTTTCTACGTGAAAGTCTTGTTGCCTCCACAAGAAGACCAGGACAGTCTGCCCAACATGTCAATCATTAATCGTACAGTAGCTACTAACTGAAAACAACGTTTGTATAATGTGCTTGTCCATAAATAATTTATGTACAATTTATGTTATCGTATCTTGTATGTTATAACGGTAATCCGAAAATAAATCTCGCCACACTTACTTAGAAGTTCGAGCCGATACCGTATAATATTTTAAACTTCTTTGTTTTAATTAATTAATAGATTTGGCTGATAGGTATAGAGTTTTATATTAGTTAAGACTGTCATATTATATTATGGGTAAATTATAATATACTTTATAGCTATTATTTCATTAATTATATAAATGGGTAATTTAAGTATTTTTAAAATGTCAAAATGTCTGTAATTTTTACGTGTTTATTACTAGGTACCTATTAAAGTAATACAAATAATTCGAGGCGTTTTTTATTTATTTACAAATATTGTGTTAGTGCATGTGTTGGAAAATTATGGTAAAAGCTGTTAGAAAGACGTGTTAATAAAAACAAATTTATAGTCTTCAATGTAAAAACTCAACTCATTGATTTATGAATTCATGATTTATTTGCATCGAGATTGAGAGTAGTACATTTAATACGTCGTTATTAATTTAACTCGAATGACTCAACAAACATAATACACTATTAATTAGATTCGTGTCTAGCGTGATATGCAACTGCATTGGCCACACGGTACTTCAATAGTTCAAATAAAATAATAAATTGTAGAGTGAAGTGGACAGACATTTCATATTATTCTCTGAATCGAGTGATACAACTGTTGTGTGCTGTGCAGTAGGTAGTAGGTACTTATATTGAGTTATATATCAATGAAGTGTGTGTATACCAGTGTAAGAAATATAGTCATAGTATTAACTCTGGGGACTTTCTGGTGTAATGACCTACCAACTGGGAGTACAAGACAGACTCGTATAAAATGACTTATCCAATTTTCTGATTCATCTTTTCGAAACGGCGCCAAAAGACTTTCTCACCGAGATGTTGTCAGTAGGAAATCGTTTAACAATAACCCTGACTGAAAGTTCAGTGGCTAATATTTTAATAGTAATTGATCACCATATTATAAAGTATAATTTTTTTTTTACCTTACTTTTCAATCAACGATATTATGATTAATCAAACAATATTTTAAAAATGCAACCTCCAAGACCACATTTCATCTGTAATGCATTTATAACTCTTAAACTTTTAGTAGAAAATTAATTATCTTACATTTTATTTTATAAAATGAAAACTTGTAATATTAATAATGTGTTTATTTTAAATGTGAGTACAACTAAAACAAATTTTAATAATAAAACTATGATAAACATGAACAAAAAACCACTTATAAACACTGATTTAACATTTTTTTTTTTATTTGAAATAGTTTCTTTTTGATTTATGAACTACAACTAAATATTAAAGGAGTACAGTATAAAAATATATTTTTAAAAAATATATACTATATAGAACGTCTTAAAAAATTAAAACCTTAACTGTTGTGAAATATTTTAGATGTCACAAATGATCGAATCTGATTTATTTAAATTAATTATAATATTTTGTACATATATAATATATTTTCACAAATAATAAGTTTGTGTATTAATTTTATAAATTCAGGGTAGGCAGTCTACAATACAATAATAAAACGCGTAACTAGACTAGGTATATTATGATTCATTGTGGTCCAATTACACGTAATGATACAAGTCTATAATCACTGGAAAATATATGGTTAGGTAATAAATGATTATAGTTTCTTGGGGAATTCATTGGTAAGCCCTGTAAGAAACTTGATATCTACGTCACCACAGTACTAAGTTGAAAAAGAAGTTTCCTCCCCTATATACATTTGGGAAATTAACTTCATTCTTAATTTATTTAACATTTCTACCATCCATATCACTTCCATGAATATTCTCTTAAAAGTATAATCAAAGTTTTCTGCCTATAGTCACATTTTTAGTTACTTCAAATACATTTTTTCATTGCAAATCACAATGAATAATATTATGTTTGAATGCATAAGCATAAGTGTATTATAATAGGTACATTTTTTTTTGAAAATAATAAGACCTGATATTCGTACACAATTTTAAGTTACGTTTTACAAAAAATGCACAGTTCCCGCCTAAGTATTTTTTTATTTGATTGGCTTTAAATTCAAAACTACACATATTTACCACAACAAGGTAATCAAACTGGTTTTATATTCAAACTGATTCAAAAGGCTTATGTAACATAGATAATAGTATATTTCATATTTACATATGGTAGGTTGACCTTCAATAACAGTGACTTCAATTTTTTTCAAGGTACCTTCTAACTGGTTAAACATCTTTATATCAACCCAAATTAAAAATTGATTTTGGTTATGCGTTCTACAAAAAAATTTCTACTTCCTACATGGTTATAAAACTATATAGTAATTAAAAATATATTTAAAAAAAAATTATTATACTATTACACTCGGCAACACTAGAAAATATTGTGAGCAGTGTAACGTAGTAGAAACAAATCCATACAGCCATTTTCCTATGATGTTCTTACCTATCTCTCATGTTAGCCTAGAAAAATCCTTTACTGTTGATAAAAAAAATAAAAATAAATTCCTTTATAGCAATTCCCATTGCAGTCATAACTGTAAAAATACAACTAAAATAAATATATATATTTGTTTCTCTTTATAAAATTCCAAAAATAATTTAATATAAATAAGTTTTAAATTAGGTACTTTCTCGGTGCTTTGGAAACCTTCAGTTATAATTTTATTTATAAAACGTCTACATACTGCGACGTTTGTTATAACATATTATGCTATAACAAGTATACATAAAAATATTTTGTTCGTTATCATTAGGTAAATTTATTATATCATGTGAAAATGTAAATACTAAATGAATTGTTGATGAAAAAAAAATATTATACATAAAAATAAATACTTACAGGATTCAATTTTTGAACGGTTTCTCGGATATCCGCTAAATCCAATAACTAATCGAAACTAGTATAGGCACATAGTGCTTTGGAAAAAAATATAATTTTTCTGCTCACGTATCTGATGAATCTCAAACACTTTAAATTGGGTTTTATTTTGCAATCTTCAAAATCCTTTCTTCAGATACAGCCTAGATAATATATATGTGGCTTAATATTCTCCACGACGTCTAAAGCGAAATTATAAATGAAATCTTACACACCACACACGTTATCATATTTCTTCAAAATGTATTTTTTTATGTTATTGTTATATTATAATTTTACTTGTATTGTATTAGCTGCTAAATATTAATTAATATCTAATAAAACAAATACAAATCTAAGATTTCACATTAACAGTGGTCATTTTCTTTAAAAATATTTTTAGGCATAATAGTGTATAAGCTAGAGATTAACAACACAAAACGGTTGTTAAATTGATTTTGACAAACATATTGCTAATTCAATTATGAATAAAAAACACACACATTTCAACTACCTACAATTATGATACCTATCTTTCCATTGCACATGAATAATTGGCATACGTAAATCACTTTTAAATATTGACCGTATGTATATTATATTGTAATACTAATACATTCTTATACTTTATTATTTATATTTATTATATTAATTATATTAAATATATTAATAACAAACAAAAAAAAAACCACTTCATAATTTTGTATTAGTAGATTTTTAAAATTGTTACGTTCATGTAAGTATTTTGTAATTTCTTTGCAATATCAGTTTTAAATAAATAATGTTCTAGTAATTTCCCGTCTACTATGTATTTGGTTTAAAATTAATTAAAATTCTAATACATTATGAAACCAGGTTGACTCTAGTCTCAAGTTTTCAGTATGACGCAAATTAATATGATATAATACGTATCATTGATTTCTTATGTTTATTTAAGTTCTAAAACATTATTTTTATAACCAATTTACTAATACAACATGTTGTATTTTAAATTTACAATGTAAATTTTATGTTCTGAGAGACAGAGAGAGCAAGGAAACTATTTGTCTTAAAAATATATTTTCTTTCTTTTGGCAAGCACAGTGTTAGACAGTTGTTGAAGAATGAAAAGTATATCTATATTGATTAGAAAACAACGAACATATGGTGTTTTATCCGTTTGCCACAATTCTCAAATCCATAGAAGATGTTCATTAAATTAAAAATATATCAATGCCAACCAAAAACCAATATCAATACTAAAATTACAAGTTTGTATTTAAAATTATCGAGTGCATATTATGTAAGTAAAATCACGTATAATAATATGTTAAGCCCACAAAATCAATATTTTACAAATGAAATTGTTTTCTTTTGAAACATTTTTTTCGGTCCAATAGTGTTGTCCTGTTTGTAAGTTGTTGTTAACTACTCTGTAACTCGTAATCTAAAACAGGTGAACGTTTCAAAACCGAAAACCGCTAAAAATATTATAACTCGTGAGATAAACGGCCGGATAATCACTTGGGCTTTTAGTAAAAATCTAGTGTTTGCGGGTCTCCCCAACCCGAGGGTTTTTTTTTGAAATTCCCCGCAGTATGTGCCCATTTTATGAAATATATTTCCACTGAAACTATTCATAACACATTTACACCTTTACATAAGTGTGTTGACGATATGCCCTCTGTTTGGACAAAGGTGGAGGCCGCGTTTAGTAACGGTTTTCACCGTTTCACGCGTATGTGTATTATATAAGTGTGTACGTATTATGCGTAGGTACTGCGTACCTCCGTCGTCGTCGTCGTCATTATGTTCTTGTAAAAACATTCACCTGTGTTGCAGTGTGTTTAGAGGAAAAAAATATTATATGTCCTCTCGCGGGCGCACTAAAACAAGAAAATAAACGCTTCAAAAGATGTGAGTTTACCCTTAACTCATGCGCGTATTATATTATATGCTTATCAAGATCGAGTTTGCATTCGCTCGTGCTTTTTGACAGTGAGAAATCCTTTGAAAATAAAAAAACACCCCGACCGAACGGGCGACCCCATCGTCACCGCCTCCACCCGTGCACAATGGATTTTCTTTATTAACACCTTACAGGCCACGGGCGGTCTATAAATTTAAATGTAATCTGATCTGGCTGATCTGGCAAAAAGAAATGTGTATATACATATAGGTACGTGTAATAAAAAATAGTAAACGCGCAAAAGGGTCGCGAAGAAAATCGTTTCCCAAAGTTGTGCACAGCTGCATAAAAACAGACGGCAAAGGTACCATATTATATATATTATACATAAGTATATACATTTTTTTTTCACCCGCCCCACCGGAAAGTCGAAATATATAAAATATACATATACGGCGCACGATCGCTATCGGTTGGCCGTTATTGAATGATTTTTCCGTTTTTATTTTTATTGTCTGCCCGCCGCCGCTGGTGCTTTACAATGAATCACAAAATACCCCTCAACCCCCCCCCCTAGGGCATAGATCGACTGAACCCAATATGTGTGTTTTTTCCACCGCTGTCCCACCTTGGCTAGTCACTATTTTTTTGCTTACCGGACCGTCCTCTTGCTGGCCGAATAATCCAGTCCCGACAGATAAACCTTCCTAGTATTATTTGAAAACCGTTCGAGCAAAATATAAGATAAATATTCCTAGCGAACTTGTGCACGCGTAAAAGCAAAGCCAGCCATTTACGTTGTATTAAACCTTAGCTTTTAAAGTTCCGAACGATTTATTATGTTGCGAAATGTACTTTCATTCTTGTGAATGAAAAAATAAAATAACAAATAGAAAACGTAATCATTTTCTAGCTAAAAACTATTCGTGTTGTACTACCTGATATTTATGTATTTATTAATTTGTGCAAAACCACAGTCCAAGCCAGAAAAAAAAATACCGAAGAAGACGTTACGTGTATAATGGTACATGGATAATTAATAGTATTTAATAAGAAAAATTAAGAAACTCAAGCAACTTAGCTATTTGAAGGGTAAATTAGGGGTCATCAATGGTGAACCGCATCGTACTTACGACTAGAGAATTTGGGCCATAATTAGTGGGAGTGAAAGGGGTAGAACGGGAATTCGAAAACGTGTGTTGAGAGTTGGTATTCGGAAGTTAATTAGTGATTGAAGAGGGGGTCTTTTCTGACTTTTTGTTGGTTAGAAGAATAATTGAAAGAAAAGTTATATTAACCTCGTGTCTAGGATTGGCATGCGTATCACGAGCAAGAGAATGATGAACAGGAGCAATGAGCATAGTATTATATTATATATATTTATAATAAAGTTAGGTATTTGAAATTTGCTGTTTACTTAAAAAGTTACAAACTTGGATAGGTTACCTGACATATAATGCTGAAAAAAAATTAAAGTAGATATTACATAAAAAAAAAAAAAATAATCCTACATACACTTCTTGGGGAACAACCTACGATAATGCAATATCCGGTATTACACTTTATTGTAATTTTAATTGTTATACTAAGTATAAGACTATATTATGTAACTTTGAAATTGTTATAATAACGGATTTAACGAATCACATAATGTATACCATTCTTAGGTATAGTTTTTTTTTTTTTTTTTTTTATTGAACAAAAATTTAAATGTTCAATCTGTATTTACATGTTACACATAAGTAAATTTGATGTGGTTTGATCGACGATAGGGTAAATTACCCTGCAATGGCGGCACCCCGAGGTATACTTCAGAAAATTAAAATTCAAAGATTTTTTTCAATTATTGATAAACTGTTAAATGTCCAGTACTTAATTATTACTCATTTTTGATTATTGTTTACAACTACTATTTTTCATTTAATTTAACCTCCAAGTATATTTTAATAATAGTATAACATTATACTCCTATAATCTTGTATGCAATTAATTTTTTTATACAATTTTAAATACATAATTTATTATATAAATAAATAAATAAATAATTGTATAACCTGATTATACCTGATAATAATAAATTTATTTTCAAACTGAAAAGAATTTAATTTTGAATTTTTATGCTGTTAAATCATATACCTAATGTTATACACTGGGCTTAGAAGCATTTTTCACAACACAAAAAGTGTTTGACTATTTATTGAATCTTTTCTGTCCGTGACATTTTGCTGACCCCAGGTATATGTTTCCGCAAGAATAAACAGGAACAAACATCTTAATATATATTCCGATAACAATTGGTATTATGTTTGTACGCGGTGCCCTTTTTCTCCATCCCCTCAATCCGTGGACAATTGATACTCAATGACCCAAAAACTGTTTGTTAAAAATTGTATTCACTTTTTTTTTTGCGTAAAAATATAAAAAAGATAACTATTACATTCAGAAGCTCAGAGTACCATTATGGAGAACACATGTTTTCGATTATATATTGCGTAGATACACAAAAGTGCTTTATTGTTCAATATGATACATTTTAACAAGTTCCATTATTCCATTGCAGCTCCCCGCTGAACATAATGATTAAATGTATAATTTATATTATACTTTGAAGTAGCTATAGGTATCATCAGTTGGTTTTAATGATACACGGTAAAATGTAATGCATTCACATAGTATAACGACTGTTGTCTAGCTTTTAGATTTTATACTATAAAATAATATTATCGATCATAAACACTATGAAAATAATTATAAACCGTAATTTTGGTAACACATTAGATTTTATATGCGAACAGGATACGAATAGTAATATTTTTATGTCACAGAAAATCTGTGGTAAATTAATATACGAACACCAGTGGTGCTCTCTCGAGTAAAGGTAATCTGGAAAGGTATAAGATAAGGTACCTAACGTTATTTTTGAGAAAATACCGGCTAAACATAAATTATAACACCTCTCTTGGAGCTACCTTACACCCACTTAAAATCACTATAATTATCATTATAATCAAATGTTATTTTATTTGTGCAGACAATTATGTGACGTATAGGTAAATTTCGAAATAATACCATAGTCCATACTCCATAGGTACATTTACAGACACACAATTCACTTATTCAATTTTAAAATATAAACAATAACTCGTTTAAGTAGGTAATTCAACTGGATAAACAGGTAAGTTCAGTAAGATCATCCATACCCTAGATATGTTTTATTGCCAGTTTAACTAATGTTTGTAGGTGTCCATGCAAAATCAAAATAAATTTACAAATTACACATATTATTATCTTCTTAGTGAATCTTAGTGATAAACAGTTTATACTGCAATGATTTGAAAATAAAAAAAGGTGCTCTGATGTACAGTAGGTTACAAGTGGGTCACTGTATAGTGGATGGTATTAAATTTGAATTCAATGATATAATATCATTGTATAAGAAAAACGATTCTGAGCAAAAGCGGTTAGTCAGCCTATGATATTACGAAGTATATTTGATGATACTAAGGTGAATAAAGTAATTTATATATTATATCCTATTTACGTAGAATCTTGTTTTAAATTTTCAATCATTAGCTATAAAAAATGAACATTTTATAAATTGTTAACTACAAAATTATTATTAAATTTTAAATGTGATAAATTTTGTCAAAATTTGAAAATTAAATGCTTATAAAAAAAAAAAATTGTGCCTATGTATTTTTAAAATTTTTCATGTGATATTGTAACAATATATCAGGAGCCATTTATTAAATTTTCACGCTTTTTGGCTCAACAAATAAAATTTAATGGGTATTTATAGAAAAAAAAAACTAAAAAAATTAATATTTTGAATGGTCCGTATAAATCTCAAAAAGAGTCAAATTATTTTTAAAAATTGTATGGTGTATACAAAATGAAAATATAAACATTCAATAAAATTGTCATGTATTTACAATTTTTCGTTTTTGAATAACAGTAAAATAACAAAACCGCTACATGAAAAATAGAGTGAATATTCAATATTGTAAAAATTATGAACTTTTTTTAGGATCATAAAAATTTAATTTGATTTGCTTGTAAACATTTTTTTTTTTTTTTTTGATAAAAGATAGATTTTTTTGATAATCTTGTATTACATTTTCAAATCTTAGATTTAAAAAGAAAATTTTTTACGAATTCTCAACTCAAAATAATTTGCTAATTTTTGTGATTTTCATGTATTTTGTCAAGATTTGAACTTTAATACTTATAAAAAAATTGTGACTAAGGATTTTTAATATTTTTCAACTGCTATTGTAACAATATAGTAGGAGCCTTGTATTAAATTTCCAAGCTTTTTTACAAAACAAATAAAGTTTTATTAACATTCATAGAAAAAAAAACGGTCAGTCAGCCCATTTCAAAGTATATTTATTATTTGATGATATTATTGTGAATAAAGTAATTTATATATTTACCTATTTACGTGGACCCTTGTTTTAAATTTTCAATAATTAGCTATAAAAGTTGAGCATTTTATAAATTTTTAACTACAAAATTGTTATTAAATTTTAAATGTGATACATTTTGTCAAAATTTGAACTTTAGATGCTTATAATACAAAATTGTGCCTATGTATTTTTAATATTTTTCAACTGCTATTGTATCAATATATCAGGAGCTTTGCATTAAATTTTCACGCTTTTTTAACAAACAAATAAAATTTGATTGATATTTATAGAAAAAAATCTAAACAAATTGAAAACTGAAAATGTCCGTAAACAACTTAAAAATTGTCGAATTATTTTCAAAATTACATGATGGATAGGAAATACTAATATAAACATTCAGTGAAATTTTCAAGTATCTACAGACATTCCTTTTTGAATTACAACAAACTAAGAAAATCGTTACATGAGAAATCGAGCGAATATCAAATGTTGTAAAAATATGAATTTCAAACGATCATAATAATTTAATTTTAGTTTCTTGTAGACATCAACCAAAATCGATTTTTTTGAAAACAGATTTTTCGTAAAAATTCCCGTTTTTCCTTAATTTTTCTTTTGTTTTTCACGCCGCTTTTGAAAACTAATGGAAAAATTTTGCTTTTGACTTCCCAAAGTACAAACTAGATTCACTTTCCTATCAGAAAAGATACTGTTGAAGAAAATCCAAGCACTTTTACTGTCCTAAAAGGTGATGACAGACACAAAAAAAAACACACATCATTGTAAAATCAATACATTCATCGTTATACTCAGATTCTAAAAATATATAATATAATGTTATGTTGTTTATAGTTTGACAGCACACAATAATAATATAATATATTATGTACATTATACTTATACATCGTACCTACACTGAACACACTAAGTACACAAAGGATATATTATTATTATATTTCATGAAATGTTTTAATGAAAGAAGTTAGTACTAGCCATTAGTTGTTGCACCCATTAGTTATTGCAATATTTATTAATATTTTTTTTAAAATTATTAGAGCTCTATAAAATCTATAGTTAACATTATTTTTATATTTCAAATGAATCCCATACTACACTATTCGCTTTTAAATATATTTAGCGATCTATTGTTTTTCTGGAAAATATCCAAAGAAACAAAATAATATTGACCTTTAAGAAAAGTAATTTTAGTATGACCTTTGACATCGGTAATATTTCACTGCACAGATCCTTTTTAAAAATAGTTTATTTAAATAGCTTATCATTAAGTAGGTATATATAGTTTTTTTTTGTTGTTTAGAAAATACAAACAATATATTGTTACGGTTGCTTCCCTTAGATTTTAAGGTCTTACTATTTTAGTTTAAAAATATATAATTACCATATTCTGTTAATCTACCGTATCGTATCATTTTAAAGTGATGCTTTTAGGATTAGTTATTTTTTTCTATTCCCAGTCTATATCCAGATAATCTTTATTGTGAACAATTCAGTGACAGAAAATAAAGTAGGAAGGTACCTAATTACCTAAATACTGTTTGAAAGTATTAGTTTAATAATCCATCGTAGAATCATGTCAAAGTTTTTTGAACATTTAAATTTACCAATATATTTATAATATTGGTAAGAAGGTAGATAGCGTCATACTGAACCTTATAAACGGATGTTACTCGTGAGTTGCAGTTTTGAAATAGGCTCCCGCTACCAACAAATTAACATATTATGTAAAACAGGAATAATTCGAAAACGCATATGCAAGTCAAAATCTTTGAACTGTGTCTATTATATGTCACGTGCATGTAATGAAACCAGTGAGTTCTGATATAATAACATTATGACTGAGCCTTTAAGTTTAACGTAATAAATATTTTAAATTTTGTGTTAGAAGGCCAACACATAAACAGGTGAACAGCAGCTAAATAACTGGCATATTGTATACTTATTGCGAACTCATCGTATTATTCTATCGACAAAAATTATACTGATTATACTTATTATTATTATGGAGTATGTTAGTAAATCATCTATGAGTGTACTGCAAAAATATAGATATAATATATATCGTATCATCCAGACAACTGTATAACTGTGTTTGATTTTATCCTAATGTCATTCACATGAGCAAGATAATAATTTGGTTTTTTTTTCAAATTATAGCTGATGATATCTGTGAGACAATTTCATATTAGAGCTTGTACAAATATTTACCTGCATTGCCTGTGAGAAAGTTAGAACCAAAACATATCAAAATATCTACCATAATAATATTATGAAACGTTTAGAACTTTACTGTTGTTTTGACACGCGAAAAGTACTACAAAGCTGAGTAAAATGTGTATGATAAAACCATTTGGGAATTCTCGACGATCAAGATTAATAAAAACAAAAAATTTGTTTCTTCGGTCTGTTCTGACTTCTGAATATTATATAATATTATACATATACGTATGCATTCAGGTATTATGGGCAAAGTCCCTCAGGATAATTTTATATCAGGTTTATAAATTTTCGTTCGCAGGCAGTGTAACAATCGTAATTACACCCTATACAATATAAATACTGCACACTAAATACACACTATAGAATAGACCATCATAATATATTTATATATTCACACTCGACACTTTTCGGCTCCAACTAAACGATTACTTAAGCCATAAGGCAGGTGTTATTATTAAAATGATATATGACAGGTAATTCGACATTGGCCATCAACCCGAATGAGCGAACTCGAAGATATTATTCAGTTATTGACAGCCATTTTAATATAAACAAGTAAAGTAAAATATTATTAAAATTTAGGTATAACATAAATAATTTTGGAGTTGTAAATCAATCGTATCTTTTTATTGATAAAAAACACCTTACAATTATAGTTCTCAATCAAACCCTCGGCTCCAGAAAAACGTACTTAACTATCTCCATAATAAATAGAATTTTTTTTCTCTGAAAAACAAAAATCGTAATTATACATCCATACAACACCTGCGTAACAGCTGAAGTTAGCAGTTTCACGTCTACACAAATCTTATTAAATATTAATCAATTACAAATTGAAATCATGCGAATCCATCCTATGATGTCATATAATATTACATTACAGTTATTGCGGATCGGAGTGTCAGAAATAATAATTTAAAAATGCAAACAATTCGTGTAATGTTCAATATAATATGACATAATAACTTAAAAACGGCTGAGCTCGAGGCAGGTATACTGGTAATTTATCGAACTTGACCATCTCGAAGTATACCATGTACCGTATAGGTATAGAGTACTCCAAAATAATAATGCAATTATAGGATACATAAAATAACGTTCCATAGCAGGTACGTTTTTTTTATGTGTATCGGCATATCGCCAATGATGCAGTGACACTCGGCGATACGACGACAGTGATATGACTTTCACCTATTTTCGACTTCTTGCGCACCGTTCAAGGCGATAAAATAATAATAATAATGTGTGCTTACTGACTATACTACTGTTAACCTGTTTTCCCAGGAAATAATAATAATCGTCGCGTATCAATGTAGGCTTACGTCAAGGCTTTCCAGTGCTCACAGCCCTCACCGCAGCCGACGCAGGTCTACACCGAAACACCTACAGATATTATTCTCGTGTATTATTATAGTATGGTCCGTGTACGTCACCGCACGTATATTTTTTACTGAACCATCAGCGAAAACTCAAAAAACCGTTCGTTTTGCTTCTGTCGTATTCTTGCACACGCCATGCAGCATCACAACCTGCCCTCCGATCCTCTGAAGATCGTCTTCCAGCTGGCGGTATTTTTTCTGCTATTGGTGCCTGGAATTTTGTGGGCGATTTTGAAAAAATTCATACCGGTGAAGCCAAAATGCGTCAAAGGAGAAGTCGTGTTGGTGAGTTGTATCACCTATATAATAGCCATAGGTACCTATCAGCTAACTACAAATTCATCGCAGCCGATTTCGGCTATTGACTATTTCGTTTGTTGTCGTCCGTCGAGAAAACGTGAGTTGTATCGAGTATTATGCATAACACATTGAAAAAAAAATATAATATTATATAGGTATATACATAAACATAATATTATATATTATTACATATACAATATTGTATAGCGTATGTTTTTCTATTGTTCATTACCACGGTCATTAACCATGAATTTAATAATGCCATAATTATTATATGTTATTAAAATCAACGACGAAAATAATTTCAAGGTAACTTAGTGTTATCATCATTTTGCACGCATATTATATTATCATCTATCGTCATAAGCATTTGGCACACATAAACATATCCATAGGCTCAAGGTAACGTACGTCAACCGATCAGCTCGCTGATCAGACGGTAGTCGATCTTTTCCGTTGGATTTAAAAGCTCTTGTTTCCAAAATTACATGTAATGATGATTATTATTTATCTAGAAATCCACCTGTTGTGCTTGTCCGATAAAGTTAAATCGCCGCAAGTCTTAAATTTGTTTTGCACAATATTTACATATAGTATATATACACAATACAAATATTATTGGCATGTAAACTATATATTTTACATAAACTTCTCTGATTTCTTTTCGTGATCCTGTTGTAGGGAGAGACGAGCATTTTTTCTAGGTATTTTTTTCTAGTATTTTAAATAAACGATTTTAATTAACTCGGGTGAGTCTTTTAACAGTAAATACCAGGGCTTGCAAACGTTATATTTGACATAAACGATTGAAATTTTTAAACTTTTTTCAACAGCATTTTGTAACAATAATATTATAATAGTTTTATAAAAACGTTATACTAATATTATTCGTGATTATAATGGTGTAATAAAATATTATAAAACAAAAAATTGCTGTCTGGGGGTAATTATAACGGAAAGCGATAATCAAAAATAATTAAATACCGCAAAACAAAGCATAACGAATAACAAAATATATAATATATCATTAAACAAAAAAATTCGCGAACCGTTATTTATAGAATATCATTTAACGAAAATTAAAGCAAAACTCAATTCATAAAATATCATTAAAAGAAAAATAACTCAAAACAAAATTATTTGAAAATTTAAAATTCATTTATTTAAAAGTAAGGTATATTGGTTTCGTAGAAATATATTTTATTTCATGCTATTTATTTTTAAATATGTAAAAACTGTTTATTTATAGCTTACAAATACATTTTAGTGGAACCATTCAAAATAAAATAATTATTTATAATTAAAAATTAAACATAAAAAACAGATAGGTAGGTACCTAATAACTATGTTTATTTAAAGCAATGGCTAGAACCTTTATTATTTTATCGGGTTGGGTTAAGGTTTCGGTTCCCAAAAATCTGAAATTTTGGTTTCGGTTAGTATAGATTTTAACCCTTTTTATTTCACTTTTGATTTTTGTTTTATTTTTATCGATTAAGTAGGTACTGTATAAATAATCATCATATTAAGAACCTATATTTAATGACAGGTATTCGTAATTAAATGTACCTATTTCAGATTTTAGGTAATATATTATCATGACGATATAATATTAGCACTAAAACTATAAAAAAATATACTATTATATTCAATAATTTACTGACTGTTTATGGAAGTTTCCCTATACCACTATATCACATCAAAATAAAGGTTTGGGTTTCGGTTTCGATTGCTAAAGAAATGTGTTTAAATATTCCGGTCCAATTTCATCCAAGATTTTCACAAGGTTTGGGTCCAAAACCGGTCTATTTTGGTACGGTTCCAGTTCCTGACTTAAACTTTTTAAAGATTAAATAAATAATTTAGCTTATATATTAAAATAATAAGGTTACTCAAATCCTAATTTATTTCAAAATGTATTTGATATTCTAAGAATATAATTTGCTATGAAATATAAATTGTAATCAAAAAAGTATTTTAAATTTAAATTATTTCTAGCCACTAGCTATGTGGACATATTATGGTAGGTACATCATAATTGGTAGCATAATTATAAATATTAGTTTGGTAATTTTGGTCTAAAATAATTCATGTATTATGTATTTTTAAATGTTTTCTGACCTTCTAGCCTATTTTTTAATTAATCCATTTTAAACTGATTCATATTCATAATTAAGAATGGGTTTATAACCATGGTTAAATTTCCGAAAATTTAAGTTACTGCAAGGTTCTATACGATATAATACATTAATACGACGGTATTATAAGAACAAAAATACCGTGTTTAACATCCCCATTCTAAAAGTGTACAATGAAAAATGAAATATAAAAATATTTTATGTACAATTCAATACTTATTGAATATATATTATAAATTTACTTATTAGTGATAACTTATATATTTTATTAATTATAATAATTATAAATACATAATATAAGTAGTTTATGGATAAATGATCAATGATTTTATTGTATTATCAATATCCTCAAGATATATATAAATTATAATCAATCGCGGACCGTCACAACAACTTGCCGCTTCCTTTTTTTTTCTTCCATCCTACCAATGGATCTAATAATGCGATAATATTTCTGAAAACTGATTGGAATTCGTTAGAATTTCTATTGGAGATTGGTCAGTCCACATTTTAAGATTTCTGCTTTAAATTCTGAATAAATCCAGAATAATCAACGTAAATTCCGAAATTTAAAAAAAAATCAATCTAAATTTTTAGTGGTCGGGGGGGGGGGGGGGGGGTGAAATTGGGAAAGTGGACTGACCAATCTCAAGAAGACATAATAACGAATTCAAATCTGTTTCAAAAAGTATTATCGTAATACTATATCGATCAGTATGATGGAATGAAAATTGGATGTTTTGGTTAAAATAACCGTTTAATATATTATAAAAAATAGTATTTCATCAGGAAAGTTTTTTTAAAACTAGCCCCGCATCGTGCCATAAAAAACTTCGTTTCAATAAATAAAATAAATTATAAAAAAAAACTGAAATAAGCGTAATCGTAACCACGACCCATCGAAAAAATTTCGTGACCCTTGATTTGGGAAACGCTGGTATAGATTAGAGAGTAGAGAGTATACTCAATACTATGGAGTATAGACTTATTTTGTATTCACTCTGTACTTTGTCTACTCTGTAGTCTGTACTACTGCGGTCCTCTTGTTAGTGTTAAAGTATATTATACTTACTGTTGTTAAAACATCCGTTTTATTTATAATAGCTACATATTAAAACTGCAAATAACGCAATCATGGGTAGAACAATTTCTAACCCAGTACTGAAAATGCAAAGGTAGGCATTAATTTGTTAAAAAGTTAATTTTTTTTAACTTTTTAACTTAACTAGTTCATTATTTTTGTACTTAGCTTATTAACTTATTCAGTTAAAATGTCCAAAGTAATTATATAAAATACCTAGGTGTTAGGTATATAGAATACCATTTATACCAATATTAAATATTAATAAAACAATAAATTATAATTTTCTGGTAACGATGTTGAAAAAAATTAAGTAGTGAATTACTTACTGGATTGTTGGAAAATGTTGGGTAAAATAACGTTTTGTTCTAAATAACGATAAACGCAAAACTTGTCTAACGTTTTAATTCTGAATAACGGTAACCGCAAAAATTGTGTAACTTTTTAATTGTAAATAACGTAAAATGGAATTTTTGTTTTTGAAAAGTAAATACGTTTTTGAAAATATATTTTTTACACAATTTAAAGTAATTTTATATAAAACAACATTTTTGAAAAAGTAAAATAATATCTTTTACCGTTTTTGTTTCATGATTGTTATATTTTTACTCTTTTGAATGACAGCATACATTTTTAATTTCATATTCCGAAAAAGAACACTTTTGTAGGAATTAAATTATAATTTGTATTGTGGTAGTGCCAGAGAAGTACGCCGTTCATGATTTATCAAGTAACACAACGAAAAAGGTCAACAGGATGTTGAAAGCTAAATATTTTTTTTCATCAGTAAAAAATCTAGTTATTATACCCGTTAAAAAATACATGATATAGGTACACTACATGTTCAGTTTTATAATGGTCTAGTATAAAAAAAACACGTGTATACATCTGCATCATAGTTGTTTACTTGCTACAATCGCCCGTAATTAAAATCATACCTATAACATTTTCAAACTTTTAATTTTATTCGAAGGTAATATTAAAAATGTAATTCATAGCAAATAAATTGCTTCAATATAAATAGATCGATAGTTAAATTTTGTCAGAAGTTAATCGCACGCATAACGACTAAACAATAATATCTGCGCTTATCGGCAAAATATTATATTAAATTAGTAAGGGGAAACGTCTCAATGTGAAGTGGTTGTTCTTGAATAGTTAGCGATAATCTTCCGATACAGTATTATAATATTGTTTAGCTTAATACTATAATAGTTATAATTAGAGGGCCGATTTTTATGTAATTGCATTATTATTTTCCTTTTCACGTTTTTGGGATTTTCGTTAGGAATATTTAATAATCGTAATTTAAAATTTTACTTGCACATTACTGCATATTTAATGGTTATTACATAATTGTTAATATTTTGACAAAATGAATCCGTATTGCATATTGAAGTGAAAATTTAAAAACTTATTTAACTTAATTTAAAATTTTATTTTTCCAAGTAGAAAATGTAATAATATTAAATTATAAATTGTAAAATTAAAAATATCTTTTTTCTTTATTAATAGTAGTTGCCTATATTATAATATTATAATAACTACAAGTTGTTTGATTTGTTTTAAATTATTTTAAGTCATATGAATATTTTATTATGTAAACTAGTAAAGATAATTAACGAATACATTTTTTACCATCATATGGCAAAATTATATAGCACAATTAGATTTTTCTTTCATATTTTCACGATTTTGACGGCATATTATATCATGGCATATTTTGACCAGTAGCGGATCTGAAGCTCATTTAAGGAGGGGGCGAATTATTGTCATAGATTTTTAATACATACATATGAGTCAATAAACAATCTGTTATACATTAAAAAAAAAAAAATAAACAGTGTAAAAATTCAAAAGTCTTTTATTCAATATTAAATAAACAAATATATTAATAATTTATTTGATCTACAATTGTACGATTCTTTTTTTACCAGCCGCAAATCTGTCAATGAATACAATGAAAATAAAATATTCAGCACTCAATATTAAAATTGAGTTATTTACCACAGTCACAGTGAACAAAATATTTAATTTATTTTATAAAAATTAAGTGATAACAGATTTGATGGTAGGAAAAAAGTATCCGGAAAAAAGTCTTGGTGGAAAAAAAGTCTGTTTTCTAAAGATAATATCTAATAATTATGTAATCATATAATAGGTAACTACTAATTAATACAAAACAGAAAATTACATTACATTACATCATAATTATAAAAATCCTAGTTGTATAAATTGTTACCTATCGCTGTAACTTTTAATACCTTTTTTTGTATCATTTATTAAGTTTGAAGTTATAGTTATGACTTATGAATTTCATATTCATTATATCATACGGCCCCATAATTCAAGTATGGGGTGGTAATCGCCATGTCACCCCCCCTCAAATCCACCACTGATTTTGACACGTTTTAATGCATACGAATTAGCGTTCTAATAATAATATTATTATATTTCGCATAATACTCAATAGGCCTCCTCGTACTATTTGAAGGATTACATTTCAAATATTATAAATCTCCAGAAGATAAAAAACTGCAGTGTATCGTATACCTAAATAATATGTATTATACATCGTGTGTGTTGTATTTGATTTGTTCGCGTACCGTCAAAGCACGTTTCGACCATTATGAATGGGCTTCAAAAAACATAACCCTAAATAAAAAAAAGCATAAGCATTTCATGCAAATAAAAGGTACCCTATCCATGTACGACTGCGGCAGTTATCTAGATCAAGCTTGTATTTTTGCTCTTTGACAGTGAGAAATATTTTTAAAAACGTCTTTACGTTATTACCATACATATAATATATTATATATACTATATACAGTGGTGTATTGGTAAATAAATTTATGGGTATACGCACCTAAAAGTAGTTGAATATAGTATATACCTATATATACGATATACCTACCTTAAAAATTTTCTCGCTCCGCTCAAAAAATGATTACACTTTGTATTTAATAATCTTTTATAACTTTATTACAAACACTTACTCTTCATGTGTATATGTATATGCAGTGGCGTATATACCCCCCTATATACGCCCCCCAGTTCGCCCTATATTCACCCACAACCATAAAATTAATTCATATATACTCCACTGTGTGTAATATGTACCAAGTATCAATGTATTATTTTTTTTTTAATTAATTCAATTTCATGGTATAAGTCTAGTTTACCGGGCACTTTTTTTTTTTGAAATTTTTTTTTTAAAAGGGTTGCCAAACGGTCGCCAAACTCGAGGTCCTCTGCGCGGCATTATAGTAGTGTTGCGCGCACGCGTATAAACGTAAAATCGTTAACTTTGGGAAGCTATAACTTCCAAAATAATCATTTCCGCAATTTTATTTTTGCACCATCGTTCTTAACTCGTCAAAACAATCCTTTTAAAAAAAAAAATTTCAAAAAAATATGTGCCCGGTAAACTAGACTTGTTCCCAATTCATATATGATATATAACATAAATAATACAACTTTTTATTATCAAATTTTAAAACAATTGTACAGTAAAATACTTATATAGTAGAAGTAGCGGTACGTTTATTATCCATTATCGATCATATAATATTATAATATATTTATATACAAATATTTATATATACTTTATTTGTATAAAATATTTTACAAATTTAAAAGAATTTCAAAATTAATAGAATTAATATAATGAGAAACTAATAGTTCGATTTTATAATTTGGTTATTGGATGACAAGTAATAACACAATACATCAACAATAATTATTTTATTATTATTCTAATTTGTCATTATCATTTAGTTTGAAATGAAATTACGTATGTTTATTCACAGTTTGGGAACCGCTGTACATTGATTGTTCATTGATTGATTATATTGCTCGGCAGTTTCCGATCGTCTTCGCAAGAAAACGTCGGGTAAAATTTAATCGAACTTCATGCGGGTACGGGGCTATTTTTAGTATTTTTGGACAGTGCACTTTATGTTATAATAAAATATTATAACTAAATATAATTTAGGTTATTATTATTATTATTTTTAAGTTTTTACTTTTGTTTGGTGATAATATGCCTAAATTGTCTGATGATAAATTAGAAGCGTGCGTATACCCATAAAAGACTAATTTTCTTAAAGGTATACGCATAAATCCAAAAATAGGGATCCGGGTATACGCCGTATACCCGCGTATACCCTCCAATACACCACTGACTATATATGTATACGTAAGTGCATATAAAGAATGTATTTTTTGAACACCTAAAACGAGCCGCGGGCGGTCTATTTATTTAAATGCAATACAATACGACTGTACGACTGTTTTATTATAAGGAAATCGCTAAGGGTGGTTGTACACACTATACAGTTTATCTAAAATAACAAGTTGAACGGATAAACGCAGACTGCGTACAGTTTAGGTGTGTGTTATTTTTTCAGATATTTTATGAAAACGAAATCTCAACGGTGAAACAAAGTGTGAATGAGATAATATTATGTAAATGTTGACGGTAAAAAATGTTTTCAATTTTAATTTTTAAGCTATATTGTTTATTTTAGTGAACATTTCATACTTTCGTTATATTTTTGTAAGCTGTCATGTTTGTTTATTTACTAAAATACCTCGTTAAATCTTTTTAAATTATTGTAAAATACCTACACCATCGTAACAACAACAATAACAAAAAACTATATCAAAATTTTTATTTTATTTTATTATTTTATCACATCAAATATTTATAAAACATTTTTAACAAACATTAATAATCATTCCCAACGCAATAGTATATATATATATTTTTTTTCATGGATTATTGTAATATTTATCTAATTACCATAAATAAATCGTATTCAATTACGCTGTACAGTATTATATTAGAAAATTATGGAAATTTAGAATATTATTACAATACAAGTAGCTATGTTATTAAAATGGAGATTAGGTTGGTTGCTTTACTTAAACTAAAATATTAGGCGGAATATTGGAGATTGTAAAAAAAGTAATGATTTTCGTCTGACTTCTATAAAGCAACTATATATACTATTTAATGATATCTTATGATGTTATGTGAATTACATTTTTATTTTTTAACGAAATCAGTTTCATTCAAACGCAATAATATTATGTTAATACTATTAAGTATTAACTGAGGGTATAGAACTATCTCAATTAAAAGAAAAACTGTCATTATAAAATTAAAAGCTATAAAATATAAATTATTATTACAACGATATTTTTTTATAGATCACCGGTGCTGCTCGGGGAATAGGACGTGAACTTGCCACTAGGTTTGGTAAATTGGGTGCAAAAGTTGCTTGCGTGGATATCGATGAATTGGGAAACGAAGAAACTGCTCAAATAATAAAAGATTGTGGGGGCGTGGCCACTAGTTACAAATGTGACGTTTCGAAAAAGGATCAGATCAAAGTTCTGCACTCGACGGTAAGAGCCGATTTGGGTCCAGTTGATATAATCATCAACAATGCTGGAATTGTGTGGGGAAATTTATACATCGATCCAGAAAAGGATCAGTTCATCACGGACCAGGTCAATGTCAACCTAATGGCTCATATTTGGGTGAGTGTTGTATACTTGTTGGACGTTTTTAGCTATTCTTTGATTATAATACTTACTAGTTGTAGGTACCTATATATATTATGAGTGAAGGCTTTTGATGTTTAACGTAAAGTTAAAATAACTATTAAAAATCCCAAACAAGCGTCGTTTTTTTAAATGTATTTCTTAAACCTTAAAAGCAGAAAAAAAATATACTATTTTTTCAATGGATTTTTTTTTTTAATAATACGTCAATAAAAAGTTAGGTCTTCTGACTTTTCAATCGAAAATCATCATTGAAAAATACACTTAAATTAATTAATTTATCAATGTTTTTTTTTTTTTTTTGCTGGTTTTTACTTAAAAAAATATTTTAAAGATCAATCTTGTAATACTAAATGAGAAAATACTATAAACAGCAATTTATAATTTGAAAGCGAAAAATTCGTGAGACTTATGCAATCAACAATTAGAGAAAAATTATGAGTGTGTGTGTGTGACCATCAGCTGGTTGGCCATGCAGGCAAGGCACTCGCTGAACATAAACTAAAATACAAATGTTGTTATCGTGTCTTTAATCATTTATAGATTTAAGAACGTCGATTGGCGAATGTTGCCGAATTATCTAATACTCGTTCGACACTATCTGGCCATGGGTTACCAATATGGCTTTTATTACGATAGTAAAATCTTGTACAGTTATATTTCTATATATTATTACGTTCGATTTCTAGCTAAACATTTGATATTTTATTAAAAAAGTTATTTATCATGTTGGTAGATTAAAATGTTCGTTTATGCAATTACATTTAAATACTTTAAAATAAAATAATACAGAAATCTATTCGTGAATAATGCAATAATAATAAATATTGTTGTTATTATTTCTACAAAGATGAACAGGGAAATTCTTCCATCGATGCTGGAGAGAAACCATGGACAAATCGTAGCCATGTCTTCGATGTCTTCGATGTCCGGTATAGCTAATATTTCCACGTACACGGCTACCAAATGGGGTTTGAACGGTAAGTATTATAAGAATTATTAGTTTCATCGTGTAATTTGAATGATTTTAAAATTACCAAAAACCTTTGTACCCACTACCCGTCGGCTCTTAAAATAATAATATATTAATATTTAAATCTTTTTTTTTACTTTGTAATTTTACGATACAATGCTGGTAATATCGTTGAAAAAATTAAGAAATTTAAAAATAGTAGGAAACGATTTTATTTATATTTCTAAGTTGATTTTGACCAGCCGATCATATTATTTTATCCCCAATATTATAAAAAAAAAATATATATATATATAAGTACTCTTTATTTGTTTTAAAATGCATCCATTCTGTTTTTATTTATGTTAAAATAATTGTTTTAAATTGTTTACCACTGGGTTATCTGCCCACAGTTTTTATTCGTTTATACTTTTTTGTTTTTATGAACAAATATAAAATATAATTTACGTTTGCACTCGATGTTCGCAGGTATGATGGAATGTTTGCACAACGAGTTGAAACAGTTCAACACTGACGTAAAGACCACGAATATATTGCCTTATTTTGTGGAAACTAACCCTAAAGTTTCGTCGACGTTAGATCTCAGGTATGAAACATAAAATAATCTACGAATAATTTACTATATTATTATATTTCAATTCACATCACATAATATTAAAATAATATTATATTGCTTATTAATGATCGACGGACGTTTGTTTAGACTACCCGAAATACCGACAAGCGTAGCCGGTAGTGAAATGATGAAAGGGATATTGGAAGAGCGGAGGATATTCTCTGTTCCTGGCCACATGCTGACAATGGTGCCGATCATTAGGTAAGAGAAAAACTTAATTTCAGCTCTAAACGCGTTCTTCTACAACGTTCTGAGACGTATTTTAAGAGAGAAAAAAACAAACACCAACACCTAATAATGTATTGTTACCTATAATATGTTATTTTCTTACAGGCTGTTGCCGGACAACTTGCAAACCCTCTTCAACAATATATTTCACGTCAGAATCCAAAGAGAACCTTCGGGCGAATTAATTTTAAATAAGTATAAGCGATAAATCAAACTAGTGTAATATGAAGTTCCAGGCTTTGAAACCGATATTGGATACCGATTTCGAATATCGGTTGACCCGACCGGTTAACTGAAAACGAATTCGAAAAAAATCAATACCGATATCCAAAACCAAAATCAAAATCGGAAAAACTTAATACCGATATCCGAAATCGAAATCGAAATATAATAATACCAATATCCAAAACCGAAATCGGAAAAAAATATTTTCGATTTCAACCCCTGGTTTAAACTGACTCGTTCTTAAATTAATAATTTATTTTTAAATTTCCGTAAATTATTGTTGTTATAATATGCAATACAGTTTATAAAAAATGTATAATTTTTAGATTTGACGTTATTCTTTAAAAACGATTTAATAATTTATTTGTGCATTTTGGATTACGAGCTGACCAATAAATGTACGATGTCGTATATTTGGTTTTATTATTGTTTTTTTGTTTTATTTTAAGCTCTAATTTCACTTAATCTATTTGTTTTTGTTAGGAATAGTATACGTATGTTTGTATTAAAACTTTTTTCTTTTGAAAAATTTTACTTGATTGTATTTTGAACAGGTGATTTTTTTCCATTTTTAATCCAATTTATCCAAGCTCAGATTATAAAAAAAAAAAATCATAATACGAAAATAACAATAACAATTAAGTATTAAGGCGTTCTGCAAAGCAAAATAGAAACGGTGTTTAAATTAAAATATTTTTTATGATGTATGTGTCTGAAGTATTTACACGTAATAGCTACAATATGTGGATTATTTATTTTTCATAATTACTTAGGTACTCTAACTGCTAACATTTGTGTCTAGAAACCTTATTTATAAGAATCTATGTACCTATGTATATGTTTATTTTAAGCGTCTCAAAGACTAGACATTCACACCAAATTATATTATGTATGTGCCACATTGTGTGTTGCCACATATTTTAAATAAATTTAAACTTTTCATTTTGTATACAACAGAAATTAAAGACAATATGCCATGTCATGCTTTAGTACCGCATGCGTTTGTGCGTATAAGTATACATATTATTACATAGTTATAATGACAATAAGTGTGGATCTTTCGTATGACAGACTTATCTACTGAAAACGTACCTATATTATTACTGTAAACGAACAAGTGTTATTTTCAACTAAAAGTGTATAGTTTTAGTTAATTACAGATCAATATTTTTGTAGTTCATTATTTGATATTATTTCGTATACGTACCTATTTAAAATCCCTGTATTTAAATTATCAAACAAGTTAAAAAAAAAAAAAACTTTTCTGAATTCTAACCATAATTTAAAAAAAAAATTAATATTTAGAGAGACTATAATTATATTATTTACTTATTCACTATAATTATATCATATATATCTTTCATTTCAGTTATAATTATATTCACGATTTACAATCCGAGGCTTTTGCTCATTTGCTCAATATTATGTTGTGGAGTACCTACTTAAATAAAATGTGATTTCAGCACCGACAAAGTCAACATGGCCATACTTAACTTAAGTTTAATAACAAAAGATCCACTTAGTATTTACAAAATCCATAGTATAAATTATTGCATGTATATTTTTTAATGGCTTAAAGTAATATTATGTAAAACAATATTGTTGGCCTCAACCACGAGATTATTCATCGGGTATTCATTATTAAAACAATAAATTATAGTTGATAAATTCTAGTCTTATCAAAATCAGTACCTACATTTATTTATCACATCAAATTCTATAGAAATACATATATATGTAATTGCAATCAAAAATATTATTTTATAAGCTGAAAATCCAAAAAGAATAAAAGATCTGGTGCTCAACTCTGTTATGACTAGACTCGGATTTGAATCCATTTAATAATATCGAAAAATTCTTTCCAAAATGTATTTATGACCAAAAAGCTGTAAAAAATGTCGTAAATAAATTCCACAAAATTCTTCAGAAATCAATTTAAATTTGTGAATTATTTTTTTTAAAAACCAGATTACCTTAATATGTTGTTTTAATACAATATGTGTATTTATATACATTTTTTTCGTAATATTAATAGTAATAGTTTAAAAATGACCTAAAAAAAATCAACAATAACTTTAAAAATGCACTTAAACGTCAACAATTTAAAAAATGTACAAAAAAATTTTAGCGTTATGTGTACTTGAAATACATTTTGTCTTGGAAAATATCGGGTCAAGCTCAAGTATTCCCGAAAAAAAATGAGAATGCATCAAAATCTGAGGTCTAGCTATAATTCATAGACAAGAAGACAAGAAAGCAAAAAAAATAAAATTCAGCTAACTGTAATCACATAACAATATATTATTATAATACGATGTGATTTAATACAATTATGAATATCGCTTCCGGATATCAATCGGTATATAATTGCTATTTTAAATACAATTATAATATTGTAATGGTTATCATGACTGTGGTTCAGACTTCAGTTTTGTTTGGTGCTGAGATAAAACAACATAAGTTATTGTAATTTATTAGAAGATAGCCCAACAGAAAGTGACAATATTATTTCAACCACCGTTTGTATTTAACTTTTTTTTTAAATCAAACAACAGACTTTTAAAAATATATTTCAAAACATTAGTCTGTAGTCGATTAGTTACAACTTATATATTTTATATAATACTTGCTTATACCTACAGTAAAATCGATGTATCGTTTAAAATAAGGACGAGTTAGAATTTTAGAATTTAGAGTTTCTTAATATATCGTAATTTATAAGTGTTTCTAAAATCTGTTTCTATATATCAAGCATCAGCTTCTGTCAGATAAAAATGTTTCCCACACTGTTAACGTTTTAATCATTTTCATTGCGATTCTTATAACATGATTAAACCGAACATTTCACTTGCACCCTCTCTAATGGCCATGACCACAAGTTCGGTGTTTCCCATATTATTATTAAAGTTTCCGTTGTTATTCTCTGTCGTACATGCTTGATCTGACCAACACAGTTTCGTTCCAATATTTAGTTTCTCAATGCGTTATTTTCATGCCCTTATAAAAGTAGGTACTCAGGAATTGTCTAATATTATGTATTTTGTTTAGGTATCTAATAGTTAAAAGACGTTTTAATATATTATATTATTATTATTTCTACTGAAATCAATGACTATAATATGATAACTGTTCGAATAAATATATTAATTGTGATTGTTCAAATAATAAAATATTATTAGGTCTAGTGAACCATATAAAGTGATTTCTAATAACACTGTGTTGATCTTGTTTGACGACCAGACATTTTATTGTTCTTGGTAATATGTCAAGACACCTTGAAACCAGACAACATTCAATAGTTACGGCAGTCCATCTCTATGAGACGTATTCAATAAATTAACGATGTCGTGGATGCAGTCCGTTTTATCCCATTTCATTGTCAACGACCTCCTTCTTCATAAAAATAATCGATTTGCCCATCAGTCTCCCTGAACTCATTTCTCATTAGAGCGTGTCAAACAATATCCTTTTATAAGTTTATATTTTGTTTTGACAAGAAACTAATGGTTTTATTTTATTTTCTTAAGTTAAATATTGGATATCGCAAATAACTTCCTCTTTTTTTTGTGCTGTATTTATTTATTTGTTTCGAATCCCGTTATCTCTTAATTTTGGGGGGAAGTCGGTGAACACTGACAGCGACCCTACATACTCATTATTTTAAAATTATTTAAGAGTTTGTACCGTCACAATAGCGAGAAGATCGGTTAGCCCCCACAGTATGTCACAATATTATTTATTATTAATGAATTACTACACCTCAATAAAAAGTATCAAATATTGTTATTTTTTAATCATAAAACGTAAGTAATTTTAGACATTGACACTAACGATTGTTTGGACACTGATAAATTAATAATAACTATATTGTATTCTCGAAAAGGTTAGAATAAATAGAAATCAATTCAGTGTTTTCTAGCCAACTATACACTTTAATCAGTTTATGGAGTGAACGACATTTTAGTTCATAAAAAAAATTGATACTCACTTAATAATAGTCCATTTAAAAGCTATGTAATTGATCCGTACAATTGAGCAACGGTTGAAACATTTTCACAAACTTACTATAAATTGTCATATTATTATAATTATGATTTCATAATATTGTTATGAATGCTGCTTCTAATAATATAAAATATATAAATTTTAGTGGTTTCATAACTACGTTTTATACCTACTCAAATCGTAAATCGTTTCCAACTATTATATTTAACATTAAAATAATACATCTATAGGTAGGTTAGGTTAGGTTACATTATATAAATATGATATATTTAATGACTGTTTATTTGCCTGCATATATTACACTAAATCAATATTATGCAAATAATTTGATAAAAACATGATTCAAATATTTTTCCCCAAAATGTTGGGAAATAATTGTAATCATATAATTTATAAATTATAATCTTAGTTGGTTTTTGTTTTTTTAAGTTCTTGAATTTAGTGTGTTTACACAAAACCTAAACAAAAAAAAAATTGTATTATTGATTATCAAAAAAACTTTAGATATGATTTTTACTTCCTGTTATAATTTGTTCCACACCAGATTTTTATTTATTTTATTTCAAAAGTTTATGTCCAATTCAGTTACTAAAAATATATAGTATTATGTCAATGTCATAATCATAATTTTTGTGATTATCAATATCGCAATTCAGTTCACAATTTTTAATTTTCTGTCTCTAAATCTTCTAGTACAATCAATATATTTTATTATAAACTATAATATTAATTTAGTGTTATACTATGTAACGTATTGTTATACAATGATAGGTAAGACGTGATTCAGCATGAAAAAATTTCATTGAAAACTAAAAGAAAATTTAAACTTAGCCTAAAATTTATTTTAAATAATAACTTTATTTACATAGGTCGCATTAATTGCGTATACCATTTATATAGGAAATGTGTGTTTCACTTATTTTACACCAGTAGATAGGTTTGTTAAATGTATGAGAGGAATATTCTTGTTTAGGAATATCTTTGTTTCTACTTTGCTTTTATAATGACAACATCTATTGTCTGTTGTATACATCCAATACTATTTTAATATTTCAAAATGGAAAATTTCAAAAATAAAAAAACTATCACCACCAAAAGCTATTTGACTCCACGAAATCCTGTACACATTTTTTTGTCGTTATTTGTATTCATTTACTTTGTTACCAAATTATATATGGGCTGGTATTAAATATTTGATGAAAACCAGAAAAGATGTTCGTGGACAAGTCGTTTTGGTAAGCACTATTATTATTATTATTATTATGTTTATTTAAATCTGGATCATTTTGCCTCTCAAAATAACAACTAGAAAAATTGAAGAAGTTTAAAATTAAATATCTAAATAGTCATTAGTTTATATTAGAAAAAATTATGATTGGTAGTGACGTCTGTTATATTATGTACCAAATATCCAGTGGAGGTGTTAAAATATGTTCCTAATAATATAATAAACTGTTTTATCGTTCTGTTATGTACCATCATAAAAATGAAAAGTAAATTTTAATCGTATTTATAAACATTTAACACATCGTTTATTTGCTGTAAAAATAACTTACAAAATTTAATTTAATCTGTAAGTAAAAAAAAAATTAATGCCAATTAACAGAATCGGTCATATAATTATCACAATCTTCAAAAGTTTCGTTAAAACAATAATTATCTTAGTATTCAAAATGTTCATTCATTTCATCAAAATTCTAAATATTTTCTTTCAGATAACTGGTTCTGCTAGAGGCCTTGGTCGTGAACTTTGTTTGGCTTTTCATAGACTCGGTGCATCAATCGTATGCGTGGACATTGACGAAGAGGGCAACGAAATGACGGCCGAAATGATCCGTGGACAGGGTGGAACTGTAAGAGCTTTCACTTTGGATATTACCAATAGAGAAAAAATCGCATCGATGCATGAAGCGGTGAAAAGGGACTTGGGCCCTGTAGATATATTGGTGAACAACGCAGCTGTAGTAAAGCCAAATATTTACGTCAATTCCGAAACCGACGAACTAGTCCGAAAAATAATTGACGTCAACATACTGGGACAGTTTTGGGTTTGTTAAGCAACAACTGAATTTGGGAATCTAACGTTAATCGGATTCTAATTAAATATGCACTCATCATTTGTTTTTAATATATTTGATTGTATTCATAATACCTTATTCGTTTAGATGAATAAAGAAATACTCCCATCGATGTTGAACAGAAATAGTGGACACATTGTATCAATTTCATCATTAATATCAATGGTAGGAACTCATTCGCTATCCGCTTATACTGCTTCGAAGTGGGGCGTTACAGGTGAATTATTTTTTTATAAATTTAAGTATGATTTGACTATATTATATGTTATATATGTCTTTTTATAAATCACGATACTTTTACAAAAAACTTGCGGAACAGTAAAAAATTGACCAACTGCAATGATATATTTAGTGTTTGAAAATTTCATGAAATTTAAAAAAATGAAATATTTCGTGAAATATTTCATGAAATATTTCAGTATTTTAATATATTTTGTTTTATTTTTAAATAAGTTTTATATTAACATATAATTGTCATAAATTATCTCATCACTATATGGTACCTGCATGTATACCTAACCTTTGGTATTATACATTTAAATTGGTATTCAAAATTTTTAAATATTTTAATGTTTAAATGATACAAGTAGGTATACAATATTATACATGTATATTGTATACTTACTGAATTCTGACATTAGAATTTAGAACACTGAACATTGTGTTAAAAAAAATTTCAATGTTTCACGTTTTTGTGAAATATTTCACAACTTAGTGAAATATTTCATTTGAAATATTTCATGAAATATTTCTCATACTTCAAACACTAGATATATTATATTCTGAATATGTTTTTAAGATAATTTCAGAGCACTATTTGTTTTCTCTCTTAATCACGCACAACACAGACTAACTTGTTCATACAAAAATAGTTTTTTTTTTATGATGTATAAGTAATCTTAGAGCAAAATCACCTGCTTCAAAAATGTTGGAGAATAATATTTTTGAGGGTCTGACACATCGGTTTTGTATTTTTTTTAATATTTGACTTAATATTCAATTTTTTTTTTTCGAAATTTAAATGTATATTCAAATATTTTTAGACAATATTTGGATAGATTGATTTTTTATGAATAAGTTTTGTCTATGTGTCTCATAGAGGGTAGTTCCCTGCCATGTTTTTCATATTGATTAAACAATACAACCAATAACAGTTTATTGCAAACACAAAAGTTAAAGTGTAAAAGTCCATTATAATAGTTATTTTGTAGTTAGTAAAGTTATCCTAAACTAACCTTTACAGTAAATATTTATTGTTTTGGAAAGTATTCAAGGGGGTTCACGCTACATCATGTCGTGTCATGTCGTGTCGTGAAAAATAATTTTCTCTGATTGTCTGAATTACGTGATTAAATTAAGGTATACCAATACCACAATAATATGGTAACTATATATTGTTATTTTATCACACCATACCACAATAACCAAACGATACCGCATAATTGAATATATTCAACTTTTGGCCCTTTGTGGCTTCAGAAAATATCTGCAGAAAAATTATAACTAAAAAAAAATGATAAAATGTTATCATCAAGTAGAATATTGATATCATTGGTATATAGATAAAAATACGAACAGCACGCAGGCACACAATAATTAAAAACACGACACTAAACGACACGGTGTAAGTGTAAACCCCTCTTTAGTGTTTTTTTAAATATTTTATCGCCATAAATGTTCAAGTTATTTTACATTTTGAACGACAGAATATATTTTAATTGACAACATTTTCTAGGTACCAATGGTGCCAGGTGTCGCTAAACTCAACTTGCCTAGAACTTAAATGCTAATAACCAATTAATTACCTACTTGTTCACTAATTACAAATTAAAGTGTTGTACATCGAAATTATTAGAAAAATACTTTAATTTCAGATTATGAAATTAAAAATGTATGCTGTCATTCAAAGAGTAAAAACTTAAAAATTACAACAGTGGAAATACAATTTTTTCCAACAATTTTGTTTTGTCATGACTTGAAATTATGTGAAAAATATATATTTTTAAAAATGTTAATTATTTTCTTAGTTATGATTTACTTAGTGTTTACTGTTTATTGTTGAAAAGAATACCTACCACATATATGTTGTTCGTATACAACATTTTTGTATTCAATGCTTATTGTACATACAGGACTTAAATGCTTTTAATATTTTGCTTTTCATAAAATGTATTCATAAAAATTATTTAAACCTGAAATTTAATTTTTACTTTTAACAATAATTGGTTGAAGGTATGATGGAAGCTTTAGACCAAGAACTAAATATGCTAAATTCAAAAGTTGTCTTAACTACTGTGTGTCCATACTTCATGGATTCAAATGAAGACATTACAAGAAATATTAGTATCAGGTTTATACACAATAAAATATTATATATTATACAATTTTACTTATGGCCATCTTGAATACCTTTATTTATATATATTTGTACATATATACTAATAAAGTTTGATATAAATTGATTAGCTTAAACCACTGACGTCGCATATAATATTAAAATTTACAATTTATGTTGGTATCCAACAATAATATTAAAATATCAATGCAAAACTTTGAATGAAATTTTATTTTATTTGACTTAAGACCCATGCATTACTGTCAATACTTAAACATTAAAATCATTTGACTTACATCCCTATCTACATCTTCATCGTATTCGTAGATGATTTATATTTGGTTCATACAGATATCCTGTTATTAAAATGGCTGCATAAAATATATTACTTTTATTTTAATTATTTCAAATAATGTATATGTTTTTTCTTAAGCTTTCCAGTTATTCCTCTTAACGTAATATGTAATAGCACAGTGGATGGCATATTGAAAAACAAAAAAATGTTTACAATACCTGGATTTTTGTTTCTAGCAATGATGTTTTACAAGTAATAATATTATAACAATTGAATTCATTTTTTTTAAATTAAAATGATTTTAACTTTAAGACACCAACTTCATTATTTGATCTATGACAAAGATAAAAAAATATATTAATAACCACAATGTACCTATTAATATTTATGTTATTTACTTCAGAATATTACCGAGCAAGTTACAATATCAGATGCAAAAACTATTAGGAGCTTCGTATAACTATTGTAAAAGTGACTACGATACATTGAAGAAATATCAGAGAGGAACTACGTCTTTGTAATATTTACATCATTGTAATATTATAATATAAATATATTATCATAGTAATAATTACTATAAGATATTACAGCATTGATTTTAATGGCGAGCACTCTTTTTTTTATTGAAACTATGTACATTTTGAAATTATTAAAGTTGAATGTAATATTATATCATAATATCTAGGTACCTATGTTTTTTTTGAAGTGTAATGTTACAGTTTAAATTTTTTTACTACCTACATTATAATAGTATTAATATGTCAGAGATTATATTTTATGCAGTTCTTTTTGGAAGTAATTGTGAAGTTAAAATAAAGTGTGTACTACTGAAATAAATTAAATTGGTATTTTGAACTGGTGTTGGCAAAATTGTTTTATTTTATATTCTTCTCTACACTTATTTAATTAATTAATATTATTATTAATACCTATTAATTATTATGTTTATGATTATGTGTAGTTATTTTTATTACATTCCTTGAGAATAAGAAGGATAAAAGAAATTTTTTACCATGCTGTATTTCACATTGATCGACTTTAATTACTTCAATGAAAAAAAATTATATTGTATACCACAATCATTAAAATATAATGCATGTTAATTTTAAGTTAGGCGTAGCGTCATATCAAATCGTGGATCACATTTTAATAGTTTAGTTTTAGGACTTATAAATAAAATCGATGGAGATCGAAATACTGTAATAACAATATATATATCTTTAGTGTATAAAATATATTTTATTATACTACCCAAAAGCTCAATGAATGGTGGAAATTAAAATAAAATAGAATTGACTATGGCTAAAGTCGTTTTTCCCCCCTATAATTTTTTTCGAACGAGCTTCTATTTCAATAATTAATTACCTACTTAAAGTTTTAAGGTTTTATTTAAGTTCATACATAATAATATATATGTACATTTTCCTCCGACTTGTGACTGTAAATAATTTATTAAAATAAGATTGACACCAAAGAGTTCCATTGTTCAAGTATTTTTAAAGAAAGATTAATTTTATGAAGGTATCACATCAAATATTAACATTCTTAATGGTAAAGTTTAATAACTTTGCTTCTCAGTTGTAAATAAGTTATATAGTTTATGAAAAACTGATAAATTGCATTGACATAACCGATTACAATTTATCAAAGTTTAAATTATAATCTAGATTAGATAAACGGTGATTTAATTGACAGTTGATAAAACAAACAAATTTTTCATAATATTACTGTATCATAATATTATATATTTAATGGAAAATTAAAAAAATCCCGAATCTAAAATATTTTACAGTTTCAAAAACTGTAATATCATTGGCTGTAAATTGTAATATCATACCTATAACTGGTAACCCAATACAATGTTTTTATTTAGTAATATTTTTAAACTGTTGAAAAATAACACATTACTTAGGTCCACCAAAAGATAAATATACATTTTGTTGATGCAAATCATTGAGAACTTGCACTAGTTACTATACCTTATTTATTTAAATAGTATAAACTATGGTAATACTTTTGGTATTATATGTTATTCTGTACAGTTTAAAAATTAAACAATAATATTGTTGCATAATTTT
The DNA here is from genome assembly GCA_949089665.1 of Macrosiphum euphorbiae. Taxonomy (NCBI): domain Eukaryota; kingdom Metazoa; phylum Arthropoda; class Insecta; order Hemiptera; family Aphididae; genus Macrosiphum; species Macrosiphum euphorbiae. Next base: position 129,846,432 of record CARXXK010000001.1, read on the forward strand.
TATTAAATATAATACCTACCTTTAAAAATACCTGCGTATTTTTATCATCACTATGAGGAACAAAAGTTCACCACGATATAAGTATATAACGTTCTTAAAATTAAGTCTAATTAAGAATGTACCGGGTAGTTCAGTTGACAGTACCTCCACGTCTCTTTGTTTTTTACTATTGGTTTAAACTTATTCTTAATTATTTTTCTAAAACAAGATAATGCACTATAATTATTATGAATATATATATTTCAACGGTTTTTATTAAAAATTTAAAAAAGTTTTGATAATTTATAATATAGGCATTGTCTTGATTTGACACTTTCTCAATTCTAAACTAAACCGGTACCTTTTCAAGTTCACATTACCTACCCTAACTATTGATTTTACATTTAAAATTATTATATTATTATATCATTTATGTTAGAAGCGCTTCTAGAAACAATTGTATAGACAATCATGTGTAAATTAAATTCATTTATATTGCATATTATACATAATTTCTTAAGAATATAAATATTTTTCAAAATTATAAAATTAAAAGTTAAATAAAACCAGTAAACTAGCATTTATCTAAAGTAAAGTATGCGTCGAGTGTATTTTGTCATTGAATAGGTCAATGTAATAAATGTGTTAAATATGTATTAAATGAAAAAAATAATTTTACGAAAAATCGATTTGGGGATGGTGTCTCAGCTATATTTCTTACAATATTTTATAATTTGTTTATAATATTACTGTGGCTTTATGCTCAACAATTTAATGAATGAAAACTAGAACTCAAAACGCTTGTATGCAAATTATTGACTGTATTTTCAATATTTTTTAAATTTTGTAAGAAAAACATATGATAAGTCTTTTATTACATACTACTTTCCATGCTGATTAACTTAGAAAAAAATGTTTTCAACATAAATTTAAACCATTTAAGAAGTCTAAAATTGTAATGTCTATAAATAGTCCATAAAGAGTAAAAATATTTTGAAAATTATATCGTATCTACTATCTAGAAAATATTAATAAAAATAGATAATTTGGTGGAAATTTCAAATACATTTATAACGTAAATATTTCTGGTTTACATATTTTTTTTTTTTTTGAAAATGTTCTTTTTTTACCTCTCAAAGTATTAACTAAAACTACTACGAACTGGGCACTTTCAAAGGTATAAATTGTATTCATAAGTATTTTTCTGACCCAGAAGTGATGACAAACACCAGAAAAAAAATATCACTTAGGTACCCACTATTTAATTTTTGTCAAATAACAATTTGATAATAATATATTCAATGATTGTTTACACGCACAAATAAGTTTTGTGAATAACTTAAGAACAAATTTAAATTACCATAATATCATACTAACGTGCAATATAATATGTATGATGAGATGTAACAATTTGGTGTCAGAATATTAATTTTGCTGTTTTTGAAAAGTTGACGTAGTTCACTGTGTTTATTCCATATACATTTTGTGTTGTGCAATTGAAATAAGTAGAAAAATACAAACTATAAAAATTAAATATTTCAATAACTTTTAATTATCATAAAAATGGAAATATTTCTGATTAAAACTTTTGAAAAAAGCACAAAACTTTAAACTTTACGTTTTAATTGCAAATTATATGTTTTTTGTCGTATATATTCATCTTTTTAACCGATCACTAACAACGTGACACAAGTGACAAAATTCAGTTTCTGTTTAGTCTCGTTATCTCAGTACTAGTATTACAGCTTGAATGTAGTGAATTTGGCTCAATTGATTTGGGATTTTAAAATAATACTGAATAAATATGGGTTTTGTTTTAACATTCTTAAGTATTTTTTTTAATGAGTACGATATACCTTCGGAACCGATAAAGTTTATTTTTGAAATGCTATTAATTGTACTGTGTGGCATTCCAAAAATTATTGGAGCAACAATTTCGTATGTTTATTTTCCACCAGAACCGAAAAATGTCGAAGGAAAATTAATTTTGGTATGTAAATATAATCAATATCTCTCATTGTAATATATAAAATATACAAACTACCAACTCTGCAAAAAATATTTGTACGTTTTAACGATTAATGATTTTTAAATCCAAACGTGAAATACATAATATTTTTAATTAATAAATTAAAGTTGATAAAAAAAACTAAGCTATAGTTTATTTTGGTATGTACACTTCGTTCCATAAATAAAATAACCAGCTAAACCAAAGTGTGTATTATATTGTGTAATTTGCAATGGTTAAATATAGATTAAGAGAAACTAAATGTTTATTTTAGAATGGTAGATTTTACATTTTAAAATAGTAATAACTGTTCACTAAAAATCGAGTCTATGTGATACTATTAAAATAGTTTTTTTATTTTATCCATAGTTTTGCTTACCGAAAGAGCCACAAACAATCGTTTAAGAAATTAAGAAGCTTGTTTGACTAAAACCAAACTGTTCTCGAATATCTTTGGATGTAATGCCACAAAATCAATAACGTAACGACCTACCTCTGCTAGGGGTTCATCCATCTCTTTAATATTTTTATATCATAAATATATTTAAAACAATAGTATGTTATTATTCTACAAATACTATTCTAGCATCATTATTGGGCCATAACAAACGAACGATCCGTTACGTCTAGTCTCTGCATTTTAACTTCAAAAAAAAAAGAAAAAACTACAATACAAGAGAAAAAGGTTTAGAGTTTCATAACGTACACTTTTTTTTTTCCTATACGAAACATGCTCAGTGGCTATTTTCATGTTATTTCATTTAGCATTGATACTATTATATAATATATCGTTAGGGATGACGTAATAATAATATCGCTAAATGTATTCAGAAATAATACTGAGTAGCAGTGCCTATCATTTACGTTCTAGATTACAGGGACCGCCCGGGGAAACGGCCGTGAACTGGCCATACAATTTCACAGGTTGGGGGCGAAAATTGCGTGCGTTGATAAAGACGAAGTGGGCAATAATGAAACGGTCGATCGGATCAAGGCGGAAGGCGGCCAAGCGGTGGGATTTAAAGTGAATATTACCGACAAGGAGCAGATAATGACGATGCACGCGGCCGTGAGAGATCAAATGGGTCCCGTAGACATTCTCGTTAACAATGCCACCGTGGTCGAGACGACATTGTTCGCCAATCCGGAAGCCGACGACACCATATCGGAAATAGTCAACACGAATTTACTGGGTCAAATTTGGGTAAGCAACCTCTATGGTTTTACTATTATTATATTACTTGGTTTTACGGATACCTCTACACAACACGAGGGTTTGTGTGCACTCGTTTAATTTTTGGTTCTCTTGACCGGCGAGTTATGAAAAAATTGTTTATTCAGAACGTTGTGAAAAGATTATTGTTTGCACGAAAAATAAAATCTTGAATGGTACACAAATATTACCTATCGTTTTGTTTACTGAACATCAAGACGTTTGGAAAGTGGAAACCCCATGCATGCTCACTCTTTAACTTGGGAACTGTTTTCATAGGTAATCAGGGAAATACTTCCATCGATGTTGGAAAGGAACAGTGGCCATATAGTAACAATATCATCGATGACGTCATTGAAAGGGTTGCCTTTACTTTTTACTTATTCTGCGACAAAATTTGCTCTAACTGGTAAGCTGCACGTGTTCTCTTCGTCTCATAAAGTTATGTATAAAACATTTAATAATTGACAGAAATTATTTCGAGTCGCTTGAAGAAATTAATTAAAATAAACGATGTGATTTACAAAAAAAAAAAATTAAAGGGAACATTATAATAAATATTTTCCAATGATTTTTAATAATGTATGAAATTAAAATGAATGCGTTTATCTATATATTGAAATTTCTTCTTTTTATTGAACTTTTAACTTATTAGTACTCATTTTTTGTGACAGGTATGATGGAAAGTTTAACTAAAGAACTTAAATTAATGAAATCAGACGTGATTACTACAACGGCTTGTCCATATTTTATAGCAAACTGTCCGGACAAATCAAAAAGACGAATATTAAGGTACCCGTATAATGATCTAGTAAGATTTTATCGATTGCGTCAAATGCATTTATAATTAATATTTTTTACTGTTTAGACTTCCAGAATTACCAATTGAAGATGCCTGCGCAATGATAATCGAAGGAATATTACGTAATGAACGAGTTTTTACGATTCCAGATTATGACTTTTACGCTCTGCCATTTATAAAGTAAATATAACCATTTTACAATATGGTGATATTCGTGTTAAATATGTGAAAAAATATTTGTTTTATAGTTTTGGAAATAGGCAAGACAAAATACACGAATGTACTAAATATTTTATTCGTAGAATATTGTAATAGAAACCTGATGTGAAAAACTGAAATGACTATGGCTATTTTGTTTTTAGTGTTTTTTTTTTACCCAAAATATGATAAAAACGTAATTCGATATAAAATGTATTGAACTATATTATATGGTTTTTAGGTTTTTACCTGAAGATTTGCAAGATATGGTTGAAGACATCGTGTATTCAAACATCGAACCAACGCCAGACGAAGAAAAAGTCATACAAAAATATACGAAATTCGCGGAGATGAATAAACCACAGGTGATTTTGAAAATTTTTGTTTTTAAAATTACGAAAACCAAGCACCGCCTATGATAAAATTCACTATATCCTTCCGCAAAATAGGGATAAAAAAAAAATTATTTTCCTTGTTTTTTTTTTTAAAACGATTACATGAAGATTAAAACTACCTGTTTGGTACTACATTTTAAGGGGAAAACTTATAAATGATGGCAATTACGAGGTTCACGTTTTTCCTTATGTACGGTCATATTTTATAAAATAAGATAGGTAGTAAACATTAAAAACTCGAAGAACGATTAAAACGATAAGTTATTTCGTCTTGCTGGTTATTTCATAATCAAAATTATAAAAGAAAAATGTGTACAAGCGTTATACGATTGCATTTCAATTGTTTTAATTACCATAATATATATTATACACCAGTATAGACATAATAATATGTTTAATATGTATTATTTATATTTTAATATTTATAATAGATAATAATATGTAGGTAATAGTAGAAATATAATTTAATTTGATTATTCGAAAGTTTAAGACATTTTTGAAAGACTATTATGCATTCAAATAAAATTTCGAATTAAAAATAATAATGCTCCTATAATAGTGTCTTGTATGATCATTTGTACATCATATTTAATATCACTGACTTTGATAATTAATTAAATTTAATTATTATAATACCGTAAAGGTTAAATTTGAAAACATTTTATGAAAATTGAATGACATTTGAATTTTTATATGAATTATATAAAAATGTAAAATGGTGAGATGAGATATATGTTTATTTCTCGAATCTCAATCCAATGGCATGCATTATTTATTACTGCTCCCAAAGGTTTTGCACTTGACTTTTTTATGTTTTCGTATATTTTTTTTATCAGCAGACAGTTCGATACAATTTCTAATTTTGTTTTGTCAGTTGTAAAAAATATCGACGGACTAAACCGTTAAATTTGGAACACAAATTTAAATATCATTTTAATACCAATGTAATAAATTTCCATGAACTATTTAAAAGTTTCATAAACAATGTCTGGATTGTTTACCATAACAGTTTAGTTAAAGTAAACCATGTAATATATTTTAGATATTTTATTGTAATCATTTATATGCAACAACAGACATCAAATTTGTATTTTTAAGCTTTATTTCTAGGTACCTATCTAGCAATTAAATATCATTGAAAATCTCAATAATTAAATCTTTATAGTTTACAATTAAAAAACATAAACTAAATAATATCTTTAAAAATTATTATTATAATTATTTATCATGCACTACAAATACTGATACACTTATAATTATATTATTTTCAGATCTCAATGTTTGCACCATGTTTAAAAATGGGTAGCGTACCAGATTAATTTGTAGAAATATATTATAATATCATTATTATTGTTTAAAAATATTATATTTTAAAGTATGTTCGAAAAAAATATTGGTAAATAATAGTTATTAGTTTAAACTTCAAACCAATTTTACATTAAAATGCGTACGAAGGGTTTATACATTTTTGTCAAAAATATTAATATTTCATTTGTACGACACTATGTATTTCAGTAAGTTCAATTGTATATCATATCTAAACTTACGATATTTTGTATGTTTAAGTTTAATTTGGAAGGCTAGATAAAATTTAAAAATCGATCAAAAGTTAAAATGATAAATAAAATACACTTATTATTAGAAAATATGTTTTTATATAAATCGGTACTTAGCATAAACTTAGTAACGCGAAAAATGTAATCAAGATATATATATTGCCTACAGCCAAGATAATATTAAAAGAAAGTTTAAAAATAAATATAATATAATGCATGTAGTAATTAGTTTTTATTTTTTATAACAATATTATAAATATCTGTTTTGTACAATATCACTCATAACCTGAAAAATAACTATTTTCATATTGATCAGCTGTGTATAAGCACTTGGATGATAAACTCACCAAGTGTATCGTTGAAGTTGGTGTTATTGTTAAATTGGAGTACTTTTTAATTTTCATGTTGAACGACACGAGTGTGAATATAATATTTTACTCATACCTATAAACAGACGTTTTAAAAATAATCACAGATGAGTGATTAAAAATATAATGAATGTAATATAGTTTGTAATACTATACTCAAAAATCAATATTAAATCAACCAACCATTATTATAAACAATATGCGTTTTACAATAATACTTACGTTAATGAAAATTAAATTAAATGAATGAGTTTAACTTATAACGGAGTACATATAATGTAACACTATTTTTTTTTAACGTAGGTGCATACGACGTTTACATGTTGACGTGGTGTGCACAAGCCACAAACACAATATTCAATGGGTTTAAGTCTGTGATAATTACGTTTTAAAAACAATAGGGTTTAGTTTTAGTGGCTTAGTCATGTCGTTTAAAAATACTTGTTACCTTCCCGAAGTCCCCACAGTATATAATGTACTATTATTATGATATATATTTTTTAATCCATAATACAGTACGTTTTAGAACAATATACCAGCAGTTGATTATACTATAATATAATATTGTCATATCAAACTATATAGGGGTTTGTCTAATAATTATTACGCCTGTGTATCTCCATTATTTATCTGTCGAAATAATGTTATATACCTAATTATTTTTGCAGAATAATGGTAATATTATATTTGAGCCAAAGAGTCATCGACGGCTGCAGCTGTATCGTAATAACTTTAGCAACACATTTAATTATTATGATTTGTATCGATACATCGTATTGTCATTATTTTTACTATAATGAGTATTCTACTGTTAAAGCAGCGTGCTATATTATTATGATAATGTTATTATCTAACATCGAACGGAAGACGGATGCCGACAACCATTATTATAACACACAAGTATCAGTTAATATTTTTAATACATCCGCTATCCGCAGACGATTGAAAGAATAACGAACCGGTGTCGAAAAAAATTACACCGTATAATATATGGGATGAAGAAGATGTTGAGTCTAGACCTATAGAGAGTACTTGTGTTATAATATTATGATTACCACGGCTGCAATGCTGCATGCAAAGCAGACACTCGGGGTTCTTTTATTATGATATATATTTTTTTAATTGGTTAAAAATTTAAAATTCTAACGATCCTTAAATGCATAATAATATTCATGTGCATATTTAATCGGGAGACATTTCGGTAGAATTATAGGTAACTACATAATATAACGGATAAAAACTATAAAATCCACCGTATTTTCAAAAGCATATAAATTATAATATTAAATTGTATACATTTATCGTGTTTTGGTATTTATTTATCTCGATCGATGATCGATCTGGTCTTGAATCATATAAGGTATACAAGTTACGACTGCATTGACAATCAATAGGCCATTTATCTTAAATGACGTGTGTGCATACAAAAACATGTTTATCTTACTCCGATTTATATCGAAATTCATTATCATCATGCTCAGAATATTGATTAGCATAATATTATTTTGTTTCGACGGACTACAGTGTGGTGCTCTAGATTTTAACTCAAATTTGTAGTTTTTCTAAGCCCCGACAGAGTAAAAAATTGTAACGCGCCCACGATTTTTCTTTTTGTTAATCGTTTGACAATTTTAATGTCGTAAACGTTTAACGTTCGTTCTGTTACGAAAAAAACTGCAGTGTACCTACATATGATAATGATGAGTATAATACATCATATTATAATTTTGTCATCCTTAAACTCTACACAACCAGTGGTGCAGGCTTAACGGGGGGCGAAGAGTACCTCCCTCACAAAAAAAGGTATGTGTAAGTACGCAATGCCTCTGATAGTCATTATATATTATAGTCGTCAAAACATTTATTATAAATCACATATTGTTTAGGTATAAAATGTAATGCGAATAGAACATAAAATTATATACTTCTCATCGTGTGCCCATCAATGAAATAAAGTGAGATTTGAACGTATAAAAATATTTTTGCAATCTCCTCCCCTTGGTATTCGTCAAGAGTCTTCCTCATGCCCGAAGACACCATGGCAAGAACAATTTACACGCGGACTGCCATCATCGCACGTCTTTGTCATCGAAATCCGTACGTACGGACGCTTGGAAATCGGAGAGAGAGAGAGAGAGAGAGAGAAAAAAGATAGTTTTTTTTCGTTCGTTCGTTCGGTAAAAATAAAAAACGATGTCTCCAAAAATTAATCAAGTATAACGTCAACATTGAACCACGGCTTATGTTATTGTATACATGGCTCATACAACAACTATATACAATAACCATTGTACACCAAGGCCTGCACTACGGACACCATTATATTATGGTGCTTATACGTTATACCTACGATAGTTGTTTGAGTGAAAAGGAGGAACAGAGTGCACAAAAGAGGGGGGGGGGAAAAAGAAGAAGAATCGGGTCCCCGCACAACGGTCCGGGGCAGCTGCGGATTCGACTCGGCCCTCGTACGGGACAGACGGAATTTTTTTCTTTTTCTGTCGGAGCGTCCCGCTCGGTGTACCCATTGTAGAGAACCGACAGCATCACCACGATGGAAAAGGGATGATGGCGAGCAAGGGGGGTGGGTTAATTTTTTTTCCCAGAACCTTTTCATACTCGCGGGTGTGTGTGCACGTGATGTAAGTGATCGTCCGAGTGTGAATAAATTCGGATTTTCGAGCAATGATCAATGGGCTCGTCGGGGTCGGTCGCCGGTGCAGCGATAGATTTAAAGAGAGGAATATTGAAGAAAAGAAGTAGAAAACCTCGAGCATATAGTGGTAGTGTGCACTACCCACACGTCGGTCGTCGGCAAAGGTACACCGTACACACACATACACATAAACACAAAATCTCACACACATTCAGTCACGTCTATATATAGGCGCGACCGACACGGATTTGGCCGTTTTCACTCTCTTTTCGGGGTGCCGGGCATTATATTTTACTATATTGTATCGTGTGTGTACCTACATACCCACATACATAATGCGAGTGTGCACAAAACATATTTTATACGTGGGGTATACTTGTACACGTATATTATACTCTCGGTGATCTCCGTGTGTACGTATATGATATTATGTGTTAGGACTCGGGAGATTAACTGAAAAGAAAAAAATACTTGAATGCGAAGAAAATCCTCTACTGCGTTACCGTACTCGTGGTATCCTGCTACCTACCACTCGGCGGCCTGTTATGGATGTTAGCCACGCGTGTTATGATAATAATATATGTTATTGCGAACCACGCGAGAGGCGACATTATAATATGTTTTCACAGCTCCTTCTCGGGGAACGTCACGGGCCAATTCGGCACGGTCGACAACACGTCGTATTTTAACGAACAAAAACGCCGACCCACCGTCGTGTGCGATTTCCACGCGACTGTTTGCGAGGATAAATATTTGGGCGAACGTAGGTACGCGTTATTTTATTATTACTATTTTTGGTTTTTTTGATGTTAAACCGCGGTGGCGGTACCGCAGCAACACTGGTAGTCGTGTGATAATAATATTATGTAAATCGACAAACTTCGCAAGCGACGACCTACGGTATGGGTACGTCTTGACTAATGTTGTGAGGCAGGCGAGCGTGTGTTCAGTGTATAATAGGTGTACATAATGTTATGAAATATAATGTCTGAAGCTTGTTTTTTTTTTACAGTTCTTGCAATTATTCCAACGATGGCGTTTAATATTATTATCGTAACACAACTACAAGTCAGGTTATAATATATATTATGAATTATTTATTATTTTTTTTTGTCAAACACCCAAATTTATTGGGCGAAACGCTATGGAAATATCTCCATATAAATATTGTAATATTATTATGTTTGTACAAACATAATCTGTTCGCACACTCGTTTTTCTTATGATTACACAGAGACAGTTACAATTTAGATTGATCTCGATTACGGATGATATTATTATTATTATGTTTATTTATGTATGTAAACGCATTCATTAGATATAATATACATTATACCTACACGCTCTCGTATTATTATATATTTTATAGCAACAATGTAAAATGCATTCGCAAATATAATAATTATAATAATTTTACTATGACAACGCAGTGTTGGTAAACAGGCACGGCGCCAAGGGGGGGCAAGGTGGGGCTCTAGCCCCCCAGAAAACAGACCAGCCCCCTCGCCAGCCCCCCCCCCCCACTGAAGAATATGTACGATATAATAATTAATGTTTGTTGTATACAGTTAAAAATATTTTTAGTTGAAATATTATTTAAAATATGTTTATGTTTGATTAACACAATACTATTGTGTAAGGAGTTGGTATTCGTACCTACCTACTTATATTAGTTTGGTAATTAGCATGACAAATTTCTTATTTAAAATAATTAAATAATGTATTCATTTTCTTATTTTGTTATTTTTATAATCTTATTTGTCATGGTAATTAGTTCACATATTACTTGATAATTAATAAAAAAGGATTTTTTAAAGTATCTATGTTTTAATGTATATAACTATTTTAACCTCCAAAATTCAATAGTGACTTTACAGTCTGTTGACTTCAATAGTCAATACATACACTACTATGCAAATACCAATTTAAAAATGTATTGAATTAAAAATTTAAAATGTACTAGTTAAATATAAGGTAGGTAATCAAAAGTTTTTATTTAAAACAAATTGTATTCCTACTGATATCAGTGCAATTGTATACATTTTTGTTAACTTTTTCAATATTATAAGATTTTCAATCATTTACTGTATGGTGCATAAACAGATATTGTATAAGAAATCAATATTTAGCTCATAAAGAAATTATTATTTTTGTATATCATATTATCATTATGAATATAGTTGTTGAAGGTCTTAGGTCTGTGATTAAACATTTTCTTACATATTACATAAGGTACAAAAAAAATATTTGATATTATTCTTAAAACATTTTTAACTATTCAAAAGTTTGTAAATATTATATGTTTAGACGTTTAGAGCATACAATATAAAACGTATGTACTATATAGCTAATAGCTATATTATGTTATATGATACGAAAATATTTATATTTCATTTAAATAACCTCAGCATTTGTTGAAACAATTTTAGCCCATGTAAAAAAAATATTTGCCCCACTCTGCCCCCCCTGGAAAAAAATTCTAGTGCCGTGCCTGTTGGTAAATATAATGTTGAACAATCAAATACATAACAATAAATGCAGCGCTGATGAATGATGATAAACTACTATGATAATTAATAAAAAAAAAATTATCGTTCCTTTTAATATTTTAAATGACCACAGACTTTAATATTTAATAACAATAACGTATAGTAGAACATCGGTATCTATATAGGTACTTGTATTTACACTGTTTATGTTGACTATGCGTGTGAAAGATTTAATTAAATTTAATATAATGGTGAAACAATTGTTTACTTTAGACGAGTTATCGTATTATGAACTAAATTGTATAAATAAATTCAAATATGACATCACCCCGACATGAATAAAACCGGGTTGTACAATAATTATTATTATGTTATTTTACATTGATATATTCATTTGCATTATTAAAATAGGTATAATAAATTACCATAAATGATATTTTATATTTTTTAATTCAACATTTTCTGTTGAATCGTCGCATGAATATTAACATTTACTCTACCGGTATGGTATGAAAACTAAAAAGGAATAAATAGGTATAATATTATAATATGCAGTAGGTATTTAATTTTTTTTTTTAATTCTGAACAAATATTTAGTTTGATTTGACATTAAAGTCGGTGGGAATTATTATAGAATAGAAATGTATTGTTTTAAAAATTAAAAATAATCGTTGGTGAATTTATATTATTTAATATAATAATATATTAATATACATAATATTGCAATGCATGTTATTATTTTCTGAAACTGGATCGCTTAAAAGTGGAAGTACATTAATAATTTCAAGAGTACCTAAACCTACAGCAGGGCGTGTCAAATTATGCACAAATGGTCTCTCTATACAAACTGACCATTGGCGTTTGTGGCGTGTGTGAGTTGTGCGCTCACCCGACTATTCGTCGAAACATCGACGATATTTTGACGTTTTAAAATATTCTATTTACGACGAAATACTTTGGTAAAAAAATTGTTAATTGTTAATATCTAAAATAATTATTCTTTTGAACAGTATTATTATTACTAATGTTTGAACACTGTAATAATACGCTCGCTATGACTCTGCTATGGTGTATATGGTACTATAGAAATATCACTTACCAATAATATTATATTGTATTAAAGTATCGTTTGCTAATATTTTTCAATAACTTGTATAATTTGTCTTGAAATATAAAATATCAGCAATTTTTTTTACATCATTAAGAATTTTGAGTCATATAGAATATGACGTGTACTTTGAAAGTTATTATCGTTAAGAACCTCGGTGCTTATGACCAAAAGAAAGTATCAATGATTTAATATATTTACGCACGCTTGACAAAAGTGTTGTAAAATGTCATGAGGCTATGACCAAAGGTCACAGTAAAGTTAGGGACAAAGTTAGTTCAATAAATGCCCACCTTTCAAGTTTCACCTACCCTTTTCCAAAAATGCAATTCGTATTACCTATGTCAGATAATACAACTAAATAAAAAACTTCTAAGTTTTACTGAACTATTCTGTTTCTTTTAAAGATAACACTTTAATGGATATTCGAATAATTTTATTATATAATGATATTATATAGTATTGGCAACCTTGCAAATATAATATTATTATTTTTAATATTAACCAACAAAAATGGTTTAAAATTATTTTGTTATAATTATTACTCAATAACATCAAATAATGTTTGCAGTGAATTTGTATAATTAATGCTTATAAAATACAGTTTTTAAACATAGCAGAAGCACTCGATAAAAACCAAACCACCATAAAAGTTATACACATTTTAAATATCACAAACATTATTAAACAATTGGAAATATAATATTTAAAAATTTTAATTTTAATTTTATAATTTGTTTACAAAATGTTTATGAAAAAAAAAAACGCCTATGTATAAAAACTCAAAGACGGTCATTAAACCTAGTATAATATTGAAGCCTTCATTCTTTAATGAATAAAAAAATACAGATTTGCCTAGGTACCTATACTTCACTTATCTTTACTTTATACAAAAACATTGTAAAAACAATCCGTGTATTTTTCTTATATTATCTCGGTTTTAAATTATATGTTGTAATCGTATAATATAAATAATATGTGTCACGTGAAAAAATATTTACACAATATTATATACTTTACAATACCTGCGATATTAGTTTTGTCTATTTTTAATTGGTTTCGTGTTCAGTTTCACGACTTCTCATTAATTAACCGGACGTATAATAGCCATATGGAAACAACAGCTATTTAAACATGCACAACTTCGAACGATCCAAAAACGACTTAATGCAAAATCGTGATCCAAAAACTCTACAATGTTGCGTGACGTGATAATAATAGTCTTTTGTTATTTATATGGCGTTCATTAGAGAGATATAAAAACAATTATTTTATATCTAGGTAGGTAGGTAGTTGTTAATTAAATAAAATAATGTGTTAATAACTTAACAATAAAGTATGGTGTTTAATACTCGTTTCGTTATCCAAAAAAAAAACGTTTCGACCAAATTAAGGATATCCCGAATTGTTAAAAACGTAAAATGTATTCAATATACTACACCGACGTCCTACACAGTGTAAATGGTATGTAAATGAACATTTTATCCAATTTCACTTCAATCTAATATTCTGTCTTCAATTTATATTTTTTTTAAAGCCTTTAAACGATCTCAATGATCAAATTAACGAACATAATATTGGAGCACTAACGTCGAACCATTAAATGTACATAATAAAACGTGTTTATCTTTAGTGAACATTTAATAGTGTACTGCAGCAGTGTACAGGGGTAATTCATTTGAGACGTTCGATATTTAGTGGATGGATATTGCATTTTTTCTATTATCTTAACAACTATCGCAGAAGTGAGTCATATCAAATATTCATTTTACTATTGAGTTTAGTACATCAGTCTATCATAAACCGTCGCGGTTGTTGCTTGCTATCAAAATTGTTTATTTTATTTTATACAATCATAAAATACCAATAAATATATTTTTCTGGTGAAACTAATGTTGTAAAATACAGCGAAAACAGATGTGCCCATCGTATAGAATTTATAATATAACTACTAGTATTTAGTATAGGTTTTTGAAAATCAAACGAACATATTTTACACAAATTTCGTTTAGGGTGTTTAGAACTTGGTTGGGTTAGTTTAGTAGAAATTTAAATAAAAATTGACTTGGTGAATTTTGGTGACCAATTAGTTTTTAAAAAGTCTTTGTGATGTTAAGTAAGTTTCATTGAATATTTCGTATTGACTATTTAGTATTTAGTGATTGAAATAAAAACAATCTTCTAGAACAAAATAATTAAGTTTCAATCATATTTTATTTGATATACTTGAAAAAAAAAACTTTTGAATTGCACTTAGCTGTTTTAAATTTCAAAGGCTGCACCAGTTGTTACGCATTGTTTTTATGAAAAGTTTCAATAAATAAAAAAAGTTATTATTTGGAAATTAATTCAAAAGAAAAATTACATAATATATATTTTGTTACAGAATTGTAGCTCATTAAAAACTCGGTTTATTTGTTTAGGTATTATGGATTCATAAAAACAATGAAAATAAAATTCTTTAAAAAATTAGGTTATGACATAATTTATGTCTTATATAGTTTTTGGTGGTAATATTTAAAGATTTCAAATACTGTTTCAAATTGTATGATACAATAAATCAATATGGGCTTATACTCTTATTTATGAAAATATAACGATAAATAATATGATATGATATAATATGGTATATATGAAACTGTATTGACGATATAATTCCAATCTTACCAATTATTTAGTTTAATTAATTAAATTTTTTTTAATTTTAAATCATTATAAATTACATAAAAAATATTCTACATATTTTATTTACACGATTGTCTATCTCTTTTAAGCTAATAGCTTGTTTTAGTGCTAGAGATAATTTTGTGTTATAATTTTCATTTAAAATAAACTTAAAAGAACACATTTTTAACTTATTCAAGTACCCAATACCTACGAATCTTAATTTTAAAAGTATGTATTGTATAATAAAAATACCAGTGTTGAAAAGGAATTAGTGCCAACAGGAACGGAGGCCTGGAACTGCTTCCTTTGAAAATAAATTAAAAATAAAATAACTGATTTTTTTATTTTTGAGGAACGTACACGAAATTCAAAGTTCATTTAAATTTTAAAAACATATTTTAATTTGTAATATGGGTAGTTTTCTTTGTCTTAAGCGTTTATAAGTAAGAAGGTATTTTTATTTGGTTTACGTTCAATTCATTGATTGTTATTTTTACCTAAAATTATAAATAAAAATGTACTATTCTAAAACCACATTTGCTAATAACTTGGTTAAAAAGGAATGATAATTGGAACGAGTTATTTTTTTCAGGAACTGAATTTGGAGCGAATTCTTATGTTAGAAATTAACGGAGAACGGAACGAGATCCTGTTAAAAATGAACTTTCCCATAATCACTGATATAAATTATATTATTATATACACGTAGTATTATTATTGACGTCGATTTTTTAGCTAATTAATTTAATGGGTTTTAACCCTGCCAAATTATAAAATCATCTCTTTTACTATGCATCATTAGATATTACGGTTTAGTAAAAATTGTACTGAAAAAAAAAAAAATACACAAAACACTATAATAAATAACTTCTATAATCCGCCCTTATGTCTAAATGTGCATAAATGATTTGAGGATTAACGAATGATATTAATCTGAGATGATTTCACAATTATCCGGCAGTGAAATGTTTACTTTCATTTATCTCATTTCTTAGTTCCTGCTTATTGTTAATCATATAATTTCCCTCCAGTCAATTAAAATTAAATTAACATTCCCCGATTGAGTGATTTTCATGACAAACATAATTTCACCCAAAAAGAATGCTTCGACATTGTGCTTTTCAATTTTGTTACGAATATACTACTGCACTAAGTTCATCTTAATGAATCCACTGAAAATAAATAAATATTTTTATCATTTATTAACTGAATAAATAAATGTATAGATAAATTATTCTTAATAATTTTAATTAATAATATTTTTAATTTAAAATTTAAAAATAATATGATATTTATGTTGCAATATAATTATTAATTTAAGTAATCATTGGCTTTATTATTTTAACTATCTTTAATTTCTACTAACTAAAGTATAGTCTTAATTAAATATTAATAGTAAAATAATTTAAATATTTTTTTTTATAAAATATTCTTTCTTAGAAATGTTGGCCTTTCAATTTATAAATAGAAAAATGAGCACCCCACTCAAACGGTTTTCTAACTATATAATTACGAGAGAAAATGATGATGATGATCAAAACAGCATACAGATAGTTTTGTGTAAAACGTAATTTTATTACTTGATTAATAATAATAATAATAATAATAAAAATAATTTTTATTTACGGAAAAATTCAAATTACAAGATTTAAGAAATAAGTACCTACTTGTCTAGCTCCATATTCGAGAAATATTGTTGGATGGCATATTGTAAAATATTGAGGTACGGTTTTTAATACAAAATAAACAATTTAATAGGTATACATACCTACATTATACAATTATTTTCGATTAACCTTATTTTTATGACATAATAAACATTTAGATGATAATATCTGAAATGCATACAGAAATACGACTAGGCCATAAAACTCAAGATAATGAAATTTAAGTAGCATACAAACGAAATCAGATAATATAGGAAATGATTCTAAATTAAATCAACTATACCTGCCTAATAAAAAAAAATTTTAAATCGACATCATCTCTTGTTTTTATAATACAATATTATTCGAAAAACATAAATTATAAATGATCAATGTACTCTATATATATATATGTGGACTACTTTAAAGTACCTATACCTAAGTTTTTATTATGTTTGTTGATTTTTTTATTATTTTATAATGAACTATGCCAGGGAAGACTGTATATTAAAAATATTTTACAAAATTCGCGTGTAAAAACACAGGTTTAAACATAAACATATATATAATTATATATTATGCATTATCGGTACGAATATTAAACGTTTTAAGTACTCGAATTTGGTTTTTTGACAGTTGTTGGTTATCAGCCGGGATCGCTGATCTCGTATAGGTAATCAGTCCAAAAAATCTGAATTACCCGGTCACTGGCCATAAAAAAAAAAAAATCAAATACAGTATACATAATATAATATATCTATAATGGATTAACAGCGAATATAAACAAAGAATAAATTATGATAGCTGGTAAAGATAAATATCAACCATAAATGTTTATCGATGTGGAACATGGAGTATGAAGGAAAAAAATCTGTACAACTGCTTCAGTATAATATTAGGTATATAGATACAGGTAGGCAGACTGTTTTTAAAACGCGCAATTGCTGGCATTTTTCATTTCTATTTTTTTATTTGAGTCTCTAAAAGAAAAAAAAGTCATCAACAGTTTTAGCATTCTCGATACTATTTTTGTACGGTCTGAGTTGCAAAAAAATATATTATATTCAGTATTCCAGTCAACTTTTATAAGAGACAATTTTCCCCTCTAATTTTATACAACATAAATCTAATCATAAGGTTTTCATATAGAATCCATTTTGTTTACCTATTTTATTCCTTACAGACATTGAGTGATGGCCGTTTGTCACACTGGTGTTTTGGAATCGAATGTATACGACTATATATATATATTGTGTGTGTTTGTCCGTGAGCGTGTGTGTAACTACATAGTATGTTACAACATCAATCAATATGTCTAAAATGTTGTTCTTAACTTCTTCTTTATTTATTTTGTTATTCCGCGCTAAAAAAAATTTAACATTACAGGTTTTATAAAATGAAAATATTTTATTTCGAAATATTAATAATTTATAGTCACATTTTGTCAAATAGTTTTAAATAATAATAGTAAAAACGCATTATTAATATTAGGTACCTAGTACCTACTATATCTCGCCAGCATCTTTAATCGAACATTTATTTATTAAGTTATTATTAAAAATTGATAATAAAAATAAATAATAATTTCAGATTCTTATTCATATAATTAAATTTACCATAATAGCTAATTTAGAAAATTAAACTTTGAATGTTTTATGTATACAACTACTTTATTGTAAGTGTCATACTGATAATTTTTTTTTTTAATTTATTGATTTATTTCCATAACCAGAACTATTTTATAATCGGTTCGTGTTATTTTTTACATGTAAATAGTAAATACCTACGTTCATTTGGTTATAAATCATAGAAAAAAAATAGTTTCGTGTATTCATAATATTATGTAAATGTATAAAATAGTTGTGTATAAGAGTTTTAAAAATCGATTTATTTGTATATAAAAATAAATCAACATTAAAAAGTTTGAAATTGACAATAACCAAGCAAGAAAAAGTTTACAAAGTAAACACTAATTGGCTGTAAATAAAAAATAAAACGCAACCTTGCTAAATGAAACAAAGTATCGTAATAGCTAACTAATTATCAAATTTAATTCAAAGTTTGACGTAAATAGATAGTTATAATGGGTGCTGATCTATTATTTAATCTGTTGGATTTGTTATTTATTTATTTTTTTTTTTATCAATAAACAGAATAGATTCGGAAGAAGAAATCGTTTTTTATTATATTCTGTACAATGCATGAAGAATTTATTACAAACGTTTTTCACAAAGATAATACCCCGCAGGCAAAATTTAATACAAAATATCTTTATCTCAAATGCTGAACGCGAGTAGAATTTACTATTTTTGACTTAGAACGGAACATAATTTATTATATTCCTTCAGAACGAATGATAACCGCGGTTTATAAAAAGAAAGCATATTATATTTTTATATTAAAAATATAAAACATCTTATCTATTCGTGAAATATAAATAAACTATTCACATAAATAGGCAATATTGACTGTAAGGTTGCTAACTGTTAGTAGGTACATACGATATCATAATATCTAAAAGATACCTACGTGATCCACAGTAGGTAAATAGTTACACAGTATAGGATACTAATAATGATAATAATAATAATAATAATAATAATAATACTACAATAAATTGCATATTTCGTTAAATTGTTTTTGTTTTGATAAATCGAATTTAACTTTTTTGGTTCTATAAAATACTTGATAGTTTATTTATTGATAATAATATATTAATATACCTGTTGGACGTGTATAATTACATGCAAACCTTCTGTAAATAATATTAGTCGTACAAGTACCTAAACAGGAACTTAACATTTCACTTTTATCAATAATTCATGACGATGTATAGATCAATATGTAATCTAAAAACCATATTTAAATACTCAAAGTTGTACATTTCTAAACTAAAATTTTTTTGTTTACCTCAAATTGTTCTTAATTGAAAACAAAAAGTTCGATAAAAATGTGCAGAAACTGACGTTAACGAATCTAAACATCTCAGTGCAAGACGCTGAAAGCCATCGAAGTGTTAACAGTCTGTAGTAGTTACTATAGTGGCTTGCTATTATAAGACATATCATGTACTATGCACGAATGTATTAAAAGCTGTTTGATGCGGTATCGTGAGATAAATTACAATAATAATATTATATTATAATATTTGAACGAAATATGTTTTATTCGTGGGTATAAGGAAACCAGTATCATCAATTAAATTTGCTCTGCCACATTATATTATTATACCTATACTAGAAGACTTTTTAGTTTAATATTTTTCTTTCCAATGAACTGCAAGATTACCAATGCTACCTACACAGTTGTTGTATATCATGAAGATTAAGGTGTACCTCTAAGACGTAATTGCCATGACGCCACACTCCGATTTGTTATCTTTATCCGTCATCCGTGTAACGCTACGAATTGATGTTCCGCACAGCCATCACCGTGGGTTGAATTAGATATTAGGGTTGATTGACTCAGATTGAGTTACTATCAAATTTTAAGATTGGAAGACATTACGAGACAGACGAAATGGAGGGTATTTTTTTCAAATTATACAGCTAAATATAGATAAGAGAAAATAATATATTATAGACATTTTAAACATTATTTTCTTATTTTAGTGTATGGTTATAAATCGATATTATTTTAATTAATATTCATTATTCGGGTTGTGTGATTGTTTGTCTTTTTTTTGTATTTTAAAGTTTTTTACTTTGGAAAATGCGTGGGAGCAAATCTATAACGTTTCACTTGATTTTTGTTTGTCATACCTACACCATATTAATTATTATTATTCAACAATGTTAAAAAATGAATTGTACCTACTGATATTATGCATTTGTATACAGTAAATTTATAAAATATTTTGTGCAGAACGTTTTCTAATATTGAATCAGCCTTAAAATGTGATTGGGTTGCAAAGATGATAATTTGACACCGATAAGTTTGTAAACTTAAACTTTATAATATTAGTAAGAAGAGGACTACACTATCCTTTATTGTTGCTTGTGTATTGGCGCATACCTAATACCAATACGGGCTTATTACGATACACACTTAAATCAGGCCCGTTCGGTTTTTCTTAATACTATTTTTTATGGAAACTTTTTTTAAAAAAGGAAATCGGAGATTTATAGTTACATATAAAAGTTTACCGTTGATACCAAAATCCTTATATTATCAGGACTTGTAAATATTGTAGATACATAGCGATGTATAATAATGTTATTAGTAACCTCAATACCATTTTCGGGCATGGAAACTGTAATATTAATTTAAGTACACGATTTGTCAACAATATTAAGTTTTAACGGTCAATTTGAAATTCTATAGAAAACCCAGGTAATTAATTATTTATTTAGCTATGCGTGTGAAATTAATATAATATGGTCTTTGAATGGATGTGTTCCGACAACATCTGTGGAACGAACAGGATTTTATTTTGACAAATTTAATACGGTTTTGTTGTAAGTATATAATATGCAAACAACAAAAACGTATTGGGTTATCCGAAAGGGGCAAGATTTTCAATATCAGTAAACCTAACCTTATAGATAACTAATATTAAGTATAAAACAATAATGATACTGTAAGTTGTAACACAGCGGACAACAAGCGTGTCTCTTGTAAATGCATCATAATAATTTATATGCAGGTAGGTAATAATAATATGCGTCTCATATTATAGACACAATAATAACAGATTGAGCATGCGATGTGCCCTCGAAGACGACTTGAAAAACGATAGATACATCGATACCATATACCTATCATAAAACAGTAATAGTTGTGGGTTCCTCTCAATGTGATCACATTGGTGTGGATAATTTCGATATCTATAATAATACCACATCGACAGTATTATAATATTTTCATTCCGTTAGACATTGTTTTTCTCTTTCGCTTTTATAATAATAATATAATTAATGCAGACGGGGTTTGAGTTTTGGAAAAACGATTCCGTCACACGCGGTGTAGTGTGTTATAGTATTCGTCTACGATAATACAGTATTCTATAACTTACGCAAGTGTACAATATATTTTACAATAGCATATTACATATTATTATACATATGATATGTGTAGGTCTTACGAAAGAAAACCGTGTGCAGTAATAGGGGTGCAATAATTTTCCCTCGCGAAAACCCGCCGAGTATACACACACGACCGCTTGGGGCGCTAGAGGCGCGAACGGTCGAAGGGCGCGGGAGGGACTACGGGTGTACTGTTGATGATGGTGTCGGGGACGACGACGACGACGACGACAACGACGCCGCCGCCGCCGCCGCGCGTCAACTATCACGAGCGCCGGGCGCCGCGGCAGTCAATACAAGACCGTCCGCGTTACGGTACAGACCTCATCGTCATCGTCGCCGTCGGTCGTCGTCGTCGTCGTGCAGCTGTCGTGCGTTCGTGTGCGGCAAGTGCGCGGGTGCAGTGTCCATCGTCTTACGCGGTGCACAACTAAACGTCGACCGTGTGTCACGCGCATCATAACAACGCACTGACAATACAATATTTTATTATCAATCGGCCGACGTGTGTGACCGGAAGTGTCGAACACCACCACTTCCGCCGCGGTACACGTTATTAAATTTTCGTTCGAGTTTTCTCAAACGCGCCTCTTCCGCGGATTGCCATATAAAATCTCGCAAAAGTATAATCATATTATACATTTTATAGACATTATATTATATAACGTCGAATCGAGTAAACGTCTGTTGACACTTTTATTCGCGCGGCCGTCATGTGGCCGGAAGACTCACCACCGCGGAGTTTTGTCGTCACGTCGTCGTCATCCGACGACCGGCGGCCACCGTCGTGTTAAACTATCCGCCGCTGCGGATTTTTTTCGTCTGCTCCCCACGGTCCGCTGCCATGCGACCGTCGCCAGACCGCCGGCTCCGCATTGCCGCCGCCGTCGTCGCGGTCTGCGCCCTGGCTGTCTACGCGCCCGCAGGTGAGAATAACAACTTATCACTACAATATTTTATACCTGATAACGTTATATTATTATAAGTCGTACTCCACTGACTGTAACACCTCAGAATAGGTGAAATTTCACCTATTCCGCGCTAACACTCTAACTCTCTGGGTAACTCTGTCAGGTGATCTTATATGTACCATGAATGTGTGTACGGGGTCCAGATAAAGCTTTGCATCGGTCAGATAACAGATTATAATAATATACTCGTTGTACACGGAGTGTAATTGATAATAATATTAATGACAATGATAATAATATTATATACCTGACACCACTTGAGGCGTATCGTCCCGACACCTGTCGCACGTCACAATAACTTAGATCTTACTCCACCTCTCCCCTTCGGCGTATGTTGTTATTATGTAGGTTCGTCATAGTGCAGCATCCGAAAAACCATTCTGTTCCGAATGGCGCCCGTTTTCTTTTCCTCGGTAGTCACACGGAAATGAGTTTCTCGAGGAGACTATTTTCTCTCTCTTTTTTTTTCATCATAAAATGTTTTTTGCGTTCAACTTGCGGAAACTCAAATTTAATTACACGGATATTAAAATACATCTCTGGTGTTAACTAAACGTATCGCACGACTGCGGAGCGTTCGTTAATAATGAATTATGTGTATTTCATCCATTTTGATAATACCAACGAGTTCGCTAATGACTCCTGCAATTAGCGAATTCATTTGTTTCCGATATCGGATAGGGATAGATACACTGCTATAATAATAATAATAATACTAATACAAAAAAATTACTACGTAAAAATCACCGTACAAGACAGAGACCTAAATCCAATAATCGCTTAATACTAAACTCCTAAAAGCATATTATATTTTATTCCATTGTTTGTTTGTTGTTTTATTTTTGCGGATTTTGACTCAGATTTCTCCGGAACGTTGCAGACGTGGAATTTTTCGGACCGTATTCTCGTATGCGTGATCCTTGGCTCCCCGATAAAAAGCCACCCCCCGCATCCGTCCCTTAAGACCTTTGACGTGTACCTTTCATAACGCGGCAGCATATATCGTCGTCAGAGGCTTAAGTCCTCTACACTCCCCTATGCGCCGCGAATGAAGTGTCCTCGTCTTCGAACTACCACCGCCTCCACCACCCTTGTCCGTACTTTTCACCCTTATTTTTCATCACTGCGCTTTGCTCTCCACTTCATTTTTATACCTCTCGTTCAGTGCAATCAAATTACCCAAAGAAATAATTTAATAGTGCTAGCTTTGAATTTAATAACAATTCAGAGTCGACTGGATTTATACTTCATCATTCGACCATACTGGCTCTAACTAGATCATCTTTTTAATATTTGCATTACATTTGAATTACTTATAGTTGTCAAAATTGTCCATCATATGATTATCAAAACTAGAAATTGACTACAACTCACGTGACTTGAAATTTACAATTACGAACTGACAACTATAATATACGTGTACCGAACGAAAGTACGAAACGTAACGAATCTTATCAATTTTTAAAATCAAGCCGTCACCAATAAATTGTCTATACAAATATATATATACACGTGTTATTCGACATTTTGTTTATTTGCAATCATCGTAATGATCTGCCAATGAAAAATATTTATACTTATAAAAAATTACTTTTACGATTGTAGGCTGCAGTAGACAACATCATTATTAATGGACTAGCCCTTCAGAGAAAAAAAATGATGTTTTTATTTTTTTTATCTTCATGGAGTAGGTAGTATATCTCAATTAGGGTGTTCATTTTGCAAGTTTTTATCGTGTTCTATTATAGCGTGTTCAAAACGCATCAATATTAAATTTCGTGATATTTTCATTAGACCTGCAGCAACGAACACTGACCCATCTCACTTAAGGTAAATTACATAATATGTACCTACGTCTGGTTTGAAACAACATATAGTTTGCGTTGTACGCATCTCATTCATATACCTACGTATAAGTGTATAACTAATAGGCAGGTATATAAACAGCTGGGGGGTCTGTTTTATAGGTGTTTTTATTAAACAAAAATATTAGTTCGTTCCATATATAATATATTATACGGTTTATTTCGAAATGTTTGTTTTTCGCCAAAAATAATGGCATATAATCCCTTATTTCAGATTGGATATACATATAACAATGTTGTCGATTATAATATAAGCACGTACTTTTCTATCGGGATGAAAAGGACATATTCGTTGAAATTTTAATCTCGTGTTTTCGCACGAATATCGGAATATATTATTATGACGTGTGTAAATATTTTATTAACAGTTATTATATCCGAGATAGGCACTATCGTATTAAAACACGAAATTTCAAAATATATTATAAACAAAATACCCACAGTATATCGTTAACAATATCCGTCGATTTAATTTTTTTTCTCTATCATTATAAAAATCGATTGTTCATAATATTATTATGAACAATCGATTTTTATATAGATTAAATTCACGAGTACGACGAATGCGCGTAACAGTTGTATTATATAATATAATACCGTGATCATAATACAATTTATTGTAATAGCGATTAATGATAATATACAATTTTTTTTTATTTGCGAGGTTATTGCATTCGGCTTCCATGGGCCGGCGGAAATAATATTATTACTGCTGCTGCAGTTCGGTCGAAGTTTTTCGTCGCGCCCGGCCGTTTCCGCCGTGCCGTAATCCCCGTCGCGCGTGTTTGCGCTCATTAAAGGCGGTCGCGAGTTTACACGACGAGTTATTATGTATACACACGACCGGCGGGTGGAGGCTGGTGCGGCGTGGTTAGTGTTTTCGTATTGTCAGGTGTACAAATACCGGAGATTTCGCACGGTTAGGCAAAACACTTCCGGCTGGCGGGGTGTAGCAGGGAGCGGGAATGGGTTAGGTTGGCGGTCGGGTGTGTGTGCCGAACAGAAGTGGGCGGAGAAAAGTTTCGTGAGAGGAGCAGGAGGTGGAGGAGAAGGAGGAAGAAGACGAAGTAGATGGAACAACCTGGTGGCAGCCGGCAGGAGGCGGTGTTGGGGTTATCGTGATGTTGCTGCTGCCGAATGCGTAACGGCGGATATTAATTAACGATATAGTATTTTATTATTAATTACGCAGCTGTAATAACAATATTACTTATACGATGTAGAGAAAAGTACCTGTAGTCCACCCACACTATACGGCCTCGTCGCACAAAGGTCTTTTAACCGAATTAGGAAAACGAGAATCGTGGTCGTGCGGGTGGGGTGCACGCGGGCGACACTGTCCCGTCTCCGCGGCTGGCTGTAATCCGATGTGTTATTTAGTAAGAGTCCTTTTGGACTTTTCCGTATTCCATTTGAATCGAGATTTCCCTTTGAACTCGAACAGATAACATCCGATATAGAGAAGACATTATAGTGATTATACACCGACATTAATGGCCGTGGTACATTATACATATATATTTATTATTATAGAACTATTTCCATCCTAATAGTATTTTGCAATCGGCTGAAACGCCAAGAGAAACGTAGTATTATAGGCTCATTGAATATAAAATATTAATATAATATATAATATTACAATGTTATAACATATTAATTTGATTGAACATTTTAGCGATTTCTCTATATCAATGCATTGAACAGCGTATAAGACTATTATTGCATGCAACATCGTTTATTTTAGAACGAATCGAGTATAATATTATGGTGAACTATGAATGCATAGTGTCCACTATTAAGTTTAGCTTAGAATACAAAAATACTAAATAGTATAATATGCATTTCGATTAATTCCAAGAACCCTGTTTAAATTGTTCTATTTTTTTAATGAAATACATCAGTTAAATGAATATTACTTTACATTTATGCTAATATTTTGAACTTGGTTCATTGATCAATTGGTTTTATAATTTTGAATAATTCGCGTTCATTCATATTTTGTTCCAAACAAATTAATAACATACTATTAAACTGCTATGTTCTCAATAATTCACAAAACTTATAATATTAATCGAATTCATTGATAAACTAAAGATATATTTTGATGTTTAATGTTTTCAGTTCATTAGTATAAATCAGAAGGCGAATGATTAAGGTCCCAAATAGTTTAAAGTGTCACAGAAAAGACAACTACGTTGTCTCGAGGGACTTTCGCATTAACTTGCACGATTTAAGTTTTGGGTAAATACCATTAGTATACATCTCGTTTTAAAACAAGTTTGATGTTTTTTTCCGGTTAGTTGTCCCATAAACCGTATTGCTTAATGAACCAAAACTAGTCATTAAACTTGGTATGATACGTATACAAGTCATCATCGTGGGTTACAAAACAATTTAGAATGGGCTCTTTTCGAATAAACACGTTTCTTTTTCGGACACATAAAATGCGATACAAAAACCAGGACAAGAATGAAAAAAAAACTTGAAAAAACAAAACTTGCCTTTAAGTCTTTATTTTTAATATTCCGACATTTCGTTTTGACTCCGTTCTATATTTCACTTTTTACCCCGCAAATAATAGCACCTACTTGCACACGCATTACGTACAAACTAAATACGATGTTATTATAATACATTAAGCGAAGAGAACGTACTATACAAAGTTGTATAAAAGTTCACCGTGGTATGACAAGGCTCATAGATATTGGACTATCCGTTTATTAAAAGTCCTGCAACTTCGCAAAAGCTTCAGCAATAAACGCCTTCTCCCCGAAGGAACATTATGCAGGCTTTTATTTCGAAATGAGCAATTTATTTTATCTTTTTTATTCTTTTATACTCTTTTCACGCCGAATTCAAGTATGATTTTTCCTACCTCACACCGAAGAGAAATTAAATGTTGAAAACTATACATAGGTAAGTTTTAGTAATTTTTAAGCAATCTTATACACAATTGCTCTGCATATTAATAATATATACGATGTTGTATTAGATTAAAGTAAAACATATATTTTTTTATTTTTTTTTTTATTATATTAAACTATTTAAGTATTATACAGTTTAACAAACAAAAATACTGAACTTAAAACATATTATATTATAATATCACTGGAATAATTTACTTTATATCAAATAGTTGAAGTATAATACAATTCAACTTAACTGTTATAAAAAAAGTTTTAATTTTGGGGAATAAGGTAAAAAATAGGTTACATGTTGGTACCTACCTACCAGAGTTGGGCGTTATTCGAATGAAATTTTATCTAGATGATTATTTAGATAACATTTTATTCGAATAAATTATTATTCGAATGATTTTTTTACAATTATTCGAATTAAAATTTAGTCGAATAATTTTTTTTACAATAATTCGAATAAAAATTTATTCGATTAATTTTCAACTATTATTATTCGAATAAAAAATCATTCGAATATTTTTTTTTACAATTATTCAAATAAAAATGTATTCGAATAATTTTCAACTATTGTTATTCGAATAAAAAATTAACTGATTCAATTTTAAACATAGATATTCGAATAAACAATAAACAAATATCTATTAATAGAAGAAAGTTAAGAATTAGAAAATTAGATATGTTTTTTTAAATTATATTTTAACAATAGTTTTATAATATTATAATATGAATAATATTTAATGGTAATATTTCATAACAATTATTACAACAATCCTAATAGATCGATAATAGCAATATCTAAAAAAATTATTTTATTATGAACTAGGTATATTTAATCAAATTAAATAACTAAGAATTATTCGTATAACCGTCTTTAAAATTTATTCGAATAATCATAGATGAAAATTATTCGAATAGTTTTTTATTCGAATAATCATAGTTGAAAATTATTCGAATAGTTTTTTATTCGAATAATCTTAGTTGAAAATTATTCGAATACATTTTTATTCGAATAATTGTAAAAAAAACATTCGAATAGTTTTTTATTCGAATACAGATTTATTCGAATAATTATCTAGATAAAATTTTGCCCAACTCTGCTACCTACTAACATTTTTAAACTTTACATTTTACGGAAATGGTATGTCATTAAAACCAAAATATTAAAAAGACAAATTACCACTGAAACTAAAGTAATATTTTAACAAAAATGTTAAACACAAAATATATAATTTAATAATATGTTGAGTCGTATAATTAGCCGTTATAATTACTAAATGCTTGAAAACCAAAAGGTACAACTGTAACACAAACTACTAATTAGGGATTCATTTACAAACAGGTTTTTCGTTGTTTTGGATCTTCATGTCAACTATTAAAATGCTTAAGTTCATAAATGAACAAAATGTCATCTCACCCATGCAATACGTTTTATGTAAAAGTTTGAGTCACTATAGTTCTGAATTTGTTTTTAAAGTTGGCTGCAAACTTTTTGATGTATTCGTGTGATATAGACGATGCACCATACGTATACAATGTGAATTCAAATGTAATTTAAAACTCTGTAAAAGAACAATAAATTGAAATAGTCAATATGTACCAAACTCGTACAGTGTACCATATTATGTACGACTATAGTCAGACAGTTATAATTAATCACTCAACACAATATTGAAGGGTGGATAATTGGGGAAAAACCAAACGGGATATTTATCAGAGAAATAGCTAGTATATATTCACGGTTTGCATACTCGCATATTTATTATTATCGTGTATATACCTACCGCTAAATTATATCCTAACATTGAAACCCGTTTGGTTGAAAAGTGTATGGTTACAAGAGTTTACGATGTTTCGAATGGAAATAAAAATGTCTTAACACGCTATCACATATGATGGTTGGGTATTAAAACGTAAGCACGTATAAGTAAATAATTGTAGAGGGGTCCGTGTACGTGGGCCCGGGGGCTTAAAATAAGCTATGGCAAAACTTTTGGTTCGCTTTAATTAAACTCCCAAAGCCCGTCTGTCTGCCTGCCCATCGCTGTTCGGTTGCTTCTCCATATATAAATCTCGTGGTTCACATCTTCCACGAAACTACGTAATTCACACGATAAGAAGGTGTACACGCCATAGTCCCGGCGGAAGGCCCCCCGGGAGATAGAACCAACCCTCCCGACCAAATCGTCTTCACCTCGTGCAGGTAACAGTGTGGCTGCCATTAACGTGTCACCCGTACACTGTGACAGATAAGTAGATTGTATTTCTCTTAACCTACGATGAACCTCGTGGAAGGAGAGCGAGAGAGACAGAGATAGAGAGAGATACAGATAGTGTGTGTGTGAGAGAGAGAGAGAGAGAGAGAGAGAAATAGTAAGAAAGGGGCTTTATCATATATATATGATACAGGGTATTAAAAGTCTTAACCTGTTAAAGAGGTGGGCCTCACGGTTGAAGGGGGTGAACTATGATAAATCTCCCTTCGGACGGCCGACATCTAGTGTAGTTTATATTATATACATGTATAGATCGGAAGGTCTTGAGATTAATTCCCAATGTCGCAGACAAAGTAGGGGGAACGTAAAGCTCCAATGCAATAACCCTCCCTATTTCATTTCTTCTAGTCAGGACTATTGAAAGGCTCAGACAGGTAGGAATGAAAAACGAGGAATTGTTAATACTGCGAACGATACTAAGAAAATATTCCAAACACAAAAAGGGAAAAGTCATCGGTAAAGTAAATGACATACCTATTGATTTTTTTTTTTTTAAATTTAAATTACTTTTATATGAGTTTTGTCCAATATAAATTAAGTAATTCTAATTGTGTTTCTATTCAACACGCTGATTCAAATAACACTCTTGAATATAGTACATTAATCATTTAAGAACATTAAACACGTATTGCGAGTCTGTAACCCGGAGGGAATATTTTTTTATATTTAAAAATATATTAATTTGTAAAAATGTATAGACTTGAGTATTTTTAAGATTTACATTTTAACAAGATACGTCATAATCTTATGTCCAATAAAAATTCTACGAAGCTGAAACATAATATTATCCGTAATATTAACAATATAATACCATAAATGGTTATTAATGATTAATAATTATTAAGGTACTTATATAGTTAGATATGAAACCAAAATATAAATCAAGGTAAATCCAAATTCAAAAG
Organism: Macrosiphum euphorbiae; assembly: GCA_949089665.1. Taxonomy (NCBI): domain Eukaryota; kingdom Metazoa; phylum Arthropoda; class Insecta; order Hemiptera; family Aphididae; genus Macrosiphum; species Macrosiphum euphorbiae. The sequence continues at coordinate 129,877,473 of CARXXK010000001.1, forward strand.
ATTAATGTATAAGTGGTGATTGAAAAAAAAATATAAATATTATAAATAAAAATATTTTATTTGCATTAAAGAAAAATAATTGTATACTTCCTGTCATCAACATTGGAAATATGTATATTAGGTAATGAGTATATTTACGAGTCACGTTTATAAGATGATTCTTAGCAAACGGTTCGATGACTAAATCCAACACTCAACACAATTCTATTATCTGTAAATTATAAAGTACGGGTGACTCATTGCAAAAACATACCTATTAGTGGTTTGTAAGAGAAAATGACTGCAAAAAGTGTGTTGGATGTCGCGGAGAAACATGTACCTATCATTATGACGATGAAATCGCACAGACCTATACGAGACATGATAAGGTTGGTAAAACCCACGCGCGTTCTGGTTAACCGGAATTTATTCACGCCGGAAACCTGATGACTCGAAAATTTGAATTGGAAATTAATATCGATCGAGCATAACATTATATTATTATGACGTACACTACTGCACATTCTTTAAAAAATATAGGTAAACAATACAATAATATGGATAGATAACTACGAGCGTTTACCAATTGCGCTTAAAATGACCTTTTAATATACCAATTGCGCTCTGTCTTTTTTAGGTCGATAGACCAATTGCGCTCAGTTATTTTCAGGGTTTACAATATTATTCTAATATTAATATGTTTTTAATATTTATATTTTATACATGGTGTCCCGTGAGGATTTACCTATTAGCCGTAGAGGGGGACTCGCCGCCCGGACAAAAACCGGTTTTTTGCCGTTTTACTTATTAATTAAAAAAATTATTAAAAATCAGGAAATTAATGAAATTAAAATGTTGAAACGTCAATATTTTCAGAAAAATGAACTCTACAAAATGGCAATCTTCAATATTTTTTTAAATAATTAATTTAAAAAATTATTTTTTTAACTTTTTTACCAAAACATAAAAAAAAAATAAAAATTAGTTATTTGTAGTGCTTACCTCTGTGAGTCTTAATAAGAAAACAGAATTACGATATCTCTATTATTTCAGGAGATATCGCAATGAGTAAATCCTCACGGGACACCCTGTATATTAATATTAATATTATAATATTATAAAAATACTTTAATGAAAATAATATGTATTATAAATAGATTAAATAATATTTGTACAATATAAATCTATACCAAATCATACACATAGATACACGTCAATAATACATAATTAATATACATAAAAATATAAAAATATAATTAAAAATTCTTTGGTATTAATTTTTATTTTGCTAACAATTATCAACTTGTAGCTTATCGTATTTTCCCGTAATTTCGTATACGTTTTGCTTTAAATGAGTATATTTGAATGTATATTCGTTAGCTATATTTAATTGAGTATATACATATGTAACTTTTTCTGCCGTTTAGGAACTTACATATCTCCATGTAAAAATAAGGAACCTAAAATATAAGTATCGCAATTGGCGTAGGTACTGACCTAAAATTTAAGCGGCGCAATTGGTATATACTGACCTAAAGTACAAATATTGTTTTAGGCGCAACTGGTCCATGCCCATAACTACAGCTCCTGATATCGAATGTTCTCAGAGGTATACGCTCATTATAATATCTAGGTACCAGCTATTATATATGGTGGTATATATTATATTATATTTCTGGTCACTGCAATCGGCAAGGCGCTTAATCGAAATAGAAACGAAAAACAAAGGTGTCGGACAGCCGGCGATAAATAACCGTGTGACGGTACGTAGTTCATGAGAAGGTTGGGTTAGAGGGGGTGTATTGGCTGCAGGGGCGTCTGCGAACGGAGGACCCGGAACACACGACACTTGTCCCCGGAACCACGACCCTCTCGACCATCGCCGTGGCGCGCACTGTCCTTCCGAACGTGCGGGACCTATTAATAAATAACAGTTTGCCACTTAAGTTTAACCGGACATCCATTTCCGGAGGACGAGGAGGGTGTGGGGTGGTGCGTGGTTGTCCACCGTGTGCCACGCGTATCGCGAAAAACTCTTCTCTATTCGGGGTCGGCCATTACCGAAATTGTAATCGACTAGGGGGGGGGAGTGGTCGGACGGCAGTGGTGGCTGCGGGCCATCGGACGACAATAGATTAGGAGGGATGTGAGGGGGGTAGGAGAAGAAAAAACTACAAAAACCGGGGCAAAACTTTTGCGCCGCGTATCGGCCGTGAAACGACAACGTCCGGCCGCCCAACTTTTATACGGTTCACGGATCTCCTCGTTCGCCACGATTATATATATATATATATATATATATATATATAAATGGGTACGCCCGTTTCATATTATACGCAATGATATAGATAAAAGTTTCCGTTCGATTGGGAATGATGAAAGTGTCCAAACGAAGAGATTTATTCGATGAGGGATAAAGTTTACACGGTACAGGTGCTCTGTCACGTCGAATCGCATGAATTGTTTTTCTTTTCTTTTGCTTTGTTTTTTGTTGTTTTTTTGTTGTTATTTTTCAGTTTGTCTCCGTCGGTCTGTTTGTCTTTTGTCGATAGATTTTCTGCGGCGCTCGAAACGAATTGCTGACGAGGAACAAAAAAAAAAAAAACTATAAACGAATACCGTATAATATATTATTAAATCGAAACTCACGCGGTCCCACAACGGGGTAGTCAAGGATACGTCCTGCGATGGAGCAGTGACGCGTTGTGTAGGTTTTATGCATCATAGGTGCGTGTGGTGGCGCCTTTGAATGAGCATACATACCGCCGATGTGAACTACTATTATAACAGTCGGCCGCTCGGAAAGACGTGTCACACGTGTGCTCCGTTCTAAGGGAAAAAGATACGAAAAATATAATATACATAATAATACACACGCACACGACGCGCGACGTCTTAATGGATATTAAATTTTATATTCTCGGTTTCAGACGACGCACGTGTGGTTAGATGTGGTGATCCGTACCGTAATTTCCAATCCCCTCGCACTGTACGAGTGTATATAGTGTATAATATAACACTTAAGACGAACAATTTTTTTTTTCAAGCGATATTATAATCTAAAAGAATCGTCTAAACATAATGTATGAAGAAAAAAATATAACATGCGTGCTAGGTAAATTAAAAATATTCATTAAAAAGAAAGAAAAAAGCAACAGTAACAATATGTTATGGAAAAAAAACAAATATTATAAAACAGTAATAATATTACGTTAAAAAAAAACTAAAACTATTCCCACTCTGTATTTCAGGTTTTTTCTCTTCAATTTGTTTTTTTTTATTACTAATAGTTTTTCATATCACCACAATTTATTTACTATAAAACATTATTATTACTATATTACTTGTGTGTGCATGATGTATAACAATGTATTATATCGTTCAATCAAACGCAGAGCCAACGTTCAAAAACGAATCGTCTTAATTACCGCGGCGAACCGATGCGATGTATAACAATAATAATTACGGTCGTTGGTGTAATCATCGACTGAACCGCATTGATATTTGTAACGCAGCTCGCGTAGGCGCAGCCATAATATACGCCATAGACTCCTGCACCCTCGCCGACGTGCTGAAAACTTGACACACGGCTTTCCGTGTTATTAGGGGCTCGCGGACTCGGCGTTGAGGTGAAGTAGACGGAATAATATAGTGTATACATGTACATAGGTACCTCCAACGGGATGAGGGGAGGGCTGAATCGGAGGAACGGGTGGGGGAGGGGGAGGAGGAGGAGAAGAAGATTTAAAACATCCTCTACGCAGTGGGTATTATTATATACGAGGGTCGTGACGGATTATCTTCTGGAAAGGTACGAAAGGGGGATTTCTGGAAATTACAACCGCGGAGACCCGTCCGGGGAATTTTCGGCTATTCCGATGCCGGCGACGGCGGCGGCGAGCGGACGGCGAGGGATAGCCGCGGTGCTCTGCAGCTCGACGGAATATTACCGAAATCCTCTTGTTTTCCACAGAACCCTTCGTTTTTTTCCCACCACTTCCCACCCCGACGTCCTTCAAGCCGCGCACGCGCTCGTTCCTCTTGGCTTTTCCCATACATACGCACCCCTAAACCCTATATACTTTCTCCACTCCGACCGCCTGCCCGCGCCGCGTTTTTGTTATTGCCTATTCAGTTTTACGCGGGCACGCGATTACCTTGCAGGGCCGTGTCCGTAATTTGTTTTTATCGTCATGTTCGCACGAATGAACGATTTAATTTTACGCGAGTAAAAAAAAAAAAAAAACAAAAAAGGTAGAAAAAAAACTAAAAGATTTTTTTTCAATTATATATATTATTATTATGCGCGCGTAATATTCTGAAGTCCAATAAATGTATAGGACTTATATATATATATATATATACCTATACGATAATACGGATACACGTCGCTTGGCGGTATACATGTTATTCTCTCTGCAGTAGTTACCGCGGATACCTATATTATTGTGAGTTCGAGAACTCTGCTCTGTAGGTATTATAAAATAATAATATATAAACATACAACGCGGTTTATACCTATATATATTATATATATCCCGCAGTCGAACGTCAAGCCTTTCTCGTCGTGTCACAATATATATATTATACCTACTCTCGCTGTCGGTTGTATTATGGATCGTGAATCCTTTGGGACACCCATTGTTTTCGATGCGCGCGTTATTTGTGTGTGACCATTTTGCAGTGCACCCCTCAAAATTTGCATTCGTATAAAAATAAAAAATACATATTATATGACCCCTGTCCCGAAAGTTTTCGAATTCGTCGATCAGCCCTATAACTCCGTTGAATATATCAATAACCACATATTGTTGTATAGAGAGAGACAGAATACATTACAATAACATATGCGATAAAATCATATTTTATATACGATTTTATTGTTTCCGCAAAGTTATGGTATTGCCACCGTATTTTAGAACTATTGCCAAAATATTCAAAATACTTGACTGGAAGTAATACGATTTAAAATATATGGAAAACTCATTTTTTTTCAGTGAGTACCTACAACATAGTACCTACTTATTCCTTGAGATTTTCAGAGTAACTAAAATAAAGAAAACATCTTCTCATATAATACGATCATTGAAAAATAAATTCAATTCACTAAAATATAATCATATATAATATAATATATTATATTTAATACCTTATTTTTAACAAAAACTTTCTATTTGATTTATTATTAAAAAAATCATGATTTATTAAAACTATTTTAAGTCAACATATTATTTTGATCTATTCGTTATTTGTTTATACAATATGTTCAGAAAAATCGCTAGTTCAAACACTTGTATCATATTATTTAAATAATAAAAAAACAAAACAAACAACGTTTTAGTTACATTTTATATTTTATTTTATGTTGTCTATACTCGACGTTAACAGTTAACAGGCTAAGCCCAGACCACTTATATTCTTTTAATATCAAATAACATGTCCTCTCGTATTATATATAAGTAATAAAATAAGCAATTATTGCTATAATGTCTTAACGGTTCTATCAGCTGTCCAAGATATGTTATTTTTTTGACCATCCCGGTCATATCTGAGATCAGACGATACACTGAGCAGAACGTGTCCGAGAACATGTGAACCGATCACTTTTGCCTTTCACGTTGAATGATAACGAAGAATTATTACGCGACGCCGCCGAAAATATAATTTTTAATTGACTGATTTATGACGTCGGCGGGTCAATCGACCGGAAAGGCAATGCGAAAACCGGTGCCAAAAATGAAATTCGGATCGGTGACGGGGCCGACTATGCGGACGAGAAAAAAATTTAAAAAAAAAACCGGGCCGGAGGAATTTTCAACCGCAGAACAATAGGGCCGAACCCGTGCGTCGCGCGTCGTTGTCGTCGTTATAATTTTTGAGTATGATATTTTTTTTTTATAATTTATAATCTCGTGTTTGTCGATCGTATATACACTGCTGCTGCTGCCACAATAATAATAATAACGATATTCTCGGGGCCTCCGTCGGAAGTTTCGTCGTGTGTTTTTGCCTTTCTGCCACGACGACGACGAAGATACCTATTACAACACAATGCCTATATAATACGTTGACGATGACGACTATAGCCGAACTATAGAGAGCAACAACCGCGTGAGTCTATAATGACATAACAAGACGTGTTGTAGGATATTGCCCAGGTGACTCGCACCGGCATAATATTATTTGATATTTCGCTACACTCGGTCCGGTTTTTTCGGAGCAGAGGGTGCGGGTGTGTGTGTGCGTGTACGTTTTCCGTTTGTTTTTTCTTTCTCGAGACCCGAATACTCCAGACGAAGATGACGCATGCGATATCATCGATCAGGAGATATGTCCAGATCGTATTAGCCGGGAATCCGGGGCGGCTCGACACAAACGCCTCACGATCATAGACTGACGCTGTGAAAAAACATATAGCATATGAGATAAATACGAGGGGGGAAGGTCTGAAAACTCAAATGATTGCAGTATAATAATATAATATTATGTATCTATATACATATTATATTCGAATATGTGTAGGTAAGTCGTCGAGTCCGGAGACGATTGAGTTATTTATTTTTATGCTGATCGATAGCTATGATTTCTTACGACTTTATTTTTTTTTCTCTCACTCTCCTCGACCGTCTTACCTAACAATATAATCATAAGATCAGGAGTGCATATTATTATTATTTCTGCTGCAACAATAATAATAATAATAATAATAATAATAATAATAATAATTAAGAAAATAACAATCGCCCGAAAAGGATATACACAGCGGCGGCGCCGACATAATATTACAAACTTATAACAATATGATATGCAGTACCTATTAAATAGACAGTTTTCTGCGTTACGTAACGCTGCTGACTATAGGGAAAATCAGGCAGAGGGTAGTGGAAATCTGCAGTAGCGTTGCGTAATTAACGGCGTGAGAATTGATGGTGGGCGCTGTAGATGATGGGCGTGGTGAACGGAAAACTTTAAAAACGGAAGCATATTCCGCGATCAACGCGGGTAGGTGGGCATTATAATATTATTATTATTATTATAATGATGTAAAACGCCGTCTGAAAATATATTATAAATACCTACTTGTATAATATATTTATATATATATATTTTTTAAAGAGATACAAAAATAAGCCATTCACATAAATTTACCTTTCTTTTAAGAATCCGATTTTATCGATAAAAACGTTCAATGAGATGACAAAAATAAAAAAATAAAACAGGTTTTTTTTTTATTTATTTCGAATTTTATGACCGTTAATGTTTCTAATAAATTGGTAACCGAGAAATAGTATAAAAACTTCTTTAATTTTTGAAAACATCGAATGTTAAACCGGAATGCACTATTAACTCTCATTTCACGCTTATATAGGTATTTTATTTATCGTTTTAAAGAAAATATTCTACTACTAATGCGTGTTAACGAAACGCCCAGAAGTGAACTTAAATCACATAATAATTTAATAATTATTATAGGCAATCTCGATGATTCTGGTATGTGTTATAGTATTATACACAATATTACAATCTATACTACCCAATTTTTCGTACTTTGTAAAATTAGTATAGAAAGGCTGCGATTGATGATATCAATAACTTTTTGTAACACAATTAATTGTTCTATTGAAATTAATAACAAAAAAATCGACCGCACCGTATTGTATATTACTAGAATGTATCTGATACTGCTAAAGCCATTCAATTTGCACAATTAAACGAGAAAACAATAAGAACGTGACCTAATTTTAAATTAATTAAATTAAAATATTTCAACAATTAAATCACAATAAAAGCAAAGTAATGTTACAATGTATACAGTTCTATCTAAGCCGAGTTCAAGTGTAACCCGACTATTTACAAAATACTAAAACTAGCTTGTACATAAACTACTTTAAATAATTGTTACATCCACCCAAGCATAACAAGGTACATTAGTTAGCTACATTTAATTTAATAATTTTCGTACCACTCATGTGTACATTTTACATTTATTTTAAACATTTTGTTAGCATTTTGTTATTTATTTTCGTATAATTTTATAATAACTGGTGACGTCTATAATTAGTTTTTCCAAAACTTTTCGAATTTCCCTTACTTATGTAACACAAACGCATAAACAAAAAAAAAAAATAAACATTTATTTTTTTATATAAATAATGAAAATATAATAATTCTAACGAACAGGTTTCATATATGATTTGAATAACAATATAATAATAATAATAATACATAATAATAATTAAATATAAAATTATACGAAATAAACTCCGCGCTGAACGAGGGGAAGAATAATGATAAATATATTAAGTGTAGAAAAAGTTTGTATTTTTATAGCAGTCCTATGAATTATTTATGATGTGTGCTTAAAATTGTGTTCAAAAATATGTATATAGACACATGATGTAATTTAATTTGTGTGTCACATTTAAACCTTTTAAGTCAAATGGGAATTTTCTAGACCTCTTTTAGGGCAACTGTATCTAAATTGCGCACATAATATAATGGCAATAACCATAATGGCTACTGAGTAGCTTTAATACTATAATCTTCAAAGGGGAGTACGAGTAATTTGGTTCGCATTGATTTACGTCTGGAAAACGACAGTCGTACGCACATATTTATTTATATTCTAAAATAACATTTATGTTATAACGAATTTACGATTCCGTTTAACCGTTGTTTTAATTGGTTTTCATTGATAATATTTTTATTACGACTTCGCCGGCGAAGGAAAATCAATTACGAATAAATTAAAGTAAAATCAAAATACAAGCTCGATAAAAAGAGGTTATCTATATATTATATACGGTTGCATGGTGACATAGAAAATATTTAAAATTCCGGTTAGCCGTTGAAAAGTAAAAAAAAATCTATTATTTGTAGACTCGTAAAAATCGGAAGAATATAATACAGCTTGCACCACTGCAACGGCCGCCCACTTGTCCATATCTGGAACGTCGGGTCGAAATCGTATTCGGGAGACGAAATCACCATACCCACCCGACCCGGCATTGCCTTTTTCTCGTCGTCGCTTCGCCGTCCTGTTTGATAATATACTCGGGGTATATAATAATAATATTTTATATTCTCGGGTTCATTAAAAACATAAACCCGAAAACGAACGTACAACAATATAATATTGTTATTATAAATGTTTTTTTTTCCTCCTCACCGGTAGCCCGACACACACACACACACACACACCACATAGTCACCTTCTCAGCGGGAGTGCTGGCCAACTGCGCGACGCGGAGCAAGAGACAGCAGCAGCTGACTCGTACATATAATATACCTGAGGGAGTATATTTTTCCTTTATTATTGTTACTGTTATTATTATATTTTTTTTTTATTTTCACAAAGAAACGGATACGTGTACGAAAGATACTGCGTGTATATTAAAAGACCTCTTCATCCCGTAAAAATGTGTATATTGTCACACGCATTACATTATAATATACGGCGACGATATTTCTATACACCGCGGCCCCCTCCCCCTTGGGTGCGAAACTCGCCGTTGTCGGTCGGACAGAATACACGGCAGGTATATACTATTACAATATAACATATATTATATATAAAGATATTTTATGGTAAGCGTATATATATATAATATGCAAGTCAAAAGGTTGAGCGGAGCGTAACCCGCGAGGAGGCGACAAAACATCTGCTGTCCGGCGGCGGCGGTGGCTCGTGATTTACTCTTCGGGACATTATTAAAACTGGTGATAAACAGCGGGCCTTTTCGTCTCCCCTCCCCACCGCGTTACCCTTCCTCGACGACTTTGGACGATCGGCGGTGTATAAGGCATTCCTAGGGGCTTTTGTGTGCGCCGGTGATACTTCTCTCTGTCTCTGTCTCTGTATCTCTCTTTCTCTCACCGTCTCTCTCTCGCTCCCTCTCACTCTCTCTCATTCCACCTCTGAAAATATTAATCGTGACCCCGACATCTCGAATCGCCCTCCATGCCGTATAAATCATAAGCTAACATTATATTGGTTTTGTGAACGCAGAAGGGATACACCGTGTGCGCGTTTGTGTGTGTGTGCGCGCGCTCGCATAATATATAATACGTATATAAGAACTATTATGTATAATATAATATATAATATATATAACGCGTTATATTATATCTCATTGTTGTGTGCTCTGTGGCAGAAAACTGCTAACGTCCCGCTCTCGACTAGTTTTTATTTCTACGCCATTGACGAGCGTTATAAACGTATCAATAATACGACGGCGGCCGTCGATCGGAAAACTTTGCGTGTCGTAATATCATCGTAAAGGCCCTGCGAGTATAATGCACACCATCACTCGTACGATGGGAGAGTATAATATAGGAATCGATTGAAAGCTGACGGAAAATATTCGTTGAAATTATGTTATAATAACATGTTAATAATGCAAGACTGCAGAAGATGGGTGTCCATTCGGTGAAACAATATTATAGGAATAAGGTATAGAGAAGAGCTTATATTATTATCGTATCGATTAAACACTGCACTGAAGAACGACCGATCGATTAGTACCAAACATAATACTATTACTATTGAATTCCCATACTATCGAGTCGATGTGTTTTTTTTCCGTCGAGACAGAATAGTCGCTATATGGGTAATGTCTGTTTGATTTCAAGGCTAGTTGTGCGCAATTATATTATTATTTGTTAATTACTATCCGGCCATATATACATATACATTTTTTTTTAAATACCGCGATCCATCACGTGTGTCACGATATAAATTCCATGCCGATATAATATATTGCATCGGACTAATTCACTCTATACTACTGTAAATTGTACTATAAGTTATTGGCGCCTAGTGACGAAACGGTGATCGAAAAGATAATAATATTTAATGAAAACGAGGAGTAAATCATTGAGGCTGCACTGCTACAGAGTATAATATAGAGTTTGAATATTTTAACTTATATTATTTAAAACCGGGACAAACATTTTTTTGCTCAGTTTCAACATGGATAAAATCTTACCACTCATCCAGTCTCCATGGAGTCTCCAGTCATGCATAGGATTTGGGTTCACTTACTTCACTTACATTGAGTTTCTTGCAGCTATATTTAGCATCTTTATATAGTGAATTTGAGATAGTTTTTAACTTTGTAGTGAAAAACCAAATATTTTATGATGAAATCAACATAAAATTGAAATTTGTAAAATCGGCCGTCTCAAAACACTTATCCGGACACCGGGACGCTTTAAAACCTGGAGTACAGTCCACAAAATATCCATGACGTTACTAAACCTAAATACATAAAATTATACTGTAATATTATTGACCTTTGACAACCGACACTAGGACGGACGGTAGGGACAACACGTGTAACGAACATATTCATATTATATTATTATTATTATTTAATTATTACTTTAACGTGTGTAGTTGTACACTCGACACTCGTCCACGTGCGACAATCCTGTGTCACGTATATTATGAGCTGCGATAGCGAGCTCGGATTTCAATGACTTGAGTTTCGCTCTCGGTGTTAAAATAAAATTCATACCATGTATACGGTATTAACACCTTAGGGCGCGGACCACGATTCGCGTCAAGTGTGCAAACTCGACTCGAGTTAAACACTTGTGTGCGAACAACACGTTTTAATATTATTATATAAATAGACATAGACGTACGCCACGGATGACGTGCGAATTACAGCAGGTAGTCGTATTTCTTACGTAGTCACACAGACGACACAATATGCCGTACGCTACTAAAACAATATTATATTATCTACTTAAGTTGTCCCGCGCATTATTAAAATTTATAATGATAATCCCTAGCAAAAGTCATCTCGTTTTCATCCTTACCGCTATCACGTGACCCGGCGAAAACGTATCTCATCATGAAGCTGCAAGTGTGGTTTTCTCACCAAGTTATGGGTGGGTGGCGGAAATTGTTAAGGATAAGAAGGATCGTACATCAATAGCACCGACCAGCGGTAAAGTAAGATACATGATTTGTACAAAAAAAAAAACACAACTCATAAAAATACTAAATATGAGCATAATATTATAATCTTCACACTATAATCTTCCATTTAAAATGTCCTAGATTATAGGTTTATAACTAGACTATTAATATTAATATTTCTGTGATAACATGCTACACACCTATAAATATGCCATTCCTGCAAAGTGCTTAGGTACAAACTTTTTCCTTATCTACAATTTCATACTCAGATAATCAACGTTTTAATAATAATATAATATAGTTGGCGTACCTACGACATTTTGGTTGGTAGTCAAAACTAAACTCTGAATAATTGTTCGGCGAAGTTGACAAACGCGGCGGCGGTCGTACTGCATACGGTTTTCTATTTTCTATTTTAGTTTTCTATAATACCTGCCTGATAATCTGATCGAACAAAGTCGATTAACATTTGCGTCTTTTACGCACGACGTATAAGGATCTCAAACAGCTATTATAATAATATGTAGTACCTACTAAGATAATAATAATATATTATAGTCGTGTTAAAGTCGGTCAATTATATTGTTTTGCATTCGAATCCATAGTTGTTGTTGTAGTTGATTCGTCCGACTCTGCATTAAAATTATAAACATTCACGTACTATAATATAATAATAATATAGGTACCTACATAATATTATTATGTATTGTATTTGCTGTTTGAAATTTTCGGATCACTGATCGCGCAGTACTTACTCTTGCGTGCATCCTTTTACAGCACAGAACGTGATGCGGGTGGCTCGATCTCGTTTCGCCGCAACCGCATCGTCCGCCAACACCGGAACATTATATATATATTATATGATAGTTGGTACCTATATACACATTGTAATAATAATAATAATAATATAATATAGTGTGCGCGGTGCCCGTCATTTGCATACGGAAAAAGATAAAATAGTTTGCTCACGTCTTTGTCCGACGACGATATTATTATTTTATCAGATGTACATGTGTGTGGAATGCGAACGATTCCGTTCCGGGAAATAATAATTGCGACCGCGGAATATCGGATTATTGCTTATCTATGTATTTGCGTGCGAAGGGTGAAAATAATATTATGACTGTTTTTCACGTTTGGTCGATCAAAAGAGGTCGAACGAATGATATATTTTTTATACATAATACGTATAAAAAAATACCTTTCCAACGACTCCCACAGCTGCAGTGGGTGAGGGTAAAAAGCGATTTTTAAAAAACGATAGCAATAAATAATATACGCATAATATATTATGTATAGGCGTACAATAATAATATAATAATATAATATACAGTCGAACCTCGATGAGTGGAAAACCTTATTAAGTCGAAAAACATTTGCCTAATTTAACCTGACCTATAATAATATATTACCTTAGTAAGTCGAAAACTTCGACAAATCGAACAAATTTAATTTACCTCGTATTTCGAATTTCACGAGGTTCCACTGTACCCATGTAATATAGTACCCGCGTATAATGCGTAATAATATCATATCATAAAGGCATAAACGGTATAATACGATAATATTATGCCTTTAGAGTGGTAAAGAGACTTTGAACGCGGTAAAATGCCATCAGACAATAATTATTATATTTTATTAACCGATCTGAAAACTAATTTCATCGAGAATTATTCATATCCGGCGCGGTATGTCACGGTGGGGTCTTGGTAATCGCCCAGAATGACATTTATGAACGCGGCACTCGGAGACATATCAAAATTAATTCGATTTGATTTATAATATTTGCCACTGTTTCATAATACAATATAATATTGTAATATTTCGGCATTTGTATAATTTAATGATATATATAATTTCGTTGGCCAATGAATTGAGAACGACTCGCTTTTCTCGGCGTCTCCGCGATATCGACTTGTTGTCACTCAAGAATGAGAAACGCCTTCTGATTAGCAATTCCGTATCAAGTCCCCTTTCAACTGATCAAACAGTGTGTTCCCTTATCCGATTCAATGCACTTTTACTCCCGGTTTACCTTGCTGTTAATTAAACGACGATAATGACGGATAATCAAATCGCTCTATCAGTAGTTGTGTAGGTATATATCAGTTGTAGTTTTTGGGTATATATATACCAATCTAAAAGCTTTCGGTGCTTATAAATAATAATAATAATAATCATGATGAGAAAAATACAGCAAAAGCAAATCATCGATTCCGCATGACGACGACAAATAAATCGTCGTCACTAACTATATTATAATAATAGTCGTGATTTGGCTTCGTCGAGTGTCACAATTATATTATATTTCCATCGATACCGCAAGCGCCCGAGTGCGACAACTATATTATAGTAATATATATATATATATTATGCAACTGCGTTTTGATAAATGAGCTGCAATTATTGCTGTACATAAGACCCACGATTCCATCGATTTATGATAATTTAGTCGGTTTCCGGAACCTGCAGCGCCAACTGCTCTTATCACACACCCCTCCGAACGCACTTAACTTTACCAAGTTTGGAGGCATAAGTTTGGCAGCGTGGTCGTGATCACAACATTTACTTGGGATGCAATTATTAATAACTCTATACTCGCGTATACTTCAAGAAAACGTGCACCGCTGCTAGCAATTTGCTTATAAATAATTATCTTGAGATTATTACCTGTATATATGTATATATAATTTTAATGGAAAGCGCGTTGTTTATTTATCCAGTCGAGTTTCACGCAATTCGCTGTACAAATATTATTTTGTATTTTATATTTTAAAAATAAATGCTAAAAAAGAACAACAATAGTTTACGAAATTATTTTTATTATTTTTAAGTTTCATTAACCGTTGCCAGCAATTTTTTAAAACAGCATTTTCTTATTAAGACATTGTAAAAAAATATGTCTTATTGTTATACCTAAACAGTTTTTCAACATTTTTATTGGAAGCTATTTTTTTTTTTTTAATCATTATTTTCTCTCCGATTTTAAATTCCTGAATAGTCTTTAAATTCAACGACGCTACATTTTAGAATATAATATAATATAATCGAATCGCATGCGTGACGGATTCGTTAATAATAATAAAGTAAAAACGACGAGCATAAATAGATATATAAATCATTTTTAATTCTAATAAATCATATTATTTTAATGCACCTATAGTTATTGTATTATATTGTTATTTCAAACGATAATTGGATGTCATGCAACTGGCAGGTTCTGAAAAAATATAAAATAATTTAGTCGAAATCGTAAAATGTCGCTTCGCCGTATTTCCGCGCATTATATTATTGTATAGTCATTGTGTTTTATTAAAATGTAGTCTAAACACAAAATATCTCATCGTTTTCCATATTATTACTGTAATATATTCACTACGAAAATATTATATAATAATATATTATTTAAATACATTAGAATATTATATACACGACCCGGTCCACTTGCGTAAAGCTATTATTAGTAGCGTCCGTCATAATACGCGCTCATACTAATAATTCAACCTAGTAGCGTAGTTATAGTTGTGAGTAGTAGTAATAACAATAATAATAATAATAACAATAATAATATGCCATGAGGTAGCTGCTACTTGTGTCCAGGGCAGACGGTTGGACGTCGATCGAAGAAACCGCAAGAATAAAAAATATAACCTTACGGAATATAACAATAAGCAATTATTTTTTTTTACGACGCAGTCACAATAATATTTTGCACCCAATACGCGCATATTATAATATAATATTATAGCCGGCAAAAGTATATTATTATTATTATCATTATTATTACGCAGGTGGGTATAGGTACCTATAATATGTATATTATACGTATTATATTTTTGTCTCGCGTGTTCGTGGACGACTCGAAAACTCTAAATCGGCACCACACGGGCCCGTCCTCGCTGCTCATTAAATATGTACGTACAAAAACATCGGAGGCGTCCGCTTTCGTTGAATCTTTAATGCCCCGCAATTTATGTACCCTCCCCGCGCCGAGAGAAATCGTAAATTTTTTATTGCCCATCGTCAGACCGGGTCCCTCCCCCTATATCATATACCGTAGCGCATATTATATACCATGCGTATATAACGGACCTCCTGAACTTGGGGGTTGATCTAGAATCCTGCAACACTATAATATTTTAAATCACATATTACCTATTTTGTGTATATGTTGTAACACGCACGCACGCACGTGTGTGTGTGTACGTGTATGTGTGAGCATGTGTGTGTAGGTGTGTGTGTGACTTTCTACTTTCCATACTACCGCGTTTCAGAAATAGTCTTACTAGTTACTGGACATTTATTTTGAAGAGCAACCGAGAATGCAGTTTATTTCAAAACTCAATTATTCAAAATGTTTTTAATAAATGCAATTATACGTATATACCCCCAAACGCCGTTCAGATGCAAATTCGACAGCTATTTAGAGGGGAGCACGACTGAAGTACGCGTTTTCATAAGCCCTAATCAAACGTTTTCATTAATTTGTGCCGTGCAACTCTATATAGAATGTATATTTTAGCAATAATTTTTATTTTTCAAATGCAATGCAAAACATATTTTATTCATACACCCTGCACGTCTCTCGGATGCGAACACCGCGTAAATAAACGCGAATATTGTTCACTCGTTTGAATTAGGTGCGAGATAGGCATCACGTTTGGGGTTAACACGGCCATTTTCGATGGCGATAACCATCAGACAATAAGTTCGGATCAACAGCTGCATCGTCCTGCAGACGGATAATGAAAATATATAAACATGAATACCTAGGTATAATGCGCGTATAGCGTTTGAAATATAAATTTAATGTACTTACTCTGTCGAATTGTTCGTATTGGGAACCGAAGCCTCAAAGGACCCGGTTTCGTCAAAGCGAACACAATGAAAGTAATAATAATAATATCATAATATAATATTATTTTGTACATGATAATATAATATATAATACCCACTGCCGGCTATAATAACAACATGCGGCAGTCATTCGAATCTTGGGAGTATTGAAAGGCCTCACGACAGCTTTATTATTATAATAACCGTGTTCTCTGAAATACCTGTACCCACCTATATAGGAATAACTATTATATTTTACAAAAATCCACCCTGTTTCGGACGGAGAACGCATTCATAATATTATATGAACATTCCAAAATGTATAAAATTTACAATTTTGAAATATTCACGACTGCTCGCATTGAAATTCGTACCTATAACATCGTAGGTAAATGACCAACACACGGTACGATTTGCTTACCTTTAAATATTAATCAATAATAAGTCTATATTGACTCTATACAGTATTATACAGAAATATCAGTGTGAAATGGATTATTCTGTGCTTAAAATCTGACACTCGAGACAATACGCACTGTTGTGAAAACGCTTGATCCATCTCTGAAAATATATTTACCCATCTTCGTAACTGCAGAGCTATGGGATAATGATAATGGCGTGTGTAATAATATTATATGGGTGCCGTTGGACTTTGGCTGTGTAGTATGTACCGTACACGATCGTAAACGGCGCGTGATATGACTTTTTCGAACGCGAGATTCGTATATAACAATATAATGGGTAACAACCTACAACATTGTGTAAAATATCGCGGTATCATGGTCAGATTATCCGCTAAACCATACCCACGGTATACAACAAAGCGTGCTTGCATTTTTGATGGTTCCTCGCGGTGACTTCATCGGTGCCGGCTTTTCTATAATATATCCGAAATATTATTATCGTTATGTGCACAATACGCGAGACCTCGATGCCAAGTGCACTAGTGTGTGTGGGAGCCTCTTCTGTTAAAGTAAGACTGATATTTTTCCATTCCGCTTTCGGTTTAAACGATTTTTAATGCCACTCACACAGCGTGATCCACGGAAAACTGCTCTGCACCTTCGAGCGAACGGCACACGCCAAAACGATAATAATATACAGCAGGTATACACACACAATATTATTATAATAAGAATTTTAAAAATACTATTATTATGATTTACGACCGCAACCATCGCCGCTGTATTCGTGTACAAAATATAATATATAATGATATTATTGTGTACGAAGTATATTATATTATTATTATGACATTATGGGTACTACGGTTTACCGTCTTGTTGCTACCGCACAAGAGTAGACAAGTACCTATTTTGTGTGAAGCGCAGTGGGTAGGTACCTACTACCTATAGTATTATGTTATTTGTCGTACATAGACGTGGACGAGTTAAAAATTATAGTGTTAAGTTATTCTTAACAAAGTTATAAGTATTATTAACGAATATTGCTTTGTGTTTAAGTAACTTTTAACTTGACGAGTTAAAATTTGTTCCATGATATGCAGTTACTCCAGAGTTACCACAATCAATAATCAATATTATAAACCCTTATAAAGCTTAAAACATGTTTTGTTTTAGACAAATTATTGTTTTCGTATGGAAAAAATGGCAAATATTAGGTGATTATAAAAATATGTAATGTTATGTGAAATATCTAATGTAAATACTGAATATTGTAGACTGTCAAAGTGTTAAATGAATATTATTTTATAAATACGATTTAATGTGAATGTCCATAGAAAATTATATTCTTATACATTTTAATTTAAAATGTCCATAAAATATATCTGCAGACAACCCAGTTCTATAATTAAGTGGTAGGTGCCGTAATCTCTTGAATAATTATTTTTAAATTATCAAAAATCAACCTTGCCAAATAATAAGTAACTTTTTTTTGTGTATTTTAACATTTAAGTTACCTACTTTTATTTATTGTTGGTAATTCATTATTTGTTATTCATAATTTATTTAACTTCCAATTTTTCGTGTTTAAAACATGATGAGTAAGTTTAAACTTAAATTTTTGTGTGTCAACTTAACACTATTAACGAGTTGAAAAAATATGTTAACTTGCTCAGCCTTAATATAATATTATAGTATCGTTGTACCTACGGTTGAAGGGGATACAAACAAAGTTATTTAGAACGTCGTCGCCGAGAAAAAAATAAATACAAAATGCACCGAACTCACCAGTGTTCAACATGATATGTCGACCTCGCCGTTGTATTGTCCGGTACACATAAATACATAATGTAGATACCCGATATATTATTATACTGTACTTTTTATGGAGGTATATATATATATAAGTAAATATAATATTATGATCGAGCACGAGAGGTGTTAATGCACTGATTTATGGTGTCGGCGATCGACGTATTGTAATATATATATAATGAGAATATCGTAATAGAAAATGGGTTGGCTATAATATAATATAATATATAACATAATAAAATCGAAAACGATTTCTAGACAATATAATGACGATAATAATATTATGTCGAGTGACCTTCGCGCACGTCAAATCTGTCTCGACTTATTGTAGAAAAACGTACTATCTGCTGCGGCGTCCTTCGGTTCCATTTTTTTTTTTTTTTTAATCAAAATTCTTTATTCCAGTTTTCATGAGAAATATTTAAAAAAAACAATAATAAAATAATGTATTTGTATATACAGTACCATAATATTATTTTACTATATTTATTTGAAAATAACCTCTGCTCCCATAGTAATATTTAATCAAAATATTATATAATCCCTTTTGATTTTCCAAAAATAATTGGCTTACATAGTTTCGCTTCCGAGTAGCTTTGGGGCAACCAAATATTTCGGCGGCAGATTTATTAAAAATGTTATGCCCGCCTATTGTTATTAAATAGCTCTTTATTTAATATTATATTATGCGAAAAGGGGGGGAAATGTCGGATGGGAGACATGGTCTGAACGTCAACATTGTGTTGTATATATACACCCGCGAGATACCTTACAAGGCGTGCGACGACTTTATTAATACGGAATTCCATCATTCGCTGTCAAAACACATATTGGAGTAACTCCGTATCAAAACACGAGGGATGATGAGGCTAAAAAACTTGTGGGCATATATTATTATGATAAAGGAAGAAAAAAGTGAAGTAAAAAGGGGTCGTCTGAAATATGTTCAGGTGTCGATATTATTATTTCCGTCGTGTTTTGTTCACTCGTTATTATAATATATTATGTTATGTATGTATATGAAATATTGTATGCATGCATTATTGTTATTATTATTACTATTATTACTCTGTCGAATTTTTATTCGTTACGCTATTCCTACACCGACACCGCTGCAAGACGCACTCAAACATTTTATTATTATTATTACTATTACTATTATTTTTACTAGAGATTACGATGAAAATCCATCGCGTGATACAATTTTATGGCACTCTAGACTGAAAAAAAAACGGAATGTACACTCGCCGTGTAAACAAATTTAAATTTAGTCTCGCTTCGTATTCAATTATTCGAAACGTTTTGTTTGAACAGAGCTGGCACTTGCTTAACAGATATTTTATTCTACACGTGCAATCAAAAGGTTCTAAACTGCTCTGCCGAACTCGATCAATATAATATTATCTGCGATCGACGAACTCGTACAACACATTATTTCAATTACAAAACAATACATTTTCAAACGTTATGTACCAGAAACAATAATGGATTACTGCTTTGAAAAAAGTAAAAGTGTTTAATATACATTTGTATCGTTTTCAATTATTTTATTAAATTACAATATACTATTATTAGGTACCTAATCGTTTTTTACTTAACATTTTTTTATATATTTATTTATGTTATAACGTGTAACAGTGGTTATTTTCTCATAAAATATGATAACAAATTAATAATTTAAGTAGTTTTACAATAAATTCTAATATAAAATATTTCTTCCCATGAACCTTGGTTGTGACCTGTGAACATTTTATAAATTAGCTTTGACGAAACGGTAACGTATAAAAATAAATCAAATTTAACTCCCCCAAATGTGGTGAAAATCCTCCCAGTGAACTGTACACAGGTACTTCAACTAAATTGAAATAAATATTTTGGTTTATGTTATTTAATTTTTTATGAAAAATGATGTAATTACTATACCCATTTACAAAACTCAAGTTTGTCTTAAAAACGAAATAAAACCAAAATTAAAAATATAAAAATTCGATTATTTTAGTAAAAATTAGGGCAGAAGAAAGAACGGTGATTATAATATTGTATCGTTATCGTTATTAACAACGGTTATTTTAAAAGAAAAAGTCCATAATTTATTGTGTTCACCAGGGAAAGAACAAAAAAGCGTTCTTTGAATCGCCATCCATCGTTGCATGGCCGAGTGTACAGAAAGGCTTTCGGTGTAAAAAGTCAGCTTTTCTCCTCTCTTCCCGGAAACAAGCACATGCACACACCCACTCTTGCCGAACGCATTTGCATAATTCGATAGCTACGGACGTGCGTTTTTTCCCCTCCCGAGCCGACGACACGTGTCTTACTAACGGTTGTATATTATACAAGTCACTGAAAATCCAACGCGAATACAAAAGTAAAACCACGATTTTTCGTTATCGCATTCGGTCGAGTTATCGGCTGCTGAAGAAACAGACTAGTTCTTAAGCGGCGGCTCGAAGCTGTACATTACGATATTATAATATTGCGTATAATATATTATCATTACGACGCACATGCGCCGTGCATAGTGCGCGACGCCGGATCGTCTGCCCTCGCCTGTTTGATAACACATCTCGCTCGTCGGCCGAGTTTATGAAACGGATAAGGAAAAAGGAAGAAGTACCTACAACTATACTGTGTAACTGCCTGCACTATTATCGCGGGTTCCGATTTCTGGCACTGCCGACGGCCGAGGATTTGCGGCTTATCTCAGGGGGGTAGTAGGGCCCGACGCACGTTCTTCATTCGTTTTCCTCATTTGCCCCCCGAGTCCCGACGTTCGCAGATTATAATATATACGTAATGTACTACACTCACACTCACTCACTCACACATAAACATACACACACACATGCAAACTCACACTCAGACACACTCACTCACACACGCTAACATATATTACGGTATTATTTATTTAATGTTATATGTTATCGGAGCGTGCGCTTTTTGCTTCATCCTCTGCTGGGGCCGGCAAAACGCCCGAAAACGTGTGTTTACGGTCCTATATACTGTCTAGGGCGGCCGACCCATTAGACGAGTACAATGTATACGCATAATACATAATATTATTACACCGCCGTCCTCATCATATACCGCGGTCGTAAATGGAATCGCCGCGGAGTGTCCTATATATTATTATAATATACCGTAGTCGGTGACATCATATATATATATATATAATATATTATGATTATATATCATATATTGCGTATTATATACCCTTCTTATATACATGCGCATCTGTCACGAGACCGTGTTTCCACCGTTCCCCGCCGTCGCCACGGGCGTCACGTGCGCCTCAATTATTGATGATTAAATCGGGATTTCGACTCCTCCTCCTCCTCGTCATCGTCATTCTCCTCCTCGTCGTCCTCGATGTCGTCGTCGTCATCCTTCACCGCCGGCCCGCGCGCCCGACCGGAGGGCGGCGGACGGCACGGCATCGCCGATCGACAGGCTATTAATTTATTTTTTTCTTTCATTCCTTTCCCCGCCGGTCGTGCGCCTAGGGGGGCTGAAAATGGCGAAACACACTGATGGGGGAAAAAAAAAATCTGCCTTTAATCTCCCAAAGAGGAGGCGTTTGATTTGACGTCGGCGGTGACTCTGAGTTTTCGGAAAACCCATTTTTTCCCCAAAACGTATACAAACGCCAGGCCGTCTTATTATTCTAAATTACATTATTTCCTACTCAGTTTTCTTCGTATTTTTTCACCGTTTTTCCTCCCTCTAACTGCTGTCGCTGAATCGCTCCGGGTGGAAAACCACTGACGGGAGTGGGGTCCAGGACAAAAGCTTTGCTCCAACAGGCACCCGAAACTCCCGGAGAATCAGATGTCGTCGCGCTGTTCGTGACGCGCAAGCAGCATTACAGGGGAAACGCTCCCCTACACGAAAGGGTTGTGTGTGTGTTTTTTTTAATCACTCTTAGTCGGAAAAAGTGATTTTCAAAACACGCTTTCTTTTTCTCACGGTAGTCGCATCGTTGGATCGTTAATCATAATTAAAACTCGAATGTTAATGACATGAACGCGCGCACAATTGCAAATGACAAATTCAACTTTCGGTAACGTTAAAATGATGATGAATTTCCCCTGTGAAAACCTATTAGAGCACAATATAATTTACACACGCGATCATCAAAACGGACGATTCTATAAAGCCATTACTCTAACATCGTGTCCCATGATATTATTTTTCTTAAAAGGATACTTACCTAAAATTATTTATTTTAAAGGAGCAAATTAAATATCAAATAACAAAAATGTAATATTATGTATGTTCAAACATATCATATTTAACAATATAATATTATATTATTATGCACATAATTTAGTAAATTAAAATATTTTATAACAAGTTTGTTTATTAGCATAATTTTTTTGTTTTTTTTAAAAGATCTATAGATTAACAATTGTTTGAGGAGTATCATGGGCGTTAATTGTAGTTAATAATCTAATCAGTTATTCGACTTCCAACGTATTTCTTTTTTTTTATTATAATCGTACACAATAAAACAGTAAAAATGTATCCAATTGAATACTATATTGTAATAGACGCATAACGAAATAAAGTTTGACCATTATTGATAAATGAAACCCGAGTAAACATTTCAAGTGACTGTTTGTTATAAGCACTTGAATTCAACAGTGGTCTGACGAATTCATTTTTTATTAGATTTTGTAAACTATTCTATGAAACAAGCTAACGTAAATAATAAAACTCTAATAGCGTGTTTTCAACGTAATATATTTTCAACGTTTTCCGGGGTCATAAAGGCAAAGAAGTATATCACATAAAAGTCCCAATTTTAAAAATACTTAAAACTTTTGGAGGAGATCGAAGTATTTTGAACTTTGGATACATTACTGTAATGAAATCCAATATGTAAGATTAAAAAAAAAAAAAAAAATGTAATTCGAGTAACTTAACTACCATGACAACCGTGGCATTATCTTACAATGTATCTTGTTTTTAAATCAAGTAATACTACTAAAAACTCTATTTTTGTATATTATTATGTCTTCTCACCATAAAAGCAATAATTTGAAAAACTTTTAAAATATTATAAATTCCGCAAATCTAATTTGCATTTTAGTTTTCAAAATATCGGGTGCATTTCATTTTCATATTAATGAAAGTCAGATTAAAACGTAACATATATTATGGGATCTCCGCCCTAATTAATGAACCAGCTTTTATAAGTAAAATGTCCTGTGTCAGTGCAATTTGTTAAAATGTAAATAAACAAAAAATGAGGGTTTATGTTGCAAAACAAAATACCATCATAATTTACATAACAGTATAAACATTAAGTTGGGGAAAACATTAAAAAATAAGAGTTTATTCATAATACCGTTACTATATATTTTTTTTTTTTTCATGAAATATGATTTCGGCTGACCTACCGAATAAAATTAAATTCATGACGTCGTATTATACCTTTCTGTTTGTCATTGAAAATAACACATAATATTATATAAAGACATATTTTATTTTTCTATATCAGAAAGCAGTAGTTGCAGCCTGCAGGTGTGTCGTGTGTATTGAAAAAAGTATATCCTTTGTTGAAAAAAAAATAAAAAAATATGATGTTTCTCAAATAGACCTTTTTGATGGGAATTTTTACCTTTGTTACTACAATTTTCAAAATATTGTTTGCCATGATAAAAACCGCCCAAACAGATGTTATACCAAGACGATTTATTATTATAATATCTCAACTAATCACAAATACAGTAAGAGAATTTTTACCCGACAGCCAAAGAAAAAAAAAATAACAAATCGAATTATTATGTTTTTGTACACTCTCGAGATGGGATTCATTAAGTATGCTAAACAATAAACTTGTCGCATTTGAGGATGTCTATAATATTACATAATCAGCCTTACCTCAAATATGGGGACGTGTATAAGATGATAAATTAAATTAATAATAAACGGACATCTATTATAGTAATATACATATCTAATATTATGTATAGCTATTCAAACGTTGGTAGTAAGTCTATAATATTATTATATGAAGTTAAACGTTGTACGAGCCTCATTCGTCGATGATGAAAATAATATATTTTTAGGCACACGGGCAAGCGGTGTTGCTTTTCCCGGAAAATCGAAACATCGTGTGTAATTTTTTATAATATTATATTATATGTAACATATTTTTTTTTATGAAACGTTTTTTTTCATCCCAAATTCGTCTCAACTTTTTTTTAGGAGTTGACGGATTTCGTGTTTTTATGCCACGGCGTTACGTTTTTCATTTTGGATTTCTCTTCAGAAAATTACAGCTCATTACCGCTTTACGGTTTGTAGAGGGACCTTTGCCTATATAGAGATTATAAAACACAAAGTTCGAGTTGTATTAGATTACTTTTATCGCGCTCAAAAGTTTTGATTCATTGGTCAATAAAGATATCGCCTCACCTATACACGCCTTATATTCACAAGTTTAAAATTTTATTATTACAAGTTTTTCATAGGATTATATACGTGTTATTAATATTTTTTTTAATACTATTATATCAGAAGCTATTGTACTATCGTCTTTTGTCTTTACAGTAGTTTCAGAAGATGCATTTTTTTTTACGGAGTCCGTTTTATTAAATCTTTTACGAAAAAAATCTTTATAAAGATCTACAGATGTTAGTCGCTATTATTATAATATATAATAATATTATAATTAAATTGTTAAGAATCGACAGACTAAAGTCGTACCGACACACGCCTTTATTCCGCTATAAGAAAAACTATTAATTTTCGATCGGACACGAATCAGCATTTTTATGCGATTAAAAAAATATGAAATTTGTGAAAATTTGGAACTCGACTACGACGATGGGAGCGGCCTATTCTATTATAATATTATCAAATCGCGTTTCGGCAAGTCGACCTAACCCTTCGTTTAGTGAATTATATGGCGGACCGTATGCTGCGGACCACGGCGGCGGACGTTTAGGTATATACTATATACGTGCGGCCCGCGACCCCAAAGCGGCGGTCAGTTGCGTCGCAGCGCATATTAACATATTAAAACAACGTGAAACGGTTACAAACCCTCTGCCGTCCCCTCGTCGACGGCGTCGCAAGGCCTGAAAATTCTGAAAAAAAAAATTAAAAAAACTTCCCGAAAAACAATAGAAAATAAACAGAGAAAAAAAACGTGTTGTTTTCCGTTTCGACGGAATATAATACAATTATGACATTATTATTATTATTTTTTTTTCCCCGGACGTACGACCGCAGCCGCAGCCGCTACCCTCCCGCGGGAACGGACACACGTGGCGTTGACCGGAGGCTCACGAGGTACGACGACGAACGCGTATTATTTGCCATTATTATCGATCTCATTCGGGTCTCTGTCCGACGTTCGGTCGTCGGCACATATAATTCGACGATGACAATACGGTTTTCACATCAAAGGCTACTGCATCGCAGCGGATTATTGTCCGTCCCGTCGACACAACATAGTAACACACACACACGCGCAGTGCATTGTTACACATATTTTATGTCCAAACACTATTCGTATAGGACGATGTACCTCAGTAAACAATATTATGAACGAAGGCCGTTCCCGCTCCTCCATAGCGTTCGAGAGACGGTGCACCGTGGACGTTTGTCTTCTCGGAAAAATAAAATGTCAGACACGGCTCCGCCATGATATAATAATATATTATTATAATGTTTTTCAAAGGTCTTTCGCGCTTTTAGAGTTCACTTAAGATTAAGATATTTATTGTCGGTGTGCGGCCGGGGATTAATAATGAAAACGTCCCGAGGCTCTCAAAAAAATAAGTCTATTTTCTTGAACCCAGCGCATATTACGCATATATTTCGGGTTATAGAATTAAATATTAAATAACACGTATGCGTACCTATGTATTTATTATAACGATGAACCGAGAAAAAAACAAATCGTCTTTTTTTATGTGCTATGTAATAATATTCTGTCCAAAATGTATCAACAATTTTGTTTAATAAATGATTACAAATATTACCGCTCAAAAGATTTGTGCAATTCCTCGTTTTTAGGATTATCGTATAGTTTTTGAACAGCAACCAAAATTGATTTTGTTGAAAAAAAAGCATTCCCAAAGTTGTTCTATTTTTAAATATTTATTCGAAAATACTACCAGCGGTCTGTTGAATTAAAAAAATTCCAATCAAACGACTGTATTTATCTTTAAATTAGTTTTTCTACTAGAAAAACAAAGCACAAAACAAACTAAAAAAAAGAAACTCATCATTGTTACACCAATACGCTTACAAGATTCGTTGAGAATCTAAAATGAGAGCAAAAATAATTAATCACTATTATTTACCTAACTACGTTTCCTTTTCAACCTTTAAATGTTTTTTTTTTTAAAGGTTCGTTAACAGAACGAAAAAGGAAACTACAATTTTCCTATTGAAGTATTTATTTTTCTTAATGAAATAAATCAGTTAGATGGCAAATGAAGACTCTAACATGTTAAATCCGGTCAATATACTTTGAGTGGAAAAATTGAAAAAAATGAACTTGCAATTAATGCATTATGCAGCCAATAATATATTATTCAGATGATCATAAACAAAATACGATGTGTCGATAACGTACGGTAAACATCCATTTTTATGTGAAGGGTAATTTCGTGGTACCCACACACACTACCCACATACATTCCCGCGATATACATAATATATTATAATATACGTTTGTGCCTTTTTTTTCACCCGACGGTTAACGCCTAAAAAATTATTATTTCCGTTTTTCATAAAAGATTATACGATTCGCGTTTTCGGGTTACCCTACAAGTCTTACCGAATGCATTTTATTGTATTTTTTTTCTCATACATTTCGGTGTCTAAAATTTGGACCGACTGTAATATTAAACAGGCAATCGCAATGCATAGATAACCGTAATACCACAAACCAGTTTGCAAACGTCTGCAATTTTTTTTTTTCCGTTTCGGGCTTTTTCTCATTCAAAGCCGATCGATATTTTTGGCAGCGGTCCGCGTTGAGCCTAAGGGTTCTTCTGGTATATACCATTTATACTATACGCAGCGTTGTTTTCAAACGCGGTTTCGGTAATTAGTATGTAAAATGCGAACGCCTACGCACATATTATATAATAATATACGCGTATACCCGCTCCGGGACTGAAGGCGAACCGACCTGCAAAGTTGTGTCTCGGTACTGTGTCCCCCTCCCACCACCGTTCGCCTAGCTCGTTCAGAAGTTTTCTACCTGTGTGGGTGGTGTGGGTGAGCGTGTTGTGCTTGTGTGTTACACGTTATCTCGGGCGCGTGTCCAGGTCCGTGATTAATTGTCCTATATTTTCTATTGACGGGAGAGACGAGCTCGGAGCTTCGCGTACATATATAATTAAACGCTTCCGGGTGCAGAGGGACCGGAAACTTTGGGATTCCTCCCCGCCGCGGCGTTCGCAGAGTCAACGGGAATGGGGACGAGGTTGGTAGAACAAGAAAAAAAAACACCGAGCACGTATTTCGTACGATTATTGTACAGTGTAGGTCGTTTTTTCGTTTTTTTTTTTTGTACCTCCGTCGGAAATTTCATTCGAAAACTTCCCGATGGGATATATTACCATCATTGTCGCTTGGGAGGTTTGGGGGGGGGGAGAAATCGTTTTAGTTCTCGTCGTGTTTTTGCAAACAAACACAATAATATAATAATATGTATGTAGTATATTATATAATATATTAACTTTTACAGGTACATATAATTTACGTCGAGCCCGATCCCCGGACATTATAGAGTCAGTCTACCTATAATACTGCTACCAGGGACTGGAACCGTACCGAAATTGACCGGTTAAAGACCGAAACCTTTTGAAAAACTTGGGACCGAAACCGGACCGGAACCCTTAAATACATTTTTTTAGTAACCGAAACCGAAACCGAAACCTTTATTTTGATGTAGAGGTTTTTTTCGGTTATTTTCGGTTCTAAAATCCAATAGATATTTTATAGTGTGAACATAAATATACACTTATTGTTATTTGTTATTACACATCTGATCAAGATACTCCCTCTATCTATTATTAAAATAAACTAATACTATTTTTACAAACAATTATTATAGTACCAACGAAAATAATATGGTATTAATATATTATCAGCTGTGTTATTGACATCGTCGTCGGAGTCGTTAATAATAATTAATACCGTTAAAAATAGCTACACATAATGTTTACTCTTTACTCTATGCTCTGTACGACACTACGACTGATTATCAATATTATATTATATTATATTATAATTATTAAATAGGTACACTCAATTATAAATAGGTACCAATCATTAAATAGAAGTTCTTAATATATTAATTTTTTTATACAGAACTTAATCGATAAAAATAAAATAAAAAGCAAAAATCAAATAATAAGGGTTAAAACCGGTATTAACCGAAACTGAAACCGAAACCGAAATTTGATATTTTTGAAAACCGAAACCAGAACCGAAACCGAAATTTTGGATTTTTGAGAACCGAAACCGAAACCGAAACCCATAAAATCATAAAGGTTCCAGTCCCTGACTGCTACTATAGTACACACGCACACAGTAATATATTATGTACCTACCTGACCCAAGTTTTAAAACCGATTAACGTCGTCTGAATAGCATGAAAACGAATACAATATTTACTGTGCGATATGATAATATTTTCTTCGTTGTTCACCAATTATTAGATCCAAATAATATATTTTATTATAATTTCACTTTTCTTTCTTGTTTAACATAAATATATGTTTTTGGGCTGAATAGTAGACAAAATATTTGGTTTCTGACCGATTTTTCTGTAAGGTCTATGTTGCCATGGTTATTATACTTGTTAACAAAAACATGGTAATATATTTTATGATTCACAGATTTTCCATCTAGAGGAATAATAACGAGTGGTGTGCTATGATGTTTTCTGAGAGGCGATTTAACAACGTTTATCCGTTCGTGTGTACAAAATTGATAATAATAATAAGTATTATGCTCATTATAGATAATAATACTTAGATATTATTAACGATTTCTATAACGGCACTAAAATCACGCCACAGACTTAACAATACGATATTAAGTAACCGAGATTTGTTATATTATATTGCTTTAGATTCCCGTTTGCTGGTATACCTTGATTTATTTTTTCTTCCCTCACGAAACAGCTCCCCACAAGGTTTCATTAATAAATTAAGGAGTTTGGTTATTTACTCGAATTGATTGTCAGTGGTTTTTATTTGTTGTGTCCGATTCGGAGAACCCAATTTGTCGTCTTGGCCGTTAGACCAACCCCGTGTATCGAGAACTTTTGGTCAAAAGAAAACAAAAACAATACCTTTACCCTCTATTTTGGGTTAGTGCCAGCCAAATTGTTTGTTTCGATTATATCCCCTATTTTAATAGGCACTCAGTCGTGTAGTTTAATTTCCAAGTAAAACGTAATAACTTAAACACAACTTTGGTTTGCACTACATCTTGTGAATTTGCTTTATATTTTATACGTTTACAAAAATGTAAGTGATCTAATAAATTGCATCGAATACGATTGAATCGTAAAGTAAAAATGTCAGTTAATTCAATAATGGTTTTTTTATTAGTTTATTACCTCTAATATTGGAATAATATAATATGTAATTATGGCATGAATTATTGAGTGTATTTTATAAGACATTATTTATACATTTTCGGAATCAATTTAATTTTTAATTTCACTATACAAGTCGCTGTTATAGCTGTATTAATCAGCCCTATAGTATGCGTTTAAGTAATCATTGATATTTTCGTGCAATTCCAAACCGCTTACATGGAGACTTATCGAATAAACAAAATAAAAATGCCTTTTGCCCAGAACAGCGTATAATCGATCACAGAAAACGTGTGCGCGAGTTCGCTTATTATGCGGCCATTGCTCAATAACATCCACACAACTATAGTACGGGCAATGATTAATATACGTCTTAAAGTTCATTCACATTATTATTTACGTGGCACACGATATATTAATTTATCTTCAGAAAATCACGAAAGGGAATGCGAAATCGACAATATTGTCAGCCACTGCTGTTAACGTGCGAGTATAATAATATATATTATTCACAATCATAATAATAATAATAATAGTAATAATAGTAATAATGATAACGAAATCGTTACTAATTTGGCAGAAAGTATATACGTGCAGTAAAGTACAGCGAAACCGCCTAAGGAGAGGGTCTTCGTATTCGGGATTCTTAAATCATCACTTTTCTCCCGCTCTCTTCGAGGTTACATTAAAATCGCGGCTATTTAAAATAACACGGAATGTTTATTATTATGTGGGCGCTGCCAGTCGACCGGGTAAGAGGTTTACTCGCGAGACTTCCGATTTCCAAAGAGAGTATCTGCCGCTCGTCAGACGTTATGCGTCTGAAATGTGTACATTTTATTAAACTGAAGGGCCCGTCCTCGAGGAGTTCGCGCTTTTCTCATTCTGACGGCGACGCGTATAGACGTCCTCTCGACACTATACACAGGCCTAGGTCTTCAAGAACCGTGAGCCCGTGAAATATTTAATCGGTTAAAAGCCACCGACGATGGCTGTCAACTCCCCCGGCGGCGACAAGTACATAATTAATATTTTTCGTCTTTCGTCGTCGCTCTCTTCCATTATTATTATTTTATATACATTTTTTTCAACTCCCCCTTCTTCGTTTATCCGATCTTTCCATTACGGGTGACCCGATTTCAAAACGTCGTTCTTCCAAGATTACTACCCCTAATAATAAAAGAGAAAAAAGTTTGTTGTAAAAACACACAGATTGCCTGCTTGAAATGAAAAATAAAATTCCGTTTTTTACCGCACGTACGTATTGTTAAAAAAAAAAAAAGTCGTTAGCAGCGATATTTCTTTTTTTTATTCTATATATACTGTTGTTCACGTCTGCGTTAATTTTAATTTGCATTCAATTAAAATGTGTTTTTTTTTCGTATGCATTTTGTGACACTCGACTGTGATCTGTCTTTGTATAATACATCGGGATTCCACTGCTTCAACTTTTTCAACAATTATTTCATCGAGTTAGTGTTTGGATGATTGTTGAAATTTGTTGTTCAAGTACTTATAATGTGTACGGACTTTTTTTTTTAAATTTGCCTGCATCATCTCAAAAACTTTGATTCAACCGAATTGTTACGTTTTAAAACTGTATAATTGTATTGAAAATATTTCTATCTCGCCGATGATAAACAGTGGTTTTGCAGAAGCATTCATTCAATACGTGTTTTTCAAAAAGTTTCAAACGAAAGTTTTATCGGACGTTTACAGAAGAATGTCCAAATAACTTTCGAAAAACCGTAAATAATGTGCAAAGTTTTTAACGACCAAAACGAGCAGACATTATAGTTGGATTTGATTTTTCTTTCGTCAACACCATATAGCTGCAATATAGGTAGTAGTTGGGCTTCAATTGGTCTGTACAATTTGCCAGTGATAGACATTATTATTGTCATCGCTGCGTTTCTATCGACCGACTCTTCGTGTACATAATGTCAGTCTGTGAACGGTGTCTGCAACAGCACTAAACCCGCGTGCATATTAGACACAATATAAAAGCGCACTCGTAAACCGTCGCTGACGACGGATCGTTATAATATTGTGCGAATAAAATGATTTATTTCCCGTGACTCTGTCTAAATATTTAACGCATATTTTTGTCCCTTCGTTCCGGCCCTGTAGCTCGTAACACAATATAATAATAATAATAATTTATACTCGAAAACACTGCTGCTGCAGTAGATACCTATATACATACATACATGCTGTACATATTATATATCATCAGAACGTGCAGTGCGCGAAAACTCTTTATTTGTATAATATACGTTTCGCCGACGGTGGCTGGTTGGGAGGGGGGGAGGGGAGTGAATAAAAAAAACTTAAACAGAAAAGCACTTGCGCAAATGATGCGAAGACACTGATGCTGTGGGTGTGTGTGTGCGCACTCGTCGGTGGCGTGTTGTTTTATAATGTAACTTTCCGCGATTGCGAATTCATGTGTTCCCCACCCCGCGGGGACGTTTCGAAACGCACTCTTCTCTCGTCGCAGTCGTCGTCAGTCGTCCTCCGGCGCACTGACGAAGTTTTTTTTTATTTTTTATTTTTTCATCCCTCTACGCCCTCTACCCTCCCCTACCGTGCCGACAAAAGACGTTCTAGTGGGATATTATACTACGTATATGACGTGTACGACACGGTTGCCTGTGATCCACTACAACACGTACGCGTGCAACACTGCACGATATATTATATATATATGAATAACAACAACAACA
This sequence comes from Macrosiphum euphorbiae, assembly GCA_949089665.1. NCBI lineage: Eukaryota > Metazoa > Arthropoda > Insecta > Hemiptera > Aphididae > Macrosiphum > Macrosiphum euphorbiae. Next base: position 129,910,740 of record CARXXK010000001.1, read on the forward strand.
ATAACAACTATAATAATAATAATAATAGTAATAGTAATAACTACGACGACGACAATGAAAGCCGTCGGCGATGGAGGGGAGAGAGATGTTAATTTAAAACGCGCCCGCCGGCTGCACTGCGGCAGAGATGAGCTACGGAAGCGCGTACATTATATGTATACAAATAAATAAATATTATACGTATATACAATAATATGATGTTTGGCGTATATATATATATATATATATATATATCATGTGTGCGTATTATGTTCAGTCCTATATATTTCGAGCGTCACTCTGTACGTATGCACGCGTATATTGTGATATTGCCACTTGACCGGCGAAGCAAAACACGAACGACACCCCCCCCCACCCCATCCCCCACCAAGCACCCTTCTACGACGGCGGGGATTATTATTATTACGTTGGCCGCATAAATGAAAAATAGAAAAAAAAAATGTCAGAGGACAAAAATGTTTTCACGATTTTTGTTTTTACAAGTGCCTCCGCGTGCGCATTATACACGTCACAGTGTCAACACACTCGTGCGTGTACCGCGCGATCTGCTCGTCTCCTCCGAGGTTATTTTTAATCAAACCGAAAGGTCCGCGCTCGGAATAATAAACAATATTATATTATGATATTATTTATACGCCGCCTCATATATACACGGTTCGCAGAATAGTCGACTGTCATAAACGAAAGTTTTAACAATTTTTTTTTAATCCGAAATTCACCCCTCCGGGGTCATTAGTAAAATACAATAATATGTGTTATGTATTATTAAAATATTATGGCAAACGAAAATTGCACAGCAGACCAGCACGTGCATTACACACACCCATACACACACACACACACACACACATACAGGTACAGCGTACAATTAGAGATCCGTATGGGGTTAACGTTGTTGTGGGATCCATCATTTCTAAACATAATTTTGAAGTTGGAGTAAGGGCATAGTTATTAAAAACAATTTCTGATTTCAGTATGGTATTAACAATACAATAACACTCATTTTTAATTTCATCTACACCCTCCTTTTCGAGATCCAGAGTGTTCCTCTAAACATTTCGTATGTTGTAAGATCTGTTTTTTGATATTATTATCTTACGAGATCCATACTAACTTTAACTTTTGAAAAAACAGAACTTATGAGATCCATGCGCTGTTGCCAAGTCGAATTCAATCTTGATTACACACATGACACATATAAATGACCGGACCAAGCGGGCCATTTGTCCCAAACATTTTATAGCAATCCAAATTTTATTTTATTTTGTGTTGAAATAAACAAAAGACAGATAACTCAATTATTTTGTCTGTGTATATCAGTTTTATGATTAGGTAATAAAACGTAATTATTAATGGATGCACTCACAGATTTTTTTGTATCATTACCAAATTAAAAAAAAATATATATACCTACCTACCTACATATATTCGTATGGTGGAAAGGGCAGACTTGAGCACCTGGATGTCATACTGGTAACTAGTTACAAAATATTATAAATGTTATTCCTTAAAAGGCAAACACTTACTTACACTAACATCATTTTGAATATACATACAGGCCCGGCAAGCTACCGAGAAAATATAATTGAATCCAATTATTTAACTGTACAGTAGTTGTAGTTGTAATCAAACGTTAGAAATCCTAAAACTTGGTGACCTTGTCTATCCGGTGCTGCATATACAATATAATTTAGTTTATAATAACGAAACCTGTGTGGATATTATACATAAGTAGTAACAACTATTAAATTAACTTATATAGGTACAAGTCTTTATTATTATTATAACAATATAACACAACAAATTATTTAATTTTCTTGGAATTTATATAGTTATGAATGAAATATTTGATTTTCCTCCAAGTCTTATTTAAAAATAAAGACGGAGAGAGTTTAATTAAGTCCTCACACTCTTTTTTGTTAGGAACTTTTTTCAAATCTATATGTTTTTTAAAAAATGTAATTGCTGTAGTTTTTTCTTTGATAGTCCATGGAATTATGTTCACTTTTTTCTTTAGTTTAGATGGCTTCTGGTGTTTTGGATTATGTAATTTCTCTTTTGGCCTTTGAGAATTTTGATGTTCAATTTCTTCATCATCATAGTTGTTAAATAATTGCTGCTCTTCAATATCTTCTTTGTCAGATAATTGCTGCTCTTTATGGTCTTCATGTTCTTCTTTGTCAGATTGATTATCTTCGTCTGATATTGCTTCGTCCACACTTATGTTGATTTCATCCAAACTCATGCCTCTATAATGATGTCCTTCTCCTTTTTCCATTAACAAAAGGAGCTTACTCACTTTAGCAACCTAAAAATAAAAATATAGCTATAAATGTATTTTAATTAACATAAATTATGTTTGTGTACAGTATATACATATAGGTGTATTATACTATACCCATACCATATACACAATTATTTTTCAAGTACCTATATAATATTATATCCTTAAATACATATTAATATATTATGCTCATAATAGTGTTGCATACACTTTACTTTATAAAATAACAAATTTGTATTGTAATATCGATAAAAAAAAATGTCAACTGTTAAAATTATTAATATACTATAAATAAAATAATATGCATATATGATAATATGCTATTGTGTTAATGTTTCAGTAGGAGTTGATAGGTATTTAAAATTATTTACCTGGAAAGCACTTTCGGAAAGTCTGTAAAAGTTTTTGTGGACATCCTTGGAGTGTCCCATGAAGGTGGCAAGTTGTTCGATGTCTCCTTCCGACATGTTTAACAGCTGAGCCACAGTAGCTACATGTTTGCGGAGGCGAGTAGATGTAATATTTTCTGGGTTTTTGGCCCCACATAGCTTACTGTATTTTCTTATTACATCAGAGGCCCTCAAACAACCAAGTGACTGCGGTAAAGGAAATAGGTAAATATTTTCATTTTCAATGAAACTTACAGTTTTTCTCAATTCTATGAGATAATTTAAACTCTTTTGTAACTGTGGTGTAAATAGAATTGGCACACCTCTTCCACGTTTACCACGTATTACAACTCTTTTAAAACTTTCTGTCAATTTAAGTTCTACAGGAGATAATGCTAGTTGAATTTCTTCTTGGGAAATTTCAGATTCTGCATTAGTATAAGTATCAAGTGTTATACGTTGTACCTCACCAGCTCTTCTTCGATTGAGTAACACTAGTTGTGCTAATACACTTTCTTGGAGGTTTCTGTAGAATTGTACATTACTGGGATTTGTTTTCAAATTACTATAAGACTCCTTTTCTAATTTTACAATACAATCTTTAAATAATTTTATATCGGATGTTAATGGTAATAAGGCTGGTTTATTCCATTTCCGTTGGTACATCAATTTGCATGCATTAGTCGATAGTTCATGTGACCATTCTTTTTCAATGATATATTTGAGGTTGTTGATAGATTCTTTCTGTATGTTATGTGCCTCCAAAGGTGATAAATCACTCTGTTTTAAAATAATGCATTCAGCTATTTCACAGCATTGTTTTAATGACTGACCTAATTTTAAAATAACTGACGGGGATTTGAAACTGTTATTTTCAACACTATACCCAGCTACCTGTTTTGAACATTTTATGATCGAATCAAAATACTTTGGCGACAAACAGTCTTGCAATGTATTTATTGTTGTAACTTCTAATCTCATACACATCAAAAATCGTGCCAAAAGTCTCATTTTTTGAGACACTACATTAATTAAATGTTTTTCTTTATGTGATTTTAGATACCTTGAACCAAATTGTTTAATAAGTTCATCTGTTTTTGCAACTAATGATATATCATCAGTAGCCATTCTTGAAAATACATTGTTTACTAAATCATTATCACTATCATTGAATACAAGCAACATATTTTGTCCTGCAGCCATAGCACTAACTTTACTTGCATGTGTTTCTTTATTATTTTTACATATCTTCATATGTCTAAATAGATATTTCTTCTTGAACATTCCATAGCAAAATTTACAGGGCAAATAATTGTTAGCGCAAGGGATTCCTTTTGATTCATTAGGGCGACGAACAGGTTTTACTTTATTTCCTCCAACGTTACTTAAAAAATTTCCTTTCTTCCTTAAGGTGTCTGCTTCAAATTTTCGCTCCTTGGATCCTTTTGGTAATGATTCATATTTTGCTACTTCTATTTCATCTTTATGTTTACGTAAAATATGTCGGGTAAAATTAGTGACGTCTTTTTCACAATATACACAATGGTCAGTTTTATCCCACGCTCGTTTATTCAAAATACTTTTTTTTTTACTCGTTTCTACACTACCATTAAAGTTATAGGGTTTGCAATTTTTTGGCAATATTGATAAGTTACTTCTATTTAATATGTTTTTTTCTCCAATGGTACTAGAATTATCAATTTCTTTAACCTCTTCAATAAACTCTTCAATTCCTGAGGAAACTGATGTGTTGTTGTCATCAATGTCTTTAAAACTTTGGTTTTCTTTAAAAGGTATGTACTCAGAACCTGAATCTACATACAAATCTTCGGAAGAACAATTACTTATAACATAACTTTGAGTTGCTTTCTGATTATAACGTAAACCTGTTGAAAATATTAAACCACCAATATGAATAATAATTTTAATTATGTAAAACCTGAAGTACTATTTAATTTTATGATATAAATTAAATTACATTTACCCGGATATCTATTATTTATGGACATGGTACTATCAGGCTCGATATTTAAAAACTGATTAATCTTGAAATATGCTACAAATTAACACCAAAATTGTTTTAAATATTTATTTATTTAAGTGTATTATTATTAATTATATAATATAATATTATATTTTACCTTCCTCTGTAACTTCCGGATTATTTAATTCACTACTCTGGGATTTATTTTGTTCTTCAATAAACTCTGACGCTATATCATATTGAATGTTGATCAAATTTTGGTCAAATGTTTCAACTATTATCAATATAAAATAAAACAAAATTAACGTAACTATTAATCGTACAAATAATTTAATATTCTGTTTACCTGGATTAATGATATTTTCTTTTTCTACCAATGTTGCACCATCACCCATGTAACTTAAACACGTTTTGTTTTGTTCGATATTGTCATAGACATCAATGGCTTTATCAACAATTGTATTGTCTTGTACAGTTGCAAAATCATAATCTTCATTCAAAGTGTATGCTGTATCACAAACAACTAATAAAAAAAAATGTAAATTAGGTAACATAATTGAGATTAATAATAACTTGGTGTCCTAAAAAATTATATAGTACTCAATTTACCTGCACCAGCATTAACAATTTTTTCTTTTTCTACCAATTCTGTACCATCATTCAAGAAACACTTTTTGCTTTGTTCGATATTGTCACGGACTTCATTGGCTTTATCAACAATTGTATTGTCTTGTACAGTTGCAAAATCATAATCTTCATTCAAAGTGTATGCTGTATCACAAACAACTAATAAAAAAAAATGTAAATTAGGTAACATAATTGAGATTAATAATAACTTGGTGTCCTCAAAATTATATAGTACTCAATTTACCTGCACCAGCATTAACAATTTTTTCTTTTTCTACCAATTCTGTACCATCATTCAAGAAACACTTTTTGCTTTGTTCGATATTGTCACGGACTTCATTGGCTTTATCAACAATTGTATTGTCTTGTACAGTTACAAAATCATAATCTTCATTCAAAGTGTATGCTGTATCACAAACAACTAATAAAAAAAAATGTAAATTAGCTAACATAATTGAGATTAATAATAACTTGATCCTCAAAATTATAAAATACTCAGTTTACTTGAACCAGCATTAACAGTTTTTTCTTTTTCTAAAATTTCTGAACCGTCATTCAAGAAACACTTTTTGCTTTGTTCGATATTGTCATGGACTTCATTGGCTTTATCAACAATTGTATTGTCTTGTACAGTTGCAAAATCATAATCTTCATTCAAAGTGTATGCTGTATCACAAACAACTAATAAAAAAAAATGTAAATTAGGTAACATAATTGAGATTAATAATAACTTGATCCTCAAAATTATAAAATACTCAGTTTACTTGAACCAGCATTAACAGTTTTTTCTTTTTCTAAAATTTCTGAACCGTCATTCAAGAAACACTTTTTGCTTTGTTCGATATTGTCATGGACTTCATTGGCTTTATCAACAATTGTATTGTCTTGTACAGTTACAAAATCATAATCTTCATTCAAAGTGTATGCTGTATCACAAACAACTAATAAAAAAAATGTAAATTAGCTAACATAATTGAGATTAATAATAACTTGGTCCTCAAAATTATAAAATACTCAGTTTACTTGAACCAGCATTAACAGTTTTTTCTTTTTCTAAAATTTCTGAACCGTCATTCAAGAAACACTTTTTGCTTTGTTCGATATTGTCATGGACTTCATTGGCTTTATCAACAATTGTATTGTCTTGTACAGTTACAAAATCATAATCTTCATTCAAAGTGTATGCTGTATCACAAACAACTAATAAAAAAAAATGTAAATTAGCTAACATAATTGAGATTAATAATAACTTGGTCCTCAAAATGGTTTAATTCTGTTTACTTGGATTAATGATTTTTTCTTTTTCTACCAATGCTACATTTTGTATTGAAATGGTTAATTTATTCGATTTATTTTTAATTTTGATTTTTTTTTGTCCTTTTTGAAGTGAATTAATATAAAATTGAACATCTTCTTTAGCTTAAAATTATTTAAAGTAGAAAATTAAAAATATTGTATTATGCACTTATAAGTTATAATGTAATTATGAAAATGTATATTTACTTCCTCGTTTCAATAATTTTGCCTTGTACTTGAATCCATCAGACCATTTAATCATTGTATAAGTACCAATTTTTTTACTTTTAAGTATCGGAGATAAAGGGCACATATACAAAACACCATCATCTTTAAATTGAACACCAATCCATTCTAATTATAGTAAGAAATAAATAAATTTAATATTATATTTGAAAATAAATATTTATTAACCTCCAACAATATTATATTCAGTATCAGATTTTCCATTATGCAGGGTATGCACTATGCAATGTGCATAGGAACGAGGCTCACAAGATTTATGTGGCCGTTAGGGTTTCTAACTATTTTTAAGTAACTGTTATTATAATTTTTTAACTTCTAATACCCAATTTGCCAAAAAAATATATTTTATGTTAAAATAATATCATTACTACCAGTGTCGGTCTGGCCCACCCGGCTACCAATGGCAATGGATCGCCCAGCCAAATGGGAAAGGAATAATAAAAAAATTTAGGTACTTGCGATTTTCACAAATTTCTTAATGCAATCAATATTGTTCAATATGACAATATATCCTTGATGAACTACTATGCACAAGTGAATTTTATAGACCCATAGTGGCATGATCTTAGTGACAAAATTATAGAAGTATAATAATATAATAATTAAAAAATGAGCGAGTTATTCCCAGCGACACGTTACAAAAATCATGGTCTTATACAATTTACTTGCGCAGTTATTAGTGGATACATTGAACAATATTATAAAAACAAAACATATTATGTACATTTTCAAAGAGTTTTTGTGTTCTTTATTATTTATTACTAATTGCATTTGCTTAGTTATAAAAGTATAGAAACCATACAATTTTACAATAATTTATATTACCTATACTGTTTTTTTTTGAAATCATAAGTTGCTATCGTTCATTCAAAATGTTTAAATTAATTTGAAAATCAAAAGTTGATAGTGGTTTCACTAATAAATATAAGGGTGAAAAAAATTTAAATATTATACGGTTTTAGAAAAACATAAACCTAGAAGTTTAAAAAAAAAAAAATCAAAGAAAGTTAATACTTTTTGAGATAATTAGTGTACCCACTTAAAAGAATCACCCTGTATACTACCTATCAGTGATTATTTATTGACTACTTTACATGGTGTTTGAAGCCTGAAGGGTACCTAAATCGTAAATGATTAAGTTCTCAGTAGTTTTTAAAATATTAGATATCACCTATGTTATTATGTGAAAGAAATCAACTGTCAATATTAATAAAAAATAAAAATATATACCTAACCTATAGTCGAGCCTATAGTAAATTAATATCTTGAAATATTATGGCTATTAACTAAAATTAAATTAAATATATATTGGTAGGTAGGTAAATAAAGCAATATAAAATAAATTAATATTTTTAAATATATAAAAATGTAGAGGAATTTTTCACGGTATCCGATATTTTTTCTTACATTTAAGTCCATGTGTAATTTTAATTTCTATATGATTACATCTGGCATAGGTAGTTAAATATTATAAAAATGTATCTTACCTTTACAGTCATCATTTATTTCGTTAAGTATTTTTTTCTTTCTTGTTAACATCATAAATAAATAGTGTACACTTGAACAATGAACACTGGTTACAATAAAAGAATAAAATAACAAATTTCACACACGGCACAGTTCACTGAAGACTGATGAGTGATGGGAGTATGGGACTATTATAGTCGTAATAAACAATAAAGAGTATAGTCCTAATCACACTGCAGTTCATAGAATAATGAAATAGTTTTAATGCACTTCTATAATACGAGATACGAGTGTATTGAATTGGGGAATTTTGATTATACACTGTTAGTTCGCAGGGTTGCACACTCGTGGTGCAGAAATAGACAGACGAATCGACACGACAAAATTAATATCTTGACGCCGATAAGTAGTAAGTGACGTCATGTTTTGGTAATACCCAATGGCCAATACTGTATTATATCGACGAACGATAGACCAAGTTTACCACTATTACATTATGACGGGAAATTGTTCAATATACACTGCATCTATACTAGTAACAGTTATTTATAAAATACTAAACCATAATTCAACGAAAACGTCGTGAGGTCCGTTATGTCTTAGAAACACAAACCATGGATCTCGGAGAGTCGGAGCGTATGATCAATTTTCTATATGTATTCATATAAATGCCTTTACTTAAATAACCCTGTTACCATTATATTTTAATATTTTATATTTTAGAATCATAAATACGAGTATTCATAATCAATTGAACAATTCTATCACTAATAATCTTCTGATCATATTTTTACGGTCCAACGCCAACGGTATAATGTAATATATTATTATAAAAAAAGTCTACTATACTTCATTCAAAATAAGAACGTCACGGAGGCCAGCGGCAAAACCGGATTTGTTACGTAAAAATTATATTTAAAATGTTTTTAATCAATATTCAATGGTGTTCGCACAATTTCGACTAGATGCCTTATAGATCCTATGCCATGTGTAGCAGACAACCGTTATAGTTCATAATCGTCAGTCATAATGTTCGCATTTCGGATCTCATGACGTTACTCAAGTGTATTACAATAAATAGATTTTATAATCTATATAGAATATTATAGAATATATATAATTTTAAATTTGGATCTCATATGGTACGACCGGTGGTGACGTCTTTACTAGGTGACTAAGATATCTTAGTTCGTGCTTCCTATGAGCTACGGACTTAGTGCTTTAATAAATTGTTATTACTATACATAGTGTATATTACTCTTTATTTTTATAGCTAATACAAAGTCAAATAATTATATAATATTAAACCGATATAGCAATCACTCAGACGATTTTACTCTCAGATTTTTCAAAAGTAAAAAAAAAAACGATTTGACCTGAATCTGTTTGAATGCATCAGCTGTGTTGCGCATGGATCTCATAACTAGAAAATGCAATATATTGCGCTTAAAACATTTTGGCTCAATGTCCTTCAATAATCAATATTGACAAAAGATACTATATAGATTGCGGAAGTTGTTTGCAATAATTGTTATTGGCCCAGGAGAAGTATACACCAAATATAAATAAGAACGCTGAACTTTACGAGATCCGTTGAACACAGTAGGTAGTAAAACTTTACGTAGGTATTAACTATTAAATTATATTATGTGGAGATTGTGTTATAATTCGTTAAGAGATCTGTTTAAATATAATAGTTATCATATTAAAAGTCTTACAAATACAAGGTAGCTAAAGTAGGTACTCTGCGAGATCCACATTGTATCAATTGATTTATTTTTAAAACCACTGTACACCAAAATACCAAGTATAAAATATAAGAACGTTACGAGATCCGTTGGCCAGTGAACACAGTAGGTACCTAGTAGATATAATCTGCGTATTATATTTTGTATGAAGATTGTGTTTTATTTTAACTATTCATTAAGATATCTGTTTAAAGATAATAATTATTATCATACAAAAGTCTCACACGCACACAATTCGCAAGGTAGCTAAAGTACCCTGCGAGATCCACGTTATCTCAATTCATATTTTATTTTTCGACATTCGTTACGAGATCCGTTCAAATATTATAATAACAATCTCTCACACGCTAGGTAACTAAAGTACTCTGCGTCTCTGCGAGATCCACATTATATCAATTGATTTATTTTTCCTCATTTGTTACGAGATCCGTTTAAAAATATCTTAATAACAATCTTACACACACGAAGTAGCCAAAGTATTCTGCGAGATCCACATTATATAAATTGATTTATTTTTCGACATTATCCGTTATGAGATCCGTTTAAAAATATCATATTATAAACAATCTCACACGCACAAGGTAGCTAAAGTACTCTGTGAGATCCACTTTATTTAAATTGACTTACTCGGATTTAATAAATAGAAAAAACATGGATCTCGTATGGTTAGGGACTTAAGGTACATGATGACCCGTGAATGGTTGGACGGCCGTAGTGGTGTTTTAGACGCCTATATTATAGACGGATCTCGCAATACTCATTAAGTGTCGTATTTTCGTATTTTATAAATAGATTTAATTTAAAAACATGGATCTCGCATGGAAATTGTTTTATTTGTTACAGATTTGATTTAGAATATTTCCGAGTCTTTTTATGTAAAAATAATTTGTGTTTGGATCTTTAGTGTTATTATGAACAGAGGTTAACGAATGATTTAGTTTTGAGTATTGCATGAAACTGATTAAAATATAATCTGGTTACCTATATAAGTAGGTACTAATGCACTATAAAAATGTTATATACCTATACCTACCTATCTTACGAAATTCATAATTCAATACATTGTAATAGTAGTATTTTATTATACCTAGTATTATTTCAAAATATAAAAGAAAAAATTAAATCACACACACACACATATATTTAAATTTAGTGGCAAGCGAGATCCCAATAATTTTTAGGACAGAAATTTAACAAGCTTAATATACGTACTATACTACGCTCTATACGCTACGAGTTCTATAAAGGTTAGAACCAAGAAACACATTTTAGGATCTCACAAAGATAATATCAATACATTTTTATTTTATATAATTAAAAATATAAGTATGCTTAAAATAGGTACGTGTTAATGTAATTGCACATTTGAACATTTAAATATCAATTGTCATTATCAATTGATTAATTTTTAAATCAATGTACACCAAAATTCTAAATATGAATAAGAACGTTACGAGATCTATAGGAGTATAATACACTTTACGTAAGTATTACATTCAATTTTATAAGAAGGTTGTGTTAGAATTTGTTACGAGATCCGTTTAAATATAATTACCTTTCATATCACTAAATGTAACTAGTATGTTTACGTACAATTCTGGATCCACAGCCACGGACCCATGCAGTACCCTACAGTAGGCATCCCGAGCCCCCCCCCCCCGTTTCAAAAATCTTCTATGACAAATGGGATAGATAAATTAGGTGATCGGGGCCACCGTTTGTATCCATCTCTTATACCTACCTTACTAACCAATTTTTAATTTAGCATGCTAGTTTCACGTCTACAGATGCATGTATTTTCTGAAATTAAAATACATTCTAACATTTTACAAGTCTGCCCGGCTGCGGGGATGTCTTACTACAACTGGTACAGTTGCAAAAATCTTAGGGGGCAACTATTTTGTTTATGTCACAAATATAATATAGGTACATTGAGTATAAACGCACATTATTGTATATTTAAAAGGAATTAAGAGTAGTATCCACTATCCAGTAGTAGGCACTTATATGTGTTGTGGAGTGGGTAGGCTCCCTGGATTTGTGCCTGTACTAAACTGCAATCTGCAGATTGGAGAATGAACAGAAAATGGTATGAATTATAATATTATTGTATATTGTACGGCTGATTTGAGTATTTCGAGTGTATGATGTCACGATGAAAACTTGAATGAAAAAGAAGTATGAACGGGATTCTTTACTATAATAGAAAATTATATTATGATGTATGAAGAATTTATATTAATTTATATATAATATATTATAATGGTTAGGTAACTATAATATAAAAATGATATTCACTTAAACATAGAAATTATTTCAATTATATTATTATGGAATATTGGAGTAGGACAATTAATTAGAGCGTTATGCAAGAAATATATTGTTTTTATTTTAATATTCAGAGTGAACAATAATAAGATTAGACTGTGTTATATTATTGTTAGTATGTTCTTCATGGTTCATATCATAAACTAACCAAAATATTGTACATACTATTTATTGTACAAATTATAAAATAGACAACTCGCACGTTGTTTAAAAAATATCTAACATGTGCATGGCTCCAGTCGTGCGTTCTCGAGTCTGCTACGAAGCCAATATAAATTATAATAATATATTAATTATGTCTTAGTTTATATTTTAATAATATGGTTTTGAATCGATTATATTAGATCCGGCTAAATGAATGCGCTGTTGCCGATACCTAGATCTCGGAGATGGCGTAAATATCCATACATAGTGTGTGTAATATTAAATAGCTTTTACGTACGTATCGATAGTGGTGCGCCCTACATGGAACACACCGATACTAAATCACACACACATTTCTTGTTTTCCGCATTTTATGAGATCCGGGTAATTTCAATGAAATATCATGAAATATCATAGTAGAGTTCATTTTAAGTGAAATCGTTGTCAGATCCGGCATTTCGGATCTCACTTCGAAAAAGGATCTCACTTCGCTGTTCATTTACCATACGTTGGATCCCATTTCGTATTAAGCATAAACTCACACACACACACACACACACACACAAACTCGTCCAGTTCTCGTCGTATTATATTATAGGGTTGCTAATGATTTCCACCTCACGGGTCGTCGTCGTCGTCGCCATCGTCGAACTTCCCAAACATATTATTATGCAATTTAAACGCGGGGTGATTCTCGTCCGTAATAGTATGCGCATAATACTTATATTGCATGACGTTATATATATTATTATTATTATTATATTATAATATATTATTATGTTATACTGTTCGCTCGCTACGCGCGTATTAACATTCACGGCAGCACAACTGGTAGGTATGCGGTCTCGCCCACCGTCTAGAGTTTTCGTTATTGATTTTACGACTCGAGGATGCTGTTTTCCGCGATATTTTCTCTTTAGGAAAACATCCGCTGTCCTGGAGCGGTTAAACTTTGCCAATAACGTGCGCAGCATGTGCGCGTTATAATACCCCCCACATACAGACGTAACCGACAACGATGTCGTACGAATATTATATATTATGATCGGCACACGCTCAAAATTACAAAAATTTTCACCGGTGTTTTTCGTTTGTTCACAGACGTCCTGTGCGGACAGGCCCCGCGGATCGTCGAACATCCCACCGACATGGCGGTCGGGCTCCACGAGCCGGCCACACTCAACTGCAAGTCCGACGGTCATCCGCAACCGGAAGTCCGGTGGTACCGGGACGGCCGTCCTGTGGACGTGGCCACCAGTGTCCGCAAGGCCCTGTTGCCGGACGGGTCGCTGTTGTTCCTGGAGGCGTCGCTGGGCAAGCGCGACTCGGACTCCGGCACGTACTGGTGCATCGCCCACAACGCTTTTGGTGAGGCCGTCAGCAGAAAAGCCAACCTGGTCGTCACATGTAAGTACCTTGACAACACCTAAGAGTCAACTGATATTTTATAATATACCCCCAACCGTATATGTATAGGATCATAACCGATAAGGATTATCGTGAAGTGAAATTGGGAATTGGGGAAATTTCGGGAGGGTAGGTGGATCGGAGAGAGCAAAGACAAAATCAAAAACTAAAACGTAAACTGACGAACATCTATTTAATTATTTTAATCCACAGTAAATACTAATGGTTCTAAAAATCAAATTTCTTGTCTGCGAGACAGAAAAAGGTAGTCCACTGACCATCATCTGATGATACCAGCTGCAACTATGATTAGTAAATAAAGTATGTATGTACGATCGTGAGATCTAACACAATGCTTCATAATAATATTATTGTTCAAGTTTTGTCGATCAATCAAATATGTCGATTGTTGTAGTTGTTGTAATGACTAATATGATCAAGCGCCTTATACCTAGTCATTACAAATTTCCGTTTTATTTTTACCAGAGGACAAAAAGAACATATTTTTTAAGTGTAGGCTGCTCGAAAGTAAAATGTTAGATAACTTAATTTATCAAATACTTCAAAACCATCGGTGCGCGTAAAGAGATAACACAATATATCGCATGTATAAAAATATCGCGGGATACCTATATTATTTATATTTCATTAATATGGTGTGGTGTTGTTATCACGTCGAATTAAAAAAAAGCCATCGTAATAACCAGGTGCATGCGCTTATTATGTTCGAGAGGAAAACGTTATTATAATCTCATCGAGAACATTGAACCTTCAGTAAGTGCAAACAGAATGTAATATAAGAGGAAAACCATAAAAACATCTTGACCGAGTGCACGTTAGAAACAGACGAAACTTCAAATGATCGGTCATCTTTAGTGGTCCCCGTTCTTATTATAGAATACGGTTTTAAGTACACGTCTGTATTGTGTTCGGAGTGATGGCATCATTAATCAAAGAGCAAACGCCCCAAGGGGAAAAAATGTATATGCGTAAAAGCCGAAACTTTAACGATTTAATCGATTCAATATTGTTTCAAAAGTTTCGAGTGTATAAGAGCTCATTGACAATTTTTTCCTTTATGTACTATATATAATATATTATTATTATATAATACGTTTCCGGCATTGTCGAAGCACTGCAGTCCCTCGCCCAATAAAAAAAAAGAACGAGACTTTGGGGAAATCGACGAACCAGCGTGAATTTAAATATAAATTTATATATGTTTAGGTATATCATTTATTTTTTGTCAATCCGATAGTCGAGCACTGCTATTAATTAAACAGTCAATTAACTAACAACGTTTAATCGCCGGTGATTAAAGTCCATTAAGTATTTTTTTTACGCATACCCGTAGCTACCCGCTCAGCTGAATTCAGGCGCAGGTGTATAATAATAACATATATTGTTACATTCGACCGAATCGAATTAAAAATCGTAAATTAATGTTCACGTCACACCAATACCCAATCATATTTTGTTCTTCGGTATATTTTACACAGCTACCGAATTACACGCAAATCGCCTACTCCGACTATCGAAACACGTTATCGACCCGCTACTTCCGGTCGACTTGGCTCACTCTGTACGCGTCTCATTTTTTTTTCGAAAATGTATAATATACGATTTCGGCACACACACACGATGCGCACACGTCGTTGAACACGTCGCGATTGACCTTTATCGGTCGGCCCCGTTTGTTAGCAATAATTACAATCTGTTCCGGCACATAAAATACCGGAACCGAATCGCGTGACGACGGCGCGGAGCGTCGCAGCGGTGTTGTCGTGTCGCGATCGGATCCGTCCGCGTATAATGACGCAGTCAGCTGCCGACCCGCGGCTGCAGTGAGCTTCCCACTACGCAACCACGGTATCCATGGTACCCACGGTATCCGAGCCTCACGAAAACCCTATAACATTTAATATTATAGTAACAATCATAGGTAACATAATAATAATATATTATAATACAACGTCAACGATCGCAGACGGCTTTCATCGCAAATGCGTATCCATCCGAGAAGGAAACCGGACAACCGCGAACGATAACTATGATTATTGTTATCGTCCCCATGACACAATCGCTTCGAGTGGTGCATGCGTAGTATTATACAATATTTATTGGGTGCCCGGCGAGTCTCACGCCCCCTAGAACGGTCGTCGTCGTCGTCGACAATAAAATAATATAATAATATTATTATTATTATATACTGTACGATTCAATCCGCCTACAGCTCTTTAATTCGCACGCGTGTTTGAATTTGACAAAAACGTTTGATGGCCGCCGAAAGTGGTATTGGTGGGTGGGGGGAGGCAGGGTGGAGGACACGGTTCGGTCGGTCAACACGCGCGTGGCGGAATATAAGGGGCTTATTGAAGCGCAAAACAAACGGCCGGAAGCCGTTTTCTTTAGACACACTGGAATTGAGTGAAAATAAGGGGCTTTTTCCTCGGTGGTGGTGGCGGCTGAAGCAGTACACAGGGCTAGGAGGGAGACGAGGGTAGGTGATCGGAGACGAAGTCAGTAGGTTGTGGTAGTAGTCGTGGATGGGGGGTAGGTTATAGAAACGAAGACAAACATCGGCCGGAAAAACGGTCTTGTTTGATGTTCCCCGGGGAGACGTCCGAAGGTTTTCTTTGCTCTTCGGTGAGCGGCGCAGCTCTTTAAAACCCTAAACTTTTAGTACGTCGGACCGTTTCACTAATTAATGGACTCGAATCCAATAACCGTTGACGGACACCGTATAAAAAGACTTACCAGAAAACGAATGATAAAGAAAATAAAGAAAAGATACACATTTTCGGATGAGTGGGTATAGGAACGGAGAAACGGATATTTTCCATCTGTAGGAGTTACGAAATTTGAAATTATTGTGTATTTCAGACGCATAATTCAGGTATATGGTTAGAATACAATTTGAGAACCATGTAACGCTCATCGTCTAAATCAATACCTACTTAGGTTTTTGAACGAAATATGTTTTTTTTTCAAATATTTCCGGTCCAAATAACAATATTTTTTCTATTTGTTGAATTTTTGAAATGATATATAAACAACGTTCACCGGCATCACTTGAAGCAGAATAATTGAATCGATAGCTTTTGTTTATTTATTCAACTATTTAGAGTTTTGACGAGCGGATTAATGCACAAAATATATTTTACGTTATTTGCCATTTAGCTTATTTTATCGGTTGGTACTTAAAATGCTTTCCAACAAGTCGAATAATATATTGATGGTGTGCATTAAACATTAACAGAGCTTAAAATGAAAAATATAAAAAAAAAAATGGTAAAAAATTTCAAAATAATATACTCTAGATGTTTAAAGAATATGACGTATAGTAAGACATCATTTGAGTATCTCGCTCAGATAAAGAAATTTAAATAACAATTTCCACTACACAATATATTTTTTTTCCAAATGAGAAATATATAAGGACACCAAAATCAAAATGATGTTCGTTAAAGAAATCACACCTTGTTATTAACGCGCCACACCGCGTACTTCAACCACTGCGGAACGTGATCTCGAGCGTTTGGTCTAATAATATAATAATGACGGTATTATTATTGTCGTTGCAGATTTATACTACGATATACCAGACGTAACCGCATATACCTAAATGTAGTCACCGTATCGTGTACTCATATATAATATACTACGGCCGTGGCGCAAGCGACGGACGAACCGCAACCGTATACGAGCAGAAATTAAATAAAACACCCGCGAGGCGCCAAATCTATAATAATATTATATTATATTATAATATTACATCGAGCCGTAAAGAAACGAGACGAACGAGAGATACAATCGCGAAGTGTGTATGTGGGGAAAAAGAGATAAAAAAAAATAATAATAATAATAAAACGAGCGCCATACAGCGAAACGCTCTTTCTGCGCGCGGGGTACACCTCTCTCTCCAGACCTATAATATATTTATATACCGAGTCGTGCCGCAAACAAATGCAATCCATTATCGTGCGGATTGGATTCCGTTGTCATTTTCTCTTTGACAGCCGATTTTTCCCATCTCTCCGACACGCTTATACACGCGACATATACTTATATAATATATATACACGTTTGGGTTTTGTCGCCCGGAGAAACGTTTGTAAATTATTGCTTTTATCGGAAATATTCACAACGAGAGCGCCACCTCTACTGGTCCGCTCACCCGCAGTCGCAGTATTGCAGTACAGCTCTCGATCGGTGGCGGGGAACAGTTTATATAATGAGAGCGTTTTTATCGAACGATTTTCTAAAAAAAAAATAGTAAGACGGAAAGAGATAAACTCGTAGTATAGACTAATAATAGTAATAATAATTGCAATGTGCGACGTGACGTTGTATTTTATTGTGTCGTATATATATATATATTATATCATATTATTGTTATATAGTTAGCCGTTACTGCCGCCACCGATATCGTTTTGGCAACCAAACTATGTTTCGTTCGGTATTTCACGAATTCGATCGATGTGTTTCGTGTATATTTAGACCAGAAGAAATGGCCAATTAAAAAAATGTGATGACGTTAAGTACGGGTCTATGTATACACGAGACTAGGGAACGACATGTCTTCGTAAGTTACACTTTTCAAACACTGTATAGCTCTCTGCAGATATACGTGTTAAATGTTAATCGGATAATTTTATCACACTGCGGAGTTATATATTTGGCAAAAAAACGTACGTACGACATTCTGCAAAGCGTCGTTTTTATTTTCGTATACCTAAAAGTTCTGAAAGACGAAAACCAAACGAAATATTTCACGCTTATAACCAGGGCTCGTAAGTTCATGCCCTAAAAAATGCCTAAATAAGCATGCATTTATGCACTTAAAATTGGCAAAATATGCCTTAAAAAGTTAAAAAATATGCATTTATATGCACTAAATATCTCAAATTATGCACTTAAAATTTTTTTTATTTATATTTAATAATTTTTTTATTTTTGAAATAACATGAATTATCCATTCATTTTTTTTAATATATTTTATTATTTTTATGTTACAATTAAAAAAAAATAGATTTTAAATACTATTTAATACTATTCCTGAGCTTCATGAACATTTCACCGGGGCCATCGTGTGACAGAATACCAATCGTAGAATCGAATAATCGATAGGTATTCGTAGGCCCCGATAACGCGGTTTATGGACGGATGTCGTTAGTCCTCGTAGCCTAGTCGTTCCAAGAAACTATTGTTAAATTTACGAGTATCAAGAAGGTAAGAAAAGAAAAGATAATACAATTTCTATTTTTAATTTTATACATATTTTTCATTTGCATTTTTGATAGATGCTAATAGAATATTGTATAATATGCCCGATAAAGTAGAAGTATGCATAAATATGCCAAATAGGCAAAAAAACCTCTAAATATGCAAAAACATGCAAAATAAGATTTCACATATTTAACTGTGGTACCTTGAAATAGATTTCTATGTCATCTAGCATTAAATACAACTTAGCAAGATTGATATGCAAATGCATGAACTTACGAGCCCTGCTTATAACCATAATCTAATATAATAATATAGAATTATTGTGATTATTATTTTTTCGATAGCCCGATGATGATAGATATGGTTTTTTAAACAACAACAATTAAATTTCATAATAATTCGTGTAAACCACAGTGAGTCAAAGTAACAGTTAAGCATAATAATATCATCATTTGTATAGACATCATCATAACTATTAGGTACGCTTCGTTAGTTCGCTTTGTGTGGTAGTAGGTACAGAAATGAAAACGTAAACGTAAAATCGAAAAACTTTTGTGTAGTACCTAATAAATAGCAAGAGTGCAATTAAGGTATCGAGTTAGGGTTTGAAACAACAACTGTTTTTTGATATTGTGTCACGCAAGTTATAAACCTTTTTTATTGTTTAGTCAATAACGACATCGTGATCGTAATAATAATGATTCAAACCGAATTGATTGGAATAGTAAAAATTTAAAAATAACAACCCACTTCAAGCTCTCTGTTGTGAGTTTCGTTGTATTTTATTTAAACTGAATGATACAACGACAATTAAACATTAGAAAAATATAAACTGTGCGGCCGTTCCCATAATGAAAAATGTAAAAAGTGCTAAAAGTAAAATTAATTAAATTATTATGTGAAAGACTAAAGAACCGTGTCTTTAAGCTGTGGAGTCGTAAACTTTACAGTATAAACGTGTATAATAAAGCAATTTATATTTGGCTTTCGGTGTTATGATAAAGTTTTGGTTCGAGGTTTAATTAAAAAAAAAATACGCAGAGCATCGTTTGTTTATTTTTATTTTTGTTTGGGCACACTGCAGGTACACGCTACGACAATAATGTGTAGGTAATTTAAACGGTGTCTCCGTTAAGGTCCCACCGAGGCCAAGGGTAATAATTAAAACATTTTCCAAATCGGCTTCATTGGGACAGGGAAACGTCGTCGTCGAGCAGTAATGCTTACGCGAGTGATAGTTATTATACGTTTGATGTGTGCGCGCGTACCTTCCTCTGTTATATTTTAATAATATTATAATAATAATAACAATATAAACGTTACGTGCCACCGACCCTTCGAATAAATAATTTGTCGTCGTCGTCGACGTTGTCGCCGGCGCCGCTCCAGTTCGATGGGAGGTCTCGTGGAAATAATATTATACATTATTATAACAATAATCTCGAAAGTAATAATATAATATAATGTCGATGATAACAATAATGGTGATTACGGTAGTAATAATAATAACGCATCACACGATTTGCATGGGGTAACACAATGGCAACCCGGGAACTGGACGACAATGACAGACAAAATAACCGGCCTCTGAGCATTGTTGTACGGAAATCGGGAAACCACGGCGAAGCGACGACCGACGACGTGCAGATGGTCGCAAAAAACAGTGTAAATCACGAGGGCGAATCGATGCTGCGGTGACGTGTATCCAAAATTTTCAGAGCCCTGCGGACTGATTTTATTTTTTTTTTACGTTTACCTCGTCTGAACGATGGCTGAAAACCTGCACAGCCGCCAACATAAAATATAATAATAAAATATTGCACGGACACGAACCTTTCGAACCGAAAAATCACGTTTCCAATCGATCTGGGAAACGCGTCGACGCCGCCGATGTCATCGAGAAATTTTCCGACGTCTGTCTGAAATTTTAACCTCCATAATATCGTCCTTGGATGTTCTCGAGGAGCTTTAATCACAGCGATAATTTTACATGTTAGTCAGAGTAGTTTTAACTTTGTTATATTTTATGAATGTGATCTGCAGAACTGTACTAATATTATAAGCAGGTGGTCGCCAAAAACAGTATAAATCATGAGGGCGAATAGATGTTGCGTCGACTTGTATGCAAAATTTTCAAAGGCCCTGTGGACCGATTTTATTATTTTTTTAAGTTCACCTCGTCTGAACTATGGCTGAAAACCTGCACAGCCACCAATATAAAATAGGTATAATAATAAAATATTGCACAGACGAACCTTACGAACCGAAAAATCACATTTCCGATCGATCGGGGAAAAGCATAGTCGCCGCCCCGATGTCATCTAGAAATTTTCCGTCTGCACTTTTAAGCATCATATTATCAACCTTTCGATGTTCGCAGGAAGCGAGGAATTTAAGCTTTGCAGCATAGTTTTGGCTTTACGAATTCGATCTGAACTATACTATTATATAAGTACGGAGGTTCGCAAAAAAAAAAAATATATATAAATATGAGAGGAAATCGGTGTTGCGGTGACGTGTATGCAAAATGTTTAGCGGCCCTGTAGACCGATTTTATTTTTGTTTTACGCTCACTGGTAACTGGAAGATAACCACCAAGGTAATATAATATTAAAATATCGCTCGAACGAACCTTTTCAACCAAACTATCACAATTCCGATAAATTCACCGATAAATTCTCAGACGCCCGTTTGAACTTTTAATTTCATCTTGTCGTTCGATGAGCTTTAATCGCAGCGTAGTTTTTGCTTTGTTATTAATTAAGAATCTGAACTATACAAATATTATGTGCAGATGGTCTTGAAAAACCACGTGGATCATAAAGGTGAATCGATCGCCGTCGATGTCACCGTCACGAGAAATTCTCAGACGCTCTTTCGAACTTTTAATTTCATCTCGTCCGTCGATCTTTGTTGGAAGCTTTAATTACATCGAACATTTTAAGCCGCGCAGCGTATAGTTTTGGCTTTGTTATTCACGAATGCGATCTCATCTACTATTGAAGTATGATGATTAATCTCGTGAGATCCGATAGTTCACGACTCTAAATTTGTTGGTATCTAAATTAAATTTAACGTATATCATTATACATTGCAGACGATCAGTATTCGTCCGTTGCTCTGAAAACTTTATGATATCGAAATAATTTTAATTCACTCCACTCGGCACTTTTAATAACGTTCGCTAGATTGAAGATGCTTTGTCTTCTTAGATACCAAAAATCAAAAATTAAAATACCTAAACAAAATGTTTAATCTGACAACATTATACTGCAGAATTATGTTTTACTCATACATAAAATCATTATTTTTGTCGTTTATACAGTTGTACCTACTTATAATATTATTATTTATTATGTCCAACAAAATTAGTGGGATTTCTCAAAGATTAGCAGGTCTAATGCTCCCAGATAATAATATGTTCTCCGATATCTCATCGCTTAATAATCGTTATTAGTGTGTTATCTATCCCGTTTTGTGATTTTAATTGATTTTTATCATTTTCAAATGTGTGATGTGTACAGAACTTTTGCCAACAGCGTCCTCATATACACTTTATTATATTCGTCTGCGTTGTATGCGTCTAGAGTATTTGTAAAATATCATTGACGGATATACATCGTTAATCAAACGCGCAAACATAATATTGTTCGGTGATTTGTATGGAACTTTTTTTCACTTGATCTAGTTTGATTTACATAACTTAAAAGGTTGCGTACACGGTGTCCGATTAAAAAAACTTTGGTTACTCATAAATCATTTACGTTCGTTCTGATGCACATATTTTGTATTTGCTACCGGCTATTTGTAGTATCCTGCACGGTCGTATTGACATCGAAACCATCAAAGGATACGCACGAGATGAAAAAAATCCATATTTTACTGCTATTTATAAACTACACGCATTATATTATCATAAGCATATGAAATAACTTTCATATTTTGTTTTTAGAACAACCACAATATGTTTTGATTATTATGTAGTTTTACTTCGACGACGGAAAGTAATTAATTAAAACATAATATAGTGGGTATGGTTTGAACTTTTTAATTATGGCTAAATAAATACTGGCCATGTACGCTTTTAAATAATAACTACCTATACCTACATACTATTTAAAATATTTTATTAAACATGGAGTTTTCTTAAGCTTAAAAAATTTAACTCCTCATACAAAGGACGCTTTATATAATATCATGAAACAAATCATAAAAATCATTTTTATATAAAATTAAATACATTTAATTTTAAACATAAACATAGGGAGTGATTTTTTGGCCACGTTGAATTAATATTGATGGAAATTTCTCATGTTTAAGTAAATATAAGTTATTATACACTCGATACGTCCTGTATAAAAATCATTTCAGTACAATAATCTTGTATAAAAATATGACTATTTTTTCAAATTATTAATCTCTGCTCTAGAAATTTTAACTAGCGCATATGGCATATATATCAGTGTACTTTTATATTTTATTTTCGGCTGTGTCGAATGCATCATTGAATATAAAAAAAAAATACAAGTGCTTACAGATTAAGATCTGTAAACTTTAAATGCATTTCTGAAAAAGTTAATTTAGAAATGTATAGCTGACCGGTACGTCGTACATACCTAATAACGTAACACCTTAACTCTGGAATTCTAAATAAGTAGACGAAAATGACTTACACCAACTCATTGTTTTTCCTACTCCGTTCGGCGAAATAATTACAAAATACGTGAGGATGACGGTACTGTGTCTGCGCCATAAGACCAAAAGTACTAATCCAATATCCACCTTATCCACGCGCAGTATCGTATTAATAATACTATGTGTAGAGCCGTTTATCACTGTGCCGGGGACTCGCGTAATAGGGCACTTGGGCCTACAGCATTTGGATCGTATATTTGATATTGTATCATGTATATTGTTATATAAATTATAATAATATACGAGTTACGAAATTTGCAGCCCGACGGGATGTATTGGCCAATATAAACCACATTAGCCGCCAATTTGAATATATTATTAATTGTATATTTGAGTATATTAGTCGTCGTTCCTATTCCTGATGGTCACGGGAAGGGGGGTCGGTTTGGTGTTCCACGATGGGAGGAGAGTCCCTTTGAGCGCCCAGTGGCTTTTGTTTTTGAACTGTCCCGAGCGATGTGGGCTAGGCGGTGGTGGACGATTGGTGTATCGGTGCACCACGTCGTAATTACTTTTATCCCAGAAAGGGTGGGTGGTAATGCCTACATAAGTGTGTTGAGGGGGTGTATATAGTATACAGTGTGTGTGCGGAGAGAGAAAGAGAGAGAGAGAGAGAGAGAGAGAGAGGGAGGGGAGAGATATAGAGAGAGATAGAGAGGGTAAGAGAGAGGATGACAAGAGAGAGAGTGACGGATATAGAGTCTTTGACGAAGCTCCCGGAACGCAATTATTCGTAATTTAATTTCGTGACGGGTTTATTTATACGACGATTGAGAGTGAACGGGGGCCGAACGGTTCTTCAAAAAAGTTGTTTGTCGTGTTATTGTGTACATACTACATATTACGTATCTATATAATAATATAAGAACCAATAGGTACCTACTCGTATACGTGGTAATGACGGCGTACATATACAATACACGTGAGCTGTATAATATTATATTGTGTACGGTATTGACTTTTATCCATTTTGTGTCAACGTCGATGTCAAGGTGTCAAATATATAGAATATTGTATATATATATATATATAATGGTGTAGTTAATATTGTATTGGAATCGAAAATAAAAAAAAATAATAAAAGCGTCAATAGTGATTGACGGGGGTGGGGGAATGGCTTACGAACCGTCGTGTGATGGGGTGGACGGAAAAACACTAATGAGATTACCTGTTGTCGACTTTATTGGAAAGTGGCCCAACGCAATAATATTATTGGCACACTGTAGTTGTGAGAGTACTCACGTGTACACACATATATATATATATATATATTTATTTATCAGATACGCGTGGTGTACAGGATTATTGATATCAATTTGGCCGAAAAGCTCTCGACGAGGCAATCTATTAGACTCGCTCTCATATATGAGCCGATACGGGCAAAGGTCGCGGTGCTGCGGGTCGGGATTGGGAAAGCGAAAAAAATAACCACCCCGCGATATAATAATAATAGCAGTATTATTTATATAATGCGATCACCGATCTGTCATTTTAGACTACCCTTACCGCCGTCGCGACAACGCTAAACCGTTTCGACCGAACCCAAACAAACATCATACAGTCCGAACGCAACAAATCAATTTCAGTTTGAAAGTTTAATATTTATAATTGAATTCGTTTCCCCGTCACCGCGGAAAATCAATAACAATCATAATACTCTTCAAACACGACTTGTACAGTGTTTAGGTGCAGTACATATCCAGTTATATGCACTCCCTGCACCGTGTGCAGCGTATACGAATACGTTTTTTGGAAATTAATGTTTCGGTGCAAATACGAAGGCGATTTTCTTTTTTTTAAATTTCTTGATTTTCAAAATAAATATTTGTCGACTGTGTCTCGTCATTCAGCGAAATTATGTACACGACTCGAAAGATATTATAGCGCACAATCGACGGGCATGCCTATATCATGAATACGAAAAAAGATCAAAAAAAAAAATCTCCTTCTTTGCTGCCGCGTCTTTGTTCCGCGTTCGATTTTATCGCTTCAGTCCAATCCATTTGAGAGAGTGCTCCCTCGGAGCGCACTGCGACTTTTTATCACCTTCCTTATCGACGAGTCAACTGCTCCTTACATTTTACTTTTTCTCTTTTACGTCCATCCACGAAGCGTTTGTTTATTACAAATACTATAGTGAACGCTGTTATGGACCGTTATCGGTTTTACACAGTTTCTCGGAAAGATTATTAAATTATGCTCGCAAGGTAAATCCTGTATCATACTCTATAATATATAGGCAGGCGGAATCAGTTTCGACTAAAACTTATATACTCGTCTCTCGTGAATATTTATGTGCCACGAATAACGAATATTATTATTATTATACAACGCAGCAATGGCGCACTAGCTAGTAAAAATATATAAATACGGTTTAGAGATCGAATACAACATAATATTATTATGTGGATAGCGAAATTCACCAGAACCGTATTGTAGTAATAATAATAATAATAATCACATTCCGGGACGCTCGAGTTTATCCGATAATAATATTATTATTTAGATCCCATACACACGTTCAGCGTTTTAGTGGCTACAAAATGAATTTGAAAAATATGTATATAACCAGCCACTGCATTCTTGTTATAAATAATTATGATTTCCACAACTCGTATAAAATACGACGACGGATGCGAAACTGAGTGTTAAAAAACGTGAGTAGGTGGTATTAACATTATTTTATTATTTTTATATTTTGCGTCTCGAAACCAAACATTGTCCTAGTTTTTGAGAAATGTACTTTAATTATCCACGGTAATACACGACGGTTGTAGAACAAGATGTACTATAGATTTCAGAGACACGTCACAAAAACGTGACCAAACTTTAGCACAGCTTCAAGTCGAATAACACCACTTGACGTTTTGCAAGAGTCCGAAGAAAAATTGCTTTCAGAGTCGCTCATACTTCACGAGCTACAAAAAAAAAAAAAAATCTGTTCAAAATAATTAATTATACGTTGTAGTAGTTCATGTTTGTTTTACAAACAGAAACAAAGAAATGGAAATGGAAATTATTATTTTCTATAAAAATACAATTTAGGAAAAAATACAACACTGTTGAAAGTGAAGCTTGACGGACAAATGATGTTAGCATTAATATAATAAGTAATAACACGACAATATGATTATGTATAAGTATAATATATAATAACGTACAACTGGACAATTAACCTGTGACTATACACACACACCGCGTACACTCGGTATGACAGCGTCTGTGCAAGTGAATATTACATACATCAAAGGCCCTATTTATATGAACAATCGAGGCCATCCCGTATCCGTATATAATATAGAAAGCGATAGTAAAGGTGTTACACAGCTATATCGTAACTGCATAAGTATCTATTAGAAAACGACATTGTACACGCACGTGTGTTTACATGGTTTGAATACTAATATTAATTGTATATTTCAACAAACACATTCAACATAATTTTACGATTGAATGAATTACCCTTAAAATGTATCTCAATAATACATTCAAATGATTGTAAAATGTTACTATATTTTTTTTTCAATTTCAAATCCGATACATATCATACTATTATTCATATTATATAATATAATAAATTGAGTATTTATCTTCTAACATTTCAAATGTATAACATCATCAATACATCATCATAGTATTCATTCCCTGCCTATAATTATATTAAAATACGTTATGATTGCAATCTTATACAACAAAATTCAAATATTATCCGTGTACAGCAATTTATTATATGCAGGATTTTGGCATTAAATGTTGGTGTTTTTTTGTTCCGGCGTTTGTACCAGGTCCATTTCGTAGTATCTCATTAGTAGGTACGATATTTAATGTATTTCGGTGCAAAATAATTACCCTATAGTAGCACGGCGTCTTGCATAGGCAATTTAGGTACATCTAGATTTTTTCCGTCATCAGCTAATATAATAATAATAATAATAATAATACGCGTATGCCTACTATTTGTGGTTTGGTTTAAATCTATATTATACTTCAAATCGTCACAGAACTATACCAGTGAGAAATACTGAAAACCGAATAGTATAACATAATAATATAATTAACTGGTTTTAATCTTTGTACTGAATTTCATCACCTTAACGCGTTTATAATAAATTCTTCAATAGCTACTATAATATTATAATATTAACATTAAACCTTTTTTCTTCGGTCGTTTGTAACTTACACTCCTACAATCGTCGGGTTGCCAACTACAACTGAGCTAATCAATTATTCCGTCGGTATATCTCGATAGATTGACCGCTTAACCCACGACTTATCTAGTCACGTCGAGGTAAACCCTACACCCAAACCTGAGTAGATGGCCAGTTAAAATTTATCATGATTTATATCTCAAGTAGTGATGGCCAAGAGTAATGCCCACGTTAGGGTAATGTCATTATCTACAGGTATTTCGGGCTAAATACTCGAGTATACCGATTTTACTGTATTATTATTATTATTATTATTGTCTCTGGTGCTATTACGTGCGTCTTTTGACGGTAAAAGTTTATTAATTTTTACGAATAATAAACATTTTATGTTTACCCAGAAAAATGTATAAATCCTTAGCCCGTAAGTACGATAATAAATTTGAAACGAGCGTAACGCGTAGTCGCCGTGATGGCCATAAAGTGGAATTATATGTTTATACATATATATTTATATACCATAAATATTATATTTAAAAAAAATTACAAGCGAGAAATCGCGTCGTCAGACAGAAAATACACTTGTATAGTATTATTTTATAATATGACAGTATGTTGTAAGTATCGTGTAAAGTACATCATCCACGCGATGGTCCATCGACCGAATTTTGGTTACGGTCTCGTCAAACCGGTACCTTAAAGATATACAATGGACCAATTTGCAGCCTTCCTGGGGTTCATAACACACGGTGATCGGTGTGGTTAAAACCAAGTTTAACCACGTGTGTCCGTCCGGCCAGTCATAATTATTAACGACGAGGCGGCGGCGGCGGTGGAAATCGTAGACGATGGCGGGCTCGAAAATTTTTCGCATTAGCGGCGACGTGGCGGGGGGAGAAGAGATAAATTTTCTCGGGCCACCTTTCATCGCACGTCATCTGTCACTCGTATGAGCACACCACATCGGCGTGTGTACAACAGTGTCAGCGGTGGAGGTGGTGGTGGAAGCGGACTTTGGACGAGCGGCGGCGCGAGTTTTTCAGTCGAAAATCGATTGCCCATCCGTCTTTGCGCGAAACGGCCGGGGGGAAGTCCGCGGCGGTGACAGCCAGTGTGGGTGGGTGTCGGACGAGTGTGGGTGTATGCGTGTGTGAGTGTTCATGTGTGTGAGCGCGAAACATAAAACTCGAGTGGAGTACGAGGCAAACATCCATCAATTAGCGTCCGCCGGGAACGAGTGTAATTCCGCCGCTCTTACATTTCACCGGGGACGACCGCGTTTTAACAAATTAACTAGACTTTAGATATTGTACCGACGATGTATGTAGCAGCAGTGGCTGCGGCGTTCTACACATACATGACTATTATTCGTATTTGTATCGGGCAGGTTCTACTATACACAACCACCGCCACTACTGCGACTATATAGATCTGTCTTACTTTGTCAAAATTGAAAAACAGCGAAATACACAAGCGTGTAATCTATATATACACGAACCCGCACGACTCCGACAACTGGAATCCCAAAATCGTCACCGCGTTCGGGTTCCAGGGTATACGGTATTATGTAATATATACGACGACGTACCTGTACGTCGTCCGCCGGACAGGGCTTATTACTCGCCGCAGAGACGAAAATTAAATACACTACGAAGACGTCTGTTTGGCGGGCTGAGAATTTATATTGCGAGCGATACGCGTTAAATGTGGTAGGGCCATGGAATTTTCGTAGCTACAGCCTCTCGTACGCGCCTCTAAGATGTTTCTCACGATTGCTGTCCCGCAATAGGTGTCCACGAGACCTAATGAAATTCGTTTCGGGGACAAAACGTCCAAACGGAAAAAAAAGGGACGCCCGCCGATACTATATAGCGTAGTATAAAATATAGTCGCAGTTGGAAAAATGAGATGAAATACTATTATTTTGTTCTTTCGAGAATAATAATAATCTTTATATTATTAACTAATATCAAAACATAACCATTAGGTGACATCGACAATTTGCCAAATATTTATATATTCAAATCTCTGATTGTCTGACACATGTGATGTGTAGAATTCAACAGCGCCGTAGAACACATAATAGTTTATTGTACTTACCGAAACCACTTTAGTGTTTGATATAGGCGACGTATTCTTCGGAAGGAAGAATATATTAAGTTTATAATATAGCCAACACAAATCGTACTGTGTCAGTTTATATATTACTTACGTATTGCACTTGAGGCAGATGATTTGAAAATAAAGTTGAATAATGTAAATTTAACATAGTACCTTTAGTCCGACGATAAAATTATACGAATTGCAAAATAAAATATGAATGAATTTCGATTTTAAAATGTCGTCAAAAGAATAATTAAAACTAACTTTTGTGCAGCTATAATAATATATTAATAATATGTTATATTATACTGAGAAATGATGGTACAAACATCAAAAGCCACAAATATTTAAGCCAAACACTGTCGGAGATGGTGAGTTTATTCGAAAGTTTGGGTTACAGCTGAAAATAAAGTTAAAAAGTCCGTCACCTCACCGCTGCTATTCTCGAACAGATTAAATCGTTTCCTTTAAAATGTAAAATCTAAGTGAGCCGCCGAGGCGGTGCAGTGCGACCGAAGAGTTTCGGAAAGAATAACTTGTCGTAAAACAAACGGGCCGGCTTTGGCGTTGTAAAATAATATAATATATTTTATACTTACCCCGTCGCACGTAAATCGGTAGGTAGGTACGTCGACGACGTTGATAATTTGGCATTTGCATGCATCGAAGTTGTAAAGCCCACGAGTGACGATAATCATAACTTATAGATATTCAAAGTGGGTAGCCACGGCATGGAGGGGTGGATATTGTGTAGGAGGTATACTATATATTATATTATACACACTTTATTCCGGTGCGCTTCATTATCGTTAAGTCGAAGAAAGCTTTCGGCGGCACTTTTTTTTTGTTGTTGTCAAAACCCTCACCCTTGTCGCCACTCCACCGAACTATACTCTCTCACGCGAACACTGCATACGAACAAAGTTACGACGTCTGCACGAACACACACACACACAAACACCCGCATAACATCACTTCTTATGATAATAATAATAATAATATATACACACTAGGAGCAGGTTGACGTGTAAGTGATAGTGGTGAGGTGGTAAGAAAGTCGGGTGGGTGTGTTGGGTAGTAGGTTATATAGGTACGCCGCAAGAAAATCGTGACCACGCCCCGTACAGCTCACGGCAAGAAAACCCCTCGGTAACCACCTTGGTAGTGGTATAATATACTAGTGTGTGATATATACGTATGGGTGTATGTGTGTGTGTGTGTGTGTGTGTGTGAGCTAAATAAGAGCAATGACATTATGGGATGGAGTTGGCGGGGAGTGGAGGTGGAATGACGGGGTTAAAGAAACTGAGGGATGAAAAAAAAAATGATCATTTCAGATCACTACAATATTTCAACGTGCCCACCGGAGTTCCTTGTGGAAGTGATGGGGGGGATAGGGGTCGGAGGGTCGTTGTTTTATTAGGCACTTGGCGAAACCCCCCCTCGTCTCATTTGCATCACCGCCGACGCCACCGAAAACAAAGCGGCACTAAACTTTTATGGCCCCGCAGACAACGCTGCAGCTTCGGGAGGGAGGGCGACGACTTGGGCGCGCGAGTATTAACGTTTGCACCTGTTTTTTGCGCATTAAGCAGGGCACGTACGCTGAAAATGTTGTTTTTCTTATTACGGTTATTATTTTTATTTTTGTTATTTTTATTTTTTGCTCTCTTTCCCCCGCGGATAATGTCGGTAAGCCGAAAAGTTTGCTCGAAATTCACCACTCGGTCGTTATTTTTGCAGACCTGAAACAGGACTTTCGAGTGCAGCCCAAGGACGTGAATCCGGCGTCTGGTGACACAGCCATCATGGAATGCGACCCGCCCAAAGGACATCCTGAACCATCGGTGGCATGGCACAAAAACGGTCAAGCCATGCCGGCAGACAGCAAAAAAAGGTAAGCTGCCATTAATAATATATTATTGGCGTTAATTTTTGACCATTTTAAAGTTAAAATTGTGTTTTTTTTTAATCCTATCGAATTAAACTCAGATACTGACATTCCGTTTATAAATATAATTTTACATTATGTATTTATGTTAATTGAAGTTACAATTAATTTGTATCTTGTTATAATAAATTCGACTTTTTATACCTATAAACTTACAGTGTATATCCAAATATTCTGCATTTCTGTCTGAAAAGTGTAGGTATATAGGTCATATTATATTGTTATAATATTTTATTATAAATCATTTTTATTAATTTATTAAAATTGTATGCAGGAAAAACAGCCATTGTTTAAGTTTGTATCTTTGAATTTCAGTTACTGCAGCTTATAATCGGCAATCTATTAATTAATCTTTTAGCACTAATGAAATATTTAACTGAATTAAGTCAAAAAAGAACAATAATTGCGTATTAAATCCTTGAAACTGTAGCTCCAAATCTTCTTGAATATAAAATAAAATGTACTTAACTACGAAATAGGATTCCAAACAAAGCGAATGGAATCGTTAAGGGAATATCGATTCAAATCGTAATAGAGAAAACGTTATCTAAATGATATGCACACTTATAAGCAGCTAGAATATTTAAATTTAATTGGTGGACGTGAAATTTTATGGACGTCGATTACATTAGATCGAATTCTAAGCAAGTATAATGTAATATAGTGTAATATGTTTTCTTAAAACAAAATATACGATAGTTAATATTCTATCGGTGTGATTGAATTTATCAAAATGTGTTTTGTGTAAGATTCAATTTTCAAAAAAAAATTAATAATTTTAAAACAATTTTAAATTTTAGATGGTACATTGAAGACAATGGAAACTTGATCATTCGTGACGTGAACTCCGAGGACGACGGTTCTTATACATGTGTGGCTAGCAATTTGGCTGGAGTCCGGAAATCCAAACCGATTTTGTTGGCGACTCAGAGTGAGTACTAAATTACATTTATGGAAATTCATTTTCAAACTCATTTACTAACCGTTTTCTATACTCCTCGCGTGTTTATAAATATTATTATAGTACGTCCATACATGATACAAGCCCCGAAGGACACTATAGCCATGGCTGGTTCCAGTGTACAGTTGCAGTGTAAAATCGGCGGGACTCCCCAACCGGAAGTGTTCTGGAAAAGAATATCGAACACTGGGGTCGCGCAACACATAAGGACAAGCCATTATAGGTAATTAATATAGTTTTGATCGACAGCAGCTTTTTTTTTTTATCTTCATTTTTCGGGTATTATTAGTATTATCGAAGAGTGTCTAATATTCTTTAAATTTTAAAACAAAATGTACTTAATATTTATAGTTATTTAAACTGAACAGTATAATACCTGCACGACAAAACTTCTGAATGAATATTTCGGATTGTATCGTTCGTTTTTAACTACCTAATAAATTGGATTTGCAACTGTAAAATGCAAATTGTACCTATTTGTGATAGGCCATGGGTAGTCCATGGTCAGTAGTCTTATACCATATGCGGTCGTAATGGATATTTCATTCTACGGAATTTATTCTGTCAAACGAGGTTTTGATCATGGTACTGATTTTTTTTTTTTTTAGGACGCCCCATTGATTTGTTGTTGCTTTTTTTTTCATATAACAACATAGCAAATTTTTTTTTTGTTGGACCCACACTGTTGGGTGTGCGTCAATATTATAGATAATTAGCATACTGTCAACATAATATACAGGGTGAAAAAAAATTATGCTACATAACCATATGACATGAATTGTGAAAATGATAGGTTAATAAATAATTTAAGCAACATATTCATGCCTGCCAGGAAATTCCCAAAAATATAATATTTTGAAAAAAGTTATTAAGTTCTATAAATTAATTTACTAACCAAAATATTGATATTTGAAAAAATTCTAAAAATAAACTACTCCATTTAGATAAATATTTTACCATCAAAATTGTTCTTATATCAGGTTTAGAAATTGGCTATTATTTATTTTCATTAGTAAAAAATAAAAATGAATGTTTATATAATATTATGCTTGCATTATAATATGTAGTGCACATGATTATATGTTAATTATAAAAACAAATTTTAAAATATTGATAAGAACAAAAGTTATTTCATCTGTCAGGTCTTCAGGACTTCTATTGTTATACCCTATATACTGTTAATTTAATATGTATACATTATTGGTGTTGTAGCGTATAGATTTTTTTGACAGGTAACACGATTTTAAAATTAAATATTTTAATATTATAATTAACGTAAACTAAAAATATTATACATCAATGTTACGGCCTAATTAATTTACATTTAATTTTTCTGTTCATAAGCTTTGGTTTTGAATTTTTGAGTCCATCTAGTGAGTTCACGTTTGCGTTTGAATAACATTGACAGACGTAATAATTTCTCTCAAGTTTGGAGTACTGACTTGTGACTCTTAATAGACCGATCACAACCCATTATTTTTTTCGTACACCAAAAAGAATTAGTTATTTCCAACCATTTTACTTAAAACAACTCGACCAGACGCAAATCGTCGGGTTGAATAAATATTAGTCTTTAAAACGTTGGACTTTCCGGTGGATTTTTCTTTATCTTCTTAAGTATAAGCTTTATCACGGTTCACAATATTATGGCATTATGGTTTTGAAAAATTCAAAAAATAATCTCGAGATACTAATATGATAAAAATGATGGATGTTTCAGGAATGAGAAGCTTTCCGGGGACAGGGACACGTTCGAGCACGTTTACATAACGCAAGACGGCAGTTTGAGATTAGACAACGTGAGTCCGGAAGACGAGGGGAAGTACGTGTGTCACGCAGAAAATCACCAGGGCAAAGTAAACGCCGCGTCTTCCCTCACTGTGCACTGTGAGTAGCTAACCGTTTTACAGTGTAAATATAGTAATTTAAATTCGTTGTATAATATAACGAGATCATAATAATAATAATGATAATATATAAAACGAATATATAGCGGTACTGTTTGCTCTCGGGGAATACAAAAACGAAAATCTCGAATCTGACATGCAACTGCGATTTTTCATAGTCCCAAATGGTGTGTATAGTGTTATGAAATCGCCGCTGTACCGTTCAAACGAAATTTTGACTGTTCGCGAAACGATCATCAATTATTTAATCTTATAATAAGAACTAACGAAACTCAGTATAATGTTTTAAGCTTTAACATTTCGTAAATAAAACCTTGACTTGCATTTCGATCAATAATTAAAGGTATCCGAAATTAGAGCTCACTTCGTCAAACAAAACTTTACGAAGAAGAATAATCCCTTAGGATAATACACAGTGGTTATCTCATTTTGAACTAAATTTTATATTCCTTAAATTATTCAATCGACTAAATTATGAATAGGAGTTGTGTTTTTGTTGGTGTACCTACGCAATATTGTGGTAAAGTAACTTTGGTTCAACCGAACTCTCGTAACTTTTTTGGGCGGTGGAAACACCACTGATAACACTATCACCATCAAAGTATCCTCGGCGACGTGTTAATAATATAATAACTATAAAACCCGATGACCTTGGTAATAATATGTTAATACGATATCGTAGGTGTGAACAATCTGCGTCGCACACTGCTGCTTTTCGATTTATATATTTTCCTCTTTGGTGTTAACGTGAACGCAAAACCAACCAATAGGGCTCAAAGATAAACAAGATATTACTATCGCAAAGTCGTTAGTCGGAAATAGGGTCCGGATGTGTTTATTATTCGAGAGCGATTTTAAAACTTTCGTGTTCGATAGTAATAATAATAATTTCAAAGTTCGGTAAAGTCAGAGGTGAAACGCTCCGGTCCGTTCGACGTCGTAATTTCAAAACTTCAGCGCAACAGTTATTATATTGCCAATATACAGGCTGTTTCTACAACGAACATTAACGTGTTGGGATGAAACAATCTGGTCGAAGATAGCCAACACAATCGAAATTTAAAAAAAAAAACACATATATACGTATGTATTTTATAGTATTCCATACTCCATTCTAACCGTACATTGTTGTGTCGTAATTATTATGGTGAGATTGAACTCTGCAGAGTCGTAGCCAAGGTGCGCTAAGGGGGCCATAGCCTCCCCCCCAAAATGACTAAACTAACTTGTTGTCGGGTGTATATCGAACGATGCAACTTTGGATCACGTCATTATTATTTTCAACCGCTGTAAGTGTAACACAATATTAGTGAGCAAAAAGTGGCAAAAACCACGTGACCTGTCATTTTACAACGTTTGGAATTTTCGTGGAATACCTACCACGAATTATTTAGATTTACATTCGATCCATTATTTGGAAAATACAAATTGAAACCGCTTGTGTTTTGAGAGCGGTACAAATTCGGAAAATTTCGTTTGATGGCCACTTCACAGAGTATAATAATTTATGGGATCAATATAACGGTAATTCGCAGAACAGACCCGTTTATCGTTTACATTTTAATAATATGATATGATAGATATTGCGTTTTCCGGTGGTCATATAATATTATTAGCTACGCCGAACGAGAATTCCTATTTAGCTCGTTGTTTTCGAAACGACGACCTAAACCAATACAAACGCCGGGCTAGAAAAATGTACGCATGATCTTGCATTTTGTATTATATACATACGCAAAAACGTGTAATAATAATAATAACATACAGAAGATGCGTTAAATAATATCTTTTGCTTTTATAGTGTTTCAAGCCGATATACAGTTTTGAGCGCCGCAACAAGGCACCTCGGACGGATAAAAATATATAATACACCTATACTAGATTTTTCTTTTATCCGCCGTGCGTGTGCAGTGTACATAAACCTGAATTTTAAGTGCAAACTTTTTGCCGCGATTATCTCGCTCGCAGAAGCACCTTATTCTGCCGCAGCCGCCACTCACCTATAATAATGCGTAGCTCTACCTATATAGTCCGCAGACGTTCGGTGTTCCTCACCCGACAATTTTCTCCTCGATCCGCGGGTGGGAGGGTTTGGGTCGACGGCGACGGTGGTGGTAGTGGTCTTAAGCTTTTAATTATTTTCTCTGTTAAAACTTTCGACGGGTTTTTTTCAACCCCTCCGCTCACCACGACGGCGGTCACGTATAATATATACCTATACGCGTCTCGAGCGATACCAACCCGCCGCGCCACGGGCAACGGTTGCCGTCTCGAAACCTGGCAAGAAAACATTTATAAATACACTTATATATATGTATACACAACTGCAATAGCAGAGAGCTTATATAGCTACGTCCGTATATAGCTATATTGTATATACGTATATACATAATATGTACGTACACATAATATAAATAGGGCTCGGGGGGCCTTTATAAGTATATATATACAGCCACACCTCTCTCGTGTCGTATATCCACCGCATGCACTACAGTGATATAAACAATTCGGCAACTTCTATTCTCGAGCTTCGCCCATTATCTCTCGAGGCCTTTGTTTCGCGCGAGTCCTCCTCGTCCCGTTTTCGTGCACAGACGGTCTAGATCGAGGTGCGCTCATTAATCAAACGGCCACCACCACCGTCACCATTTATATACGCGTGTGTGTGTGTGTGTGTGTGTGTGTGTGTGTGTGTGTGTGTGTGTGTGTGTGTGTGTGAAATGCGCTACACTCTTGTGAATACGGCTTTCGCGACCGAACGCGAGTCCTACATTGTACAAACCTTTGCCAAAAGGACACGGAAATCTTCGAATCTTCCCAAAGAACCACCGCCTCCACGCTCTGCCCAAGTATCGTCCTCGAGCGAATTGATAAACCACTTTTTCTACCACCGCCGCGTCGTCTGTCTGACTTCTGCCACCACTATACTACTAGTAACACGTTGTTAACGCCGATTTAATCAGCGGGCAATAGGATTTACTGCCGCCAAATGAAGTAATATACGTACGCGGGTGGCGGGGTGGGTGCGAAATTTGCTCACAGACTTCCTCGAAGAGAGCTGCGCAATAATTTCGGTGAGCTATTCGGGTTTGTTCTCCGCGGTACACGCCCAGGGCCGCCGCAGGACAGTCGGAGGACATCGTTTAGGGTAAACCGAAAAGTTTGTTTGGCACTGCGAGCCACGCGAATAATATAATACGCTCGTCGATAATAATACTGTTGTTATTTACTACCCCCGCTGCGTGGGGCGGTGAGGTGGACGTTGAAAAGTCAATCTCCTAGCACGATCGTTCCACAAGACGGAACAAAAAGAAACGCTGCCGGAAATCGGCGGACAAATCTCTATCCTGAAAATGCACACATTATGTCAGACGAAAAAAAATGTAGGTATCTATAGTAGACAATTATAATATTGTAGGTACTCGAGCAACAAGTCGTCCAATAATAATGTCGGTAAAAACTGCAGACGTATAGGCTTGCCACATTTTTTAGTGACTAGTGTGCGTTTGTTTAGATGATATTGCTTAATTCCCACTCACACGCATAAATACTAAATATTACGGCAATACGGTTTTCAATACCGAACGCGTTGCCAAACGGACGGAAATCTTTGACTCTTGCAAAACAACCACCGTCCAAAGCACTACTAGTACTGCTCCTACCGCTGTATTAATTGTTGTTAACGCCGCCGATTTAATCAGCCCATAATAATACTCACGCGGTTGGCTAGGTGGGTGAACGTGAAGGAGGAGGGTTGCACCATAATACCGGCGAGCCGTTTGGGTTTGTCCTCCACGGTCCACGCCCAGGACTATCGGAGGACTTCGGTCCGGGCAAACCGAAAAGTTTGTTTGGCACTGCAAGCCACGCGAATAATATAATACGCTCGTCGATAGTTATACTGTTGTTATTTACTGCCCCCGCTGCGTGGGGCGGTCGTCCGAGGGCGAAAAGCGGTCGAAAAGTCAATCTCCTTGCACGACCGTCGTGCAAGACGAATAAAACGAAACGCTGCCGGAAATGCTGCACATTATGACTGACCGAAAAAAATGTATTCATGGTAAACCTTACACGAGTATTATGGGTCGTAGGTGTACTCGAGTAAGTCGTCCAACGAATGTGGGCAAAAACATCATCGAACGTACGTTTGACACGATTTCGTAGTGACTCATGTGCGTTTGTAATAATATCTTTTTATTCACACACATGACAACGAAATATTTCGTACGTGTACCGTGGTATGGATGGTACCACGGTCGTCAATAGTTATTTTATTTTAATGAAATAACCATAATTTTATTTTGCTTACTATGACGACGATTTGTTTCTGATGATTTGAGTGTTGTACACAGCTGCGCATACAGTGTGATCGTGATAACACGTGGTCATAACGGTCTAAAATATTTATTATTCATCTGATGATACCTAATATCATTAAAACGATCATAATAATAGTAATGTAATACGCCGTTTGAAATGAAAACCGATTATAGGTTTATATTTATATATTATTCGTATTAAATTTCTAGAGACAATTTAATATTGTTTAATTATAACTATTACTATTACCACGGTTAGGATCGGCCGTTCGTTGTTTTACAATCCACAGAGGATGTCGCCGAAAACGCGGCGGTCGGTGAACATTCGAATTGAACATATGTTTGTTTCGTCGCATTTGAATGTTCCCGTGGCAATTTAGCGTTTCATATAAACATTAACAGCTTTACCCTTGTCATGTTGAATAACTACGTAATGTGGTGGATATTCCGAATACTTGTTAAATTGTTTGAAACATCATATATTGCTTTGCATCTAATTTATTATTTATTTGGTAAATAATTCGAAAATGACGTTTTCCATTTTATAATAATTTCTAATTATCTACATACATTAAACACATTTGTTAAACTTGAAATCACTGTGTTATACGATTAATATTATGTAGGTAGGTACCATAATAAATTGCGTTTGAATTATTATTTATTGTACAGTGTTATTATAATTAAAGCTCACTGTATTTTTATATTAAATACGATTACGAAGTATATATTTCAAATAATAAAATAACTATAAATTGACACGTACGCAGGCATTATATTTTATGACATTAAAATAATTTAATATACTTGTATATTAATTTAAAACCATACAATTTTGATTTATGAAATTTAAACTATAATATGAAAAATGCATTTCATGATATATATTGTAAAAAATAAAACAAAATCTTTTTTAACAACTTTTATAAAATGTCTAGACTCGATGATAGAATTAAAGTTCTTTCGTTCTATATAACTCTGTAAAACGCTGAAATGCTTTTATCCAGCATCCGAACAGCTACAGATTTACTTCTCACGACAAAAGTATGGCAATAATCATTTTTTTTTAACAATTATTTATCTTTCCATACAGTTGTTTAAAATATTATTATTTGATGGAATCATGAATTATTTATTTTAGTTTATATCGTACACAACACGTGAGTTGTGTTAAAAACTATTTAATAATTGCAAATGATGGACATTGTTCCTAGTGCCTACGCATCGATCCCACTAAATAAGTAAATACTATATATAGTTCATATTATATATTATGTAGGTATGTATCAAAGGATGTTTGATTAATTTGTTTCAAATAAGTATTTACCCTTAACCCTGGATACTACAAAACACCAAATACACTCGTATTCACCCCAATCAAACAACTTGAAATCCCTTTATCGGGAAGTAGAAGCAAACCAAATTTCCTGTTTGACTTGTGAGTTGTGCTAGAAATTGTTTTTAATTCAACGATTTTATAAAATAATTAATTTATTGATTGATGCCGGTTACTCGACAAATTCATCTGACTGTAGGGAGTACACGGACGACATTAAATAAAGGGATTGGATATAAATTAGTGAGCAGATATTTTTATTTTTTAGTAAATATGGATATTATTAATAGTTAAAAATTCACATTTAAACCCTTAAGAATTATTTTTCATGATAAATTATAATATTATGTCGTATAATACTACGGTTTTTTATCAGGAGCAATATAACTGTAGTATATACCTAGTTGATCGCACACTTGTATCATAGTACGTCACTTATTTGTCTTCATTCGTTGTAATAAAAACATTTTGTTTCGTCCCATTTCAGCTGTCCCGTTAATCGCCCAAAGACCTGCAGATACACACGTATCAGCTGGCAGCAATGCGGTATTTGAGTGCGGTGTCCGGGGTAATCCCATACCGACGATTTTCTGGTCCTTGCAAGACAACGACACCGTGCTATTCCCCGAGGAGAGCTGGAACGAATTTCACGCCGAAGACACTAAAGATTCTGTGTCCACGCTGGTCGTACACGTAAGTTTGTAAACATTTATGATACTGTAGTTACGTCTAGCCGCCTAGACTCTACTACTCTAGCCCGTCATCGTTCTCCGAAAGTCCGGAAGTTATGTCCAGACTTTCGGTACCTACCTAAGCCAAACTTGCCAAAATATTAAATATTTTTTCACGATTACCGTTATTGCCCCGCGTTTGTTGCAGAACGTCAGGAAAGAACAACACGACCAGTTGGTCGTCATGTGTTCGGCCATCAACGAGGCGGGCTCGGACGAGTGGCGAGCCACGTTGACGGTGGCGGGGGCCGCGTATGACGATTCCTTACCGCCGATCATTGAATACGGACCAGCCAACCAGACGCTGCCTTACAGTTCGATTGGTAATCTCGTATGCAAAGCGATCGGAAACCCTCAGCCCGTGATCACGTGGTACAAGGACGATTCGCCGCTGTCGACGGAAATCGCCAGGATCAACATCACTGAGTCCGGCACACTCCAAATAATGAGTGAGTATCCTCACATACACTAGAGCGCGCGGATTACCATGCATTGTGTCCTTGTCAATAACTTATCTACATTTTTTTAATACTATTTTTGAGTACATTATTGAGAGCTAAAGCAATTTATTTAAACTTGAAGCATTTATTTGGTTTACATAACACCAACATAAAACAATTATTAAATTCTCGAATATAACAAGTACAAATTTTTAATTTTAGTATTTATTAAGTTATGTATACTATTAACTTTTAAAATTCAATACAGTTATAGTGAGGGTATTGAGTGAATTCGTAGGAGCGTGAGTGATGAGGAAAATAGACAATGCGAAACTCTTTATATAATATGTAATATTTATAATATTGTTATATTATATTATAAAATGTTAATGGGGAAAAAAGGAACAAAATTAAAACCATTGTTTGCTTTCAGATTTGCAAAAGAGCGACAACGGCGTTTACACATGCGTGGCGTCTTCTGTCAACGGCAAAGCCACGTGGAGTGCCGAACTAAAGATGGAATCGCCGAAAAACCCCAACGTGGGTTTTTTCAGGTCGCCGGATACGTCGACGTTCCCCAGTGCTCCTAGCACGCCTATTGTCATCAACCACACTGACACGGCAGTCACCCTGTCATGGGGTCGTAGCAGCAAGGTCGGATCGTCACCGCTTCTTGGCTATCAGGTACGCGACTCGTTTCTCTATCGACGTGGTATTCCAATATGGATGTTATTAATAATCCATGGAGGTATACTGCATTCCTAGGACCTGGTACAAGACGACGGAGGTATAATTTTCCGAGTGCACAATGTACCGCTTGGTATATAACTTTAGGTATCGATGTCCTAGGAATGTAGGTCGCCGCGGGAGCAATACGAATTTCAAAACGAAATGTGAAATATACTAGTGATGCGATTCGTCCGTTTGTCATTGGCGTATTTTGATTTTCCAGGTGGAAATGTTCTCTTGCGTCGAGAATCTCGGATGGGCGACGTTAGTTCGGAGACTTCACTCGACTCACTACACGCAGTCGTTCTTAAAACCTGGCCAGTCCTATTTGTTTGTTGTGCGCGCCGAAAACTCACATGGCCTCTCCGCACCTAGCCACCTGTCCAACCGCATCTCGTTGCCCACAGAGTACCGACAGAGCATATCGTTTTCCCACGATATGTCCATCGCCAAGTCTACTCTGTTCGGAGGCCATATCGTAGACCTCATCGATATAAAGACTGTCAGCTCGACTTCAATAAAACTTTTCTGGGAGGTAAGTGTCAGCCAATATCCATCGCGTCGATTCGATACGACCAGAAACCACATACTCTACCCACTATAATAATCAGCAAACGTAATGCCATTAATATATCATAATAATACCGTCGTCGTTTCAGATTCTCAACGGAGAGTTTTTGGAAGGTTTTTATCTGTACTACCGCAGTAAGAACACGACCGGCCAAAATGCCACGTTCATGAAACTCTTATCGAACGCCACTGAACTGTCTGGAGCGTACGTGATCAACTCGCTACAGCCGTCGGTCACATATCTATTTTTCTTGGTGCCTTTCTACAGACACATCAAAGGTCGACCTTCGAATTCAAGGACCGCAAAAACACACGAGGACTGTAAGGACAACACAATATTATTATAATTTAGTGGAGTGTTTTTATTTATTGCTTGAGCACTTGTCAACTTTATCATATTTTCGTCGCTGTAGGCCCGTCTCGAGCACCTCAACATATCGAACCGACTGCGTACAACTCCAGTGCGGTGTACCTGAAGTGGGATCCGCCGCCAGACAACTCGCACAACGGCGTCATCACCAGTTACCAGGTAGTCATACAAGGTGGTGCCAGTTGGGACGTGCTGAGCAACGTGACGGTCAGTGCCAGTACACCCACTCTGCTCCTGACCAACCTCACGTCGGGTGTACGGTATAAGGTCATGATCGCGGCAGCGACGAAAATCGGTTTCGGCCCTTACACGGATTCGATCATATTGCCGACGGATTCTATGAACCAAATAAAGTATGATCACTGTTGACATGTTTTTTTTTTATCGAAAACCTTTCCTATTATTATTATTATTTAAAATAACATATTGCTCGATTGTTTAGTCAATTTAACGACGCGG
The DNA here is from genome assembly GCA_949089665.1 of Macrosiphum euphorbiae. Lineage (NCBI taxonomy): Eukaryota > Metazoa > Arthropoda > Insecta > Hemiptera > Aphididae > Macrosiphum > Macrosiphum euphorbiae. The sequence continues at coordinate 129,954,605 of CARXXK010000001.1, forward strand.
TCATTGATCACGAAGAAATCAAAGAATTCGTTGCTGAACCATGGTTCATCCTGTTGTTGGCCGGAGTCATTACGTTAATGGTCATACTACTGGCCGCTGTACTCTTCGTCAGATACCGTCAGTTGGGTGCTAAAAAATCGCACTTAGGAGGTAACTATGTTTTTGGTATTTTTCAGTGCGCTGTGCACGCTATCTGATTTTCAGCAAATTGACTAACCACCTTCATCTGTTTAGATTCATTAAACCCTGCCAACAAACTGTCCTATTCGTCTGGTTTCAAAACTACTTTGGACGTGTCACACCGAGGACAGGTAGCGTCGTTTTTGCAATCCGAACACAGCGTGTCGAACAGTCAACGGTGTCTATTCATCGACGCGAACTCGTGTCACAAACCCAATTGGTATTTATCATAATATTTTTCTTCAGAAATAATATTGTTTTTAATATTTTTTTTTAATAATAACATCATAAATCTACAAATATTCCAGGATGCATCATGATATTGATAGTAACGAAAAAGATTCTAGCCAACAGCTCTTACCAGAAATCGCCGACTATGCAGAAGTGAATCCGAACACAATGAGTACATTTTTAAAGGATCGTGAACTGTCGTCTCCGGCCCCTTACGCGACGACTACGTTGGTGTCGAACTCGAGTTCTAGAAATGTAAAAAAATCTCATTTTGAAATTAATTATATTATTATAACATATTAATAACTTTTTACATTTTTAAAAACTACTCAATTGACAAATGTGAAGAGTTGATAATCATATTTTTTTTTTCAGATGAGACGTAACTCCGATGATACAGCTTACGCTTCGGCCAATATTTATAACCGTAATCAGAACATATATTCTGAAAGTGGGTATAGCTGTTGTTCGAGTAATAATGACTGCCAGGGCTGCGCAGGTACATGATTATATTTGTTTTAAGTGTATATTATAATGGATAATTATAAAAACAAATATTATAAATTGTTAATTTAAATAAACACAATATAAAATATTACCTACTAAGTATACTATATTATGTGCTTGTAACTCATGATGTAGCATGTACTTAAGACACAATGGTGGATACAAATATACCATTGTAAAATACTTAAAACACAAATTGAACGAAAAATTAAAAGAAATATTTTTACTGCTCTCTCTAGAAATGTACTATTTAAAAACTCGAAATGAGATTATGAATAGTATGAAAATAAATTTCAAGGTTAAAAAAAATATAAAACTAAATTACTTTTGTAAAACGCCTATAATAACAGCAAGTGCGCAACCAGCTATTCAAGTATAATACATTATAATAGCGCGGAAGAATTATTAAATTAAAAATATAATACAAAAAAGTTGGATAACGAAAAAAAAAAATGTAGAATAAAATAAGGTTTCAAAAGTTTAAAATCAGACTGTACTTGTGCATAATATATTAAAGTTATATTTTGTTTGCACGACGTATCTGAGTTTGTAGATTTAAAAATTAAAATTTTAAATATTTATATCAACAACTAGGTCGTGTGACGAGGAGACATAACTCATAAAATAATAATTATAAAACTGTTATGATATTATTATACTATGATAATATTATGATTAATGGTTTTTCATATACCTAATAATAATATTTTATAATTCTGTCTGTAGACGATTGTGGGAGCATGCAAGGCGTTCCTGTGTCAGTCGTTCTGAGCGGTTGTGGCCGGAAAACGTTCAGCGAAGTGTCTCACCACAGCAACAAAAGCGGTTCGAGGTTCAATAATTACCCGCCATATTCGTCTAGGCAGCGAGCCCTGGTAAGCTTCCTACACATAGGTCACTAAAATATTCTCGAATGCACATAGGTATCTAAAGGATGCGTATATTTCACATGGTAAACTAATAATCAAAATATTATGCTGTAAAAGCCCTCAAAAGCATTTTTATTGGATAATAAAAATTAAGAAGATCTTAAAATGGAAAAAAATAATAGTGTTCGTGTTAAATTGAAATCATATAAGTTCAGGCTAAAATAGATGAGCCCTGGACTCGGGGATGTATCTTACTAAGTTTTTGGAGGGGTAACTAAAATCGTTTAAACTTTTGAAAATAAACAGATATGCCTGAGTTGGGTAGGTATTTTAGCTTAAAACTTTGTCGAGAATATTACCTATTGACCAATTTTGAATTCATTGTATCGTATGAATAATATTATGTAAATAAAATACTAAATAAACATACTAAAATAAATAGTCGTGAAGTCATATGATCACAATCAATAAATAGTATCAATAAATAGTATCTTTACTATATAAAAAAATTGTTATAATTAACAATGGATTCAACATTTTTTTTTTTCAATTTGAAAAAGTATTGATTATTTGCTAAATATTTATATTAATGTTTCTATGTACATGCAGTAAAGCCAATCCACCGAACCTTTCTTTTGTCAATCCTGATCATAGCTATTTATATTTGTACCTACATTAAATAAGTACAGAGAACTTTGAAATAGGTATAAAATACAATAACTGTAGTAAAACGTTATAAAAAGTCTGCGATGGCCACTATAAAACTATTACATCTACCATGTTATGCAAACAGGTAAAACTTCCTAGCACTAACATTTCATCAAAAAAATAATATATACCTTCTTAATCTCGACGATCTCAAATCAATGTGGTCCGTCCGTGACTGCACATCATTATTTTTTTTTTTATAAAAGTAATTTACCTAGAACATGTTATATCCATTGCAAAATAACACAAAAAGTATAGTATGACGCTTATTAAGCGAATAAAAAACAATTTTATGGAGAAAAATTTATAAATCCACTCTTATAGATGACACTTTTCGACTACAGACATCAAAGAAAAAAATCGTAAATTCGCACTAACGACAATATCTGTGTCATATAATATAATTCTATCATACATCTATACCCTGTTCAAAATAAGAAGCGACCTGATTTACGCTTGAAAACCGGTTTTACTAGTGGCCGCCGAATCGCTTCTTAAAATGAACAGACTATATATTATAATACAATATACACAACAAACAAATTACTCAGGGTCGGGAGATCTACCACGTTCCCCTCACTGTAACTCCACCCCTAAAATGTTGGCACAACCATCCTGATGACCGGTGTCTAAAATATTGTTATCGTTTCAGATGCGCACCACTTGTTCATCCAACGGCTATCACTACGTGGACCCTACGATCATCGGGCCGATGACCAACAGCTACACCAACGGCTACGGTCGTGACTGTGCTCCGCCAGACGTGGTCGGTCAGCAGCAAAGGTCGCCGTGCTACACCGAGGCGGGCGCAGTCAGTAGCTCTCAAAACATCTCGTGAACGTTTTTTTCGGCCGATTTTTCGTTTTAAATAGAAAACTATAACTCCGCAGATGACCTCGTCCGCCGCCAACCCCGGGCAGCAGGGTGCGCCAGTAACCCCATCGCCGTACGACGAGTCGCGTTCACACGATATCATTAAAGTATTAACAAAAAAAAATTTGATATAAAAATAATACCTCTGCGAAGTAATGTTATGTGTCTTTGTCACGCTCGCCGATCGGTGTCGTCCAGCGGTGGTGATTCCGACGACCATTATAATAACAATAATATTATATTATTACGATGCCGGGTCGTAGTGTATGGTATATGGTTACCTCGTTTTGTGACCGCCTCTTACATACCATGGCGAATTGTGTATACCGTCGTGGTGTACTCGACTTATTGACACCCACCACCCCATCAGACACCCACTCCCCCCGGCACTGATTCAAGTACACCCAGGGCCCCGAGAGCGAAACATATCATTATATCGTTCGCCCGTTTCCGACCTATATATATATATCATATGAGTCTCCACTTTTGGCGTCGTAACAATAATAATCATTATTATTATTACTGTCATACGACAACCACGGTTTCCGAACGATATGATATTTTTTATTGCCGTGCTATAATACTCGTCGTCGACGGTTTAATATTGTATTACTATTATTATATATTATTATGATTACCTGTATTATTATATTATTATTATTATTATTATTATTATGTAATATAATGAAAAAAAAATTTAAAAACAATGTTATTACACAATTTACGCGCGTATACGACGGAATATTGTGCCGGTTATTAGACCCCGACGCGTTTATGTAAATCTATAATAGTGCCAATGTATATTTTGTATTTCAACTACTGTACGTGTAAATTTTAAATAAAACCTTCCATTTGTTATTTATAAAATTTAACTGATTGTGTTTTTATTATTTTATTTATCGGTTAATTACGATGAAGTGTTGTTGTCAAGAAATTAAAAAAAAAAGGAAATGGAATTTGTCTATCTTCTAGGTTTCGAGTCAATAACAATAAGTCCAACACGATAAATATTGTGACGACCTAGATTTTCGTGACACGCAACTTTCAAAGACGGACTTTTCAAATATTAAATATTATTGTATTTACAAAACCACTATAAATTAATGTACTATAATGTACTTACCTACTTATGTTTTTATTGGTTATTTAATTGAACGGGTGCAACTCTAAAACTTTACAAAAAAGTCAAAAATGTATATGGTAGCGAGCAATACCTATGGGCTGCATACTGTTTGGGTCCATAAAAAGGTATATTTTACAGGTACCTAATAAATTAGTAAACATGCCCTGAAACTTGCTTCACGTTCCAGGGATGAAAGTCAACTATATCATTATTATCGATGTTATCCTATGACCTTCACTAAAGTGGATACTCGATAGAAATCAAGATCTAATATTAAACACTCATGTATTTTTTTTTTTTAAATATTTTTAATTTTATATTTGGTTTACAAAATAGGCGTTTGCTTTGTATCCTGGCCCCTGGGTCGTAAACAGTGTTCGGATTAGATAAGTATTTTTTATCTAGATAAAGATAGAGATATTGCAACTCAAATGTATCTAGGTAGATATAAAAGATAACTCAACTCATATTTATATAGATAAAGATAAAGATAAATACTTTTTTATCTAGATAAAAAAAAGATACGATTATTTTTTAAATGGTTTTAAATTTAGGTATATTTTAGTTGGGCCCTAGAAACATAAAAATAATAATTATATAAATAAAAATGATTACTTTATTTATAAGCCATAAACTTTGTTTGAGAATCTGTATAAATATTTAAAAATTTTGTTTGTACAATTTCTCGATTTTTAACAATAAAAAATTTATCTAGATGAACGTTTAGATACCTTGTAACAATTTATCTCGATAAGATAAAAGATAAACAAAAAATGATCAAGATAAGTCCAAAAACTGGTCGTAAATGCTTACATAATATATCATGTTACCTATTATATGGCTATATAATTTATTTTATATTATATTAATGTCAAAGTACAGTTTATCAGCGATGATATATATACTAATACAAGTCAATTCACAAATAAACGAAACAGTAGGTAGGAATAGGTTAAGTGTAAAATGTATACGTTAACCATTTATTGTGTGCATTAATTAATATCGATAATAAATTACGTTATAGTGTGTTAAATCAATAATAATTTTACAAATGGTTTTTTGTCCATTTTCTGTAAGTTCCTGGGCACATCATAAATATTTTGGTCATTATATAAGATTTACATGGTAGTCACCATTCATTCTATTCTCAAGTCATTTGCTCTATATAAATACAAATTATTATATTTCTAGTATAATATGTTAAACATTATACTATACCTACTAGAATGGGATGAAACTTTGGACTTATTTAATTCTCAGAATCTATTTGAAATCTAAATACAACTTAAACAAATATAGCAAGTACCTATAACCCTTAGTTCACATTTTAATTGGCCTGAAGCTAAACACCGGCCAACATAAAACCAACCAAAATAGAAAGTATTTTTCTTAGAAATAGAGTGATTCTAAACTCCTTAAGTTCCTTTACAGCAAGGTTAGGTTACTGTAAGCACCTAAGGTTAAGTACTTAGGCTAAGTACCTCCACATTCACTAGTTTAGGGGTTTTATATCGGCAATATTAATTTTTTTAAATTAACATAATATTATTATTCATTTTAAAATGAAAAATTTTAAATTTGTAACTCTCTCGGTTAGGTTACAAAGTTAGGTACGCATGCTACTAAAAATGATTTTATTGTGACTCCAATATTGTTTTCCGTGGATCCAAGAATAGTATTGTTTTATTCTAATTATAAAATTGGAAAAGTTATAGTATGATTAAATTTAATATTTCTGAATAATCTGTTTAGTGATGACTGGTTACTGATCAGTTATTTTAGCCAAAACATGCCAAACTTATGTTTATGATACTGATTAGTCTAGTAATGTGATAATACTTTTGAAAACTGATTTGAATTCTATACTATATCTACTTGAGATTGATCAGTCTACTTTTTCCATTTCGCCCCCCCACCCCTTCCAAATTTCTATAAATTTAGTTTGAATATTTTTATATTTAGATATTTTTAAACGTCGATTATTCTTAATTGAAATCTGAAAATGTGGACAGATCAATCTCAAGTGGACATTATAACGAATTTTATTATAACATTAATAATAAAGTTAAGTAATCGAGATGGCTAGTTTACTGCTGGTAAGATAATTGTGGCGCCCTCAAGTGTAAAAGCTGTCAACCATATTGTATCTCATTGTACGTCCACAAGGTCACGCTGTGGAGCCCGACTACCGTTTTAACAACATTTATAACATTTAATAAAAGTTACTTAATTTAAAAAAATTCTATTATTAGTTGTTACATTTTATCCACCTGTTAGATAATATACATTACGACTATATCTTTTGTTTCAAAAAATTTCCAGATAAATTAAAAATAGACTGAAAAACAAAGGATAATATTTATTTATTTTTTATTATTATTCATTTCAACTTTTTTTTGACAGTAATTATGTGTTTCGAAGATTAAAATGGTGGGTAAAATGTTATTTGGAAAATAATTTATAAGCCATATTTAAAACGAAAACAATTAAATAATACGCCTGTATGGGTTAAACAAAGATAATACGGTATAATATTATATTTTTGTTGAGATGAGAATATATTATTTTGGATGTTTGTGTTGGCGGGATTAAAAAGGGACAATAGGTGAGTTCAAAGATAAGATGGGCAATGTAAAAATATTTTTATTAGACTTTGACTGTTTATCAAAATCTCTTGTTTTATTGTCTATTTCAGTTTGAATAAATTATGGACGGCAATTCGTTGTATACAAAATATTATTAAAACAATTATTTTTAAAATAAATATTACTATTATGTTATAATAATTATATTTAAATATTATCATTACAAATTGGTTTCAAGGATATGATGTGAGGTTTCACCCTCATTTCATAATTCAATACACTAAAAACAGTTAGAGATCTAATACTACATGTAATGATGTAAATTATAATCCTATAGATACAAACAATCTTAAGTATTAGATTATATTATCTGAAAAAGAAAATTTTACTTTACTGATTGATAATTAATAATAATTTATCAGGGAAATTGTATACTACAGGTTGTGTTATTTTGTAATTTTGAATGCAAATAAGTAGAATTCTTTAAACTCTAGTCCAATAGCAGTAACTTCAGTAGTCATCATGTCGACCTAAATACTACTACAACAAATAGGTAGGTACATATTGTTAAGTAAAATATTGACTCGCTCACTATTTGTAAGACTACAACATTTTCTAAAATAGTAACTCATAAACTCAGCAACGGTACGTGTCTTCCGTTGTTTGAGTTTAGTTTCTGATTTTTGTTTATTTAACTTTTTATAAAAGTTTAGCTGTTTTAGATTCTGATCAGAATGGAGATTAAATTGATTTCATTTTTTTTTGTAAATAAATTGACGTCAATAAATTCGATTAAACAATCAAATACATGTTCCAAATAGAAAGTAAATATTGCAAGAATCGTAATTTATCAGTAGCAACATAAACACAATTTACATGGAAACTTTTTTAACTCACTATATAGTTGGATGTTTGGAATAGGTATAAACATTGAATACAAAATAAAAAATATATATTTTTTTTTTTATGACGTGAATTGATATAATATTTCATTAGGTTGTCTTATTATATTTTGTTCCTGCCTAATTATAGGAGTACTAATTTTACTTTATCTTTGTTTTAATTTATAGTCACTTTGAACACGTTTGAAATACTATACTAATCGAGATTGTCTATTAATAATTTCCGTATTATAAAAAGTAGAAAAAGAAAACGATTTTAATGTGTCAAACTGTTAATGGACATAAACGTTTGGAGCTTAAATAAGGAGGAGAGATGGGATTTATAAACGTATAAATAGTTTACACGGAAATCTACTTTGACCAAACGACGACATTACAATCGAAATTAAGCCTGTCAACAGTGATTCATTAACGCCGAAATAAAATGGTATTCAACTATCTCGGTATTCAAAATATATTAATGTATGCGGTACTTCATGATGGTGTACCGGTATCTGGTATGTAGGCAGGAAAAAACATAGCAGTAGTGATAATAATTTAAGGAAATGTCCTAAAAAAATTATACGACCCTGCAGCAAAACATAAATAATTCTACTGTGGCGAGAAAATAAATCTTCAGAGTGGTAAATTGGATGATAATAATTTAGTGGTTTGCTGTGACTAAAACAATAATTTTGGTTGAAATATTCAAATCGTATATTGTAGGCCAATAGAGTATAATAACGATAGGTCCACATTAAACATTATTTGACTCTTTTTTTTTTTCAAATCTTCATAAATATAATATTATTATTATTTATTATTAGTAAATGATACGATCATGAGTACATAATATGTGATAAAACTGTACGACAACATCAATAGGTAGTCATTAATGTGAATAAACGTTTGCTGAAAGTATGAATGTACGATGGGCCTCAGCCCGACAGTATTGTCGAATTTCACTCCTTACCTAAATCAAAATGTTCAAATTGCACTCGGGTTTAAGAATAGAAATTTCTCGAATATTGCAATCGATTCGGTCATTCCACAGAAATTATAAATATCAATTTAGTAGGTACTACAACGGAATTATTACACGACTTTACTAATTAATTTTGAGATACATTAATATACATATTTTCATATGATTATTTTTTTTTTTAATTGTTGCTATATCCGTAATTATTATAACATTATAACAATTACTTAAGGTATTAAAAACACAAATATTGATCTTTCGATCATAGACTGACATTTGTTAATGAGTAGGTAATAATTTTATATATTGATCGGAACTAATTAAATTTTACGATTACCTTTTTTTTTAATTGAGTGTGATTCGAACTAATTTTTTTTCGAATGTAACCTTTTTCTATTCCAAGTGCAATTTAACCTTATTCATGTACTTAAACATAGTCTATAGTATTATTTCAGGCTTTGACTCACTTGTACTAACTCAGAATACTGCAGGTGTTAGAGTATCGATTTATTTATTTAATTTCACACAGGGCGTATAATATTATAAAAATAAACAATGCAATTATTATATTGTACTAGCTGTACAACCAGACTTCGTTCGGGAAAAATGGAACACAGTGCTATATTATATCGATATCGATGTATCTCCGTTTTATTGTATACCCACCCCACTTGCAAACCAACATTTAGTGGTTGAATTCCGTGATTTACTATTATCCACGTAAGTCGGGTAATAAACATAATATTATTTGCAGGGATGGTGTAGTTTTCAATTAAGGAAAGAATTTTTAAACTCGGTTCAGTATAGTTACAGATATTGACCACAACACACGAACCAAGTTTACCCCTTTGGCCTTTACAGTATAGGTAAGTAACTATTTCATTGGTATAATAGACATAGATAACACGTGAGTCAGTATAACTCTAACCTCTGCCTTGTAAATTATATAAACAATATTATGAACACTCATTCGTATTGATATTTAAAACCAACAATATCACTGCACATTTAACATGCAGCATAAGTACCTATAACAATAAGCTACGTGCTTACAAACGATTTTGTGAATTAAAATAAAAAGGTTCAATGTCATAAACTAACTCGTGCAACTGGTGTATATAGAGCAATACTATAGGAGTGGCGCAAACCATAAGGCATGTCTAAGCCGGAGCGAGTCGGTGTAATTGATGATCAAAGTGCCAATCGTGTTCGTGTGCGGTATATCGGTTACGCACCGTGGTTATAACAATATTAATAAGTTATTATAGTTCTACGACAACACACGCAGCCAAAATATTTGGAACCCAAAACGTGTTTTTAATAATATTTAGACCTACTACACAAGGTTGTAATCACGTTTTATTGACTCAAATACTTTAATATACTATTGCGCCAGCCGCCAGTGCTGTAAAGTATAGGTACTTGAGTAAAAGTATTCAAATACCTTTTAAGTACTCAAATACGAATTTTAAATACTTTTGAGATAAGTACTTCAACAAAGTATTTTAAATACCTACTTTTTTGAAATGTCTGTACTTAAGATCAAACACTAATTTTCAAAAAGGTACTCTAATAATTCTTTTTAGTTTATATATTTTCCATTTTAATTGAAAGTAGATACTTTTTGTATTTGTACACAAACACCTTATTTTCTGAGTATTTTAATAATTTTCAAAATAAGTATCTGTACTTGAATACTTTTAAAAAGTATATTTTACAAGTCTGCTATTGCCAGGTTGCATGAACTACAATTACTAAACATTTGACGAATCAAAAGTGAGCTTAAGTTCCATATTAAACATGATTTAGTGGCTCATTAAATTTACTACTATTAAAATGATACATTTTTCGTGCAGCCCTACATATTGTGCGTTTTTGTATAATATAAATATTATTTCAATTTATATTATGTTTGGACAATCATAGTACAATATCAATTCAGTGATCGCTTCAGCATATTACAATAATATTATAATGCATTATGACTCTCGTGAGGCATAGCCGTAGGCTCCAAATAACATTTGTCGGCCACCGTATTTTTGGTGGATGAACACAAAACTATGCGTAGGTATACTCACTTGAATAATAATTAGTTTTATAGTCGTACATACTACACGGACATTACACGACTGAAGCATAATATTAGCGTAGCTCAGAAAATGAGGATAACGAGGCGAACCGTAAGAGTCGAGTTGTTGTAATAAATAAAAAAATCCCGAGGTATTCTAATTGGCAGTTATCTATGTATATTGAGACAAAGAAATGTATCATGGTTTGTATTATATGTTTATGTTGTGTATTATTATACCATTTGTATTTCTTCCAGAAAAAACCATTGTCAATGAACAGAATAGGTTTTATAATGTTATACATTCAATAAAAACCAGTTGAGAGATGAAGTCATGATAAAATAATTAAACGTCTTTGCCTATACAACAGCTATACGTGTCGTACCGACATCAGGTTATAATATTATTACGGTGCACAGTTATTAGTAAATTATTACCATTTAACATTTTTCTCAGATTATACTCCATTACAAGTGATAATGAAAATAATGATATGTTCAAACCCGATAAATCCAATTTGCTTTGTCGGAATAAAACCGTCAAAAGAAGACGATAAAACGAAACTACCAATTAAATTCCAGTGAATCTCGATGGCCGACGACGTACGCTGATGCGATAAAACTTTAAGAATATAAATTTATCCCGATGGTCACTTATGGGTTATGCTTAAAAAAAAAAACAAAGTTTTTTATGACTATTTAAATTTTTATTAGCGTTTTAATGAGTTTTAGTTTACACTGATTGATTTTTTCGGTTCATAGAAATTAACCATTGCTATTATTTAGCATGGCCTCAAGTTTATTCAAATCTCAATATAAACGAGCTCATACAATAGGCACTTAATTTTAAATTACCATTTTTGATTCACCACCTATTTTTATAAATATGCAAAAATATCTATATCACCATCATCAGTGATGATTCAACACAAACTAAATATTTTGCATAGTTTATATTGCACTCTTTAGGTCGTAACAATAACCAGTTGTACCGATATTATGCATCTACCTATTTAATGTATAGTTTACGATTTTTATTTTCAAAACAATTCAAAAGAACCAAGATCGTTTTATTTAAACACAAAATATATTATCAACTCGGCTGTAATCTGAAATCCTGCACTTTATCCACGTGAGCTGTTGTAACTTTAATTTGAGGTATAATAACACTAATTTATAATAAATATAACTTTTATTTTTTTGACTCGTTTTATTATTATTTCAATTTTTTTCAGTTTAAGTTGAACAAATTATTTAAATTTTACTTCCTTTGATTATTTTTCAAAGTTTTTGTTCTTTTCTTACAAACAAAAAAACTAATACAGTTCTTACTCGGAAACATTAAAATTATTACAATAGACGCAACGGAAATTATATAATTTAATAATATAAACTACGTATATACATAAATATATATATATATACATAAATATATATATATATACATAAATATATATATATATACATATATATCTTGCATACATTTACATATTATTTAATTATTTCACAGTCGCGGAATGGTTTCGTTATAAGAATGTTACACTCAACGATCAATTGCGAGTAAAAGAGTGATACATTTTTTTTTAACGTAAACATATAATATATAATATATATATATATAGCTTATAGTTCTTTGACGTTAATGAATTTCTTTCTCTCGAAAGATTTATATCATTATCATATCTAAATACAAAACAAGTTTTGCACACAGACTTTTGTTTGATAGTACAACGCACGCCACTGCATTGCCACAATGCTACCATAATCTGCAGTTATATTATAATATGCATCACTGCACCTATTTCAACTTCACACTGAAAAGGTTAACAAGTGGGTATAATAATATCACTCTGCAAGACAAAAAGTGCCATTTATAGTATAAGTTATCATTCGAGTGTAGTGCTGATCACGTAATACCTACATTATTAAAAATAGCCTCGACACTTGTGCTTGCATTATTTTATAAAATATGTCTTACGTGTGAAATAAGTAGTTTTTCTCTGTTTCGTCACTCGAAATCGAATTTTCGAAATGCGCTCACCCCGCCTAAGAGTTCTGTTTCAGGCGATACCCTTATCATTGAACAGCCATTGTGTTTAAAAGAAAATAATGTGAGTTGTCGTCTCGCCCACCCACGAGCAATAAAAATACTAAAAAAACGATTTTGTCATTCCTCCGTCATACTACTTCCACACAATAAATATTTTATATTAATTATTATAGCTCGGTGTAAAGCGGATGACATCGCACTGCCCTAATGAAAACCAAAAAAAAAATGATCCCGTCAACACTATACCGAAGGCTACCATACTGAGGTAGTACCTATAAAATAATAATAATAAATAATAATATTATAATATTTTACCGATGTGGTTTCGTGCGTTATTATGGTATTGTTTATGATGGTTTTACAGTATTTCAGACGAAATAATTATATTATAATACCCAACCGATATAAACAACTACAACCACAACAATACAAATGCAATATCTGTGATATTGATATTGATACGTAAGTGCTTGTATTTCGGGTTTGGAATAGTTTGGATTTTATTCATCTATATATATTTTATGTAATACGATTTTTAATTGCTTTTCGGCACTGTTGTTTTAATTAAGTTTTTCTCACTTAACAGTACATATTGTGCTAAAGTCGGTTTTTTTTGCCAAAAATTAATCACTGGATCGTGACCGTGTATATTTTTAAAATAATTTAATTTCTTTTCTCATCACGTAATTTTAAATTGACTAAAAAATTGCCCTTTCGTATACATCATAATAATATTATTAAGCCTTCTATTATGATTGAACAAAAGTTTGGATTATCAATCTTCCGTCACATCACGCATATCGTATCGTTATATAAAAACTGAAATGATACAGTCTATACATTCACTACGATAATAATATCAAAGACAGATTTACCATCTATCAAATTGTTTTAATTGCATATTTTACGACAGCTATAAAAATAATATTAGAAATCGTACAATGCCGTTTTTTAATATACTTTCATGAAGAATTGTGAAAAAAATTATACAATGTTGAATACATTTTTTTTTAACAAAGTCTTGACAATTTATTTTTTATTCTATTTTATGTTGCCGAAATAGTTTCAATGATTTTTTCCTAAATAATATTAACCCGTTCTATTAGCCCATCCAACTTCACATATTATTTGCAGTATCTTATATGTATAAGTATTCCAAGAAACCCAAATGTCTATTAATATTAATTTTATTACTACTATTTTATACTACGCGTACTTTTACTGTACCTGATAGAATACAGTCGAATCCACCAAAGTATGTTTCAGGGTCAGTCATTTATATGCTATCAGTCCAGGTGACGTTTGGATTTTGTATACTGTTCAAACTATTAAAAGGACTGCAGTTTCTATAAGGAATGTAATTTAAGGAAGTATTCGTGCCTAGATAATAAAATTTGTTTCCAGTAATCTTAAGTACCATCACACTAGTTTTTCATATTTTAATGAGACCTACAACTAAGAGCTAGTTGTGTGTCAGTGCTTATTGTATTAAGCTAACAAGTAAGACATTTTCAACACACATTATACAAGAATATTTTGTATTACTTCAATCTAAGAAGATCGATAAAATTTGATAAAAAAAAAAAAGAAAAATTCACCTTGAAATGTAGTTATTCGCTGTACTGACATAAATTAATGTAAGCCTCGGTTATTTTAGCTCCTGATAGGATAGGTATGTTGCAGATTTCTTATTATGATAAATAGTATTTCCTTTCGTTATATTATTACCATAATATTTAGTATTATATATTATATATTATTGTTTGAATAAGAAATCATATTATATTAAATTTTAAAATAAATATAATGCAAAATATTATTATAATATATTATAGACACCCACGTGTACGTTTTCAATTTAAACTAAATACATTCATTGATATTTGCATATTATATTTTATCGATAAAATTGGCTTTTATAACTAATATAATATTTTAAACCCGGATCTTAATAATATATTTACAACAAGTGGAGTTTCTATAAAATGTTTTTCGTTTACACCATATTATAAGGACTTTCGGATGCACAGAGCATAATGTTTATAATGATTTGGTTTTATATGAATTCCAGCTTGGTACATTGTAATATTTTATGGGACGAAACTTATAAAGTGGGTTAAAACTCATTAATGGATTAATTATTTAAAACCTCGCTAAGCCGTTTGTGAATGAGAAAGAACCAAATGCACAGTCAACACAACATTTTAAAATATCCAACGGAGTTATGTATTCATATTATAATAAGTATTTTTTCACTTTAAGTGTTAACTTTTACCCATATTTTCAGGTTTTACTTCTGAGTTAACTTTATTAGTATTGAGGTTTATTCGGTCGATAACCGATATACTTTAAACGAACTTACTTGCTTGGTATCATCACGGTTAATCGAGATACATGTTTGCCAGGTAAAAATATGGAGTGGGTAAAATTCTACCGTGAAGCTCAATATTATTATGACATTCGTTGTTTGTCGCATAGATTACTAAACTAAAATAGATACAATATAATACTATTTTTTAGGTATATAATGAAGAAAAAAATGTCAACACATTATATTAGGCATGTAAAATACGGCTATGTTACAGGCTGTATCAACTTTTCACAACGTTAATGCTCTTGTTCTTACTGTCTGGATAAAAAATAAAGCTATTTATAGAAACAGTCCCAAAAATATGTTATTCAATTGTGTGACATAAGTATTATACTGACTAAAAAAAAGTATAGTACCTAGTTCAGTAGTTCACTCTCTATCTTTTCATCTCAACACATTATTAACATTGTGTTGCAAATACCTACTTATTATAGTAAAAATATATTTTTCAAGATGTTTAACATAATAATAAAAAGAAAGACATAGATTTACATACGGTATGGATGCAACGTAAATAAAAATATTCCGTTCGAGTCAACACGCGTGATATTATTATTATTATAATTATAAATTATAGTCAAATTTCTAATTTTTCGGTGTGTTGTTTTGGCAAATCCTATGTGTAAATTATCGTAACCTTATATTATAATTCAATTTTTATTATTTTTTTTATCGATTTTGATATTTCCAAATTCAGTTAAATGTCGTCGCGTGCCCGACGGTCAAACGTTTACCAAAATAATTAATTCATGGCAATAATATTATTATTCGGACAGTTGGACACCCATAGCATAATATTTGGTTAACGTGTTTGCAACACGCGATGTACCTACATTGGGCGGCGCACCGAACGAATTCCATGTGGAGCTGTTAAAGTCGAAACATTATCGTAAATTCGTAAACGACGGCCGGCTATTGCGACACGAACACTTGTTGAACGTCTCATTAGTGCAATACTATTAAATTCGTCTTAAAACCGGATTGCCACGTGTGGGTGGCGATCAGCGATTGGAAATCTTTTGTAAAATTGCATGGATCGGGAATCCGCTGGACTTCACGATTGTCTGGGTGTGTAAGGACAGACATAGACTACATCATGAGTGAAAGAAAAATAATCGTTTTCTTTTAATATTCTGCTCTTTTGCTAAATTTCTAGTTTTGAATCACACGTCGTGTGTGTGGTTGTTATCGTTCGTCGTCGGCTGCAGTTTGCGAACTCGCCCATCCGCGCGTGTGTTTCCCCCTAAGTACACAATGCTCGCGCATATTATCTGCAACACAAATACAATAATGATAAAATATACAATATCAAACGCGCGCCGCCGGCTTTTGGCGTCGAATCGTTGTCGAGAGGAGTCGTAGCGTATATTATTGTTGTTGTTGTTATAACGTGGGGAGTAGCATATCATTATCATTATTATCATTATTATTACGTGTGTGCGGTGGGGCAAGGGGTGCGCTCTCGAGAGTTTTCGCGACGACCGCGTGGAAGGCGGCGGCGGCGGGCGCAGGGACCCGCGGCGAGAACAGAAGAAAAACGGATTTCCTCGGTTTTTGGCGAGTGTATAGTTTTCAAGCTTGTCGGGTGCTTACGACTCGGCGGGGTGTATCCATCTGATGACGGCGGGGGCGTAAGCGTCACGGAGATCGCGGGGAGGGGCGGTGTCTGCGGAGGCACGTAGGACCGCGTGCTCAGCTCCGCGCGGCGTCGGCGGTGGCGGGTCTCGCGTGTGCGTGTGCGTATGTGTATGTATGCGGTGCGTGTGTGTATCGGTTGGCTCTCAGTTGCCGGCAAACTATCGACGTGTTGTATTGTGGTGACGCCGTGTGCAGCGCAGCCCGCCGTGTAGTCTCGTCGTCGTCGTTGTAGTTGTCGTCTCGTCTTCTCGCATATATAGTGTCCAATCTCCTCTCTCACCCAACCCCCCCGTACACCTCAACCCCGGGTCTATTCGTGTCCCACACACTACCCCTGTCCGTCCGCGCCCGTTTCCGGTCACCGTCGTCCCGCGAAGTTTACTTGTGTGTGGTTTTTTTTTTACAGTTTCGCCTATCGCGATCGCGCAAGCGCCACCCTCCGAAGGGATATCGCGTGCCGAGAAATAACGTCTTCGGCGCACCGCCGCCGCCACCTACACCACCTCCACTGTCGATTCCACCGCCTCCACCGGCCGGCCGGCCAACACGTGGTCTCAGGCGCACGTGCACCGCCGCCCAGACACGTCCGGACGAGATCGCGTCGCCGAGACATGACGTAAGTCACGAGTTTTTTAACGTATCTTTAAATCATTATTGTATCCGCATATAGATCAAAGGATCTCTGGGACGAACAACGTATATTTAGTCAAGTCCTCTAATGCATATACGACCACAAGTCTGTGCAGTTTATATTAGGTACTCGCGTGGTCTAAAAATATTAAGAAATGTCTCAATATTTGATGCCATGCGTTTGAGTAAATGTCTGGCCAACTCGGCCAAATGTTCCGTGGATTACAGACGAACGGTGTGCCGTGATAGCAGCTATTCCAAAATATTTTTAGGGATTTAGTAAGTTGGTTTAAGTGGTTTACTTGGTATACGTCTGTAACTCGAGCAGTTCATTTTTGAAGTACCTACCTTTCGAATTCGGAATTGACTGAAGATTATTGGTCCAACATTTGGTTACACGATACCATGATGGCGATATAGGTATTTATACTGCTAATCTATGTATTATACATCGCCACATCGGTTACTTGTATTTCCTCTGATATTATTGTTATAACCTATGTCAGAAGTTGTTTTAATTATTTATATTACTAACATAGGTATAATATTATAGTGTATGATTTTTTTCCAGCTGAATGCCGTTGTTGGAATTGCATAAAACGTCTGGAATTTATTTTTTTAATTTTCTAGGCTTTTTCTTATTTATGTAATCATGCCGAGGCAAAATATAATGTACTTCCTTGTAAACGACATTGTTTCATATTTCACCGCCGCAGAGTGCCAAGACACAATACATTATAATATTCATGTACATCACCCCACGTTTTACTGTAAATTAATGCGACAACAATATAAAATAATATAACATGACGTATACTATTATATAGTTTATTCCCTTCTAAGATTGCCGCCCCCGACACTCGTCTTCGTCACGCGACTTATTTTATGCTTGCACACGTATACGATACAGGTACATATCATTATTATTGTGTTTACGAATAACAATAATATATCATACACCCATTAACCGACACTTTGTCCTTTCAATCTTCATATTATCATATTGGTATCGTGTTTGTCCCACGGAAAACGGTAAAGTTTATTAGTTCCTTTCCTTGTATACCGGTCACACACGCGTTATTATCTCCTCTCGTAATATTCTAAGAATATCGAGTGCGATATTATTATGACAGTTTCTTTTACGACTCACCCGAGCATCCGATTTCCCAGAGTTTCCTTTCGCCGCTTTACGATATTATTATTCTTACCATATTGAAATAATACAATAAATCAACAGTATCGATTTTACTATTAAAAAAAAGTAGGTATACGTTTCAAATATGGTAATGACTTTAAAGAGTCTTACCAAATTATCACAACAGTTTTTGAAGATAAAATATGTACGAGGTCCACCGATTGTTTATAAAGTTGCATGATTCAATTACACTCATAATATATTTTCGTAACAAACATTTTGATTTGACACGAAGCTACAACGTATACGAATCTTATGAGATTATTTTCATTCTATTAATCTTATAAGTTATGATAAACTAAACATAATATGAAAACCATAAATTATAGTCAACAGACATTAATATAAAACTTGTCTACAGTCGGCATAACTCATATTTTCTACATGCAAAAAAATACACACTACCTTCTCGTCATTTCTGAGTTTTTGTATAAATAAGTAAATGTCAGGACATTACTAACGGCGTTATTATAATATATTTTTTAAAACACAACGTTTTCGTGCTGCAATACGAGTTACATAAGTACCGAAATATTAATAAGATATATTATAAGAAACATTCAAGAGAAATAAATCAAATTTTATACGATAAAAGTATTTACAATAGGCGGTATAAACTCATAGGTATTTATTACCAATGTTTATTTTTAAACTATTATTCAAGTAAATTGATTAATAACCGTTGTAAATTGTTGTAAATTGTTACATGTTAACATTATAGGATGTGACATTAATGAGTTAAGACTTATCTAAGAGCCTTGTACTATAGTACACCTAAGTGCAATCTAAGTAACAATCGTTTTGTGTATAGGTACCTAATATATTTAATGGGTTTTTATTGCATACGTTATGTAAATACAATAGTTACTTTTTATTATTAAATAAGATGAAACCTCTGAAAAACGGACAGTATAAACTATATAGTGATGAATTTTGCACAGTTGTCTACCATGCCGTTAGAGTAACATGTACAAATAAGTGTATAATGTGATTTATCCTTTTATGATAATATTTTAATGCCTGTCGGGGAAATGTTGAAAGACGTCTGTATAATATGGAAGTTTATAATATTACCATAATTTACGAAAATTATTATAGATTACAAACGTAAAACTAATAAATATAATTTTGTATTTTAAAGGAAGCTTAATACTTGCGTATTCCACGCGATTTAATATTATTATTAAATTATTTGTTTTATCCTATGGATTTTTTAACTGTTGATACATACGAAATTAGTGCTTCGTTTACCTTAGTTGTAAAGACGTTTACTTCCCTAATATCGTTGTCTTAAAAATAATGAATTATGAATGATGTAATATTTTAATGATCTGGTTTAACCTTCTGCACATAAATATTTCTCACTCGATGTTCTTAATCGTATAATTGGCTTTGTTTTTTAATATTGGACTCCATCTCTGTCATCATTATTCAATGAGTATTTTTTCAGTAAACGTGTCCATAATATTATTCATATCACTTAAATAAGTTGGTCATTGTACAGTAAGTAGGTAATAATATAATATTTTTATTTCAAGTTTCGTTTCATATACCTATAAAGTATTAGTGTTATGACACACTCGAGAGTGAAGAATAATATTATACTGTTAAAGACATTAATTTCATTATAAGTTCTTCATTTACAATCTTAAGAGTGAATTATTATTATGATAATATTATTTTAACTCATTAACAATATTTAATGCACACAGCACATTGTAATTTATAATATTGTAGGCAGGTACCTTTACATACAAGCAATAGTATTTATGATTTTTACTCCAAAGACCTATATGTCAATATAACACGATAATCCTTATTTGTATTAATGTTTGAAGTTTCCCCTTTGTGTTAAAACATTTAAGTCTAATTTGAAATATTATGAACATACTATGCAGCTTTGTCTTCGTGTTATTTATTAACTCGCAATATATTGGTCGGTTGTCGGATATTATATAGACTATAAAGATATATCGCATACGTATTTCTTGGTATCTTTTTAATATGTGAAAATAAATCACTAGAACACTAGTGGGTGCTTAGAAAATAGTTTTTGTTAAATGTCAAACAAATACCATGTTACAACAAAGGTCTTAAAGCCTTCTTAAAAAAAATATAAAATAATAGACCATTATTATTTTTATTAAAAAAAAAAGCTCGTAGATATAGCTGAAATGCAGGTACTATAATAACATAATATATTTTCATAATAAGCATCGGCGTATAAAATCGGCTATTTTATTGTTGCTATATTATAGTTCGTACTCATCGATATTACGTGACTTATAAAAATATTGATAACAATTGATACCATTGACGTTTTTGTATAATATACATAGTAGCTCAGCTATCATAAGAATTTTAAAACTAAAACATTTATAATATTTTAATAATCTATGTCTTATTTATAAACGACAATGTCAAAGATGGATAATATTGAGGTTATATATTATTATATCGCATAAAAATAAGTACTAACTTTTTAATTTCCAGAAATACCTAGGTAATAAGTTTTATATTAAATTAAAATTAATTTGTAAAAATATGCTAAGGTTTTAAAAAATATAGTTTCTGCATTTTCACGTTTAATTTTATTTAATAAAATATAATCTTGTTTGTAATAAATTTAGTTTTTCTTATACTTATTATACATTTTTATCTTCTTAATATTAAGTTTTATTCAAACGATATTAAAAAACTGTATTGCAAATTTAATATATATTTTCCACTATCGAAGCTGGAATTTTTGTAATATCTGATCGATAATAATATTTCAAAACTGAACAATTTTTATTTTATATTTTATCACTATAATTCTATACCTATATTATCATATTATTTATCTATTGACTTTTACATAATTATATAGGTACCTAATAAATATTTTTATTATGTCCAAACTGAATGTTTAATGTAATAACCAACTTCTATAATCCTAAATATAATTGGCATATAATATTAAGTTAGGTCAATCACTTATAAAATACGTAAAAAGAATTGTAATAATTGGATTGATTTCAACTCTTCAGAACTAACAGCAGACAGTTATAAATATTTTCGCATATCTAGTTTTGTAAAAGTAAAAAAAAAAGTTTCACATTAATTTGCATATAAATCGATACTGCTATTTTCAATATTTGTATACAATTATAAAAACCTATGCTGATACAATACAAACAACACGAACAAATCCAAAACTAAAAAATATTTAATACTTTATGATTTAAAATTTAAATAAAATATTTAATGAATGTTAATTTAGTTTAAAGCGCAACATACGAATTTCACACAGCTATAATATCATATTTCATTGGATTTATTATTATTACACTAAAGGTGTTATTACAGCTTAAGGGCTTATTTTAATATACAATTATCCATCACACATTTAAATTCGTATTTAACAATTGAATAATAGAGTCTATTCACCAGTCCTTTTTTTTTTACTTAAATTGATTTAAGAGTTTTTTTTATGTTTAGTATTAAATAATTTTATTAAATAAGCTCTTTAGATTAATGTATACAAATAAAGCTTGATACGTACTTAACACATTTAAAAACTGGAGTTATGTATGAACATTTTTTAATTTTGTATTAAATTGTAAATAAATATTCATAATTTTGACGCCAAAATTCACACGCCTTGAAAATTTAAAAATGAATTTATATTACATTGCTTTAAATAATTTATTTTAGATAATAATTTTTTATTGTTCTTCTTATTGTGTTTAGTTATTTTTGATGTGTTGTCTGATGTCTCGTATTGTTTTAAATTTCAACAATAGTTAAATATGATCTAAGATTGCTAAAGCTAATATGATATTTAATACGCTACTTTAACTATTGAATTAAATTGGAATGTTTATCTCTAAACCAGTACAACCAAATAAGATTCAAGGTACGAAGGGAAAACCTTTTAAAATTTTTTTTAAATCATAGTTCAAAATGTAGGGACTTACAATATAATGTTATTTTATTATTTGTTGTAAAGTAAT
Source organism: Macrosiphum euphorbiae (assembly GCA_949089665.1). Lineage (NCBI taxonomy): Eukaryota > Metazoa > Arthropoda > Insecta > Hemiptera > Aphididae > Macrosiphum > Macrosiphum euphorbiae. Next base: position 129,977,491 of record CARXXK010000001.1, read on the forward strand.
ATATTTTTATCAATTATCATTAAATAATTCAACATAATATTTATGAATCAGCTTAAGCGTTTACTGGTCATAAAATAATTTTTCAGCTATATGATTTAATTTTTATAAATTAATAAATAAATAGATTTTTATAAATTATATTAAGAATAACACTATATTAGGATTTTAGATATAGTAGCTGGTATACAACTAGATATTTTTGATATCGACTAACTTGTTATGATTTTAGAAATTGTAAAGAAAATTTAATATTTTTTATGCAATATTCAGCTACTATAATACTTAGGGCTGTTCGATTATTTCGATTAATCGGTTATTGCGATGATTATTTTTTTCATCGATTATATTACAGTTTTTATAAAATGCTATTAATCGCCAAATAATAGGAATTCGATTAATCAAATAATAACAATATAATTAATAGTATATTATATTTGTATAATATAAAAGTGGACATCTACATCTGTATGCCATCCTTCAAATCTCGTTTAAAATTGTGTAGAAAATAACTAATAAGAGACCAATTTACCCTTGGAAAAAAAAAATCGATTAATCGGTTATTCAGTTATTAAAAAATCGATTATCGATTAATCGGTCGTTACAAAATCGATTTTCGGTTTGATTATTAATTTTCGATTAATCGAAATAATCGATCATAAAACTTGAAATTAATAATCAGTGGTAAAGAAAATAATCGAACAGCCCTCATAATACTATGTGTACAATACATTGTATACATATTTAACACCATTATTATTTAATCCAGGCTAAATATAGAAAAAACATGACTGAATTTACATTAACTTATAATCACAGATATCATTCAAATAAACGCTCACTGTTATTAAAACGTTGAAATGCTAACACTTTCATAAACCTGCAATAAAATAAATATGTGTATACGGTATACTCGTTGAACGATTCCTAAAAAGGATTTGGAAAAATTAATCAATTTGTCTTATTATCATATTTATTTAAAACCATCCATTTGAGTTTGACGGTCTTATAAATGTTGATAAAAAAAAATAATCATTAATCGATTGAAATTTATGCTTTATTTTTTTTCCTCAACCGTGATGTTATGAAAACCAATAACCGTTTCAAAGCATAATTTTCTATTTGTAAAAAAAAAAACAAAACTATGATAATATTGAACAGCGGTGTTGACCCCAACGTGTGTACCTAGTAAAAATGCTGGAGGCTACCAGTGTCAGTGAAGTTTATGAGTATTGCCAGACACGACAGCGTCCAACACTATATAGATAGGTAATAAGAAAAATCAAATATACCTACCTAATAGGTAGGTATACATTATGTTATTGTGAGGTTCCACGTGAATGTTTAAAGTCATCGTTTTTAATTTCACTCACATTTTCTGATTTTACGACTACAATAATATTATAAGACACTCGTAATTTAAAAATTATTTGATTCGTCCTAATAATAATTTTCCTCTTCTTTTATGCCATTTTTTTTTATGTCCACAAGTCGTTTTACTGTATATCGGCACTTATAAATATTGCTATTGGATTCGTTATATCATGATTTGATGAAGTACATCGATTTTACGGATAATCACTGTTATTGCTTTAGAAATAATATCGACTTTTGGTTTACAGCCAATATTCATTTATACTGTATGACTATCCGATTCTGATAATAATATAAAAATAATGGAATAGGTACCTGACATGATGAGTCTTGTGTTTGAGTCTTACGGCATTCAGAAGATATTAGATCACAAATTATAGATAGGTGTGGTCGTGCTCGGGATGGGTTTGAAATCGTAAAAAAAAATGTATATTTTATGAATCACAGCCAATAGTTCTGTTCCGGTGGATGACTATTACCAATGACGACATGTCGGCGGCATATTAGCTTTATACATTGAACTATAATGGATTATTTAACTTACTGTATAATTATAATAATAATTTAACATACCTACATTAATTTAAATAATTTAAATAATTATTTTCATTATCAGCTTACACATGCATTTAGCATGCATGAATTTAATATAAAATGTTTTCCTATTCAATCACCGTAATAACTGAATTATTATCAATAGTTATATATCTCATTCGCAACAAAAATGTCACCAGTTGATAAATTATCAAAACATACACTGACCAGTGACCGTCAACACTCGATTTTTAGACAAATCATACTAATTTTCATCATTATATAAATACAATTTTTCTGTTTTTTTAATGTAAATAATATAAAATATAGTATCGGTTTGCGGAAATTCATAGTAAGTTTTTATTGACACAGGTAAAATACCTATTACAAATATTGACTATTTATACGTATGAGAGAAAGCGATCCAAAATATTATGCAGACAATATATTGTAAGTACTCCCGGTGATAATAATAATTTACTATTTTATAATTGTATAGTTTTCTGGTTTGTAATGTAAACAATATAAAATATAATATCGGTACACAGAGAATCAGAGAAAGCCTTAGGGTATTGGGGGAAAAATTTAAAAAAACAATTAATTCTACGTCGTTCACCTGTCGAGATACACATAATAACATTATACCTAGGTACCAGAGAACGCGACCGAAAATATGACAAGTATAATGTGGGTGGTGATAACGTACTATTATCATATTATACACGTGGTGTTATGATTTTTCTGTTTTGTATATGTGAATAATATAAAATATAACGTAAATTCATGGAAAATCAGAGTGAGCCTTTATCGGTATGCAGATAAAAAAATGAGTTACCCACAAAAATTAATTATTTCCACGTCGTTTTCTCCCGTCTCGTAATAAACATAATACAATATTATTATAACAACAGGTACGAGAAATCGAAAATTTGACAAGTGTCGGTGATCGTAATATGTACTATTTTATAATAATATACCAGTGGCGTAGTGTGGGTTTCAGCTTAGTGTATGCTTTGAAATACTAAGTTAATAGAATCGTGGGGGGCTATACCCCCCCACACCCCCTATACTGTTTTTAACAATTTACTTTAAACATACAAAGTTTTACGTATTTATTAATATATAATACATTACCTAGTACATAACAAAATATTATATTTAATAAATAAAAAGTAAATCACTTTTTAAAAACTAATGCACGTTAAAACTTATAATAGACTGTCAACGATATCGTATGCAATACTGATCCCATGAGTGACGAATACACGACCACAAGCGTTCTATGTTTCTTTATTAATATTATCGATAAGAACTATAAATAACTGTCGCTGAAAGTCTGTACCCGTATGCAATCGCCTACTTGCACATTGCTTACATAATAAACAAGGTACTGGCCACTAGATATAAGGACTATAGCGCGTCACGGCCGTGGTGTTACGGATTAATAAATCCTAATGAATAATGATTAATGAACTTGGAAGAAAATCCACAAAATATTATATTACGAAGCACTAAATTAGTACAATGAAATTTAAAACATTTTTATAAAAACATAGCGTTATTAATATATAAAAAAATATTTTTTCATTTTGTGAAGTGTATGCATAGTACACAGCATACGCATACTCTACGCCACTGTAATATACACACCCGAATTAATACGCGGATCGGAGCCCGATTTAATCCTCGGTATTATACAAAACGGTATGATCAATATAATCGTTTAATTTAACGTGTGCGCCGACTAACGATTATTATCTTAATGTATTCATCTTCGACATTCGTCTCGTTAGAAAAAAAAAAACTAACACAATATTTCTGACATCATTCATCCTATTGTTTTCCATACAGTGCGTACGCCCAGCAATTATCGAAACCGGTTTAAAATATCGAATAAATTACGAACTCGAATCGTATGAGTTTTTTTTTCAAATATTATGTTCCCTGTAATCCAATAACAATCAATCCAAGCCAAATGTTAGTGTTTACTTATAATAATTATTATATTATCGCACTAATCAAAACCAAATTATCGTGTAGATCAATATTTATTTATGGTGCCCAAGTACCCATATTATAAATTATAATATTATGATTTATTAATATTATTATAGTTTTTCAGACATATCATTAAATAACATTAATGTCGACAACATAATAACACGACGAAATACTGGAATTTCACCAAATATTGTAAATTAATACTATACTGAAACATTTGAATATGAACAATTTTGATTTATTATTTTAATAACAGTAGTAAGTTTGTAATGAATATAAGTTAGTAAAATTATTATTTAATTATTAAATTATATTTGCTTATCCAATTTGTATCTTACCGTTGAACAATATAATATTTTAATTTATGTCAAGTAAGGTATTATTATTGAGAAACCGACAATAATTTGTTTTCTCTACAAATCATTCGTAGTAAATAATAAACTAAAATTATTAAAAAACGCTGAATATGTCATAATAATAAAATAATACAAACCATACAAAATATATCCAACTATGGATTTTATATACTGTTGCGCCTGATGAGAATGTATAAGCTCAATTGCGTTTGTTATAGTATAATTTATTATTTATATTAGTTAAATGGAATCGTTTTTATTGCTTAAAATTATGTAAACATTTTAATTTGATATCTTATAATGCTGTGTATTATATATACAGATATGTTTGATATGGAAAATACCTGATTTTAAAAGTTTTTTAGAAACTACTTTCAGAAAATTGATATAAAACTTCTGAATTTTTTAACTATACATTTTTATTTAGCAGTAAGTTTTCTATACCACTTTTCGGTTTTTAAAACGTATACAATGTGCGTAAACATAAAATGTTTTGGTACGCTGCTACAGCTAAAATACTGAATAACCTAAGCAATGTTCTTTTAACATAGGTAAAATCCTCTCGGCTTTTTAGCAAACAAATATATAATCTGCCTTTAAAATGGTTCAAAAGCAGTCTGATATATTATGATGTTTGTGGAAAAAAAAGTTATGTAAAATGCATATTTTTTTACGACATACCAAAATTGTATTATATTAAAGATTTAAATACTAAATAATATGAATCCAACCACTTTATGAATTAATATTTTCTAACGATTCATGAAATCAAGTAGCATAATATTACACTGCCTACATATTTCCAATGATATGATAAATGAAACATACTAATGTAATTTGTTATATTAAATAACGTGAACAACGTTATGAAACTCTATTTTCAATAATATTGTACAAAATATTATTTTATATAATATGATTAGTGACTAATTAATCATTTTATTTGTTTCTGCAGAAATTCAGCGAACTATAAAATAAAATATGTAAAAATTATACATATTTTGTAGGTTTTTATTTCTGTTGCGCACCAGATTTAAAACCCTACATTATTTTACACATGTAAGAGGTTCATAGAAATAGTTTCAAGTCTTACGCTAACAACCTGCAGTAACGGAGAAAAAACGGTATTCTATAATTAATTATGTACTCATTAACACCTCTTATTGAAATTAGTGAAACATGAAAGCATTAACATATTATTTTCTTTATTTGGTAAGCCTTTTAAACTCTAAGCTAATTTTTCTCACATTTCAAAAATAAAAGTTTACTTTTGATAAAAAGCACCCATTATCGAATAATTTACACTCTATATTTTTTTAAGTCCCTTCGTCGTGTCCCGGGATCCAAAAACAACGACCTATAAATATTGTTGAAGAGTCCTATACTATACAGTTTCCACGCTTTTCCTCGCCTTTTTTAGACCCTGCTCAAAGCAATAAATAAGATTCACAAAGGGGCTTAGTCAAAGATAAAGGGATTTTATTACGTCCACTGGCAACGGATTTTCCTTTCTTAACGTCTTAATAGTTATTATTGTAATATTATGCGGAATTTCGTTTGATTTTAATACCTACTAAAGTCACTAGTTACACTCTCGACAGTTCCTAAATCATGTTAAGTGTTTGGTATTATAGCGCTGTACATCATACACTAATAATTTGATTATATTATCCAGTTACCACAGTGCATTTCCAAATGTAACCCCGTTATACCTGGTACCTATATCAAACGAATTATACACACATTATAGTTATTTATTGGATTAAAAAATATTTTTTCATTTTTTAGCTGTACGATGTATTTTTAGCTAAATATTATACTTGTATTTAAGAACTCAATTAATATATCATTAATAATAATTATTTATTACACAATCGTGTTTATTTATATTATTGCTCGATTACTTATACTATATTCTAAAAAATGTAAATGGTAGTTCACCATTAATGGACACCACTAAAGCGTTAAAAGATATTCCTATAATTCTCGATGACTGATTACATATTTAAATAACACGTATCATGTATGCCTACAAATTAATAATTTCATAAAAGTTATATAGGTATAATTATGAATAATCAATTCACATATTATTGTGCTCGCATAATATTTTCAATTCACTGGATTATAAGATATGAGTTCATATTTAATATTAATTCATCGTGGCAGGTATAGTATGTACCTATTTATTAGTTATCACGTTTTTTATAATTATTTGACCTACCACCCACAAGTAAACTAGTATTATGATTTCAAATCAACTTTCTAGTTTCTAGTGATCATTTAAACGTTGATTACTAAAGCGATAGACATTTTTAATCCAACCATTTAATAGGTACACATGTAATGTAAAAACTACTACCTATAGATTAATGGAATACGGTTTTTACGGATCAACTAATAATTGATCGGGATCTTCAAACTGAAATATATTATTATCTGTTTTTGATACCACTTATTAATTAGGTAGGTATAACATGGTAGATCATTTAACTTAATTTGTAGGTAAAATAAAAAACCATATTAAGACTCAACGACTTGGTGTTTCTGGTCTTTATTATGCATTTTCGATGAATAGATTCGATATTTGACGAATTTGTCCGTCGAAATTTTTTCTTGTCGTTTTGTAATATTGTAATCATTGTTCTAATAAAATAAACTTATTTTATCTAAAAAATTTCCATTTACAATATCTGATCAAATTACACATGCACCCAGAGCACAATAAGTAATAATGAATAATCCATATAATAATTCTAAAGTATTTACATTATCATTAATTGATTTCAGTGATTTGTGTTAAAATCCGATTAAAGTGACGACGAAAAAACGGTCATTCGACACGACGACGAAATTATTTTCAAAGAATTCGTTTCTAAAAGAAAAAGTAAATAAAATACTTCCCTTAGATCACCTTTTGTCAAGATAGCAGGGAGCCGTTAACCAAAGACCGCCCCAGACATTATCATTGTTTTTCCTCGATACTGTGGGCACGAACAAAACCCACTTCAAGCCCGGACCCTGATATTGTGCTTTACATTTTTTTCTCCTTACTTTAGTTATTATCATAAAAGCCCGGAGAAGAGGACATTATGTAGAGAGGAAAATCCATTACTTCGATGTATTCCTTTGTTTGGCGTTAGAGCGATGACAACATCCCGTGAGTCGAACATTTTTCTTCAAAATTGCACCATGAATCGGCAAATTTAAGTGTTTTCTCTGTGTTATTATGATTCGGCAAACGCGAACCGAGTTTTTTTTTTGTAAAATCTAATTTTTTATCAAGTGATAGAATAATCGAGTCGAATAATTTTCGGAAACATTTTATACAATATACCTACTACGCAGCCCACGTCACTCGAGTGGGAGGTTAGTAGCTGGTAAATACCACTAAAGATTTGTCGGCAAACGGTGTCGTAAAAATAACGCTTCCCGTCCGACAATATAATAATTCAAGACGCAGCACTTAAGCACAACGTATTCGTTCACATTATAACCTTTCCCCGGCACATAACACTGTGGCGACGTTCATCTCCTTCGTCTTTGGTACGCGTAATTGCGTATGCGTATACGGTTTTTCTCTGAGGTCGTGATCCAGAAGTTGGTGTATAAGTGCTATTGTTCTACACGCGAGTTGTACCACGGTTAGCGGCGGTGCCCCGTAGTCTGTTGTAGTTATAGCCCAACGGTCGACCGGTTTTGGGAAACCGAAAGGAATATAATAGTATAGGTAATTAATCGGCAAACACTTCTCGACGAGATGCGTGAAACCACTAATGCGGGAACCGGTTACCGCCAGATTATGATACCTATTTTATAATATATATATTATATGCGTGAAATATGACGTAAATGCTTCATATATCGCTGAATTACATATAGGTACACAAGTATAAAGCGTTTCTTACGGCAACTCGCACGCTGTGCACGTCAGGTCGTCTGATATTCCTTGACTGGTGTGCTGAAAATTTAAAAAAAATACTTTTACTCGCCTCGCCCGAAAAAATTATTATTTTTGTCTTAAAGTTCGATATCTTTAACACGTAACGACAATATTACATTAGTGACCTAAGAGAGTACAAGTAAGCGCAAAACCGTCAACCAACCGAATATTGTTATATGCTGTTTCTCGGAGTAAAAAAAAAATCATACGCCGCGTGGAGATATAATTATACATCCCACCTAGTAAATATGACGCTTATTTTTTACTGGAATCACATTTCGAACGATAATATAATCATTGTAATCTAAAGACTTATTGGACCGGTACACTTCAACCATTGCCAGATACCACATGGGGTCGAGAAAATTGAGTTAGATACGTGCTTTGGGTTTTTTCTTATTCCCACACATCCAGTATTTAGTTGCTCAGTAATTTGAAATATTCAACATTTATGATTAATAATCGTACTTTTGTATAGATACAAAATAATAATGAGTTGTAATTAAATTACTTATCATAAATCAAGTCTAACAATTATTACAGATGATTTTGTTTTTAAATTCTGGTCATTGTACTGTATCTCGAAAACTATATTTAGTTATTTAAACTATAGTATATTATGTAAGATTGTAATTTGATTTTAAAATAAATAGTTTTCATAATTTACGTTCTTAATCAAAAGTTTGTATCATTTTTTTTAAACAGATTTTATTTTCTTCAAAACATAATTGGTTAGTATAATAATGGAAAGTCGCTTAAAATATTTCTAATTAAAGTAATTGTACATCAAGTGTTAATAATATTAGTGTTTACATAATAACCATTATGTCTCATAATATAATAATTAATTATTTTGCCGTTCCTTTTAATAATATTTAAATATTTAAAAATCTATATGGGTATGACACTTATTTTTATTTTGTTTATAACGATATTTTATGATAGATCGAATTTATTAAATTGTCACAAGAACACTTAAGAAAATAACTTTATGACGATTTTTGAAGTATTATAAATATCTTTTTGAATAGTGTTTAATATTAAAAAAAAAAATCATTCATTACATTATTATTAAAAAACCGATTTCGATTAAAATTGTCAAGTGTGACAAAGTTTACTAAATAAATAAATCGATAATATTGATTTAAACAGTTTCTGTTAATATCATTACTAGGTAAACCGAAAACAAAATGTCCTGAGTTACTAGTAAATACACATAGGTACAGTTGTACGTAGGTTCAGAAATATATTATTATTCTTACTAATTCGTCCAATTTCATTCGGACTTAATTTGATCGTCAGTGGACGTTTTTATTTATTTATTTTTTACCCTTGGTATTAACCGCGGAAAATAAAACACGATACGCCGTTCGATGTCAAATCAAAAACGGTCGCTGCCACCGAACGATTTCAGACAGACGCGCTAAGCCTAACCTTTTATATTAACGTCTCTCCTCTCTTATAAGTCGCACGTCCAATTTATTTAAAGTTTATTAGGACCGTTTGCGCGCACAACGAATTATATTGAAAAAGTACTCTGTTTCTAGAACAAATGCCGTTGCCTGGTTCGCCATTTTAAAAACGTCGAAACTCCAGTGACTTTATTGACAGGTTTATTATGTTTCGTGCGAGGCGTTTCGCGTACACTATTATACTTACGCCTAGCAATGTGTGGGTTGACCTACCTACCCGTGCTACACACCGCACGATAGTGACACAAACAGATGGGCTTCAGAACAGTCGTTATGCCGTAATGTATTATCGTAAATCACTTCGCAGGCAGTTTCTGCCAAAACGCACGCCGGTCATACCTTTACGGTTGTTATATTATTAAGACAGTGCCGCGTTTGCAGGGAAAAATTAACATTAAAACGATAAGAAATACAAACGAATCGCTGCCAGCAAACGAATGTATAGCGTTATAATGTATAATATAGTACCTACCGTCTCTATCGGCTGACGATCCGGCTCGAGTGCTTTAACGAGAGGAGAATTAATTTTTTTTCGAACTTAAAGTTTTCCGATAACGTACAATAATATCAAACGCATCTTAGCAAAATGTCCATAATATTATTATTATAACGCTCTGCGAGTACGATATTATTTTCGATTTAGATTTCGAATCTGTTTTAATTTATAAAAATATTTCGCAACAATATGGCCGAAGATTGTCAACATGATAGTGATATTACGTCGTTAGTGTTGAATAAGATAATGGGTACCTAACACACAATGCCGATGATCCGAAAGGCATTCCTTCTTCGGTAAAAAATGTTAAATATTTATAGAGTGGTTCTAGTCGTTGGTGGAAATTTCTTTTTTTTCATTGGTTTTACGCGCCTATTTCTAGCTCGATAAATTCAGACATTTTTCTTGCAATTCGCAACAGTTTTTATGGTCTTCACTCGCCTGCTTTTTTTAAAAACTAACACATGCTCCGATAAAATAAAAAAAATATATATTATTCGCACACGCCTTAGCCGATCACTTGTGTACGTTTATATAAATATAGTAGGTACTTATATTAGTACCACATTATTGTATAAAGTCACTAGCCAAATAAAGTTGTATTAACGTAAATAAAAAAAGTCTTATATAACACCGTACATTCTAACAGTGAACGGCTCATGGGCCATGGCCATAAATGAATTAATGTGTGCGATAAAATAAATGGATCCCTCGAAGGAATAATAATATTATTATTACCGTTACTTGCGTTTACTATAAATCATGTTTTTTTTCCTACAACTATGAAATTTTGATTTATTCTGTTTGAGTTGGGTAGGTACCTACTCGACTTTAACATTATATGAATAATATGTTTAATTACAATTATTATAGGCGTGAACGACGAAGGACCATAGATCATTACGTAATGTTATGCTGTAGGAGATGATTCGTTACAGAGTTGAAATAGATTTATTTTATTAATACTAAAATTGATTGTAGGTCACAGAGTATACCCTCTTAAAAATTCAAAATTATAGAACAACGATTTCAACTATCTACGCACAATAGTCAGATATTATGATATTGTTTTATATACTGTTAACAATATTTCTATTATTTTTATTACTAATTTTATTATAGGCATCTGATTACAATATAATCAGATGCGTTAGCAAAATTTTATTACATTTCTGACGAAGAAAACTGTTGAAACCCAAAGAAATAATTGACATAATACGTGGTCAATTTTCATTTTAATCCAATTGAATTCGCACGAATTAACTAAATAAGCAATCCGATCTATCTTGTTTTACCACGTTTTATATTATAAACATAAAATAAAGTGTATAATTTTATATCGCAATGAACTAAAACTTTATACATTTTTTATTTCTCTGAAAACACATTTCTTGTAAAGAGTTTTCTATTTGATTAAATCCTCAACATGTAGATATAAACAATATAATTTTCGCTTGTACATTTATTTAATACAATAACTTTATGCAAGTTCTAACAAAATAAATATTGTTATTCGAAATTGCATTTTATTTTTTTTTATTGTTCCGTAATCTGTACACTTTTTGTAAAATATACTTTTTAATAATAAAACATCACTTAAAGTTTATGGAATATTATTATTGATATAATCATTAAACAAAAGAATAGAATATATATTAAAGTTCCTCAAAAAAAAATTTCTTCAAACAAGTAATTTCGAATTGTGTTTTTGTAGTTGTATGCATTATAATTCTGTATACCTATCCATAATCTATAAAATAACAACTTCAAAATAAAATTGCACATAGTTTTTTTATAAGGATAGATTACGAGTCAATATATGCGCTACCTTCGGCGTCCTCATCGATATAAAATATATTTTCACCTAATTCAGTGTATTCGTCCAGTATACGTCCAGGACAGAGAAAATCCCATGCTTCCGGGATTTCTACCTGCATCACTCGGCCAGGACCTCAAATCTATCATCGATTCAATCAAATCCATAGTCACCCCTAATCTACCAAACAAGATATCCTAAACTTCAACAACCGTATAGTGTTTAAGGTTCCTTTATATTATTACTTGTGCACCGTTATTCTTCTATGTTGTCTATAAGTCAAAAGAAAATAATATGTCCTAGTTTTTTGTCCGACAAAGAGATTGTTACATACCTATTACCTATACCTTATTATTAGTTTTCAAAGCTCCATAAATATGAATAAATACAATTAAATCTATTAATAACTGGTTGTAAGTATTGCAATCTAATTAGAAAACATATTTACACTGCTCAAATGTTTTAATAAACAGAAAGCGAAGAGTTATATTTTTACAATATAAGGTAAAAAATAGGTACATATTTGATTAAGACAAATAAAAATATCAACTATTTAAAAAAAAAAAATAAACACTGCAACATGTATTACTGCGCAATACTATAATCACACCGTCGTCATCGAAAATACCGAACTAAACATGTTTTATGTGGTCAGTAAGTAGTAACACGGTCAACAACTGAAAGTGATAAATTCAAAGTGAGTTATGACAAAACCGTTTAATCAGCAGTGATGTTTAGGATTAAAGTAATTCCGTTTTCCTATGGAACAAAAATGTTGTTTTCATACGATCTATTCATCACTTTACTTGAGTAATCTTCTCATCGTCTCACGGTCTAGACGCATAAGATATTACAATAACCAACAGTGTCGGTCCGAGATGGAACAATATTCTTTTCGATTGTTCGTTCTGGACCATTAAATCAGACTTTAGTGGAAAAACGTCAAATTCGGTGAAGTGCTTACATATAGATACATAATACCATAATATGATGCATCTTAGGTTATTTAAATTTATACACATACATAAAAAAAGATAGGCTATATTAATGTTATATTAATAAAATAGTCGACAAAAAATAAACCATTTCGTCGTCATTTAACATTTAATACCTACAATATTATGTAATGTCACAACAGGTACTACTTAATTTATTTACAAAAATATTCTATATTAGATGCGTAAAAAATTCAACAAAAACGTCAATATTATTCAATGTAAACCACCGAATAAAATTCGTTACATATTAGTAGTTCATATTAGTGCAGACTACAGTTATTGTATTTATCTGTATAATAGTATTACATTAAGCTAGCTGTTTTCTCGTCCAACGGTCGTACTAGCACTTGAGATCTTCATAGTCCGAGACCTTGGCCCTTTGGACGATATCACAATATTATAGAAATACGTTTTCATCTATATAGAAAACTCAAAAGTCGGTATACGTCTTAGTATTATTATCAAATCAGTCAATCGAATAACGCAGGACGTTTGTGTAGTAGGTATTGAAGGCCATCCAATTTGTTTTCAGGCGAGGTAACACATTTAATGTCGAAATCATTTTGATAATGTACCTACAATGATAATAATTGTTTTGACCACATGATGATCTTAATATTATGTCCACAATATAGGAGGTTAGGTTAGGTTAGCGACACAGTAGTTTTTGACACAGAGTATATAAGGTTTATTTTTATTTTTGACCATTAAAGATCTTTGAAAAAAAAATTGACATAGTACTCACAATACAAATCGTTTAACTTCGTTATCTGCATACTTTCTTTACTCCGCTCTTGTCCGATCTGTGAACAGTATGTGAACGACCCCAACTATAGCACTGCAATGCGTGTGGCACGTTCTTGTATACACTATTGTTATTGAACACAACAATGCATATGACCGTAAATACGCTGTTCGGAAACATTATTTCAAGTAATGGTTATAAATTATTCGTAGTCTATATACATAATCGTATATGTATATATTCGTCCTTGTAGGCATAGTTTTCAAACACAACGTCATTATATTATATATATCTTTTATTTTTTTTGTTTAGTGTTGCAGAGGGCGGGACGTTATTTGAAATCAAATGAATTATAGTATTAAATTAATTTCGGGATGTACATTCTCCCAATAAATACAATAGTATACAATAGATTTGATTTCGTAATAATATGTACGTTTTATTATCGATAGGTAACGTCGGTTTTCTCCGAGTAAAAATACTAAATAGTGACGTACGAGTTTGAACGATTTAGAGTAAGCCAACGCATCACAGTATTTATTCTACAAAAAATTAACGACGAAACGGAAAATTCTAAACCCACAAAATGTCATACGTTTCTTATCATCGGAAGACATCTACTAACAATTATTATTATAATATTAAGTTGATTATTGCAGTATATATTTTGTACACGATGTATTATTACAAGAAAACACTTTAAGTGTGTTGTACCTACAAAACGTACAGACATATTAAATAGAAAACATTACCATACTAAGTATATGATATATTTTTGTATTTTTGCTTTACGTGTCTCCGCTGGATATATGTACTCTGTTGAGCGGTTTATTATTGTTTCGCACAGTTTAAATAATAATTTTACTTTGAAAGATCTCACTATATATTGTTATCATTACTTTGCATAAACCACTGTCATGGTGGTGGTATACCGTATGTGGTGTGATAAATGTGGGTCCCATGCTGTTGCGTATTGTCGGTTAAACTGTTGCCTGGTAAAAAGCCCGTTAGGTATTACAAAATGACGTATCGAGGTAATCCTTATATAGTCAGCTATAGATAAGAAAATAAACAGCAAAGTAATAAAATACTTATATGACAAAAGTAGACTATCTGGGAATATTACGATGATACCTTAATCATTTTTTTGTTATCAGTAAGCTGAAATACTAGACATGTAGCATCGCCAGAAAATGTTATTATTATTCAAACAAAAACAACAAAACAAGTATACATAATGTAAGCAACTCTTATAAAATTGCATTACATGAGTAATAAAAATAATATAATTTACTGAGAAATACGTTTTTAAGTCACATAGGAGTAAAAAAAATATGTTTATGAACTTATCCGTTAAATTTCCGTTGGAAACAATTTAGCTTACTATTTTATGGTTTTTATTTATTTTCTATTGTCTTTCATAGAACAAATTTGTAAAATTGAATTAACGAGTACCAGTACTAAGTGGATTTGCAGCTTTCAACTGACCACACGTAAAATCAAATAAAAATGATTGCAAAAAAAAACGAAAACTGCAGATCAATATTATAGCATGGGAAAATGTCGGCTGTTCAGGTTTGGTTTGGGTTATTGCTCAGTAATAATATTAAAGTATTAAACGATTCAAAATGACTGAAATAAACTAAATTCTACATTTTTATTTGAAAATAAAATAATGATCATCGATATACATCCGTTATAACATAACTTTCTTCCGGGAAAATGTACGCATTCTAATTCAAAGATTAAATAATAAAAATGATTTACTTCGGTTTTACTTTAATGACCACAGAGTGAGCATTGCAGCATGCGAGAGCTGCATAAGCGCATGCAATTAATACGCCACGAAGACGTATTTATAATGACGTGTGACTCCGCTAATTATTTATTAGTAATAAAAGATATAAGTTCTGTGAATCGTATATTATACGATCCAGACGGGATTAGGTTTATTCCGTAGTCTAATAATAAACAAGTAGGAAAAAAAATCGGTGAATAAAAAAATATCACCGGAAGAAAATGCATAAAAAAAGAAAACTTTGCCGACTCTTTTTACGTAGTATAGTCGTATATTATATGAATAGTCGGAGAATAAATCTGGGACGAAACTTTGAAAAATTATGAATCCGTTACCGAGGCTTGCCAAAGCCCATTAAAATTAGCATTTAAATTAAAATCTTTTCGTTCACCCTTTTCTTCATCCGAAAGTTATTGACTACTCGTTTTTAATCCTTAAATTATAATTCTCAGCGTCCCGCAATCGAACAGAACTCCGCGATGTAGAATTAATTTCATTATTATTATTATTATTATTATTATTATTAGTCACCGCCAAACCCGCGGTAAAAAAAAAATAATGATATCGTACGTCATTATAGTAGGAATGATATGTCTCTCATTACACATATTTTTTTATGAGCTATATAGTGCCGTCATCTCGTCAAATATAGCAGCTATGCAATAAAAAATATATTAACAATATCGTGTCGTCCGTTAATTATTCGTTGTAATGCGTGTGATCCGGGTGGTGGTTGAGCCGATGTGCTCACGTTTTAATTCGTCGAACATTTAGCAGCTTCCGACGTCCGGTTCCGGCCACGGTTTTTCGACGATAAAATGAAATAATAATATGTGCCCAAAGAATATTCTTCCGAAATGTGTACAAAACACCGACCGTTTTCCAATAGACCGTTTTGGCGATGTCTGTACGACAAAACGTGCACAGCCCCCGGCAATCGTATATAACAGCGCAGGCAGTTGGCCAGAAACAGTTGATTGCATTTTTTTTCCGTGCACGCATTGATGAAATATTTTAATTTGAAAACATTCTTTAGATAATAATATAATATAGTTTGGTAACATACATAATATTATAACACACGACCGTCGTGGTACAATATATTATTATAGTACGTCTTCTCAGTCGCCGCCGCTAGACTCCGAGTCAAGAATATTAATTGCACGTCGCACAGTGGGAGGAATTGAGGTTTTACCGCGACAAAAATATATTTCATAATAAAATCATATTATATATATTTAATTATAGTTTTAAATAATATGTTATAATTTATAGGTTTATATTTACAAAAGAAAATTAATAAAATAGCTTAGTTCTAAGTTCTAATTATTGTGTGAAAACACGATAGGTAAATAGATACAATATTTATTTAATAAAAAATGTTATTCTGAATCAGAACATACGTCTGAATCTTCTGTTTCTTCATCGTTTTCTGTAATTATTAATTGTTATACCGAGGATGGTAATTCTGTAAATGGTGTTTTCAAAATTTTTCGCTTAGAAGATATCACTGGGTCTGAACTAATTAATAGAGCATGCATTAAGTCAGTATTGGTACTTAGTCTTGATGTTTTGCGAGTATGATTTTCCCTAAAATTTTTATAATTTTTATTACATGCTTCTTGGGCTTCTTCAGATAATAATCCTATTGGTACAAGTGCATGTTTTATTACAATAGAACCATGTAACAAAATTTTATGCATACTTGGAGGCATGCGATACCAATTATACAACTCAATGTATAATTCGGCTGTTTCTTTACAATATTCATCAAATGACTCAAAATTAATTTCATATCCACTAGATATTGCAATTAATATATCACCTAATTTTTTAATTAGATTTAAATCAACACCTGTTATTTTTGACGACATTTCTGCATTTTTAAAAAATCTCCTTGCTACATTCCCAGTATTCGATGTACCCTGACCTTGTACTATTTTATCAACTTTTATCCCCATATCATTCCAAAATGTTTGTTGAATATTTTTTTTTTGTTGTAAAACTTTCCCCTTCTCTTCTTTAGACATGCGACTAGTTGATTCGTGGATATTTAATTTATATGAAATATTTAAAATGCATTTCAAAAAATTGATCCACGCATGCAATGTAGAAAGCCCGTATTTCAAATTATCTTCATTAATTTTAAATTCTTGTATATTTTTTAAATCGTTCATATTTTTGGGTCCACAGTTACAAATAAAACATCTTTGACTTGACGTATCAGTTAAATTATTTATTACTTTTCCATCTACCATTGTCATAACTAATTTACAGTGAACAGGAACAGAAATATTATTTATAACAATTTCAATTGGGACTAAGGCATTTATTTCATTTTCAATTGCCTCGACTTCTTTGCAAGTATTATATTTTGTTTCTTTTTTATATAAAAATTTAATGGGTCTACAGTAACGCGTGGAAGATGGTGTTAAATTTTTCCATAAAATATCATTTGTGTCATCAGTCATACCAAAAGTTAATTGTAAAGGAACAAGAGAAAATAAAAACATGTTTGCATCGGTATATTCTACATCTTGTTCATAATTTTGTTCACAGTCATCAGTGTCGTTATCTCCATCACTACTTGAATGTGGGTCATTTAGGGTTAAATTTGTATTCTGGGTAAATGCTTGGTGATATTCGGTTTGACCAGAACTTCCATCACACCCCCATTTAAAAATAAACTCAGCCTTTACATATTTTTCAAAAAAATTAAAATCCTCAGGTAAATCGAAAGTTTGGAAGACTCGTCTACCGTATGGTCCAATAAACTTTGGAGAGGTATAGACACACCAAATTCGTATATTTCTATTCCCTCAGGATAACACAATTTTTTTGCTTCTCGTATTCGATCATATGAAGGTTACACATTTACCCCATGTTCTTTTAAACCTAATCGAGTTTGGTGATACACATTTTTTGTCATACGACAGTTAACCATATGAGCCAGCGCTTCATCTACGGTATATGGTATTATATTATTTTTTTCTAATGATTCACGATAAGTTTTCCTAATTTTTGCAGGACGACTTGGAGAGTATTCAGTTGACTGTTTCAATAAATCGGCTGCTGCATGTTTACCTTCTTTAAAAAGTGATACTCTTGTTGCACGAAGTAATCTGTCTGGTGATATTGTCTCCACTAATGGTTTAACTTTACGAATTTTAGATCTTTCAGATAAGTCTGAAAATGGCTTTGATGGACGACCACGAAGATCAACGGTTTTTTTTTCGTTTTTTGGCAAATCAAATTTAGTATCTAACCATCCCTCGTATTTTGAATTAATTAATGTACTTGCAGTACGATTAACCGCTGACCATTTACGATTTAATGTAATAGTATATGCCAAAATTTTTGCATTCAATGCGGCTTCATAATGTTCATCAATAGAATGTTTAATATTGTTTTTAATGTAATCACATAAGAATGAACGACTATCGATGGAACACGGGTTTAACTGTCGCGGGCGTTGTGGACCTCTCAGCGCATTGAATAAATCACGGTATGTAATACCTATAAAAATAACTACACATAAATGGGCAACTTTGGGCAGATCATATTTTAAAATTGACTTAATAGTAAGTTTACTTATACTATATGATAAAAATTAGAGTGCTAATTTACGCTATTTTTTTTTTAATATCAATTTAATTATAAAATAAATTATTTATTTTGGTATTTCGTAATTGCAGTTTTAATATTTAATTTTTAATTGAAGGGTTAAATAAATTATTATTAACTATTACATACCTTGTCCAATAGTTTCCATTGTATAAAATGTATAAACTAAATAAACTTAATAATTTAAGATTTCGTAAAACTGAAAACAAGAATTAACATTAACCGTGTGTACTGTGTAGCTAGGTAATGATGATTATTCAAAATTACCGTTGCAGCGTCGCTCTGGTTACTAATAGTATTGATATAAACGAATATAATTTTAGATAAGCATCTATTTTAAGACCACTAGATAATAACAAATGTTAATTACGTAGTTTTTATCTATATTTTGATATATATTTTTTTTATTTTTGTCGCGGTATTACGTCAAATCCTCCCACTGTGCGTCGTGTTTACACTGTTTTACATCGACGAAAACACTAGTAGGATTTTTTATATTTCGCTGTGAAAAGTATTCAGTTAAAATTTACTCAAAGTGTACAATACAGTTACCCGGCACGCACAGTCAACTTTTGTGCACAAATTAAAACACTATTTATAGAACATGTATACCTACCCGCTATATCCATTATCCAGTCATTTCTACGCTTGAAATTAATTCTCGCAGCATTTGAAAGTCGTTGCGATTTTAGAAAAAAAACATTTTCTGCATCCCAAACCACATAATATCATACAATGGGTATAACTGCAGTGACCAATTTTAAGTTTACTGCACGCTGGTCGAGATAGGTAATAATATATGTATTATTTATATATTTTTTAATTATTCGTAGGTACTTACGGTTGACGGTTCTTCGTCGTTTCAGAAAATCGTCTTCGACATTCCATAATCGACATTTTAATTACCTACATAATTTTTCGTAACGGGTTTTGTGTGACAAACCTACCCAACGTAATATATTATCATAACTATTATCATAACTTATAATAAATTTACGCAAATATTGCTTATTTTTACAAGCTATATTAAAGCGTGGTCGTGTGGATGCTTGTTTATAGAATTTTGTTCAACCAATTATAATGCAGATGCCTTTACTCTGAATCATAAACTACTTAACCAATGTCGTAACTCGTGTTATTATATATAGCTACCTAACCTTTAGAAGTCGACGACCCAAGTCTGTCATAATATTTAATACCTATAATGAATAATAGTTTTCTGCATTTGAAAATATAAATTTAATTAATTTCAGATAAATGCGCAGCGACCACAACATGTTTAGTGGTTTTAAAATTAAACTATAATAATAAATTATTAACTATGTCCACCCAACGTAATATTTGTATTTGTTTTTATATTTGTTTAATGCCGTAATATTATATATTTTTATATTAATTTAGTAATGTTTTTTGAAAATCCAACATTGATATTAACTTATTTCAGGATAATAATATATTATCATCTTGAATAGGTATATTTTTATAGATTCCTACCCTATAACCGTAAATTTGATTCGTGTATTTTATTATGCACGCACTTACGGAAGAAAGTTCAGGTATAGACCATAGAGGTATATTGGCAAAGTTTTTACTATATATTATGTAAAATACAAAAAAAAAAAAAGGTTCAAAGCCAAACATGTTTAATCCCACCGGGACCAATAGTGTTGGGGCTACTGAAACGGTCAATCAATACGGTTATCATCATTCAGAGTATGGTTTGTTCGATATGTCCAGAAAAAAAGAGTACAAAAATCTAAGGTTATATCACGTAAAATATTACCTTGTCAATTTATTCAGATTTTTGTCATATCATTGTATATTTAAATCCACAGTCGGCATAATATTTATTATATTTGATACTATTGCAGTAGGTAGGAAATCACTTACTCAATATTTTCATATGCCTACCTAGTGTCATATTCTATTAAGTAATGTTCAATGTTTAAAAATATGAAATTAATGTCTTGTCACTAACGTTACATCAGATACCATATTTTATTATTATTTTAAGCATGATATGATAGCTTTGTATATTATATTACGAGTGTATAGCCAATAGCCATATAGGTAATACAAATAAAATACAAAATATTGTAAACTTTATTTTTTTTTATTAGGGTTAAGGCTTTAACTACTTAGGTCATAAGCCTGCGGTGCTGTAGGGGGGGGGTTACTGTAGGTGGTTACACATGTGTATTTTTGGCAGAATTTTTGATTCGGGTACCCGTAAGTATCTGCCATGCCCTGGTGCGATATGACGGCACTTGTTCTCCGGACACCGTGACCTGCCCGAAGAAAAATGCCGCCCGAGTCCGCGAATCGATCCGGCGACGGCTGCGTCCCAAACCGGCACCTTAGACCGCTCGGTCACTTCGTCCCCCTAAACTTAATTATATTTAAAACACTAATGGTTAAATATATTTTAAATTTAACTTTGATATGTACAAGAACAACGTAAAAAATGATTTGATTATAAAATAATGATTTGTTCAGTTCATAAAAATAACCTGATCGACAAACTAAAATATCCGAATAACATATTTATTCATTTAATAATGAAATCACCATACCATTAGCATTACAACACATTTATAATCTAAAATATAAAACACGTAAACAATTAATACATTCCAATTTTTGTTACTTCTAATAATTTTTTTCTTAATAATATATTATATCTGTTTAAAAATCATAAAAAATTATATCTAGAACTCTAGTTGAGAGTAAATTGTGGTTTAGTTTCTACTTATATATTTATATATTTAAATATAATGATAAAATGATAAAATGTATTTCTCTTTTTGTGCAAAATCATTAAATACTATTTTTTGATACTTTATATCAAAGGTTATAAACTGTAAACATTTTTTTTTTTTTTTTAACAACTCTACAATATTTTTAATGAACTGTACAACTTTTCATTATACTCATACATTTTTATTATTCAAGGTTAACGTTTTCCTTGCGTATAATAAACATAATACATAAAAAAAAATAATTATTTTTACTTAGGTTGTGGTCTCAGTGTTTAGAAATCTTTAAGATCCTAGTAACTTTTTGTATGCGTTAGGAATTAAGATTTAATTATATATTACACATGAATGATATTATTTTTCGTTTTTACTGTTCAAAAATGAAAAGAATTCATTTTAAGAAAATTTTATGTATTTTTTTAATTTTATGTAAAAATGTGGGTTGACTGTCAAAGAAAATTAATAGTGTCAAAACACTCAAAACCACAACATTTTATCTAATTTCTGATTACAAGTTAATCACATATTAAATTATTGTAAACAGGTTTACTATTAAATTACAAGTCATACTCTCTGTATACATATGACGTGTGTTACAGTTGCGGATCCAAAGGGAGGATGCAGGGGCGGGCGCCCCCTCATTTGGTTGAAAAAAAAATGTTTTCATGTTACATTATTTTTATATACATATTTACCTATATCTTTATTACATTTATAGAATAAAATTAAATGCTTAACATATTCGGAAAAACACTTTTCATTTTAAATGAGTGGCATTTCAACTTAAATTGAGCTCCGTCTCCCCCATGGAAAATTCGTGGATCCGCCCTGGTGTGTTATAAAATTTATTTCATTTTTGGAAAAGCGAATTTCGTACTTTAACCAAATCAAACATAAAAACACATCCTTACAACTGATTTCCAATAACTGAAATATATTTACTGAAATCGCAATAATATATATAATACCTACGTTATTATTATTAACGCCTCGTTCGATGATTTGATGTATCAAACATGTCATATCGACGCACGTCATACATTCAACACCCCGACGAATTCGCGAAGAAAGTATAATAAAATAATATTTTGACGTTGCGTACCTATTGTATTTATTCGGGTTTCTTCAATCGCTACTGCATACGGTGTACCTACAACTTCTGTTGTAGTGGTCAACCATTTATAGTTGCTAGACAGTCTATAACATCAACCACTGTGGTGGTTTGATTTTTTTTTTTTGCAATCGTCTTTAACTGAGAATTAAAATTAATATTTTCCGTTTTTTGTTTCAGGTGGACGTCAATCGTCGTCTGTGCAACATTCTGCGGGTTCGGTGCAGCCACCGACGAATTTTCAGGCGGAAAATTTCTACCAGGTATGTATATGGGCTAAAAGTGCCCCCCCCCCAAAAAAAAAAAAAAAAAATACAATTACAAATAAATCAAATAAACGGAAACAACGATGATCGTGTATTAAATTGTGCTCTTTTCTGTCTCGTAATTATTATACAACTACCTTCAAGTACTAGTCCGTGGAGGTTTTCTTGTACACCGCAAAGCTAACGACGTCAACAACGGTCGACGACGTAGCTATATTAATACCAAATATTATAATATTATTATTGTGTACTTAAGTTACAATGCCACGAAAACTGCACCGTGTGCCCCGTCGTCATGACGACCGTGCCACGTGCCATTATGTGCAACTGTATATGGATATAACATAATATTATGATAATAATATTATTACGACGTTATTGGCCTCGACGGAAAACGCATATTATACGAGCTCCCAGGGTTTTGCTACTATTATTATTTTTTTATTCAGCATCAACTACCTACTTATAACAATTAATAATATTAAACAGTTACACTTAGATTATTTAGATATATTCTGGAGTGATATTTAAATAGTGTTGATTTGAGTACAATTCAATTAACTTTTTATGAAAGTATTATTTTTTTTTTTATCTGAATAGGGTTATCTTGGTGCTTCCGGGTATTTGGAATTTGACATTCTTCTCAGGCCACTGTGAATATTGTACAGACGCACAGTGGATAATAGTAATGGGTTTTATCGTGATGTCGATGTTTGTGTTGCATTATCATAATTATTATTATCATCTTTATTATTCCGATTGCAATAATATTATAGTATAATGACATTATACTGAATATGCAGTTTCTGCAACGCGAGTAGTCGCACTATCTATCTGTCTATATAACATATATTATAGGTGCACAATACAATACTATACGCGCAATAATTATTCAGATGTAATAAGCTCTTTGATTTAGTGTGCAGGGTCGTCCGGCGGGGACTCACCGAAAGTCTGTGGTTGGCAAACATTCAACTAACCCTCCACCACCGATACCTATTATTATTATCATTATTATTGTGATACGCGTGCATTGTGCAGGTTCCAAAGAAAATCAGCGCAGTGCGTTTGATGTGGTGGTGCAAGTTTATTTATATACGGATTCAATCCCGACCGATTGCCGTGTGGTATATATTATGCGGTATTATATTATAATAATAATTATAATAAATTATAACAAATTATAATATATTCGATACAATTTACGAGTGATTCATGACAGCGAAATGTATTTTATCCAATCCACTTCACGAGGAGGATGATTATTTCGAGGAGGATGATTATTTTTCAATAAAGGCAACTACCACGCTGGTACAGTCGGATTTGGTTAATTAGAAGTCAAGGTGATCGGCCAAAAAGTCTGAGTTATCCAAGGATAATATGACAAAAGACAGTTCTAGAGACCGGGAAAAAGTTCGATATAACTTCGACGATTTCGAGTTAAAAGAAATCTGAGTTAACTTAATTTGACAGTATAATGACAGGGAACATTATTTTATTGTATTTTTTTTAATTTTTTTGAAATTATTACTGTCCAAATACTTGCAATGCACTCATCGTGCGAGATGGGAAGTCAAAACTATAATAGTTATTATAGTTGGGAATTTGTATGGAAACTATAATCTCAACGCGAGCTTTATTGTTTTATATACAAATACAAATTCGCATTGTTGTACGCCATAATAATTAAAAGTTAAGTCGATAGCATCGTAATTTATTGTAATAAGCAGTGACGGATTCAGAATACGCAAAGATATTATTATTATAATTTCTGAAACATTGCCGCAGGGGTTTTCATTGTACATTTTCTGTTTATTTAACAAATATCACGGGAAACCGAGTACGTGCGTTTTAAAATCAACAAACGATTCCGTTTACATCCGAATTGGTTTGAATAATACCGAGCTGCACTCGTTTAGGGCACACGATTATATTATATTATTATACAATACATAATAATATAGGTATGTTCGCTGGAGATTGTACGAGATTTTCAAGACTATACCACTATCGGTATGGGCCATACCGTATGGCGGTCACGTGCACCATTGGATCTGTCCTTCTCTCTATAATATTGTTATACCTAGCGGTTCACCACGCGTGTTCGGCACCGAAGTTTTCCTTTAATAATTATTAGTTTATTTAAATTCTGCTTTTTAGAAATTTCAGGCGGGTACCTAATATTAAATTTGACCACCATATTTCCAAATACTTGGATTTTTTTATACCGTTTAATGACGAGTGTCGTGATGGGGGTGATAAAAACTTTTTTTTTTCAAACGGGAATCAATATTTTTTACTGTAAGTTCACAAGCGGAAGATTTTAGCCTAATATTGACGTACCTATCAGATAAATCAAAATTAAACGAGTAGTATTTAACTTCTTAAAATGTATAAATTAAGGGCAATATTATATTATTCTTTAAAAATTGATTAGTATAAAAATATGTGTGTTATATTTATTTCAGTACTTATTACCTTGGACAATATTACAGAATTTAAAATGTTGATGGGTTAAAATATAAATACATAAGATATTAATCATTATAGTAGTAAAATATTGTTGAATCTTCGCAGACCATATTTCGCATAATATCATCCAACCCTAATAATCTGAGCACACAGTTTTAAGTAACTCAAAGCTACTCGTTCGGATTTCGATTTGGACACAATATATAATTTTTTATTAAAGTTTTCTGCTAAATAATGTACAGAAAACAGGGCGGTTCTAATAATTTAAAAAAAAAACAAGTCGGTATGACCACAGGATACCTCTCCTTAAATGGTATACAAACTCGAGTATTTAAAAATTGAGCACTTGAAAATTCCAAAAATCAGAATTTGATCTAAATAGCTTTAAAATTGAAAAGTGGGGTCAACCACGATTGGCGGCGAATCGTCCTGTATAACACAATATTATTATCTATATACGTCTGTCGCCACCCTCTTTCCGTCGATTTTTACGAATAAACGCTCAACGTATACTCTGCGTAAATGTAATATACACACAACAAATTTAGGTATTTACTACAGTATACCATTACCATACCAACATAATAGTCAACGATGTTTAAGCCTACAGCGTCGAAATAATAATAATAATATACGCGAAGAAGAAGAACACCGATTTTTCGAAGATCTGATGAGTCTACCGCAGTGGTGGATATATGCCCCCCCCTATGGGCTTTTCACCACCACATGTGGACCACCCCATGGAAGGGGTTGAACGTCATTCCCTCTGTGGATTTAAAATTCGCCCCCCCCCCCCTCAGAACTAAGATATATCCGCCACTGGTCTACCGATTGACGCGTATAACTGCAGTATAAAAGCTAGTGGTGATGACGGTATTTGACCTTTCCAAATTTAGGAGGAGGGTACATTAAAAAATTCAACAATTCTTAGCGAGTCTGCCACCCCAAATGATTCTAGATTATTTAAAGACATATTAACAAAATAATTGTTGAATAATTCTTTTTAATTTTAAACCCTTCGTCCTCTGAGCCGTGTAGGCTGTGTCTGTTGATTTTTTCATTGTATTAAGGAGGCCCAATTCTATAGACATGGCAGAATAATCCAAAAATATATTATAATATGCTAATTTTCATTATTCTTTTGATAATGGACAGTTATATACTTCATATTTTAAACAAATATTCAGAAATTAAACGAATTTCATAATTATTTATTACCGTGGCCATATTATATATGACTCCATGACGGATGTACGATACAGATCGTATTCAGATATTAAGTTAAAATACTACCCTATCAAAAATCTCTGCCCATGTACGCCTGTGACGTGTTCTGAAGCACACGTGGCCAAAAAACCGACTCTGCACGTCTGTCGTTATATTTTTCTCTAAACGGCGAGGCGTCCGTTTTGAGCGGTTTAATGTACGGCGAAAGTCTGTGGTTTTAGAAAGCCCGGCCGGCGCACGGGTCGGATCCCACAGGAGAGGGCCGTTAAGTGGATAATACCCGTAATTATTACGCCTCCGTTTACGTTACTGCAGAGGGTTGAGTTTGAATGATAATAATAATTATAAAATAATAAACAAAAAAAAAACGCTCCTTAAGTATAATATAATAGGAGGGTTTTTATCCGAGGCGCTTCCGGCACCGGTGCATACCATTACTTTGTCGAAACTTTTAAACCCTTTGTGTTTTAGTGCTGAGCACGTTGACGCAAATCACGACGGACGTGCTCTGATCCGTTGGGGTCGTATACAGTATACACGTATATATATATATATAAATGTATATTTTTTTTTTACGTTATAGAAGGTCCCTACGAATCCCGTAAAATGGTACCATGTCGAAATCCTATTAATATTTTTTGCGCGTTTCGACGGAACGACCGAAATTGATTAACAATTAAACCGATCGTTAAGCAATTTATATTAAATAGCGGTACAAGCCAATTATTATTATATAACAAACGTAGGGAGAGCGAGTTCAGTCTAATTTGTGTGATCATTCGAAATGTGTCTGGTCAGTGATCGCGCACAATAAATTCGTTGCTATAATGCAGCATACTAACGAATTAAAATACGATTACAGTTAAACAGTTATCCAATATTACGTACAACACCGACGTAAAATTGTATTATGGTTTTATTCTGCTTGATTTGGTTGTGATATGTTTTTTGGTACTTTGACCAATCGCAATCGTTTTTATTGCATTATATTATTATATTTTAGCAACATAAATCGTTGTGTATTTTTTTTTTTATATTCGTTTGTTTAATAATACGGGATATTCCGATTTCCGATGAAGTATCCCAATATTGGAATTATTAAAAAAATTTATGTTTTAATTCATGACATAGTTTTACAACAATAATAGTATAATATAGTTGTATAGATATCACGATCAAAATAATAGAATGTTGTAACATGGCGTTCCGTGTATGCAATAATGATACACGTCGGTTGAAAATTAAAAAAGTGTATATATGTAATATTCAAGTGGTCTTGTTGCTTTATTTCGTTATGAATAATTTGATTTTTTTAAGTGACGAATGGATATAAATTTAAAAAAAAAATTGAAACCGAAAAATAAAGTGTATATATATGTATACTAGGGACGTAATACATAATTCCAAATATAGACTTACTGTCTATACATTTGTCGACTCGACACATTATGTGTCCACAGTAAAATATTACCATTAACATTTCCTAAACTTAGTACTATGTTATTCTCATGTATAATTATTTATTCTGTAAATCGCAAATCTTTTAACTATAATAACATCTACAACATTTAAAAAAACCACTGAAATTCCAATGTTAAAATAATTAAATTTACTGTAATAAATTAATAATTAAATATTAAAAATAGAATCTACTAAGAGAATTTATTATTCAGATGACTTGGGTCATAATTGCATTTTGGTTGTTTTAATACTTTAATAGTGTAATATATTAAAAAAAAATCCTCGCCAAACAAATACGTTAATCAAATTGTATCGTTTTGTTTGATGTTCAATTAATTTTTGTTCAGTAGATGGGGACACGTAGAGGAATTTTACAGTTCTGTGTAAAAACTTAAACAATTATTTCTCGCTCATAAAAATGGGACGAATACAAATTTTTCACACACATAAATACAATATAAAATAAACACTAAATTCAATTATTTAATTCATTTTTTTTTTTTACCGAAATTAACAATTTCTCCGAGAAGAGAATACTTGTAGGCTTGTTAATTAGGTTTAAAATTATGTTAATGTGTTTTTTTTTTTTTTTTTTGAAGTCTGTGTGTATGAAATATGATTGTCGAGCGTTTTTTTTTCATGAATCGCAAAGAGAAACGAGTATAAAAGTGCATACTAAGTTACAATGAATTTCACGGTTTCATCGAGTCCGTCTTGCCATAACTCAAGATTGTGATAGAAAAAAAAAGGAAAAAGTTATTTATCTGTGCGTATTTTTCAAAACTTCTCGCCGATTCTTTTTATATTTTTTCTTTCCATTTTTCTGGTACATTTTATCTCGAAAAAGAGTTTCGACCAACAAAACTACTGATTTACGAGCCACCACCACCGCCGCCGCTACTGTGGTATGTATACACACAATATAATATATACTGCAAGGGCGACTAAAACGACGACGACGATGAATAGAACAACACGTAGTTTTCCTTAAGGTTTTTTTTCACACAATTCTTGGGTGTCGTTTTCGACGGCGGACCGCGACCGTAAAATAAATGGAAACCAAATAATAACGTCGTCGTCGTCGTAGTTATTTCAACAATTCTGACCGACGCGAGAATTGTGGCCAACCACCACAACGCGTGAACGGTGTGTTACCGCGAATACGTTACCGCCATCTCTTGGTAACCGACACTTGTCGGCGTGTGCCATAACCGTAGTATGATAGATGGCGAGCGATCGGTCGTAAGTCCACCCCGTCGACGGGGTATTGTATATAAATATTATTATTATATTATTTAGTTTTTATTTTCACGTTTCGCTTTCCTCGATCCGCTCGACGTATTATTATTATTGTTGTTTTATTCACGCCGCCCGTCGCTGACCGAGAGCTGTTGTCGAATTGCCGTGACGGCTCTCATTTTTTCTCTCTGTTTTTTTGCACCTTTTCATTTCCTGTACGAGCTTTTCGGGAAATGCTCAAATCCGACCGGAAGATCTTTTGATAAATTACGTCAACAACGGAAGCGTCACCCGCTCCGCTACACCCACAGCCTATACCCGCCGTACCACACCTCTGTCCCTTTTGTCCGGAATTTAATTATTTTCCACGGTCATCGTAAGCCTCTCCTACACTCTTCACCACCACCCATGCCGCCGTGACCGCACTGCCGCCGCGTACCTCATTGAAGTGTGGCGTGTGTACCTATACGTTTTTCCCGTTCGACTTACAGCCGGGCGACGAGAAACATCGATCCCCCGTCCAGATTTACGGGACACCGGACAAATGAACCAGCACGACGTGTACAGGTCACTCTTACCTCCTGCCACTCAGCCCCCTCCACAGGAAAACACCCCTCGGCCGTCTACACTTTTGACTATTTATCGTACACATACACACATACACACATATATATATATATACATTTTTTTCTCTCCCTGTTCCCGACGGTTTTTCGACCGGAAAATTGATGACCAACATACTGCAGAGATTGGTATCTCGGGCGGCGGCAAAAATTGATAATCCCGTAAATAAATCGTCGTCGATTCTGGGGCGATTTATTTTCTACTCCTGGACTTTGGTTTTTAACGACGCTCTCCGCCACGCTAATAAGCTTTCGGTTTTTCATAATATAACGATTCCTCTCCGATCAGCAGCGGCGGCCACGATAAAATAGAATAACATCATATATTATTATAATATACGCTGTATAGCCGTACTCTGAACAGTGGATTTTCCTCTCACCTTAACTTACCAAACCCTCGTCCCCGCCCAGCTCCCCGTCATCGGCCGGCGGTTTTTCCGCAGCGGAGAACCTCTCGTGTCCACCACAGACTCGTCACCGCCGCCGCACGAGCGTTATCCGCCTGCATAATTATACTCTTTGGATAACGATTGAACACGCGCAGATCGTGTCACTGAACCGCAAACGTACCACCACCGCGGGACGTTATTATAAAATAAGTACGACGTACGTGTGTTTCGGCTGCCGTCGGAGATTTAAAAATATTTCATAATCACATTATTTGTTTCGGTCCGCTCGTGTGTCTGGGAGACGGAGGCAGAGTAAAACGAAACAGCTGAAGAACGCTCTTATAGTGTTAATATTATTATTATTATTTCTATCGTTTAACACTATCCTCTTCAACTGTTGTACACGACCGCTTTCGACCGTGCTCGCGACAGTTAGGTCCTCAGCCGCTGCTCGAGTCGGGGAAAAAAATTAAATACTCTGAAAACACTCGTTCCGATAAAGCGTGATAAAAATAATTAATATTATAAATTACCACTGAGGATCATCGCATAGACGTACTTATTCAATGTCATTGTGCGGACGATTGCAATCTGTAAATTATTTGGTATTTTTATGAACATAATAGGTACTATATTTTTATATGTAGTGAACAGTAAGTCAGTATATTATTTGGTTTATTAATTTAGTTTAAATTATTATTAAATTATACATTTAATGTTTTTTTTTTTTTAATATTTGGAGTATCTATGTACGTCTTCGTCTCGGATTCAAGATAATATTGATCTGCAAAATAAATACTGTTATTGTCTGGTCATTATTTTAGGAAACATTGTGTTTGTTTGTTGTATAATAATACAATATTAACATGTTTTGTCAATAAAATATATTGAATCTCAGAAAAAAAAATATAGGAACAACATTTTGTGTTATTGGAACCAATAGTTCTTATGTGTCGACATGATCCAGCTAGTTTTCTAATTCGGGGGATCATATTATTATATTCTTTAAGAACCCTCAATATTGTGTTCAGATACATAATATTATGGTATATTATACTACCTATATCAATTAGTACCTATCTGATGTTAATCCTCCGAAGTGACCTAGATACCACTCATGCGTTTCACATACAGACATATTTTATAAAGGTTGGAATATCAAATTGATCACTCTAAAGTCTAAAGTATAAATTGGACTGAGTCGAATCGAACAAGCACCAGTTTTGTGCAATCGTTTCATAACACGCGAAAAATAGAGCAATAACAGCTCATCCGAGAGCTGACTAGGAGTCGGTTTGATATAATTTAGTTCTTTAACTCTTTTCAACCAGCCCAATACACTGGGTAAGAAAATGTCGGCATTTCAGCCTAATTTAATATGCACCCTCCGTACAAATTTGTTTATAAATTAAATACGAAAATCTGGTAATGTAGTAATGGTTTTTATTTTAATTCTCGTTATTATCATTTTATTTTATATCCGTTATTATTTTTATCAAGTAAAAAACATTTTTCTTTTTCTCTTTTTAATTACCCCTTCTTTTATGAGTGTTGATATTGACTTGATAATGTTCCGGTAGCTATTGATTTCTTGAACGTTTAAGTAATTATTTTTTTTTCTCTTTTCCACACGTTTTTATTATTTTCAAAATGTATTATTAAAAACAAATTGTGTTCTCACAACTCATTATCATACTTAACTTTTACTTCAGCTAATAGTACTCTTAGAATTATTTTATCATGACCTCTTCCCGACCAAGTATAATATTTCATAATATTATTACTATCAAATATCAAAAACCCAACATTCTTGGGAAATTGTAGTTTTTAATTATATCTCAAAACTGTTGAAAATAAAATAAAAATAATAATAAAAACGATATCTACGATCATATCGAGTATTAATAAGCTATTATCTTGAGTGTTATATGAATGATTGATTTACAAACTATTGTGATAAAAATGGACCGATATGAATTAAAAGCTACGTCAATAAAATTAGAAGGACTACCTATATATTTTGTTCGCTAAAGATGTCCATCTTAATTTATAAAATATAAACACTAAATCAAAATGTATTTAGGTACTTCTTTATTTATATTTTCTACGTAGCTCCATTTTCGTTTAGTTTTATTTATTTAACTTTTAAAATGTGTGATTTTTTTTATGAATTATTACAAGTCTTTGTAAGTTTTGATAAACACTGAATAAAAATGATTTATGTTTTATTTATTTATTTTTTGGTCTAACAGCCATTGGTCTTTCTGATTTCAATGTATGAAGTAGGTACTTCATGGATAAAATATAATAAAAACACTTTTTCGTATATATTTAATTGAATCTTTGGCAGCTGAAACATTTAATCGGATCGAAATAGATTTTCAGCTTTGAAAAATATATGTTGTTTGAGAATCACGAGTGTGAATCACTATGTACTTGTTATTCAGATTCTAGGTCCCCAATAATTTGAAGATATGCATATTAGTTTTGGTACACGCTTATTATTTTGAGACTATTATTAAATGGTCGGATAGATGCTCCACATTTTCTAGATCGACTACGTATTTGGGTATCTATAATAACACGAGAGGTTACGGGGAAACTTTTTATTTCCGTTCAAGTGAAACTGAATTCGATAGAAATGTACTCCTGACCAGGTTAATGAGAAATTGAAATACTTCTCTTTAGTACAAAAGATAATCTTGTTCGTGTATTGTTTTATTATCTAATAATATTGTTTCTTCATATTATTCTGAATATAATACATTTAAACTAAATTCGTCGAGCGTTTATAGTGTACCTTCTATTATATTGGCATAAAATATTATAACTGTAATATTTTATTTTACACATATTATTATTATAAGTTCGTTTAAAACATTTTAAATAAAATCCTGAAAATGCTTGATTGTTAAAATAAAAAAAAATAAAAATGGACTATACTTGGAAATATGATGCAAATTAAAATCGCCGTTAAATCGTATTCTTTTGATGTCATTCGTTAACCTGGAGGTCTTCAGCAAATGTAATTAGTTTAATTTCAATTACAGACCGACAGTAAATGCTTTAACATGCACGTGACCACATGTCTAATAAATCCAACGACAATATTACACTTATACTATGTTTATAGCGAACATATTATTATAAGTGGAAGTATAAAATAGTTACACAGGTAGGTATGTCAGTGTGATTATTACGGTAAAAATGCAATTTAGTAATAAATTTAGAACAGAAGTATTAGTAGTACAATATATATAAACATTTTATTATTATGTGAATAATTTAGAGTAATAATGCTGATCGCATCTAAAAAGCTTTAAAACTCTTAGGATAGGTATAGAGTTTACAGACTATCTTTATAAAATACAATTTTGACTGTTTTTTTTATATATATTATATATTATTATTATTATACTCAGTAGTAGGCTAAAGGGTACTTAAAATGTAATGAAAAAAATGAAAATATTAATTTTACCTTAAATCGATGAAGAGATTTTTACATAGATAACTACGACTTCTCAAGTAAATTATTTTAAATTCCATCCAACAATCACAAGTGAAATTATAAAAAAAAATTGAAATTATTATATCAGAAACAAAATACGCAGAAGATGAGTAGGTGTAGTTTCTTATCGATAATAATAAATTTCAAATACATAGAAAATTCGTCAAATTGAAAAAAAAATCATTGCATATTTAATTAAATTTAATAAATAATTGATCCTCACAATGGTTTTAGTAATAATATTACTTAGTGATGATATTACTTAACCAACTTTTATTACTTAATAAAGTAAGTCTGAAATACTTTAACATAATATGTACATTTTATATATTATTGTAAATTAATCAACCAGTCTACACAGTCATTTCATTATAATATTTTTTCATTATTAGATTTAACAATATCTGTAAAAAAGTCTACTATGAATTTTATTTTTATCAGCTGTAATAGGAGGATTTAATGAGCTATTGATACATTTTAGAACAATGTAAATTAAATATATCAAGCCAATCTGTAATATTTTCATGAATTCATCTTTAGGATTTTACCTAATATATTATTTGTCAATAATATAAATGTTTAACCAGAAACAAAATGGAGAAGTGTAGTTTTTTTTAAAACTCGTTTATGGATTATATTGATTTTGCCAATAAATATATGGTATGAATAAATTATGTAACTCGAAGATACACTCTCCCTAAATGGTTTATTTTTTAATATGTCTTACAAAATAAATATTGTATAATCATTATGTTTATTTAGCCCAATAAATAAGTCTTAATTATTTAAACATTTTCTATTTTCTAATTAGTAATTTCTAATAACCACCCAGATGTCTATAAATATTTCTTTGAGGTACGGTGATGTTTTTATCCAACTTTTTTCCATAATTTTTTTTAATGTTTATTTAAATAATTACACTTTTATGTACAAATTCAACTTGTTTACTGGTTTATATGTTTATGACAACATAACAATATTATATTATGATTCAAATTTCATATTCTAAAATGGAAAGTTTTTCAAAAAATATCGATAAAAACAGTATCAATAACATACTAATTTCTATTATTTTTATCCAATGAATAAGTTATATAAAAAAATATAGTATAAGTGTCTTATGGTTTATGAAAATTAAAAATTATAGGAAAAACAAAATAATAAATAATCGTTTACAACACTGGCAGCGCTGTGTTGGTGCCTCTATATTATATTCTCTGCTCTGAATACTGACCATATTTTTTTTTTAGTTATTGCTATTCCTTAAAGTTAAAGCTTATAATTCCAATTTGGTTGAATCGTCATAAATTATTGTGTTTGAAATATTAATATTCACGGAAATGTAAAATGTTGTGCCACTTTTATAACGAACGAAAATGAAAAAGTAATAATATGATTTGGTCCAATCGTCATAAATTATTATTCTAATT
Organism: Macrosiphum euphorbiae; assembly: GCA_949089665.1. Classification (NCBI taxonomy): domain Eukaryota; kingdom Metazoa; phylum Arthropoda; class Insecta; order Hemiptera; family Aphididae; genus Macrosiphum; species Macrosiphum euphorbiae. Next base: position 130,013,127 of record CARXXK010000001.1, read on the forward strand.
GATATTAATCATCACTGAAATTAAAAAAGTGAACAATGTTCTCGTGAACAAAAACAAAAAAGTTGTTCGTTTTTATTTGAGAGTATAGGCCTATGGCGCATATTGTGAACGTTCCAACTATTGAATATTTTAGGTAGGTACTACTGTACCTAGTGATTTAGTAATCACAGTCAGTTAATTCCCAATTAAACAATTAACATTTAACTAACCTATCAATCGTACAACCTCAACAATTAATTATGTTAAGAAAAATGCATTAAAAACAAATTTTCAAAATTTTCAAAGAAAGTTGAACATTTTCAGAAAATTTCAAAGAAAAAAAAATTTTCAACTGAACATTTTCAAGCTTACATCTCTAACTGAACCTATACCAACATCGTGGTTAATACGGCGGAACACAATAATTATATTATAAAGCTCGTGTCTTCTTAAATACCGTAATGTTATTACTATTACTATTATTATTATTATTATTACTATTACTATTATTATTATTATTATTACGATCACCAACGTCGTCATCAATATAGACTATATCAATTTCATATTGTTACTGCGTGCCATATACGGCCATGGGGGATTAATATCACGTGACAAGCTCTTGGAATCACCTCGTCTGCACAGGCAGACTTGTACATGATTAATGCTTGACGCCGTTATAATGGGCGGCGGCGTGTTAGCCACATAATCGATAAGGAGACAATTTCCTGACTTATACACGTATCCGCGTAGGTATAACAGTCGCCGACCGGTGGCGGGGAAACCGAACGAGCGAACCGGAACAACGAGCCGCGAGAGAGGAGTCTCACCCTCGGATGGTCTCGGAATTACGCAAATATAATAATATATTATTATAACGACGGGCACGTGTTTCTCGGCTGCTGCGATGTGTTATTTTATCGTCGTCGTCGTCATCGCGTAATGAATGCCGGAAAGCGCTCTTCATACACCTTTGCACACCTCCACAATTTTGATATTATTATTGTACACGATATACACGTATGTACGAACATTAAAAGGAAACCTAAGACGACGACGACGTTTAAACGAGACGAGTAAATAGCATAAAATATATTCTCGTATATTATAATATACGTCGTCGTCCGCGGACGTGTGTGCATGTGATCTACGTAAGACGCAACGCAAACAATATGCGTCGAAACCCTTTTCGGGTCACTTGCAATGCAAAAGATCTGTCGTCGTCGTCTCTGTTCCTATTACGAGAGATACACGACTAGACCGCATTGCGCCTAACGAACCCACCGAATTAGATACACGAAACTCCGTCGCCGCCGCCGGGCTTGTTTTATTTAACGCCAAACGGGGTCGTGTTTGTTTTGTAGAAAACTTCGGTGACGTTAAAGTCGCTGTCGGGCTGTCTGTGTTCTAGACGTTACGATACGTATCTTTGCGCATGTACTTATTTATACCAGTTATATCCCGTCTGCAAGTGTCAACCGTGCATTAAAATCGGCTGAGCGTTATATATATATATATGTACCAGTACCATAATACCACTACCGTGGTTGTCGGGCCGTTGTACGACTTGGCCTACAGCCGCGAAACAAGCGCGACGGCATTCAACTTCTGTACGGACTGCGACTAGATGTGCAGATGGCCATCGCTCCGATTTGCAAAAACACTATTTTCAATTTTTTTTCCTTCGTAAAACCTAATACAATCGAGTCTCGATTGCTCGAATTTTTTTCTTGACCTTTGACATTTTTAAGTGATGTTTGTTTTGCTCAAATCGAAAAAAAACATAAGTCGAATTTATTTTTATTCCCCCTGAGATTTGATAGTTATCGAGACTCGACTGAGCATTAATTAGAAATCGAATAGCATACACTACTTTTAAATAAATCGATAGTAAACAAAAATAATTTGATTTGTACTTGAAAAAATCGAATTGAATACTTACTACTTATGTTATTGTTACATAACAGGTATCTATTATTTGCAATCTAAAAATAAGTAATAATACTATACTTGATTTACGCGTTTTAAACGAATGCAAATCTTTATTATGCATCCGTAACTCTGCAGGACACGATTAGCTCTTTTTGTTCACATTTTGTCGCTGCAGTATATTCAAATAGAGACTATATTATTATATTGTTATATTTTTTTACGCTTCTTGCATTAACATTTTTCTCCGAACCTCAGCCGCAATCTTCAATGTTGATAATACCCATATATATATATTTATGCGTTCCGATGTGAGTGTAATATAATCTGGTGATGATCGGATAACGATTATAATAAAATTATGCTAGTCTTGACGGTGCTAAGAATAATCCACCGCCGCCGATCCGCCCGCGACGACGATGGCACTCTATTTTAAATCACTCGACAGTTTAGCGTTTTAACACACACACACACACACACATACACTAACAATCGTCGGTATCGCATTATAATCCGAAACCTTCCGCGGAAACGCAATAATCATTTATTTTAGTCACATCTCGCGTTTTGAACCAAAGGGTGAGAATCGTTTGGGATTCATGTCGGTGGCGGCCAACGTGTACGAAAAATGGTTTATATTATATTGTACATCGACCGTCGGACTTGCCCACTACTATAATGTGTATACCTACGATCTCATCTTATTCGAGTCGTGTCATTTCTGTCTCTATTCTCGCATCGTCGTTTATGTGTAATCACTCGATCCATTGCAACGCCAGTCGCCAAGTCGACGAAAGCTACATCTGCCTTGACGCACGTGTTTAAAATATTATTTTACACGTTTTCCGTTTTCCCGTCTTTTTGACTTGCTGGCCGTCGACAACTGCAGCTTATACCCTCCTCCCCCAGTTTCTCCGATATCACATTGTCCGATAAAATACTGCAATATTGTCCCGGAGCGATATTTTATAATAATATTATATTATAGTTCAAGCGACTCTGTCTTGAATCGTAATGTTAATTTATGATTGTCCTACTCTGTATACACATACTTACTATACAGTAAAAGTCTTAAGTGTTTCAACAGCAATATATCCCATAGATACTTCGGTCCTCATCAAAATTCAGTGTTTTGTTATTTTATTTACTTCGTTTTAATTGGCTTACACCAGTCGTTACTCATCTAAAAGCTTTTCTTCAACGAAAAAAAAAATTCTGGTCCAATGTTTCAATAAACTTAATTACGTGACCCAATTACCAATGATCTTCCGGCGTAACTGGATCTAGAAGGTTAGGGCTGTGATCTGAAAGGTTTCTCTCTCAATTATTTGATTTGATTTTTTTTTCATTCAAACAAAAAAAAAAAGGTTGTTAGTATGTAGATGGATGTAAACAGAAATGGTAGGTACCTAACCACTTGCTTCTTACATTTACACTGTACATTATTTAGAATGAAAAAGCAACTTTTATGACCTAATTTTGTTGGTTTTTATTAAAATATCCACATTATTTTGTTACGTCCTAATCGTCCTAATTGTGATACCAATAATAAAAATTGTATTTTGATTTTAATCACCGATATTTTTTTTACATTAATTTTAATTTTGTTTTTAAGTTCTTTTAATTCTAATTTTTTAAGATTAAAATATTTGTGTGCAAAGTTTATATTTATATAAGATTAGCGTATTTATAATAATTACGAATTTAAATAAAATATCAATATTTTATTCGTACCGAAACAAAGTTTAAGTGTTATTTGTGCTATAATAATTACTGGACCTATTAAAATAATAAAATATGTATTATACATTTAACATTTTAAACGACAGTAAGGCTATAAAAATGAGATATTTAAAAATATTTTACAAATTATAAATGTTTATTTGCCTTTTTTATACATAAATCACAACTATATACCATTTATTGTCCTTCGTTAATTTACATTCAAAATACTACGAGTAGTGTTAATTGTGTTGAACATAAACAATAAATTATAATAAGGAATTATGTAAATTTTAATTTGTAAGTACTTATATATATATAATATATTTAAATATTATATCTAGTTTTCCAAAAATTGTGTGCAACAGATTTTAAAAATTGGGTCGTATCGATTTCAGACTGTTAAAATATTAAAGAATTGTTCAGTGTCTTAAAAACAAGTGAGCTGTAACATTATGTAACTAACGTTTTATAAATATATGTAAAATATATTTAAAGAAAACTAGAGAATAATGTTTTAACATTAAAAGTTCTAGTGAAATCTTTTCGTCTTAACTATTTCCACGAATTATATTTAAATATTAAAGAAAACTAAATATAATATCGGAACACTAGAAAATTACAAAAAAATAGTTCTTCAAGTACCGTTTGTGTCGACCTTACAACCTACATGAAAGTTTTTGAGCACACCATCTATATATATTCTTTTCGTATGACAGCACACCCTCTAAAAAGTAATTACATATAAAACGAAAAAAAAGAGAGAACACTTCATTGTAAAATCTATAGATTTCTTGCTCCACTCAGATTCTAAAACTTTGTATGTCTCCAAAAACTAAAACTAATCAACAGAAAACAACAGTTAACTTTTAAACCGATGTCCAAGTTTCTTATTATTTTACTTTCAGTACTTTGTAAACGTTGTAACCGATAGAGATAAAAGTTTTATTTTTTAGAAATGCGTATTATTCTATCGAAATTTGTATTATAATATTTTACTCGGAGTCTTTCCCTTCAAATTTCGACTGCACAATGCCCGTACAATAAGTATAAACAAAAATATATAATATTGTTTCTTAGTGATAAATTAAATTATTGTGATGTTCAATTTTAATAAGGTTCTCAAATTGTATTGTGCTCTTTATTCTTATCTATTCTGAAAAAAAACCAATGGGTTGATAATTTAATAAGAAATAAATTAAATTCTTTTTTTAATGTCAGCGACAGTCTCTCTTAGTTTGGTTAGTTATTTTGCTCACAGTTCCATGTCTATACATATATAAATGTGTATCGCTGTTTCTTAGTTGTTTAGTTTGAAGGGCCTTGAAATGTCTCTGATCGAAATATGACGTTTTAGACAAATTATCGTGTCCATTTTTGGAATGGTTTACTATTTGTTATTACTTGTTTACGTCAAACTTGCCTGCAGCCACACTTTTCGGTCCTAATTTATAGCCAATCCGCTTTTTCAGATAGAAGGGGTCATATTTTATCGGCTATAGGATTTTTGCTGACGTCAGTTCGTCACAAATTGTTGTGTATTATTGACTTTTGATTATGTTTCCTAGATCTGAACTTTCTTTCTTATCCAACAAATTAACTGAAAATATTTTTGTTCTTATTTCGAACTATTAACAGATTTAAAGTTGTGTGTTATTATTTATTCGGAATTTTTTAAATTAACTTGAGTATTGTTAGCATCCGTGTATAATATATCTGTTAAAAAAGTTAAAATTATTCAAATGTCGGTAAAAATTCAAGTTCGTTAATTACAATTAATGTTAATTATAGACTTATAATTTAGCTCTTGAATAATGTCGTTCTAAGAAACCTGATCATACGACGAACGTATTGTCTTGTTAGTCTTGTTGTATACACTACTACAGATTTTTAAATATACCTAGGTACTTTTGTTTTTGAAAAATTATTTTACATCCTGATCATTAGAAATAAATAAATCATCAGTGTTCAAAAGTTTCTTACACAAAACGTCTGGAGAAAATACAACGTGACATTGTATTTTCTTCGGAATATTTTAAACTTATAATCGTTGCCTGAGTAAAAATATTAGTATTTTACAGTTATAATAATAATCTATCACAAAATGTGTCGCATACCTACTTATTTTTCTAACCTTTTGTTATATGCGTAATATATCCACGTATGGCGGAGTTCACGTAATAACATTATCCAAAGAATGAAAAAGATTACCATTTTAAATATAAAATAGGTAGTCATCAACCTATACTTAGAGTACGACCTGATACAGTACGATACATATTCACCTATTCACGGGCTGAACTGCAAGATTGTAAAAATGTACATTCTATATGGAAAAACTGCTTTCTCTGATGTTTTTAGTAGTTTAAAAAACGAAACGTATATTCTCAAAGTTAATCTACGACTGTATCTTTCGAATATTACAGTAACTACAGTAAATATTTTACAAACAAATATTACATTTTTGATCATTTTTCAGACGAACATGATCTCCAAACTGCCATCAAAGTTCCGTTCGAGGACCCACAGCTATACTTTGACAGTGGAGAGGACGGGTTTCCAGCATTTGGCATTAAACCTGGATCTGATATAAAATCACCGTATCGATTATTCCTTCCAGAAAAATTGTACTCAGAGTTCTCCATCGTGGTTAATTTCAAACTAAATTCTATGGACGGTGGTTTTTTGTTCGCCGTTGTCAATCCTTTGGAAAACGTAAGTATATGGCATATAAATACTCAGAACAATAACATCATTGTAACACATTCAAATATCAGGGATGGCAATATTAGGTCAGTAAAAGAGAAAAGAAGAATTTTAATGTTTGAAATATTCAGAACATACGACTTGTTATGATTATAATAAACCATAATAATATAAAGACTGATGAAAAATTTTGTTTAATGTGGACTAGGATTAATGCTTAAAATAGATATTTTCTAAATAATATTTGTCTTGCAACTCTATTAATTTTTTCTTTATTATAAATTGTCATTTAAAAAACATTTTTGAGTAGTAAAAATAAGTAGATACTTTAAATTTGAGATAATTTTGTTATAGACATTTTGGTCTAATTTTTTCTTTAGTGAAAGCAGGTTGTTTAAGGATAAAAAAAAAATAGTAAAATCTCAACACCTATTTTTATTTATATTTTACTTTAAAAATATCAACAAAAAAATTCCAAAACATTTTTTTATAGTCATTTCCAGATAAAATGTGGATGAAATTGAATATTTAAACGAAAAATAACGCTTTTATTTATTTTGTTGTAACTTGTTGCAATTATTACGTTTATTATTATTTTCAAACACCAATGAAATGTTCATTATTTTAGGTTAATTTAAAGCTATTTATACAATATTATACCAAAACCTTTCCATACCATGTCGTGGTACGTCAGTATTTACTTATTAATGTTAATAACAATAATGTCGGTTGTAAAATTACATTATAAAAAATATGATATAATAATAATTATTATACAACAAATGATATATTTTTTGCAAAAATTAGACCGTACTACTTGTGACTATATTATTATCATTTATAACAATATAATCATATATAAAATATTCTCGTGCAGAATCGTTTTTCGTAGACAGTTTTATTGTGTTATAACTTTTGTATTTAAATTAAGCATTACAAAGACCTACTCATTGACGAAGTACTCTAAAACCTACACTATAGAAAAGTGACTTTGTGCCTTTTTTTTTTTGAAATGAGCAAGACTTCATCTTAAATTATTTTCAGACGATTGATAAAATGGTGTGTGAATATTTTTTATTTTTTTTCTTAGAATGATTTTAATTAAAAATAACGATTTTAGGATTTATACAGTTAATAACATATTATATAAATATTTTATGATATTGAACTATTCTTCACAGCACTTAATTTATCTTTGCTTACTTTTCCGATTAAACTTCGAGAGTAAAAAAATTCACATTATGATTTGTTTCAAATGTGTTGTTCAATTTATTGATTTACAATAAAAAACAAATTTAACAAGTTTAATGGAAATAATGAGTAATGACAGATGAAAAATGATATGCAATTATGCCTTATACGAATTTTATTTAAAGAAAAATCTTATAACAAAGTGTTACTGTTTCATACATTTCTACACTTAGAGTTTGTTTAATATCATGTACCTAATTTATATTAAAAATACAATATAATAGTGGATGGAAATATTTTATTCGTAACAGTTACCAAAATTTGATTCGGTGTTTTATAAAACATCGATTAAAATTCAATTTTTGTTGAGGTATATAATATTTGAGTGTTGTTAGCAGTCTTTAAAATAAAATATACCGATTTTAACTCACGAATTGCAAAAATTAAATTCAACTTCTTAGAAGTTGTTTACTCAACATTTTTACGTTCTCGTGTTTGATTTGCATTTATCCACAGTGGTTTTCTTTGAAATGATTAGAAGTTGTAAATACCAGTTTCTCGTCTTTATCGGAATATGAAACAATCACTGTCGTGATGTCAAGAATTTCTTAAACAGCTTTGATTTTGGTTCTCTAAAATTCCGAAATTCCTACATTCCTAATTTGTCCACTGAAATATCGTTTGATGGTAAGTTAATGATGGTGGTTTTATCAAAATGCCTACCAGAAAAATAATATTATTATAAGCTCGTTTCCGGGTGAATAGACTGATTGTCACGTATAGATTAAATATTAATTTCAACTATTTTTGTACCTAGCTAACAAATATACATCGATTCGTTTTTTATTGAGCATTTTTGGTTATTTGAATATGTTTTAGAATTAGTTAAAAGTTAAAACGTAGACAGTTTATAAAATCTTTATTATGATCTAATGCGGACTATAAAATAATATGATACTACAATTTTTCTTCGTTTTTTCCATTTAGTTTAAATTGAGATTTTAATTAAAGCTTGGTTTTTTGACGAGATCGAAAAAAAATAAGTTTCAAATATTATAGACATTAAACATTCATAACTATAATTTGTCATCACAATATAATATTTATAATACATTTTAAAAATATACATCGAACGTTTATGAAATTTGTGAACAAACTAAAAGCTATGGTGTTGAAAATTAAACATAAAAAAGGATAATATTTTTTCTCTATACTAGTCAGTAAATCCATTTGTCAGTTTTTTTATTAAATAATTTCTTAGATAGAATGATTGGAATAAAATAATACATTTAAAAATAATGAAAAAATAAATGGTCCATGAAATTAACAATTTAGAAAAATCGTGAAAATGCGTATTTTTTGATAATTGTAAGCAATTTATTTAGACAATAACAACGTTACACATAATAAAAAAAGTACATGGTGCATAAATAATTGTATTATTATCTTAATAATAATGTTAAATAAGTACAATGAGAATTTGAAAACATAAATAAACAGGTACCTAATAAAATAATATTGTATAGTAGTATAATGCATTATGTTATTGCTCATTTTCATGATATATTATGTTTACCATAAGTATAACATTTTATACGAAATTGCTGAATTACTAAATTCGTTACTTTGATATGATTATAAAACAGTGCAATATTCGTTTTAGATTAATATTAATTGAAGACGTATTATAATAATGATAATAATTTGATTTCTGATGACTAACCACCGATTTCAGATTATGATTTCGATCATAATATTATATATACATACCTATACTCAATATAAAAATGAATAAATGTAGAATATTATATTTAAGCGGAAATAATCTGTTAAAATACACGTGTACCTACAGACATTTTTTAATTTAAACAGGTTAGGTTAGGTACCTACCCGAAATTAAAATAATAACTGTATCATTGGGAAAATTAAAATTCATAATATTATTATTACGACCGGATCTCGTGAATTTGTGATGACATAATAATAATAATATTAATAATATCCCAAATCACACTCTACTCATGTCCGCCATCTCTGATCGCCGCGTCCGTGTCTTTTGCAGGTGGTGCAGTTGGGCGTGCAGGTCGTACCGTCGTCGTCGAGCGCGATGAACGTGAGCTTCCTGTACACGGACGTGAACAAATACTCGTCGTCGTCAAACGTCTTGGCCACGTTTTCGGTTCCATGGAAGATCCGGAAGTACATAAGGCTGAGCTTGAAGGTGACCAGGGAGTACGTGCGGTTGTTCGGAAGGTGTTTTGAACAGCAAACCGTGATGGTGGTCAGGGATCCGGTGGAGCTGCTGTTCGACTCGGCGTCCACGTTGTACATCGGCCAGGCGGGGCCGCTGATCAAAGGACCGTTCGACGTGAGTATTGTACCTATGATTAGATATGATAATGTTATGCGACCGGTAAAGTTTTGATATACAGGTGTTAAATATTATGAAAACGGTACACGATACGCGTGCTGCTTCCAAGTGCTCTACCCACCCACTAACCCACTCATCACACTGGCGCGCCAAAACCCATACACATAATAATAACATTATCGACATGTCTCCTCGACGAGGTAATAATGATATATTGATAAAGATAATATCGTACACGAGCGAAACGCTGTGGCGAGTTTATTATAAAAACATAGGCAGTGAATATTGTCTGCCTGAGAGTGTGTTTCGATAGTAGTTTACGACGATCGTATAACAGCAGCGACCACTGCAGAGAAATATATTTCGGGGAAAGCTCGAGACCGCCGTCGCGCATAGCTTACACGAATCGAAATTATGGTAACTTTTTTGAAGTATATATTTTTGGGTGAGGTGACTTTGTTTAAAAACACTTATCTCGTAAAATGCAATTTCTGAGCCGTTTTTTGGGGGTTTTAATCAAATTATTAATTTTGTTTATTTAACATAAAATCTATCTTTCCCAGCGTATTTCGGCACATCACTCGAAAAGTCAGAAACTTTTATACATCTATATAAACCCATACAAATTGTCTACATAATGATATGTATATACATAATATAAATTTGCATTTTATTTTTTAAGTGTTGGCGTCAATACTAATATTTTAATGAAAAATAAAACTTGAAATAAACGAAATTTTGTTTTAAAACTTTTTCTATTCAAAAACGTTTTGACAGTTCGTTTTATAATATAGATATTGTGTAATGAGCTGTATTAAAACTTTACAAAAACTGAACAAATTATGAAAGTAGTAAATAGTGATAATACATATTTGGCCATTATACGTTATATTATATTAACGTAACGTTAGGTGAAATATTGTAAAATTTTGCAACAAGAATCCATCAACCTTTTGATCATGAAATCATTTGGATGAAATTACAAGTCAAGCGTAGAAATATGATTTCGGTTCACGTGCCCCAATATTGCAATGTTTAAACTAAAAACCACTTATTATTTTGGTGTTCCTTAATATGGATTATTCAATTTGTTTTCATATCAAATATGTTTACACGATATTATTTCAACCTAAGTTCATTTTTGGTGTGTTAGGTTGCGTATACTGTTTGTTTATAGTATCAAGTAATTCACTGGCAATTTGTATTTTGTATACATTTGTTTCGCTTTCAATAAGAAACAAAACACATCGTTAGTTTGAATATTTTCACCATGATAACAGCAATCATATCATATCATTATACCATTCTTTGAACCTCTGAAATTTTCCCTCAACAATTTAAATTACAATCAAAGTTTTAGAAAACTTTGTGATGGAGTTTCGCTATGAGCTCTAGAATATTATGCTTAAGAAATTATAATTAATATCCTTCGAGAAGTCGGTTGTCTGAAACAGAGATGTCGATCAAAACATTCCTCCGTAGTCTATCAAGTATCTGATAGTTTAAATGAACTCTTAAATAATACTTCATTAACTATCAAACGAAAGTGAAAGTCCATCATTTCCACTGGATATAAATTATGAAATAAACGGACTGCGGAAACTCAGACGACCGAGACTGCGCTTTGTATAAAGTGGGGAGGATAAACAGGTGAATTAAAATATTAAATTTCAAACGATCGGGGTGAAATGCTCAACTCATATTATTATCATAACAAGTTCTTAAATAACAACATCCTCGTCAGGTTTGAGTGGAAATCATAAGCCGAACGTGACCAAATCTACTAAAAACCGTACGATCACGGTAACAAGTGGTTTACCATAGTCGACAGGAGGGCGTGAACGTGCTCGAAGACATGGGTCGTTGAGAATATTCGTGCTTTACAACCTCAGGGCAAAAGTGCTTCGAGAAAAAAAAACAGTAATATTATTATTGCAATGTAATAGTGTAGTTATCAAATGGAAAGCATGTGTTTTCCCATTTTGTTTTTTTCTCAAGATAGCTATTTTTGTAAATAGTGATGTTGTTTCCTAAGTGCGGATGAGACATAAGACTAGGCTAAGTAAATAACGACAATAATATAAAACCTATTATACAATAATAATATTGAAAACGACAAGAGATATATTATTTTTGTATTTAACTTACTGGTATATGTGTGGTGTATCGCAGTGAATCGGATGATAATTAAATACCGAAGACAGTTTCTATTCGATGAATAATTGTCTATACAATTTATCATCAACAATTTGATGTCAACGTTAACAAAAATTATAAATTTTTATGTAGCCAAGCCACATAATATGGTACATCGAAAAATGATTTAATATAATCGATTACAAATATAATAAAAACCATTTTATATATATATTATTATTACGTCGATATTCAGTGATTTTTTGTTGTTCATAAAAGATCAATTGTCTGTGGCTACACAGTAATTTCATTCTATAGGTACAACCGCCAAACAATAATGGAAGGTTTATACTATTTTGAAGTTTGGTTAAGCGTATTCCCTTGTAAGCAGGTTACGTTTTTTATTCTTCCGACTCTCTCCCTCACACTAGTAACTCAATGTTCCATATTGAAACTCAACGAAAAGACATGTAGAATACGAAATGTAGGTAGGGTATACCCAAAAGTTTTTGTTAACAAGCATATTGGAGGTGTCACAATAGTTGTAATATACAAAGATTTGAGTTTCGGTGAATTGCAGTAGTACTTGTGCTTGTCATTATTTTACACCTTTCTGATGGTTATACTTTACTCGTCTGAAGTATTGAATACATGACAAAAAACAGTGTTTGAAAATTTATTTTGATTTCCATTCATTTTACCGCTGATAATATCATACAAGCTGCAATCGAGTCACAATCAAAATATGTAAATTTTAATTATATACGATTTCAAACTGATAAATTTCTAAAATGCGTAGCAAAGTGATTTAGTTCATTAAGAACACAGTTTACCGGCAATAAATATGATACAGTGATTTTTCGATGAAATTTATGTTGGGACTTTCAGAATACCTAATTTCTATCACAATATACAAAAAAACAATATTATTTTTATTGACACGGCGCATTGTATATGCAATTTTAATACATCACAATAACCAGCCGGGTTATATTATTATTATGGAATGAAAATGTCAATTTATTTACATAATATATACACGTACTTTTGTTTACCGTTTTATAATTTATTACGAGTATCTACTGTATTTAAGCTTTTAATACAATCTAGGTGAAGTAATAATAATAGGACATAATCTGTGAAGTGAATTGATTTCACTCGTTGGGTTGTCGATAATCACCGGTAAGCTATAGCGGTATTTTAATATTTATATGTTCACTTAAACATTGACTTTACTATGTTATAATGTTTATAGACTGAGAAATTATAACAAACTATTAAACACTATTTGTTAGTGACAAACAACACCATCATTAGTAGTTTCGTTGATTGTGCGTTGCAAATGCCAATGTGTTTTGAGAAAATCGTTTATTCATAATATTTAAATATAATTTCAAATAAAAACTGATCAATAATACCAATATTTGAAAGTTAAAATCTTTAAAATTACTTAGTCATATCATACAAATAATGGTTTGAAGTTGTTTTATCTATGTGACTTTGGCCAGTTCAAAAACTATCATTTTTTTAAGCTTTTTACACCAACATTTTTTTTTACGCCCAATATCTAGTAGGTATATAAATAAAAAAAGGTAAGTATTTTAATGAATGTTGGAATTTAATTATGGTACATCTTTGCTAATAAAAATCTATTTGTTCGTGTAATTCTCAATTTGTTACTTAAATCGTCTGAACTTTTTTCATTTAGATGAGACTCTTGTATGATGTCTTAAGGTTTCATAGAAATTTGTTTTGCTAGACTTTTACCTAAATATTGAACCGATAACTAACTCTTTTCCAACTTTCTTATTAAGTTCATACTATAATTTAAATACTTTTCATAGAACTAAATAAAGAACATTAATTAGAATTGTAGTGTATTGAGTTTAATATTAAAATTTTGTTAATATAGAATTAAAATAATATTGTATGGATGCCAAACATTAAGTAGAATTGATCAATGTACGATAACGATGATAAAGCTTAATAATAATATGTTCTTTCTCTTCAATATTAATTTATTTCAAATCAATTCTTTGTATTTATATAAATTATTATTAAATGGATCATAAATAAATCGTATAAATATCATTCGTAAAAAAGGTTTAAAATGTGGTTAAAATGTGTAATTATGTCACATGAATAATCTAAACGTAAAGAAGGTACATGCATATACTATATATTGTAATACCTATCAGGAATGCGTCGTTAAAAATCACTTGGCACATAGTTGAATATTTCATTAACCCATTTCACAATATTATTCAAACCCATTGTTTTGATAAAAATAAAAAAAATCAATTCACCTATGAAATGCAGAATCTTTTTTTAAACCTAAACATTCTATATTATGTACCTACCATCATATACTTTTTTGGCTTTCTATCTCATTTTTTTTCTCCATATTATTTCTATATCATATTATAATACTGTACTTAACATAAAACAATTCTCTCTCGAATTCTTCCCCCCTCCCATCATTCTGAACAATAAATGACAATAAAGAAGTATTGAGGTAAAAATACGATGTGCTTTGATCGTTATGTATAATATAATAATATATTATGTTTAATTGTATGATGTTTATCGTTTGAAAAAAAAAATCAAATACAAACTCATCGAATCGAGTCGAAAATAATATTGTATTTTAGCATTTATTTCACACACGACGCGTAGTGGCATAATGTAGTAGGTACCGAAAACCTCTTCGTGCTGAATGGAAAATAATTCTTACAAACGCAATTCATTCATTGGCCGGATGCCCGTCGTTTTATTCGATTTGATATATTCGGTTTGATTCGTTTAGCAAATACAGACTGTTTGCAATGGTTTTTTCTGTTTTATTTTTATTTTTTCATACCCGATTCGTTAGCAATCACAACCACGACGACAATGAACGGAAACGTACGTTTGCTTTTCCAAGACTTTTGCGAACTTTATATCGTCTACTTTTTTTTTCCTCAGCGCGTGTATCAATTCAACCCACCACTATATGTATAATAGGTACATATATTGATACAAAATAAACATATATATATATTTTGTAAAGTTCGCCTAAGTCAAATACGCCTGGTGCTCGTGTAGGAGGTGACATTTTACCCGCAGTACAGCAAGCCAAAAAGTTAAACTATACATTTTCGTCCCAAATCTCCATGGAACGGAGGTTACACTAAAACCTAATTCATATACTATTAATATCGTTCACAATGTATGGACACGACGGAATGATGAGCGTCCATGAGTTTTTAAATAATACGATTTCATGTCGTACATCCACTTTCGTATAATTGAATATAATATTCTTCCACAGTCAAATCTATTAATTTTAATTCGTCGATGTCCAAATGGTGTGCCTGATAAATTCTTTTGAATGTCTAAGATCACTTACTCGGTCTCACACATTATCGACTATTTTTTTATTACAAACTTGAGTATCTTTACTCTATAATAAATATTTAACAAACTCATGTCAATATTCCACCGCAGTTGATCTATAGCGATTCAAATGCAGTACAGTCTTAATTAATTGGTTTTATTGAACACATGATTAGGGTCCGTCATGATGTAAAATGCATCATATCACTATTGTGACTAATTGCTCAGAGTTATAATAGTTCTTAAAAAACACCTGGACAAGAAATGTATAAATTTTTCTTACTTCCTCGCACAGGACTAGTTATGCATAGTGGTGCGTTATTGTACCAATCAATAAAAAAACCAATAAATCTTGTCATCGTATTCGAAAAACGATTCAACTATCTATTAAGACATAGTTTAATCTGTTAAAAGTTTGTAGTAAATGTGACAAAACGATTTTAAAAATTTAAAAATTCAAATGACACCTTTATATCTCAATTATATGTTTGAATTCAGCAAACATTAACCCACCAAACCTGTAATTATTATAATCAAAACCATTAAATCTTATACCTTTGTATATCTAAACAATGGTTGTATACCTGTTTAGCTACAATTTTTAGTATGTGAAAAAAAACAGTAGATAACATATTATGATATAATATACTTATATAATATCTAACTTTATTCAATCTAATATATGAAATATTTAGTGAAAGTATCCCTAAATGTATAATCCATGGATTAGTAGATTTTCTAAATATTTAATTAACTAGGTAACACTGTTTTTATTTTATAATATTCAAATTGAAATAATATATTATTAAAAACTATTGAGACCTTTATGATTATTTATCTTAATCTTTGCTGTTTAGGGACAGTGTGTGAGCTTAAAGTCTACGTACCTTAATAAACGCCATGGCGAGCCATAATAGTTTTAATTAAAGCTATGACCTTTTTGAAATTATATTATACTTTCGGGTCAATGAGCGCTTATTTTTTAACCAGAACACTTTTAAATGTTATGTAAAGTTTTCATATGAGAACCGATTAATATTAAAGCGACTTTAACAAACCTACTGGGGTTTCGCCAGTAAGGCGAAACTTAATTCATTTTTTTTTTTAATAATATTTATGTACTAGTCATAAAATTATATAAAATATGATTTAATAATCAAAATTTGAAACTATGAATATGTTGTTAAAAATGATCGATATTTGATTTTTAAACAAAATACAGCTCATCAGTGGTTGGTATGATATGAATTATTAGTATATTTATAACTAAAAACAATGCAAATCATTGATCCCTTTAATACTTCAAAACTGCACACCAGTCAAATTATTTTAAATAAAATTTCTTAAAATACAATCTAAAGCATTGTCGTAATTTAATGGCAGTAACCATTACTATTCGATACAATTATTTTTAAACCATACAAATCGTCGATCGTAAACAACATTGACAGAAATCGGGGGGCTTGATGGTGCTTAGTCCCCCCAAAAGTCCGTAAAGCCCCCCTCCTTTTTTAGTTTTGTAAGATCGAAGTCCTCCGCTCACATTGACGTTAATAATTTTAGCCTCCTCTGAAATTTTAATGTATTGCTACTATGGTAAACTCAATTAACAGATTACAAATTCCTTAACGCAGATCTACTTGCTATACTCAAATCATAATAAAATGATTACTATAATACTTAGTTATACGAGCTATCATTTGTTAATCACCTGCACCAGCACTGAAATGTTTCCTTAAATTATGTTATTTTAAAATAATACTTCAGTCGGCTTAATGGTATTTATCTCAATGTGATATAGAACGTACAAAGAGATTTATCTACGTCAGTTATATTATTATGACATTAAATTCAGTTTATAGTATACCATTATTGAATTTAGTTAATTCACATCTGTCTACTACACGCCTATCACTTATGTATTACTATTATCGCTTAACCTAGTTTCTATTTTGCTACTACTAAACCAAAACTTACTGACTAAGACTTAATACTTAATTTTGATACACATTACATACATGTTTACTTAACCTAGTTAATAGTTTCAATATTAATAAGGTTTATGTAATATTATGCATGATACAAAAATAAAAATAATATTATATTAGAGTATAGGTTTGTATTTTGTTTCTTCGTGTCATTTTTCTTAGAATATATTGTATTGTATTTATGATGCAAATGATTAAACTACAATGATTACATCATTATCAATAAGTGTATCTATACATCATGCACGTCATTCAGTTTAATCATGTAGAAAGAAACAAGCTCAACAAAGAAAAATAGACAAACTGTATATTATAAAATAACACAATCGCGGCACTCGGGAAAGAGTGCTTTTCAGTTCACCGATCGTTGCATAATTACGAGATTAATAAAAAAAAAGTTTTCCAACAAGATTACGGGAATTTCAAAATTCTCAACGCAAATACCTCTGCCAGCTCGGCGTAAGAAAACGCTAACCATAGCAATCGCCATCACTCCCCTCCCCCCACTTACCCAACCGTTACTTAATACGTTTCCGGTCTCCGTATAAACTACCAACGAGGGGTGATTTTTTAAGCACGATTTTTATGTGCTTAAACTACGCATTTATTCAAATTTTTATATTTATAAATTTTAAGTTTGCTCAATTTTTTTTTTTTTTAAACACTTTTTACGGACATTCGAGGACTTAACGATCGTCGTGCGACTGCTTTGCCGGGCTTTGGATTTGATCGGTTGCCGGTCAGTATCGTATAATGGAAAACGGTGGCCGCCACCAATCGTTTTACTACGCGTCTGCCGTCCGATTTTCGATCAAATCGTTATCGCAACGTCGTCGTTTGCGAGTGCGGAATGTGTTGTGCAGTGCGAAAATCTAAGAAAAACGTGATTGCGATGAATTTTTTTTCCTCCCGTCTGTCGATCCGTTTGATTCACGACCGAAACGTTTTCGCCAAAGTGTAATATAGGTATACCACGTCCTTGTAGAATATATATTTTAATAAATACGTTCGATTATATTTAAATATTGGCGTTAAGGGTGCACACTGCCCCCTCTATGTTTTCTATAATGACTGAACGAAAAAATGATTTAATGTTTTAAAACTATATTTCCTTTTAGTTATCCAAAGCAGTATTACAACTAATAATATAATTTCAAGAACAGCTTTTTTTTTTTGAACCGAAACAACTTTATGCCTACCGCAGTATAATAATATTATGTATTTATCAAACAAAATACGATAACTTGTAAAATCTTTTTTTTCTAGAAAAATCAAGGATTTATTCCCAATAAAGCAATTAATAAAAATAACAACGCAGGTATACAATACGCAGGGTTAAGAATTTTGGATGAAATAAATATTTCAAAAAGAAAGTAACTTATTAAAACATCAAACAATAAAGTTTAAGTTAAACATTATACTAAACATTATTCTACTAAACAGTAACATTATTGAATAACGCGAATAACCAAGAGCGATTATTTTTGCAATTTGTTTAGCGTTTATTTTGGGTTTGAAGTTAGTGGAAAATCGTAATTGAATACTACCAGTGAATCAAAATTTGTGTTTACACAATTATTATTATAATATCTATATTTGGTGTTTCACTGTTGAGAAAAAATAATGTCGTTATGAACCATTCATAAAACCATAGTTCTTAAAAAAAAAAATCATTGAATTTTTGGGAAAACTAAGTGATAAATATATTAAAAACTGAAATGACTATCATACAATAAACCCCATAATATTTTTTTTCTGTCCGTCTAACTTGATGTCAGTATTTTATACCTCTCTAATGTGTAGAACAATAATATCA
Organism: Macrosiphum euphorbiae; assembly: GCA_949089665.1. Lineage (NCBI taxonomy): Eukaryota > Metazoa > Arthropoda > Insecta > Hemiptera > Aphididae > Macrosiphum > Macrosiphum euphorbiae. Next base: position 130,032,340 of record CARXXK010000001.1, read on the forward strand.
AACACTCTTAAACGTTAAAAAAATTATAATATACAATTAGTACAGTATTATACATCCTCAAAACCTATCATCATATTTCATTAACGATCCTGGCAGATGATATTTTAATGCAGTTAAAAGGTATGGCTTAATTTACTTTTCGTAATCCGCCGAATAGTCGATTCTACAGTTAAACTAATTCTCAATAATATTATAACCTCAAAACACTCGAATTTCGGTTAGCTTATATGGCAATATATCGTAGGTACAAATTACATGTAGAGATTATAATAATAATTGTATTATTGACATCGTTTCTCCGTCGATTCCTAGTCGATCGTTCGCAAACTTACGTGACCAGCACACTGGTAGTATTAAGAATGGAAAATAGACTTATTTTATAATAATATTCTGATTTGTCGGCGATTCATAAGACGTGAAGGTTACATCGAACCCTTTGTACGACACGTGTAAGTATTTTTGTGAAGAACCGTGTAAGCGATATGTTCACAAGGATGACGAGGGGACCAGAGGAGCAAGACACTTTGAAACTTGCCTCCGAGTGATTAATATCCGTAATAAAGTTTTATGCAGGCCTTTTCCACTCTATTACTCTATCTCACCCGAATCTGGATCCGCCAAAGGATGTCGGGTCACGTGTCGTCGATACGTGAAATATTGGACCACGAACACCCACCGATTTTATTAATGCTGTATTGCTGTGCTTGTGCAAAATAATATTGTTATACACCTAAATGCAATTTAATGATTGATTTATTACAACATAATATTACAATTTTATATTTCCACGGTGCTCCCGTCCAAAATTTCAGATTTGTTGACAGATTTAATTAGAGCTTGATGCTTTGTGTGGTCAAATAGATATATAAGAAGTTATCAAACAATTATTTGCTCTTTATAGATTAAATACGTTGCGTGATATACTCGATATCGATATATTATTGACCCATATGGAACGAGTAAGTAAATGGGAAATTTACATTTTATGATATTATGTAGGTAGGTACTCTATTTTTATTAAAAAATATATGTTTAGGTAAAGGTTAAAAAAAATGTATAATACATATTAAATAAAAGTTATTAATACATATTTTATATAATAAAATCATTTATGCAGTAAAAAACATACCATTACCTTCAACTGACTAAAAGTAAAATAAAATGTTATATTCAAACATTTAGTGGGGACATACGAGTAAATTTAAAAAATACTCTCTGATAATAATTATAATATGATCACAAAAACTCACCCATAACTTGTCAAACTTTTCAAAACTTTTCATAAATCTGGAGACATATTGCAATATTAAACTCTTAGAGTTGAGAACATATTAATAATATTATGAGATCATCATATTTTATAAAGTAATAAGGTCACAAAAACTCGGAACTATGTTCAACGGGATTACTTCTTTAAGTTTAAACGGAATCCTGGATGCCTGGATGAAATGTTATTTCATCAACTAATTACAAAATAAAAACAGTAATAACAAGAATAAAATATCATATCGTTCAAGCAACATCTTATACTTAGAATAATATACGAATACTTTTTTTATTATTTTTCCTTGTAGTAGAACAACTGTGGCGGCCGACGGGAACCATGATAGTATTACTTCCACCTCAGTTGCATCGTTTCTTTTACAATAATAACAGGAAAATTATACGAAATAATCATGATAACATTTTAAAATGTGCCGGTGGTAGCCGGACCTTATATAATATCTAATACATATATAAATATAGGTACATTATATACATATGGTATAATAAATTTAACATGTGGGACAAGTCTCTTACAAAAATAAACCAAAAAGTGGATCAGTATTGTTGTGATTCCCGGACTGTAAAACTCCCGGGCCGACTAAATTTCTTATAATAAGCAAGCCTGGCCATAAACGCGTTAATAAGTTAAAAGTTAGGTTAATTTTAACTTTTCACTTAACTTTTTAGAATTTAATTTTTAACTTAACTTATTTTCATTGATATAAAATTAGTAAATAACGAGTTACTTTTAATCAAATTCAAGTTAAGTAAATTTATAAATGATTAAATAATAAATACAATAAAAATAAAATTATTATTGATATTACATAACCATTTATTAGAATAGGGAATTACACTTATAGTTAAATTAATTTCTTGTTCCATTAACCAGAATTCTTTAAGAAAAATAACTCAATTAAATAAATATAGTTATAGCAATAACCAATTATATTATAACATATAGGTGAATCGTATATATAAAGATATACCATACTATACTGCGGTATTCGGGCATATTGTAATAATAATAATTAATAAATACTAATAAGTAATATGATATTCTTTAATTTTATTGATATAGATACAAATCAAAAATGTACAATTCTCAAGAACATATTGTAAAATATTTTCGGAATAAATAGGTTATTTTTAAATTAAAACTAATTTTGTTATGCTCATGTATGTTTCTATTTATAAACAGTCAATATTGTCAGTAGACAAAATAGTCGTAGCCCACATCGGTTCACTTTTAGTTCTCGGCTCTCTTAGCATGCAAGATTTACAATACCGTTTCAGTGTATGTGTAACCACGGATATATATACTATTCTTGTACGACGGCCCATATTGGATCACAGCACCAAGCGGTACCGAATGTTCTTATCAATCCTGACAAAAAGTCGCGTTTACACTAGCGCCCCCCTCTACAACCAGTTACGGTAACCAAACCTGGTTTCCTATCCACTGTGGAGTGCTTGTATTTCGAGACTTTTTTTGTATGGATATTATGCATGTATATATGTAACTTGATAAGAACATTTGTTATATTATTGCTCATCGTGCAACCATAGTATCTACATCCGTGTGTGTAACTATGATGTGATTATTAGTGTCCAGTGAAATGCTCTCCTTTAGAGCAATTTTGTTAGCCCACCCCCTTTCAGCCCCCTTCGCCAAACCCGGATGGTGCTGCAGCATTGTAGCTCCCGCTCTAGGGTTTCTTTCTCCCGTATTTCAAAAAATAAATGGTCCCCAAATCCTAATTATGCTGATGTGAGCAGCCATGTGAGTGCATGGTAACTACGGTTAAAGCTGGTAATCATATTGGTTTAAAAGTTGAGTTGTAGTCAGTTCTTAGGCATAAAATATGCATGATGACGGCAACGTGGGGTTAGTGGTACGTAAAAGTGCCCTTGGGGTGTTCAGCGGAAGTCACCAAGACGTCAACGCTGCACGTTCTCTGGCCACCGGTAGTGGCACGACGGGATAGCAGGTGTCACGTCCTTGAGGTCACAGACTCTCAAGAGGAGCTACGACCACACGAAGATGGGAGCTTACTATACTGTCACGATTTTTCATCACTCGTCGGCATTTACCTTTTTATTAAACAGTATGGATAATCTATAGAGTCGGTCCTTTATAAAGTATAAATAATTTTTAGAAATAAACTGTTTGTATCTTATCAAATATTAAAATATATTATAAAACTTTTTAATTTCTTCCCCTTCGCTTGCTTCAATCGGTTTGTGAAAAACGAGTGCATATTAAAATTATTTTATTTTAATAAAATCTTTATTTTTGCACACTTTTATTACAGTTTGACGATAATGACGATAAAGTTATTATTTTTTTAAATCTATTCAGTGAGATAGACAAGTTATACGAATAATTTACTATTAATCTTTTCGTCACTTTACACCTCATCGAACACGGCAATTTTTCAGTTATATATATATATATTTTTTTTTTAATAAACTATTATAAACATTTTCATACTAAAAAGTCTGCATAACATCCCCACTTTTAACGTCACGCTATTCCTGATGACACACATCACTGAATGTTTTAAATTAACGAACATTTCAATTTTCCCAATATTATGATATAAATTTAGGAATAAATTTACTCAAGAAATACATTAACTATTGTGCTAATAATAGTAAGTGCTATAATGGGCTTATGTTATTATGAATTCACCTAAGTAATACCAAAGTAACCTATATCTCAACTTCTGGAATAGTAGACAATGATATAATGCAAATATGATGTGTATTAGCCATTAGGTATATTATTATGTGTGTAGCACAATTATCCAACATAATAAACATATTATTATATCACTTTTAGTTTAATTTATTTAAAGTCTAAATTAATACAGATAATAATCAAAGTCCAAACCAAGATCTAAAATTAGTCTGAAACTGAATAATTAAAATGGATAGATGTGGAGTTGCTTTGACTTGTATGTTTGTCTTAGATAGACATGATACGCATATTATCTCTGATCGCCAAACTAATTAATCAAATAATATAACTTTGGACGTCACAGAAATAATAGCTCACCTTTTGCCTTCTTATTCGCAATCGTTAATTAATTATGGTTATACTGGTACAATATTATAATTTATTATTGTATAATTATTTTTGATTTAGAATAATTTACAATAATTACTTAAACTCCTATACAAGTACAAGACATTTTCAATATACAATGAATAATGATATTTTTTATCCTTTGCGCGACAACACAAATTGAAGTTTTCAAGATCAAAATAATTCCATGATAGCAGTAGGTATATCATAATATTATATGGTACCTTTGTACCGCTTTTTAATTCAAGTTTTCATTTTTTTTTTTTTTTTTTTTTGGTTGAACTAAATTCTCAAAAATAAATTCAATTCAAGATTTTTCTACAATTTAACTACTCTCGAAATTTGTTATAATTGTAACTCGTTAATCAGGTTGTAAATAATTATTGTTAGCGTGGGTCCTTACGTAGTTATTATCAATTTGACGTAAGTGACTCGTAAACTATGCGTAACACGACGAGTATCACGTTAGTGCCTTATTCCGTAGACTATGGAACCTTTAATGCAGAAGTGTCTGCGATTCATGTTTGTTACTAGGATGTAAAATACAACAATTACACAATCCGAACATACCTCTGAAAACATGTAATATAGTACACTAATTTATACGTCATATTGTGGTATTTTTTTATGTCCGTTTTGACGAGTTAATGTTATAATATTATATTACATAATATCACAATTATTCAAAGTTTAGTGATCATATTAATTTCCTGCATTTACCAATGTACCCATGCCTATAAATTAATAAAGTATAGTAATATTATGATGAACAAAAAAATACTTTTCTAATGTAGGTAGATATAATTACCTATTAGTTACCTAAATCAAATCGATGAAATAAATCAACAATTAAAAATGTCCGTGTAATAAAAATGAAATTTAAATAAAAATATTAAAACGAATATTGTAAAAACTCAATTTCTCGAGTGTCGATTAAATTGAGTTTTAATGTTTTTATGTATATACATATAGTACTAAAATAGCCCTTTATATCATAAAATAGTAGGTACCTACCTACACATAATTATGTGTTCGGGTTCATAACGTATGTGTTTAACAACTGTAATAATTAGCGTGCCGTTCCACTGTGTATTTCAAACGGTGCGGACGAGTATTGATAATAATTATTCGATGATATTATAATATAGTAATAAAGTCGTAAAAAACTTTAATGAGCGCAGTAAAATCGCATTGTTCGATTTATGAGCATTAAAATATACACAAGCAATTAATGTAAACAACGCAGTGTAAACATTTAGAGTTCAGAATATAATGGTTATATGAATGGTTAGATAAAATTCAAGTTGAACGTGAACAAAATAAGTGGTATTCAAATTAAATAATAATAATAATAATAATATGATAGTGCGTGAGGTTCAAGACAATATTCTAAGCCATTTTAATCATAACAATATGATACATGCTACACAGGTATACGTACCTAATAAAAATGTGTACGTTTTAGATACAAAATGTGTCTTGTTTTGTTTAAAACGAAAATAAACGATTATAATATTTACCAACATTTAAATGGATATAAATAAATAAATACAATATTATTATGGTTTAAATTTTTGTAAAACTGTTTTTTTTTCATTTTCATTTTTATTTTAGTACCTACATTTTTTTTAACATAGCTAAAGTAATAAATTTATTTATTTTTCTATTATAACTCTTCGCAGTCGTGTTATTATTATTAAATACAAATAAGAAATAAGTCGGGTCCGATTATTGACATAAAATGTTGTTAATAATATTCATAAGCTATAAAAACGGTTTGTCGTCTAGACGTTGTATAAACAATATTAAAACACATTTGAAATGTTAGTAATATATTTATGTATTTGCCTAATTATCTGGGTTAATATTATGATGTAAGTTAATATAAATATGTATTATATTAAATATTTAAAACAGAACATTCCTTATGTGTTTCATGGACATGAAATTACTAAAGGCTTTGGACAATTTATTTTATTTCACTATCTCAATTTCAATATTTTATTAATATATAAGCTCATATTATCATAGTATTTAAAAACAGTTGAATCGTCGACTGTGTTATTGAATATGTTTCGTTTTTGGTATGTGTCCTGGTGTCTGTTATATTAACATTTTAGTCATTGATTTATGAATTTAAATTTTAAATTGATAGTATAATAATGGACAACAACTTCTTACAAAATCGATTTTAAATTATTAAATAATTAAAAATCATTGTTATAAATTATTTGCATTTTTAATTATGATTATTATAAAAATACTGTAAAAATTAGTATGGCCATTATATTATTATAAATCACGGGTAATATGATATTTTCAACATCATTAACCTTCATTAAATACGATACATCATCATAGGTATTTACATTTTGATAAAAATATAAATAAAAATCTAATTAATAAATTATACAACAATAATGTTATAAGTAAAATCATATCTCTATTGTACCCAAATGCAAAATCACATAATATTATAGGTACCACATTAAATAATATATATATATATGATATAACAGTCAAGTTTTTAATAATAAATTGCTAAAAGTGTTTTAATTTTCAAAACCTTATACCTAATATATAATATGTTTTTCTAACAATAATACTATGTATACAACAATAACATAATAGGCATAATTCAATATACCTATTTGTCTCAAACTAGGAGTATCTATTCAATACATATTTTAACCCAAGTTTGTTGTACGAATATATAAATTTCAGAAACGTTATTCTTATAATTTTGTCAGTATTAGTTAAATGCTTTAATTCTAACTATAGATTTATAATATAAAGGTTTCTCGAGTGTTTCAACTTTTCATAGTTCATAAGTTTATATATTAATTATGAGATACCTCCTATTTATTATAATTTCAAGTTCCAAAAATACTATTATGGTGTTTTTTAGAGTACGTATAGGTAGCACTTGTATTCCCATATCAGATATTATATAAATTAAATTCGTAAACCTAACATTAAAATTTTGTTATTTTAAAAACAATTCGTTTTTATCATTCAACGTTTTGTTCTTAGAATGTCGTGTAATATATTTACGCGTTTCTTATAAAAATAAAAAGATAAACTTTATACTATTATAAAGTGATAGTGCATTTTTTATAGCGTTAACCCTTTTTCGATAGAAGGTGTCGATAAAAAAAAAATTATAAGTGCCTTATAACTTTTAACTATAAAATAAGTCTTATTTTTTATTATAATATTTTAAAACTCCGTCTCACTTCCTGTTAATGTACGCAGAAGACTCAAAAGAACAGTTACCTAAAGACGAACTAAAATAAAAATAAAACAATAGGTAATACCTAAAAATTACCTGGCCGGGAGACACTGCTGAGTGCCTGACCATAATCGCAACATCCTGCTAATAACAATTTATCAAATTTACTCATTGTACAGATATTATAATTTATAAACTGTAAATAATTTTAAGTAAAACCAATAAGAATAAAAAAATGTATTTTAAATCAGAATAATATACAAATAGTATAATCTTATTACAACATACTACCTACGGTAATAAGGACTATCATTTATATTATGTACTTATAAGGATTTTTGAGTTAACTTTTTATTGTTAAAAACTGTAACCATAGATACTGTACACTCAGTTTGTTTTTCAAATGTAACTCTGTATTATAGTCAATATAAAAAAAAACTCAACATGCTTAAAATATGTTAAAATGTCCTGATAAAAAGTCATTAATTACACGCAAAAAAATCTAAGCTAAATAGTTTTATATTTTTTTATTTTTAAATTTAAATTTTATATTTGTAACAAAATTACTCGTAAAAAGTTTTTAAGACTTAAGCTGTTGTGCGTACTGAGTCTAAGGTTGTATTGCAATTACTAACGTACGTGTAATTCATATTATTATCCGCATAAGTACAACTGGATAGTGTATACAAACATTACATTTTCTAAATAATTTCTATGCCAGTTGATTACATTGAAATTATATTTAATTTGTATACACATCGAGTCTTGTTGCGGTATTGAGAGTCTTTACAGAATAATTATAATTTATACAATTACACTTGCCTTTATCGCTGCACGTTTCCCACTAAGTCATAGGTGCATAGTATCATTAGTATCAATTCAAAATTTAACTACCCGCAGGCACTAGAGGGAACCTAAACATTTTTACATAGTTACGATATTTCGATAAACGATAATATTGATAGTAGTTACAGATAACTATATTAAGTTATAATTCTTTCATAAAAATATTGGCCATCAGCGTTTTAATCGATTTAATATTATTTAGTGTAAATGTTTTTTTTTTTATAAAAGTTAAATAAATTCATGTAATTAAAAAAAATGTTGACATAATACTATATATACTGGTAGGTAATATAACTCGGCATACGTCATATTAAACGTATGATTGGTCAATTTTAATGGTTAAAATAGCACATAAAACCATGAAATGCCGAGGGCATTTAATGGCAATAAAAATTCCAATATGGTTTTTTGATTATTGTGATAAACTCATACCTATTATGACGACAGCAATAATTATTCAGTTAACTTTTTTTTTTTGGTTTAAAATATGAACTAACATTTTCCAATTATAACGTTTGATATTTTTTACATTTTTTTTTTTTGTTAAACGGTTTTCAGTCATGGCCCTGCCGAACTCCTTTGTGAATTCAAATGTCATAAAAAATAAAAAAAAACTTAAGTTTTCACGTCTTATACAAACATTATAATGTATCGAATTACATTTCAATTTATCATTGTGTTTAGCTTTGATTCTGCTGTCTATAATATCATATTCACAAGTAAAGTAAAAAAAAAATTATATATAAATAAATAATGATGATCCCGGGTTTAACATTTCACGACCATTATTACCATCGAACACATTTCAAAAAATACCCCGAGTTATAAATTTGAAAATTTCGTTATTCGAAAACGCTGCCCGTCGATAAGTGTAATATGTTTATTGACATACCATATAATACAAAATTCACTGTGAAATATGACGTGTTAACGGTCACATGATATAATATTAATATTATAATATTATTTAACACGCATTGCGTTTAATAACAATAAATAAAATTTTGATCGGGAATCGTAGGTAATAATTGCCGAATGCTGGTCATACAATGTGTCCCGAGGCTGAGTGTGGTTCGAAATATAGGTACGACGTTACCATTTACCACGTAAGTGTTTTCTTCAAAACCATTGCAAACATTTTAATGTTTAATAGGAATACGGTGAAGTTAATGGCCGGACAAACAGGGCGCCAAACAACCGTACAAAATGTTAGAGAAACATAAGTATTAAGATAATATGATAACAATGTTATCTTTACGTGAGTGCAACATTTCAACAAGATAAATTAAAAATCAACGAAACAGGCGGTATCAAAAATAATAATGTATAAGTTGCTCTAAATCAAAAACCTGTATATATATATATAATATATAACAACTTCCAAAGTCATAATTAGCAGTAGTATTCATAAACCATTAGTTATTTACGACGATAAAAAAATCATAAAGACCGTCTTTATTTTATCACCAGTGCCAGTCATTACCTTTATTGGATACACACGAGCTTCTTTGAGTAGTTGTGTAGAACATATTAATATTTCGAATAAACGTATTGTTGTGGATAACAAAGTGGGATGGGCTTTTGAAAAGAGCTCGAAAAGAAATTTTTCAATAATAATCATATAATATTTCTTTGACTGTAAAGGAAAAATAAATATCAAAACATTGTGCAGATACTAAAAAATTATAATAATGAAAACATAATGATTGCATTGTCTAGTGTAACGCAAACATTACCATAGGCATTGAAATCAATTCGTATGAAACATGATTTATTTATATTTTTACAATTAAGTGTTTTTTATAATATTCATAGTGAGCGTTTTCATTATAGTTACCTTTTACTCGTGTGAGATACAGAGAAACATTTAAGTGGCCTTTTACCTTGCAGAGTTCATTGATTGAACCTCGAAAGTATGGCTGATGAGAAAAGAAAGATTATCTTTTCTTCTGAAAACATTCGATTTGAACATTGTGTGTTTTCATAATCCTTTGATATTTTGTATATTTACAGTAGTAGGTATATCATTTTAAATAAACACATGTTTAACTTAATTTCAACATTTACATAATATAATGACTCAATTAGTTTGTGATAATTTAAAACTAAACTTTTCTAAATTAAATAGTTTATTTTATATTCCTATATTATAATATTACCTATGTATGCCATGGCATGGAATTAAAATCTAAAATTTTTTATAATATCACAGTTATAGTACAAAATAATTCATGAAACCGTATTTTAATACAACCGAAAAAACTATAGCTTCAAGTACAAGTTCAAAATAATTTGGTTACCTTTTTACCTTTGTAATATATTGGTACCAGCGTTTTTGATATTGACAAACCATAGTATGTTAATGATTAATTAATAATTAATAAATAACTAACTATAGTAAACACTCAAATGTTGATATTTTTTAATACTGGTTAGTATGAATTCACTTTGAATAGATCCATTGTAAAATCTCAATACAAACAATCATCGTAACGATGCACAGCATCCTAACAAGTCCAAAGACTATTAATAAACAACTCAATATCAACAACCGTGACTTTGTTCTGGTAACTAGTGGACGGACGGATACATCGGGGATATAAGATGTTCTAAACTAGTGTTTAGAAACCTCAAATAGCCTGTAAAAATATTTTCGTAGAAAGATCGACAGTAATGACGTAAACGCATGTATTTTTAGCTTTAAACTAGCTTTTTCTGTACCTATATTATTACAACTTTACAAACTATTGGATTATTGTTTTAAACGACTATGAAAAAAAAACAAAATTTATATCAAGTAGAAATGTTGAGAGATCGAGACGAAGAGTGAGAGAGGATGAGTGGGAGAGAGAGAGTGTGCGAGGGAGAGAGAGAAAGATGTCTAAATTAATGCATTTTAATGAGAAAAATCTTTCTCAGAACTGTTTTGAAATTTTAAGAACAAGGCGGTTGCTTTAGGTACAGCGTGAGATCGGTGACATCAGACGAGCGAACGAAAATGCCTGGAATATTTTTAGTGAGAGTTTTGGATGAATTAATAATAATATATTCCACTGGAAGTTGAGGAACTTTGGAATACTATTTCTCGAAAACGTTACACGACCTGTTTTTCTGACGTTTATAGCAGCCTGGGCCATTGTAGACGGAGAGAGCCCAATTGTCTCGTGACTGTGAGTCCATGTACACAGCACACACACACACACACACCCACACCTGTCACGAACTTATGGATGCTCAAGACATATCTGAGAGTCTATTTAAAACGTTTCATCTACGACAAAGTCGACAAAAGACAAATACTTGACGCGCGACAAACATTCACAATGACAACCGCTACACGACTTAAGCACATAATAATATTCTCGCGTGTATTTCAATATAAACATAATAATACATTTCGGTTGAATGAAATAGGAAATAATTAATAAAACGAAACATTGAAGTAGTGCGTTTCGTATATTATTGTTATTTATTGAAAAAAAAAACTAACATCGACAGAATAATATTATGTTTTAAAAATTATTATTATTGTGTTCTCGATGTTATATTTATAGATATTATAAAATTATTCCAATATTTTTCAACAATTCATCACTCACGATTTTGTTAACAATAAACTTATCGAAGTGTGTAAGAAAAATATTACTTATTCTTATACCGGTTGACAAGGAGAATGACGTGATAAAAAATAAAGTTGAGTTATGAAAAAGTTTTCAACGTGAGAACACTTAAACTATGAAAACTTTAAACGTTTAAGATTACCAATGGCAATTTGTGTGAGAACGTGAAAACTCATACACAAGTTTGATATAATTTTAAGTAATAGACAATAAAAACAAAGACGTGTTATTTATTTCATATATTTTAATTATTTGTGAAAACTGAAAACGATATAAAAAATTGTAATTTTTTCGAATATAATTAAGCTAAATTATTCCTTTGTTAACTTTGTAAATCTATACTTTATGTACACTAACGTCGTCCTTTAATTTCGTATTAATTTTACAATTGTTTTTTTTTTTTCTTAATAAGATATTTCATTTCTTCTTCATTAAGTAATAGTACAGTGTGTACCTAAACAACAAATACGTAGTAGGTATATCTTCTTGATTAATTCTTGTGAAATTTGATTTTCGAATGTCTGTTTTGCAATAACGATTTCTTAGAAAAGCTAATAACTCATTTTACATCCTAAGGATAATAATTTAAAATAACTTGTTCAATGTAAAATGTAAAAAAAGTGGGATTTTTTAATTTCCATATCGATTTGTTATTAATTTGAATATCCAATTAATCATAGTTAGTTTTTAGTTTTTAATTTATTATTTTACTCAAGAAATCCAATTTAATATATAATTAATAATAATATGAAACACTTTATCGAACAAACATATTAATAAATACAACTTGTATGATGTGTACCTTACATATGTATTGTCCATAATACATTTTAATTATTTTTGTTTGAAAACAACTCTCAAAAACCCATCGTGACCATCAAAAATTATTGGTTTTACTTTTTCAAACGTCTAAATTAACAGAAAATAAACGTTACAAAAAGTGCTTACAGTTTTACTAAAACTATTTTGCTGTAAATATTACAGTTTATCGGTAGGTAGGATTTTACAAAATAAAATACATACATCAAGATTGATTTTTTAAAATGTCTTATATTAATTCTAATTTTAAAAGACGTATAATATGGTAACAACATGTTTAGATGCTTCTTCTACAACATTCTACTCAATACACTGATTGGTGATACTGATAATTTATTAAACGGTATATAAAACAAAATACCTACTTTGTTATCTGCGATTCTGCCATTACGTTATATTTTGAGTTGATGTCATAGTGATAATAATACCTTTGATGAGACGTACTAGTTATATAGGTACATTTCATCAAAGGCAAGGGGATCATCTAGTAAAAATTCACTATTATTTTTAGCTTTTTATTAAGTTTTTTACTTCGAAATAACGAGACTATAATATTGCGTTACCGGTAATGGAAATTTCTCGTGGAATTGAAAAACTTCGGGAGGTCAACTTTTTCAAGTCGGCGAATTTATATGTTGTCACTACCGGATTGTATGCGAAAATGAAAAAAAAAAATCGAGTATGATATATTGTACATGCACCGACTGGAATAATATTATACTGCCACTGAATTAGCAAAACAATTATTATAATTCGAATATAATAACGTGAGATTTGGCTTTGATTTAATTTTAGACTCTGAGCGGACTGCGAAGCGATTAATGTTTGCATGTTTTTATGTTTTATTTTTTTTGTGTCTGAAGAAACTTTTCCCTGTAGAAAAAATAGTCTGATCATCGACTTCGATAGAAGTTTCTGGTTTCTAGTTGGATCTAGTTGTTACTTTTGAGAGGTCAAAGTGGAAAATATTCTCATTAGGTAGGTCTTTAAAATAATTGGGAATATAAAAAAAAAATACGATTTTTTTTACAAACTGTAATATTATTATTAAAATAATTGTTTGGTACTTTAGTCTTTAATTACCAAAAAGTTAGATTTCCCATCTTCAAAATTGTCTTCTTTAAATATCGATGAAAAAATGTTCTCTATGTCAAAAAGCTTGAATATTGAATACAATATTCCTCAAAATAGTACTGGAATTAAAAAAAAAAAAGGTGACCGTAATTGCACAATTTTAGCATACATTTTTTTGGAACGTCTGAATTAGACGAAATTGAATTTTCACGTGTAAATATATCGAGTTCTTGGCAGGAGATTTCCTCGTAGTCCGCGTATATACAGACCGCCTCCGCTCGGAATTGTTTTTCGTTTAAGCAAAGATTTATCAGTTTATTCAAATTTAACATGTCATATACATTAGTCAACTACGAGGTACTTGACGCACCCATACAGAACGCTGTGAAGCAGAGCTGTTGCGTACCTCTTTTTTTAAACATTATTATTACGTCGTTGATAATAATTGTGTGCGATTAAAACGTGTTTTTGTCCGGCAGTGTTTGTCTCCGTTTGTTGTGCCGGCGCGTTGAGTGCGAATAATAACGCAACTCGTAGTGCGCTTCTACGGTTTTGGGATTCAATTTCGAACAATTACCGCGCGTTTTGAAGAAAACGATCTCCATTTCACCTGTTGCTAACTATACAGTATACAGTGACGCTTAATACACACGAGACGGCGGCGGCGGTGTCCATTACATTCGGTCCTCTTTATTTCTCTCTCTCTCTCAATCTATCTCACTCTTTGGAGCGTCCGTCTAAATGTCAAAACGGCCGAGTAATCCCCGTGAAATTTGGCCGAAAAAAAAAAACAAAACAGAAGAGGAGAACGAGAGAGAGACATAGAGACAGAGAGACAGAGAGAGGCAGGGATAATTGAAGGGGTGAAAAAAGGTACATCGCCTAGCTGGTGGGTCGGGGGGAGGGTACACGATCGCGGAATAGGGGTGTGCGTTGCGGAAATGGCGCCGGCGCTGGCGATTTGGCGGCATTCGCGAAACGTCAGCACCGACCACGCTGCAGTATAGTCGCCGTCGGTCGTGTCAGCGGATGCCCACTAAAGCGGCAATACCGTTTGTCGAACGATATCTCTCGTATTGTATCGTAAAATCGGAAATAACATCGCGGTAGACTTGACGCGGAATAAAAACAATTTTAAGCATTTATTTTATCATTACATTTTTTTTTTCTAAAACGTACGTATTATAATATTATTACTATTATGATCACGATATTACATTATTATTATTATTAATATTATTAATATTATACTATTGTTTAGTTTTTGTGTCGAACGAGACAATAATATTATAATACAGATAAACTAAATAAAATTATTTATAATACTAGATTGTCGTCGGTAGTGGGTGTGGGGAAAATAATATCACATCGAACGTCCTCGGTACTTTGCGAAATCTGTTTTAACTTGCGGTGGTAGTGGCTGAGGTAAACACGATGACAGTATTAAAAGCGTGTCGAGTGAAAGGTGTCCCCTTGTGAAAAATCTAGTGGACAATCCATTTTGCTCAGGTAATAATTTTCTTTTTTGTCGGAATAGAAAAAAAAACTACGTTCCGAGTGCATTTAAAAGTTCACATTTGATTTTGAAAACGTGAATGTGCTGATATAAATTCATACATTAAATGTATTTTTGTTTTACAAACACATAAATATTAATTGTATTTTTGTTGACTCTATAATCCTTTGCGTTACCCAGTTAAATGTGAATTATTAACATTATATTTTTTTAACCCTATAGCCTATAGGATTCGAATATAATCATATTTAGTGAGTATTTTAAACAATATTTTGACGATAATTCATAAGCTTATAGCACACATTTATAATATATGTATGAAAATATATTTAAAATATTATGCAAAATATAGTAAAGTAATAAATTATAGAGTGTCTGAGTATACAACAAAAACTTAAACAATTATTAAAAAGATCAACAGTTAAAATATATATGATACTTATAACAGTTTAAATATTGTAGTAAATGTGTAAAAAAATTTTAAATACTTGATTAATGTTTTTTTCAATAAAATAGCAGTACAAAAAAAATCATTCTTCTTTAAATTTTTAGTCGTATTACCTGTGATTAATATATTATACATATACGCTTAATATATTATATGAATAATTTATGTTTGAGTAGAACGTTCATGATTTTAGATTATGTCCAATATTGTATTATTACTATTATCTTAGCAGTTTATATTTGTTTTGCATAAACATAATTAATTTTAGTTTAGGTTATAGTTGTGATAAAATTAGAAACAACAAAGTTTTCAACTTCTGTTTTAAATTTCAATTGATAACCAAATAAATAATAAATTAATAACCAATTGTTAACTAC
Organism: Macrosiphum euphorbiae; assembly: GCA_949089665.1. Classification (NCBI taxonomy): domain Eukaryota; kingdom Metazoa; phylum Arthropoda; class Insecta; order Hemiptera; family Aphididae; genus Macrosiphum; species Macrosiphum euphorbiae. The sequence continues at coordinate 130,048,629 of CARXXK010000001.1, forward strand.
TAGTATCACTTATTTTTCGTAATTAGTTAATTTTTTTAAAAAATGTTTATTTTTTAAGAGGAAATCATAACTCAGACACGTTTTATAATCATTAATCAAATAATATAATTTAACTATAATACAATGGGTTTCGCCTTTTCGTTAGGTTTAGTTATTAAATATAAAAATATTGTTAACTTAATTAATAATTAAAAGGTAAGTAATTGTTTATTACAATAAAAATGGATTTTATGATAACTCCAACATTTGATTTTAAATGAATACCTAGTTTAATGAAAAAAAAAGGTGCTCTGCTGTACAGTAGGTTACAAGTGGGTCACTGTATAATAGATAGTATTAAATTTGATTCAATGATATAATATCATTGTAAAAGAAAAACGATTCTGAGCGGAGACGGTATGTCAGTCTAGGTATAATAGACATATTATATACTTATTTATCGTATTAAAAAAAATGTACCTATAATAAATTCCAAATTAATCATATCACAATATCCATTAGGTACTTATAATGAGTTATATGTCAACAACAAACCCTGATACTATCATAGTCCATATTCCATAGATATATAATAGTGTACTTTAGAAGTTTCAAGTACCCACGAATAATATTACACAATCACAACAAAATAACTAAAATAGTTATTCCAGGTTTTTTTTTATGTAATTTTGTCCAAAGTTGAACTTAAAATGACTATAAAAGTAAACTGTGCTTATGTATTTTTTACATTTTTCCCGTTTTTCCTTAATTTTTATTTTGCTTTTCACGCCGCTTTTGAAAACTACTAGGAAATTTTCAATTTTAACCCCCCCAAAGTACCAACTAGATTCACATTCCTATCAGAAAAGCTACTGTTGAAGAAAATCCAAGCCCTTTTACTGTCCGAAAACGTGATGACAGACACAAAAAAAAAAAAAAAAAACACATCATTGTAAAATCAATACATTCATCGTTCCACTCAGAATCTAAAATCCTATCTAAGACCAATTTTTAGGCTATACATTAGTACATTACCATAAATGATAATAATTATCATTACAATAAACTATTATATACTAAACACAATATAATATTATAATATATACCACATGACGTAAATATAGAATATGAAGCTATAAATATAAATCAATATTTAATAAGAAAAATCTTCTCATGATTCTTTAAGCTCACTCATTGTAGATTTAGATTCATGAATAATATTAGTTATATTACAGTCTTTAACTAAGAATAAAATATTTATAATATAATATTTTTTTTTTTTTTTTTTTTTTTATTTTTATAATTTTTATTTACAATCTGTTACAATAAAAATATGAACAATAAGTAAAATAGATAATTGAATGAATAAGTGGCTTGAGGAAAGGACGGATTTAAGAAGCCTTCCAGTGAAGACACTTTGTCAGCTGTTTATATACATTTAAATAAGTTAACAATTATTTATAAATAGAAAAAGATTAGGTAATTAACTAAATTAATAGGTCCCGACACCACCGCCTTTTTAGTCTTTTCCTAGGATTGTCGGGTATGTTTGCCGACGCAAGTCCTTTAATTAGGGGATTATCATGGTTTTTAACAGATAAGTTAAATCGTCTATAAAAAGTTCTAGCTACATCACAGACGGGTGAGATGGCAAGATCGTTATGTAAGGTCTGGTTGGACACGTAGAATGGTGCTTTAGTTATGGCTCGGAGCGTTTTGGATTGGAAGCGTTGGATACGGTTAGTGTTTGAAATTTTTGCAGAGCCCCATAATTGAATTCCGTACGTCCACATTGGTTTAAGATAAAGTTTATATATTAGAAGCTTGGTTGGTAGTTTTATGTGTTTGGAGGTTAGGAGAGAGCGGAGAAGACAAAATCGATTGTTTAAGGATAGCAGTTTGCTGCGAAGATGAGGAGACCATGTGAGGCGTTGATCAATGATTATGCCTAGATAGCGAGTGCTCTGCGCGGTTGGCAAGATTTGCTCATTTAAGGTAATAGATGGGCATATTCCCTTCCTAAGAGTGAAGGTACATTGTATAGATTTAGATTCGTTTATTTTCACACCCCACTCCTTATACCATTTTTCGAGGAGGGATAGGTGTTCTTGGATATGCGAATAATATTTTTAAATATTTTTTTTTCATCCCATGAATTTTGGTTTATTTTTTTTCTAGAATTGTATATTTATTATTTAAGATTTAAAACATGGAGAGAATACTATTGATTTTATATTGATGTGTTTTATTTAAAAAAAAAAAAAAAACACTTTATAAGGTAATAATAATGTTTTATAAAATACATATTATAGAATGTCCAACTGGAAATTTAATGCAGATGTTTTTTTCTGGGATAGTTAAATTGCATAATTTACCATAATATCCTCAAAAGTAGCAATAAAATTCAAAAAGAAGAACGTTGAAATCTTTGACAAATAAATTGCATAGGTGCCTATATATTTTGTGTTAATTATGAAAAAATATAAATAGTTTATTTTCATAATTTTAGTTAGTATACCTAAATTTGGTATCTAAAACCAATAAAAATAATCAATTAAAGAAGATAACATAATAATATTATTCCTATGAATTTTATGTCGAAAATTATTTTTTTTGTTGATCTTAAGCCCGGCGACTATAGCCATTAGCTGTATGGTTTTTCTAGGTTTTTATGTCGGTAGAGGGGGGGGGGGACAATCGTGTGTTGGGTTTGGCAACATTTTTGATTGGGCAGGTATCTGTCATGCCCGGGTGGGGGATGGCGGCACTTGTTCTCCGAACACCGTTTCCCGAAGAACATTGCCGTCCGTGACCAAGGTATCGAGCCAGCGTCGACTGCGTCCTAGCCGACCCCTTATAATGATTTATAATTATGTTAACAGTTAGTTGAATCAATGTGTGTATTAAAATGTGATGGGTCATTATATTTAGAAAACAATTTCGAACACCGTTCATCCACAGACGTCACAACATGGTGAACATTTTGTTCAATAATATCTCTACCAATGTTTGTCGTAATGACAATGGTGCCCTCAAAATGATTTCAAATTAAAACAATAATAATATAATAAACTAACATTATAGTTCCTACATACATACATACATACATACTATACTTACTTACATACATAAGATAGGTACCATAAACGTGCCTTTTTATTACTTATAATATGTAAAACTTGTTTACATATTATATTCATTACTTGTTTTGGAGTTATTTGAAAGATTTACTTAGGTAGTGAAATACTTATAACTTTAAAAATCTCTTTTCAAAAGTACCAGCCATATGTGTTCAATTTCCCATCTGTTGATGCGCAAAGCATGAAACTTTTTGAGCTTTTATATTAGGTGTAGCTACCCAAAAAGATTTAACGGGTAACAAAAAACACATCAGTACATAACCAATAGATCTTTGCTCCGTATAGAATCTAAAATAATAAATATATTTACAAATACGGAATTTATTGTTGAGTGTGAATGTCTTACGTACAAAACGACCATATTATACTATATTGTGTTATTATCGTTTACTATTTCAAGTAGCCATACACAGACAATTCCGTTTAGTGCTTATAATATAATATTATAGGTATACTCTTTTTCGGATGTTTGAGTGCACATGACGTATAGGTAGGTACTTTATTAATATTCCTCAATATAGGATTCTTCGATATACCTATATACCAAATACCAACTCGACTCTTGTCGTTGTCAATAATTAAAATTCACTACAGAATTTAATTTTGACAGTATATTCCTAAGATACCATATACACGGTAATATTAAACGGTTATTTATGATCTCGGAATAACTTTGTACCGTGACTAAGTTATGTTATAGGCACGGGTACCTACTTGATAGTTGATTACATGTTTGGGGAAATGAGCTGGTGCAGTGGCGGCGGTGCACTCTCGGTTGCAGACGGCAATAACAGTGAATAGTTCAGTGGAAAAATAATTTTTCTTGAGTGGGGCTTTACGTAATTTCAGTAACCCGGAGCCGGTGTCTGGTACACTGACGGGATTTACGGGAAACCACGGTGGCCTCTTGAAATATTACTTTCTACGAAACATGAAAATACCGCATTGTTCGGTGGTCGTCGAACGTATTCGACTTGCAGGATACTATGTGGTTTCTGCGTATACACACAGTAATTCCGAGTAGTTTTCACGTGAATTTTATGGGGCTAAATGCGTAGGTATCGTTATACATTACGGTATAATGCGTAGGTAACTGTATCAGCCGACTCCATCCGGAAAATTGGATCTAAAAAAATTAATTTTTTTTAAATGTCGATGGCGCCACGGCATGTATTCCTAAGGTAGGTATGCCCTCTCAGTTTTTCGGTCGGGTCGGTCTAACCTAACTATAATAATTTTCAATATACGAAAAAACCTCAGGTGTGTAAATCGATTTATCACTTTATTATAGTCTCGGAGATCATATTATTATACATAGTGGAAGGGGGACTTTTTTATATTATAAATACGCGTACGCCTATCACTATACTGAATTAATATCTTCTTACACCGATAACAACTTCATAATGTTGTATAATAATAATAAAAACATTTTACAAGCGAAGCGTGCCACTGCAAACTCGCGTGATGATCACGATTAAAGTTATAATATTACATATTATATTGCAATAAAAATAGTGCCTGTTTATAATTACTGATAATTACCGAGTGGTACAATTAAGTAAATATTTTTTTATATTATAATGGTGGCGGTTAACGACTAATCGGGCCACACAAGCAAATTGATTTTATATCCTCGAATCTCGACTATGTAATATTATGGGTACCCATGGAAAGCGAGCGTGTCAGCAAAGTATAATTATTCATTTGATTTCGTTAATACCTATTGTATAGTTTCGTGGGTTGCGTGCACCCGAGCATGAAAGGTGAGCACCATGTCATGTTTGTTTCTTTATCGAACGACAGCAATCACAGCAATAATAAATTGTTAAATTCAGACCTGTGGCGTGCGCTTAATGAACGCACACACATTCCAGATGACATACGTCCGGTCAATGGCGAAGCAAAAGAGAAAATTCGTTACAAACAGGTAGAAACTGCAGTCGGATTAATAGGTAGGTAGGTATTTCATAGTACACGCATTTGTATCTAAAAAAATTTGTTATGTCCGTCACAACATCTTAAAAAAAAAAAATGGTTACCTCGGGATCGTTCGATTGTGCCGCGGAGTGACATATTATAATATTATACTTTAAAAAAAGGTTAGGTTAGGTCACCGATTCGTCTGTAAACGACGGTTTTGGGCTGGTCCCTCGTGGCGTAGGTACGTGTTTCGCGTGTACGCAAGGTATACGCCCACTATATTAATAGAATTTGCAATATTATAATATATCAGCAAACGACACGAAAACCTGTCGTGTTGCCCGTGGACGTTTTAATATCGTAAAAATGTCGAGACGTAGTGCACAGTTCACAAGTAAGTACACGCTTTAATATAGACCTTAAAAGGGAGCTGGTGTCCAGTGTAGATGCACCCGCCATGTCAAGTCTGCGCAGCGAGACTGCACGGAGACCGCGATGGCGTGATGGCGTGTAAAACAGACGGGGGGGGGGGGTTATTAATTTTTTATTATGTTTATTATTATTAATGCTAGTACCTATATATTGTACAAACGACCGTTGTAATATTGAGAGACGAGAAACATTTCGCTGCCACAGACGACGTTTAATCTTTTTAAATATTTATCTACTTTTATTATATTTTCTTTGCGCAGTAGAAAAGGATAAGGGCACGCCAAACATCACGGTCCACGTTATTTGCCAATGGCCGCCGCCTCCGCCGAGTACAGAAAACCGCCGCCACCGTTCTTATTTAACCGACTTTGACCTCTGCAGCAGCAGCAACCCTAGAGACATTTTATGCGATTTTTTTTTTTCATCATTTATTTATTCATTTATTTTTACATTTGTAATCTGGTCAGATGTTCATGTTTTGAAGCACTATCGACACTAAAACATTTCTATAACAAAAATGCTCACTGAACGGTAGGTATATACATACACATACTCTAATATTTTTCCACTCCGTGTGATAAGTGATTTCTCTCTTTATTGCATACTTCCATTACCTATATATATGAGAATCAAAATATTATTTTCCATCTGAATAGATAAGCGAGTGCGCAGTTTCGAAATCGTATAGTCGACGTTTCAACTCGTTTTATCGCAAAAGAACTAAACGCTAAATCTTAGTATTCGCGTATGTTTAATCGAAATTTCACGATGCGCACATTTCCCGTTACGTTTGTAGTATAGTCATAAATCGATTAGAACGATTTTCGATACGATTTTCCAATAGTATAAAAGCATTTGTGAGATACAGAAGTGAAAAATATCCAACCTAATAATGTGCAATTCTTCCAACACAATTGTTATTTAAACAAATGCATTTCAAATTATTGTGTATTAATGTACCTATTACTAGTTAATATATATTATAATTTGAAAATAAAAATTAATTTATGCAATCTGCGTAATATTTATTTTAAATTTTAATTATACTCCGAGTCCAAATGTTATATACAAAAATGCAATGAATATTTTTACTCACACAAGTACAATATATATTATTTTAATTCCATATATTTGTGATAGAAATTAAAAAACTCACAATTTACACCTAAATAATATTTGTAATACTTTTGGTAACCTTAGGCAAACAATGCCATAACGTAAAACGTTATAGTCATTATTTTTTTTTTCAATTAGTCATAAGCATAAGGTTTAATAAAATCCAATTATAATTTTCAACTTAACCGTTCGGTCTAGTATCGAGTTTCTCGGATTTCTCAAATTGTTATTATTATGTCAGCGTATAAAATTTGTGTGTCAAAAGTGGACAGACATCCTTCATATTATTCGGTTATTGATATCTTGCACACATTCCATAACTACAACAATCGCAGCATGATTTGTATAACAAAAGTGAACTCTCGCTTCCCGTTTTTCCAATGGAATTTCGAATTATTTAAAATCTGTTAGGATGTTATGTACATGGTTTTGACGTCACATAATGTCATAATATAATATGTCACCAGAACAATTAGGAAATATTATTTTAACAAAAATTGTCCACACAAACAAAATAAACCAATGGCAAGTTGAAAAAAGATCCAATAATAATAATAACAATAATAATTAAAAACTTTTATTCAGTTGCCCTTGTCACCGAACCACATTCCGTGACGTGTATCAGCTATAATGGATAAGAATAATAATAATAATTATAAAAAAAAATTCTGCTTTATAAGCATTCTGTTTATGGGTCGCGTTATTTATTACCGCAGTGTAATATGGAATGAAAAAATTAGCATTGTCATACAGCATATCAAAAAATCATTTTTAAAGGCACAAAATTATTTCTCTGCATTGTTCAAAACTTAAAATAATATATTATATATCGTTTCAAGGTTGATGTACACTAACGCAATTCGAACATCTATAAGACGTATTAGATTGGCTTGCCCATGGAAGTTTGGCTCATTTGAAAACCAATAGGTTCTAAAATAAGTAATAACAAGTGAAACTTGTTGGCCTATAGATGTTTTTATCTAATGTTTCGAAACTAAAACTAAAGTTGAGGTAGGGGAGTTTTAGAGGACTAATTTTCAAAGTTTAACGTTTTTTGTTTGAAAAGTGAATTTAATATTGAAAGTTTTAACGTATGTAATATCACATTAGAGTTTATGAAAAATTGTTTCATTGCAAAAAGTAATGAGCCTTAAAAATTAAAACTATTATCAAATTGAAATATTAAAAATGCAGAGTGACTTACAATTATATACAGATATAATAATGATTTGTGATAAGTGGTTGTGGATAAAAATAACAATTAAAATAATGTAGGTAAAAGAAATGAGACATACGTGAAATGTGCTGTTTCACAAATCCTTTATTGGATTAACGAAAAAAAAAGTAATCAATGGCTAGGTCAGATATGTGACGTCGAATTCGATAGATATAAATGCCACACGCAAAGGCCATAATTGTTTTAAATTGTTTGTGAGTTGTAGGATTGTGTAGCTGCGTTCTAAATAAAATGTGCAATTTTGATTTTGAAAGCAATTATAATTTATTTTTCGTATCTGCAGTTAGTACTGGTCGTTTTTAACCGATTAATGAATTGGAAAGTAAAATCTAATAACAAATTGTTGTTACGATTGTACAGTGATATTATTTATGTCTATTTTTATTAATTTTGAGTACCCATTTTTGTTAAAAGCCACAAAATGTTAACGTATACCGTGCTATGATCAATGATATATAAAATTTAGTTACACAAATTAGGTAATTTCTTGATTAACTCAGTGGTTTTCCCAATAGCATCAAAGAATTAACGGTTTGAAAGGATTTCAGCTGCATGAATTGTTTTTTGAATCGAATAATATCGTCAATAATTGCTACAAAATTTGTTTAATACGAGACTCCGTCGAAGTTAGTATAATGATTCGATAATGCATTACTGGTCTATATGCATCGAGACCTTTTTTTTCTTTTAATAACAAAATAAAAAAATACTTAATATATTGAACTTTTGTCTGTGGTAATATAATATTTAGTAAATCTAAAAATAATAACCTTTCTCTGTATGTATTTTTATAATATTATATGTATAATATATGTAGAAAAACAGATAACTAAGTAGGTACGCATCAGTATAATTATGTTAAGCGAAGATTGCAGTTCTTTTGGAACGGCATGATTATAATATCTATTGTGTATAATGCGTAGGTATGCCACATTAATTTGATTTCCTTAGAATATAATATTATGAATAGGAAATAGTATCTGATTATTATGAATATACCTTATACGTTTGTACACTTAATTTTTCTGAAACATATATAATATTATAGGTATTCAACATATTAAATGAATACATTTTTCGTAATTGGAACTATATTATACTCTTGTTTCCGATTAAAATAATTTTTATTCAATTTCTAAGAGCACTCATATTTTAACAGTGTTTGTTATAGTATCAAAATACAATATTTGTAATGGTCATTTTTCACCAAAACAGAATTTTGAAACTGTATATTTTTCTTATTAAGTTTTAATAACATTATATTTATATAAAAATAGATTGTACCTACTTAAAAAGATTTTAATGATTAAAACAAATGAACAAAACCATGTAGGTACATAACATTATGCTGACTATTTTAAATCACTTTGATTAATGTGCACATACGTTTGCCACGACGAGTACAAATAAAAACTGTCACATGCGAAATTTTCATTTCATATATATTATATATATTATATATATTATAACATGGATCGTTGATAGTCAATTCGAAGTGTGACGATAAACCTCGAGGGGAGATACACTACAAACGTGGTTAATGTCTATATAAATTAGTGCCGTTTTTGGGTTAAACGGATTTTTGCACTACGAATCTCCTGCGGGACGGCGACTAGATTTTACATCATAAATCACATGTGCCGAGCGCACTTATGGGATTTTCGACTATTTCATCAAAATAAATAGACAGATGAACTGCCGCAGTTCACCGCAAGTTTAAAACGTCGCGACCGACTTTATATTAACGCCGGGCGCCTTTCCGGGTTTTATCCATTTGCGAAATGAGATTTTGATACCGAAAACGATTTAGCTGGTATTACATAATCATTGTGACTGTAATAATAATTATTTTGTTATTTTGATATTGTTTAGAGCGCGTTCGTTGAAATCCTCGTCGATTGTGATGTACACAAGTCCGGGTCCCGTCTCGTCGTTCGACTGAGATAAAAAAAAAAAAAATTAGAAATTAAATCTAAAATAATGTAAAACTTTGGCGATTTGCCAAGTACCGAGGACGTTTTTAATCGTGACGAACAATATAATTTATTGTCAATAATAATATCAAAACTATAATTTTATTATTGTTGCCTTCGTCGTTTGTGCGATTTACCGACCGCGGTGGATAACATGCGCTCGTGCGGCCGCCGTCATGTGCACTGAACTCGTCCGCCGACGACGACGAAATGGCTATCGTTTTGTCAGCCAAATCGAAGGTGATAACGGGCGGCGCGGTGGGCGTGGCCTGCCTGCTGTCCGGTCTCATATTCTGCAACCTGTTCGGCTGGAACGGTCCCGTGGAGGACGGCATCGGAGTCGCCAACGGCAAGCCGGACGACAGACCCAAGAAAAATAATAACTGGCATCCCACGTCGTTGCACCTCTATCAAAAGGTTATGTGTTTTTTCTTTGATTTTTTTCCATATTATATTATAATATAAAATATTGTCGTACAGACGTAGTTACCAAACGAAATGTCGTTCGATTTTTTTTAAAATTATTAAAGGTGTCATAGTATACCTAGGTAGCTAGGGTTGGATTTATTTTTACACATTTTAGCGTTTAAGATTCAACGACAAAAACACCGATTCCCTTAGATCTGTGCGCCCCGGTGTACACATTGACGAGTAAGTCTGTCTAATCTGTCTTTTTTTCGTATTATATTATGAAAAGATTGAATATTACAGTTTTTAAATTTCAATTTAAAAAAAAAAAATAATTTTAATTTAAGGGAATCGAAAATAAAGTGAACTCAGGTAAACTTAAAAATAAATTTTAATCCGTTTTTAGAATACTTACCGCTTTCTACAATTTTACCTTAGAAATTGGTTTTCGTGTCATGTCTAAAACGTGCGAGAGTATAACAACTAACAATACTACCAACACATTTCTTGTCACATCCACGCCTTGTGTAATAAGTATAAACTATAAAGTATACATCAAAACGTATACACACGACCCCAATGAATCCCATCTTTCAATCCACATAAATCGAATGGATTTAAAGAAAATAAAGCAATTTAAACTCTTGTGGAATAATAATCGAAGTATGTGTATTCAATAATAAACTATCCTAACTTAAAATGTAATTTCAGATAAAACCAAAATATTTGACGCACGTTTTTCCTCTAAAATTGTATGTCGTACGATTTTTACAAATTTTCCACCACAAGCCACAGCACTAGGTACTAGTATAATACTAGTAGAGGTTATATAGGTGTTCGCTAACAATTTAAACTAACCTAACATAACCTATATTGATGCTAAAATGGTTAAAATAATGTTGGGTTATAATAAGTGATGTGTATTAAGACAAGTAATCGTAGACCCAATTTTGTGAGAGGTTTCTATCTTATTTTTAACACCTTGTATATATAGTGCATATATTATGATATTAAAAAAAAAAATGTTTTATACCAAATAAAATATGTTTGCGTGAAACACCGATACAAATTCGTTTTCAAACGGTTAAGTTTTTTTTAACTTTTCGGGTTTCAAAAGCTCAAGCAATTTGTGTGGTCAAACAAGGACGAGTTGGACCGGTGTTGATGTCAAAGCAAGCTAATCAGGATATTATAGGATGGTAGTAGTACCTATAATAATTAGACGACATGTCCACGTTAAAACACACATTTCACGTCATTCTGTGGGAGAGACAAAAACGGATCACTGTTTGGTGGCCGACGGTCGGGGAACGCTGTGGGTCTATATTATAGTGATGGTGAGGCGGAGTCAGCGAGTAAAGTCGCGGTGAAGAAATCATTGCGCCGAGCAATAATATTCTAACGACTTCCTAACGAGCTTCCTCCGAGGGCCGGTTTGGAATTACGATGGGGAAAAAATAATTTTTATTCGGTGCGGAAACTGCGTACAACGAGTAAATAAATAAAAACCGAAACGGAACAACGACATTAATTTTTATAAAAATAAAACGTTTTATATTTCTTTCAAACTCGATAATTTAACTTTGTTCGAGTGTATAGTCGCTGTGGCGTTATTAGTCACTGTGGACTTAATTTTGGGGACGTGATTCATGCCATTGCGCTAAGTGTTTGAAACTCATTTAAAGTTATTACCGGTAGTACACGATTAGACCGAAATACAAATGGGAAAAGCCTAATTTATAATTTACTAAGACACGCTCGTATCCATGAGAACTTCTTCATCGACGACTTCTGTGAATGGAAATTTTCAAATAATCTTATATAATTTCATTATTGTTATTTACATACTACTAGCACAAAGTTTCTCTTACCAGAGAAAAATCATTATCTGATGATCTACGCAAGACTTGCATGCAAATTGTATATTTTAAATAAGTTATCTTCATGCGATATTTTTCGTTAACCATGTTTTACAATAGTTATTTAAAATGTAAGCCGAGGTTATTTCATTCTGACATGAACAATAATAAGACTTGGACACAATTGCAATTGTATTGTCATAATTGTGTTGTTTTACTTACATGTATTCAGACGAAAAACATTTTTAATCAAACCAAGACTGGTTGTAATAAATTGTAATTGCCTCACATAGGTGTAGGTACATAATGATGTCGCATCCGTTTCATTAATAATTAAAGCAATATATAAGTAATCTGAAACCTGAATAAAATGTTACGTATTTTTGAATGACTAAAACTTAACACGTCCCACTAACTTATCGCATAGTCAACCAAAATTCTTGAAACACAATAAATTACAATATTCAAATTTCTAATTTTAAAACCTCTACGTCCTGAAATGTCTGAAATAAACAAACGAAAGTCATTGTAATAATATTGACTTAATAATCCTCAGTTCGCCAAATGGTCTAATGTTGATTTCGGACGTTTTAGAGCAAAAACCTAAAACCTTACATGATTTACATATAGATATATTAGGTCATATATGTATACAAATGTTTGGATTTATCATAGAACATTCAAATCCCATCGTTAAATATACAGATCGACATTATTCATACCGTACCATATCATATATTATTCGGAATTATTTCGAAAATCAAATTTGTACGATAAAATAAAGTGAATTTATAATATCGCGTTTGGGATCGCAACTATCAGGGTTTTTGAATTAAATTATAATTGTAGACTAAACAATCCTAACAACGGAATCAAATTAAAAATTAAAAGTGCCATCATTTCAGTTTACTAACTTGTTCACTCTAATAATAATATTAATGTACCCACTATAAAACTAAATAATAATAATAATATTTCCGCATTGAAATTGATAAAAACCCAATATAAATTTTAAAATCTGTTGAAATGAGCAATAATAATATTATTGTATGGATTATGATTCTTTTTAGGTAAAAATATTTATGTTTGTTAGTATACTCGTAAATAAGCGTGTACGTTGAACAATAATATTATTTCACTTATATAAACTAAACTTTAGAAAATCGAGATCAATAATAATAGCTAATAATTGGAATTGAAATACAGATTTGTTGGTTTTTTTTCTTTTTAACATGAATATGTTTTCGGACTTGATGCAAGATTTTTTGTTTCTGACCGATTTTCCGTAAGGTTTTCGTTCTCAGGGTTACCTATTAAAAAAAACATATTTATGATTCCTAGACTTTTCATGTAGAGGGAAATTATCGAGTCGCGTGCTAGGGTTTTTTTCTGTTATAATAATATGATGATCGTATATTATGATATGATACTTACAAACTATAATTCTGATTTTCTAGAATAAACGGTATGATACTAGTAAGAGTTTAAGTATATTACTAATTGCAATTATTAAAGAACATGTTCAACTAATATAATATATTATTATGTCATGTATAATAGTTGTGTTACAAAATGTAAAACTATAATATAGGATACGACCGTTAAAATGCATTATCGCACGATACAATGTATTCGTAAATGATATAGTTATAAAACAGAACAAGGGATTTCAATTAACCGTCTTCTATCTGAAGACCGCTTACTTTTTTTATTATTATTATATTTCATACATGCATATAAGTACTGGGCCCCACTGAGAAAACTTGTGTGGGGGCCCAGGAGTTCAAAAATATAATTACATTAGAATTACAGGTCATTGTAAAAAAAAAACAAAAATTTGTACATTTTTAAAAATATACAATTGTAATACTATCTAACATTTTTAAACTAAAATTAACTAATAATTGATTACACTGTATTGACAAATACTGTTACATTAATTACCTATATAATTTAATCGTTCATAAGACTCCTACAATAGTCATTGCAAAATTCTTTTTTTAAATAAATTAACTGCAAAGATTATTATTTTACATAATTTTGAACAGTATACTTCAAAACGTCTACTAGACTTTTTTATGGTTTAAATATTATAATATATAACCAATAAGTAATAACTATAATATATTATTAGTTTCTATAATATTATTAAAGTTGGTAAATAAGATTATGCATACCGATTGCTATGAATATAATCTTTTAGATTAAATAAACTTGAAGCATATTTTTTTATAAATATTTATTATAGGTACCTATCTACCTACGTCGTTTTAGAAATTCTATAAGTAAATAATTAAATATCTGTTTATTTAGAGTATATTTTTTGATGAAATTATGTACATTCATTTTTTTTTCACCCACTTCTGTTTATAAATTGTATTTATTCATCCTCTAGACCATATTTTTATACTTTATAATATTTGTAAATACACGTATATATATATATAACAATATACTACTTCGGCTCCGTGTATATATTACTATATAGTTTTTTATCATTCCCATTGTTATATATATATATGTGTGTGTGTGTGTGTGTGTGTGTGTGTGTGTGTACATTACTTAAATTTCCACAATCAATACAATTATTCAATTGTACAGTCAACTGTTTAAAAACTATATTATCATCAAAAAAGTTTATAAAATTGAGAAATTTAATTGAAACTTGAGTCTTCGAAATTAGAATATTATTATGAACATTTGTCAGAAATACTTATGACGTACTTTGATTATTTTGTCAGCAACCAATAAAGCATAGTTGCACAACTGCGACCTAACAATATTTAAATTGATAAAACTGGGAACTCGTTTCTGCAGTATAATTCGTTTCGAGTTTAACTCGCAATTGGGCGGGTCGCTGTAACGAATGTGTTAAATTTAAATTCAACGAATAAACGATTCTCAACGACGGAGACGGATAAATCAGCAATTATTTTAGAAGACATCGAAGGAAGGCGGTATTATACATAATATATTTAAATTATTGTTATCATTGATTTCTAAATTCAGTAGGTTTAACAATTGTTTAACTAAAACTTCATATAGTTGCTTGATATCGTCATTACCATCGAAGACGTAAGTACTGTAGAATAGACGGAATATGTTCATGACATAAATTACTTAAAATTAGTACCCACTTTCCTCTTAATCTTTTTAAACTGTTATTTTGTGAATACAAATTATCAAAAATCTATACGTGCCTAATGTTCAAATGATCATGTATTGATAGTTGATTCGTCGTGAATCACAATAAAATAACTATAAATGTTTGAAGTAAAATCGTCAATTTTCGTTTGAATAGGTTATCCATCAGGTTCTCCTACGTATCCATTTTGTCAAAATTTTCAATTTAAAAAAAAACAAGTATTTAGTTTAATGGTTCAACAAAGGTATATTATGCAATATTCACAAACTAAATCGATTCATACTTCTATTGATTTTCGAAATTGTAAGCTACATTTTTCTGACAGTTTTACCACTATCCGAATTGTATATACTTATTGGCAATAACAATATTATTATTCTCCACTATACATCTCAAAATATCGAAATTGGTTTATAGTTTGCAGATAGCATTCAAGGCCTTAAATACCAAATTATATAATATTATAAAATATACACAATCAGCATAAATTGAGTATAATACAATATTCCAAATAAGGGAACTGCCGTTTTGTGGGCGATGTGATGGTCGAATGGACTAAGCAGGTGTCAGTGCCAATGCGCGACGCCACCGGTTAGAACTCGGTCATGGGTAACCTCTCTGTCCGGAACTTCCTCCTGCTGTTGGCATGGCAGAAACATAATATTATATGATGGCTCTAAAAATTCGGCCACCAGGCAACTGGTGACCAAACTAGGTTGTAGACATGGCCTACACCCGGTCGATAGCGTCATACCCTCATATGAAACGCAAAAAATCAATAATTATCATATTCATTTTCATGAGTCCATTCGAAAATGGTTTTTATTGTTTTATAAAAATAAAAAGTTATGCTATCCTTTGTACTGACCGTACTTTGGAATATTTCGTATTTTCGTTTTAAATTTATTATCATTTCAGCGGCACGTACACTCTATAAGAAATATATAATTTATATAATATATAAGAATAACCATTCTATTATATAATAATAGTGGAAAAAATATTTACTGATAAGCGAAACCTAGTTGAATGATAATATTGCAATGCATATTAAACTTTGACTCCATTTTAATCGTGATTTTCATCAGCCATATTTTATAAATATTATTCTGCTGAAGGTTTGGACGGTACAGTTGTATATTATACATATTATGTTAAAAATAAATGTATTTATCAATTTTGTTCAATACTCTTTTGTACACAAATATAAAAGTTTTGATATCATTTAATCGCAAATTGATTAAATTGTAATTATAAAGTATTCCTCATTCCGTATAAAGTAAATAAGATGAAAGAGTGTGATTGAAAATTGTAATCGTTTATTATAAATAGGAAGGTGTTGTTTAAAAAATGATTATGTCCATTGGTTTTTATAATAATAATACTGGGTTCTTTAAATTGCATTATATATTATAATAATAATATGCCCCCTGCATATAAATTGTATTCGTAAATAAATCAATGAAAAAAAATGTCATAAACTATTTCATCAAATAACGTAAGCTCCATTATTTATGCTATACGCCTATCTCGATGATAGTTGTAATTCTTAATGTTAAATTATATATTTTATAATAACATTTTTTTTTTTGTATTAGATAAAAGTAAATATTTACAATCTGTAATATTTATATAAAACAATAAGTAAATTTGATAACAAAGAAGGTAAAAAACATGAAAAGCTTGAGGAGGGAGGCCCACCAGTGTGGATACCCTCTAACTTGGGGTAAGGAGTTTTATTTTATTTTTAATTAGTGCACGTCGGGATTCAGGAGATCTCGACACCAGTGTCTTTTTAATCGTCGTGGGGGGTTATTTGGCATGAATTCACTGGCTAAGTTAGAAATCAGAGGATTTGTGTGGTAAACTGTTTTGGTATGGAAATTTTTATACTAATTTTTAGCTGTTTTAGAGACTATTTCAATTTTAAGATCTTTATGTAGTGAGAGGTTTGAGACGTACCATGGCACAGATGTTATTTGGCATAATAAACTTACACGATGCACTTCAATTAATATATTTACCTAACAAAAATATTTTTCTCTTTATGTGCATATGTGTAAAATGTGTGGGAATGAAAATTGACAAATTGTAGGATCAGATTCCTTAGTGCCTACCCAGTAGTTTTTAGATATTACGAGTATTTTACTCACGGTAAAATATGTCCGTGTCGTAAACTTATAGTTTCTAAGATAGAAAAATATTATTCACTGGAATGGATGAGATAAAATTCAATGGGTTTGAAACACATCTTTGTGGAGTAGGTATACCATTCAAGCACCAGGAAACTTCGTAGCAAATTCGAACACCTTCGTTTTCTTTTTTCTTTTTTTCGAAAATTCATATTGAAATACCTATTACAGCATGTGTTTGTCATATAGTATATTTTCGTACTTTTGAACCATACTATGATGCTAAAGTGTAAATCGAGGAAAGGTCAATAATATAATATTATAGTACAAAGCAAACGATAGGTATACTTATTTGATATATTTCGTTCATAATATGATAACAATAATTATAGTTACAAAATGTAATTTAAATTAAATTATTTTTTTTACTGTCCATATTATAGCTCAAGCTTTTTATTAGTGCTAGTTCCAAAAAAATAAAAGTTTTTAGACATTAAAATGTAAAACATTCTAGCTATGATAGAAAGCGTGGTAGACTTCTCACGTATTTGACCCGGAACGAAGAGGAGAACTTTTTCACTGTCATCCCTAGTGACGTTTTCAATTACTAAGCCCTACAATTTGAGTCCAAAAATGTTTTTAGACGACTAGTAATAATTCTGAAAAAAAATAATGAATATTGAATTAAACTGACACATTTGTACGATATCAAAGCAGCATTGGTAAAAAAAAAAAAGTTGTTCATGACATATGTTTTATTTTTCACTATTTTTGTAACAATTTATAATTTGTTTTAGTTGGGTTCTACCACTGGATGGCCTCCTTCTTCACACTAATTCATATCAATCAAAATTATGTATCAGTAATTATATTTTTCTATTATACAATATTCAGCATATATTGTTAGTTTTCTAATAAAAAAGTTAGTTCAAAAAGATTGGCTGACAAATACATAATATACTTTTGGATTTTAGATTATTTATATCAACGATTCTTTAAATTATTGACAAACATTATAATAATATGTAATCTTTATAAACACTGTATGTACTTTGTATCGGAAATTCAAACAGAAACCCTATCGCCAATTTATAATTATTTAAATACACATTGAATTCGTATCGAACAATAATTCCTTTAAAGCATTATAGTACGGGTTTTAATTATTATTTTAAGAATTATTTGCGCAGTAAAACTTACTCATCGGAATGATTATTATGTGGACATAAAATGTATCGTTATTATTAACACAGTTTGGTTATACATATAATATTATAAAGAAGAGAGAGGAGAGAGAAAAGAGGGAGGGAGCGAAAGAGTACGAGAGACTGTTGAAATAAATTGTAATATTGTCATAATAGTATTATGGATAGGTATACCCTCAGGACACCCAAATACTAAACTTCTTCGTACGTACTCTTTTATAGTGAAACTACGATATGAAATACAGCAGTGTTGTAGTAGTTAAACGGTTATGCACAAGTTAAAAATAATATTAAACAAACCATGCAAAAATCCTGAAGCTTAACTGGTTCTGACGAGAGGGTGGATGGAAACGTGACGGCGGATGTTTTACCGATAAATTACGCGTTCGGGTGCTTATTAATTTCCGATTTCCGAACGTTCCACCTACCTCACTTGCAAACCCACATGCGTGCACAGACTTATACTCTCAAAATAATACACATACAATATATACAGGGTGGTTCTTAAAAAATTTCAAAAAACAATCAACATTTTTGATAATATTTTTTCCATAAGTAACTTTAAGTCATTTCCAAAAGACAATGTCTGATATAAATAAAAATCGAAGCACTCAGAAAAATATTATACTTCAGGACAAGAAATTCGAAATGTGTGTTGTCATCCAAAAAGTTTATAAGTTAAAAAAAAACAAATAATAATATAATATAGTATTTTTGTTTTGTAAATATGTACCTACTTACATTTTGGTTTAAGAATATTTCTGATAAACGTTAATATTTTTTGAAACAATGAATGTTCTTCGACAGAAGAATCACCCCGTATATTACGTACAATAATATATATAGGTATTGCGCGTGTACTGTGTATATATTTATACTCGGCAGTCGGCATCGATGCGCCGGGAACGCAGGGTTTTAATTAAAACCCTCCCCGGGGAAAGAGATCAATGTTCGGATGACGGAAGTAGCGACAAAACGATTCGGCGGAAATTTTATTGCGTCCACAACTACAGCAGCTAGTGCACCTACGGCGGAAAGTGTAGTCGGATACGACGACGGAGTTCTGTGTCGAAACAGTTTTCACAGTTGAACCTTGTGTGTGTGTGTGTGTGTGTGTGTGTTGTTTGTAAAAAAAAACAAAAAAATACGCTAGTTCCTTGATGTTTGAACGTAAAACCTTTTGAAAAGTCCCGTGCACACGCAGCAAACACGCGCGCACAAACACCTCACCACTTTAGGGTCCAAAATGGTGAAAAAAAAATAATAATGATATAAAGACTCGCTGAGAACAGAACGCCGTTAGTGATGAAGTGGTGGACTGTGCGAAAGAGAAACGACCGAACCCATTATTGTTATTATTGTCGTGGTAATAAAAGCGTCGATCAGTATATATTTTTAAAAAGTATATATACATCGAATCCGTCCAGATCAATATTGATATTAAACCATTGCGGGTTTTGTACAAACACGACCGTGCAGAGGACTTATAAACCAGACTGGCTGGATATAATGTATATATATATATATAACCATGTAATATGTATGTATGAAGTCGTGCCCGTCGATTCTTATATTATTGTCTTTTCGGGAGATACTTCTTCGACTTTTGCACCTCGTTTCACGGAGGAAAACCCCATGTGTGCCAGCAGTGCACTTGTGTACGCCGTATAAAAAATGTAAAGCTGCATCATATTACGATGTGGTCACCGAAAGAACAACAAAATTCTACCATAGACGGAAAAAAAATCAGTGATAAATAAAATACGAGAGAATAATATATTATTATTATACAGTAAATCGAACAGATTCTGAATTTGGTATCGAAATATAAGAATGTGTTTAATGTTTAAGTCGGTTTTTTTCCGTCGATATTTTTATTACGTGAACTTCGTCACACACGAAGGTCTGAAAACAATTAATAATAATAGTGCGACAGCGTTGCCGAGGAGTGCTCATCCGACAGAAGCCTTCTCATCATGACCACTGCTGCAAAGTGTACACAAAACGACCGATATTGTAGGACATTGTATTATATTCACCGTTGTGATTGAAAAAAAAGTGTCTTAAGGCCCTGGTCGATATCCAAGTGGGTGAGATAATCATAATCTGCAGTAGGTAAATTAATACAGCAGTTTAAAGGCACACGACTGATTATGGTTTCCTCGACATCGCCTAGATGGATTTAATTAAAAATAAGCTTCGATATGTTCACCTATATTCTGACATTCAAAGCACGCTAGCTCTACAACTTGGCGAAGTATGGGGTTATATTAAGTTTTAGCATTTAAATTATTGTACATACTATTTGAGTAAACTCGCAGTGATAATATTTCAAAACGAGAGCTTTATCAGAAACTTTATAAAGATTAATTTTCATTTTTCCAACGTGTCTAGGGTACTTTTAATATCAAATATTCCGTGTCTTTTGAAAACGTTCCGGAATTGCCTTCACTGGGAATAATAATGATTTCTAAGTGCATATTTTGTATATTATTTTGTTTGCGTGCACGTGGGTTTTCGAATGCAAGTCAAAAACTACAACTAAAGTCATTACTATATGAACGTGATAACCTCAAAACGTAATAATTTACCGAACCGTGGTAGTATCTAGTGTTTAAATAAGAACCTTATTAATATTTAGAAAGAAATTTTCGTACTCCACGATAATATTGATATGATAGTGTCGAAAAATATTCTAAATAAGATACCAATATAATATTATGTATTATATTTTTATTCAGTCCTAGATAAATTATTGTACATTCTATGAATGTTACGCATGAACAGATTATTACACAGTTTAAATAAACGTATTCGTCGGCAAAATGTGTTTATGGTTTTTAAAGTTATAGAAAAATGTTTGAATTCAATTTTATCGTATTTAAATAATTATAATTTTAATCAAACTAGGTATACCTAAGTAGTTTTTTTTTTTTAATTTTGTTATTAATAATCATTGTAATAAACATTATATGTAGGTTTCTGATGATGTGATATTTTAATTATCCCTCTGATTAAATTATTTTTATTAAATTTATTCAAATATTTACAGTTTTTAATTAATTTTACGAGGTCGTTATAATACGAGTATTTTATTATTATTAATTTAAATAATATTATCAATATTTTTCGAGTCATTGCAGGTTAGCAAAATGTAGATAGGTATTCTGTACAAAGAATATGATGATTTTGGTGTATACCCAAATATTAAACTGTGACTTAATTTGGTTTATTCAAATTTATTTATTTAAGTGCTATCATGGTTTTAAACCATTTTTAATAACGATCTTACTTTTGAAAAATATATATAATATTATTTTAGTTTAGTTTATTACGTATTGCTGTTAATATCTACACATCTAAAATTATTGATAATATAATATTATAAGTATTATCTTTGCTATGCCGATTGGATGTCGGTCGGCTCACTGATAAATCTGAGCCATTTGTCAATATAAACCGTCGCTCACGGGAACAAACCTCCTAAGTGAAAAAAACGTAGTTTTAAGGAAACACGAAAAAGTTTAAAATAAAGAAATCACATAGGAGTTATTTCATTAACGATTTATGGTTGGAGATAGCTGCACATAGAAGATATTTCATAAACGATTAGGTACGACTGTACGAGTAGGTACCACATAGGAGAATTTATTTATTATTTTTCATTAATTTAGATAGCACAAAGAAGATTTTATCAATAAATAGCTAATTTTTTTCTGAATTCAGGGATACCAAAACCTCAAAATCATAAATTTGGCACATAGGAGGCTTGTTCAAGTTTAACGCTGTTTTTTTTTACATCATTTGCATTTTTTTATAATGATGAACTTTTATGACAACCACACTTCAAGATGAATTCTTGACCACGATACAATGGTGGCGTGGTCGTTAGCGGATTGACTCACACAGACTATATTCGATGACGTCAGTCCTAGTACCTTCTCTAGTACAATATTGAATAATATAGAACAATATCATTATTTAAGTTATATTTTCAAAATATAATCAGAATAATGAATAAAGTTGCATATTCTTATTATTTAAAAGTATGTAGGTACATTTATCACAAATATTTTATCTTCTGAACTTTCTTGTGCAATTAATTTATGTACAATATTAAAGTTGAAAAATTGAAAATCAGTAAAGTAGGTAATAAAATAAGTGTTCAACTCAACCAATAGAAACAGTGTATAGTAGGATACATTCATTTACTCTAAATATTTATGATAGGTACATCATGTAAATAAAATGTATCGTTTCAAAACACTGAAATTATCTGAAATATATTATATTTTATTCTTATTATAATTTGATATTATTGAATTTGTTAATTATTTTATTCGTGTAGTTTGTGTAAAAGTTGTCAATATTACAATCACGACAATATTATCATATTGGTATTATATATATTTTCATTTTAAAAAAAGTTGTAAAACATATAAAAATATGAAAATTATTTCTGTTTGTGTCAAACGATTGGTTATCAACTAAGTATGCCTAACTGATAGGTTACATTTATTTTGAAACTAATACTAGTAGAGCCAGTAGAGCGAAATTGATTTTATAGACCCTAGCTGTAGAAAACCAGAGAGCCTCACGAGAGTTTATTAATTTACACATAATGCGCATTAAATCAGCAACTCTCGTGGAACACCATTATGTGTGTACAACAGTAATATTGCCTCAACATTGTAATAATATTTTCATATATTCATTGCACGTGTGTTTTGGTGTTGAATTAAATTAAATAACTTAAGAGTAAAGAAGCGTATCGTTGATTTTATTAAAACAGGGCGGCAGAGTGTATTTATTTTGATAGTTTCTATAGCACTATATTATTATTATTATTTGTTTCGTTTGAAATCCATAATTCAGTTAACCGAAAATTCTAACTGGAGACGTTCTAAAGAAACTCCTGATTTCGTTTCCAAATAGTATGCTTGAACTATTTTATCCTTCTTGTACTTACTAATTAATTGTATTGAACTTATTCAACGGAAGTTCATTGGCGTTCTATACACCATATTATTGTTATGCTGAAGCGTTGATACAATATTAAAAATGACCACTGATCTATGTACCTATAATAATTCTATTTAAGTGGATATTTTTCTAGGAACTTTTAAACTATCGTAGTGAAAATAAAATGAACGAATTAATTCTGTTATTATTGAAAGTCAATAAAAGAGAGCACTTATCAGGTTTTAATCATACCGTGTTTGTTATGCTCTTATCTTATGCCGAATGATTTTAATTATAAACTGCACCCACCCACTCGTTGTGCGTAGTACTTGTTCGAGATAATTTTTTCATCTTTTTAGAATGCTCTCCAATTTCTCTTCGGCGTACATTTAGGTCTCATCCGAATGCTGTTGGCTGGATTATATAATTCGGTAAACCTTTGTTTTTATTCAATTTGGACATTTAAAAACAATTTCACGTCACATTGTATTATACGACGCGTAACAACCACCTATATATTTTTTTTTCAATCAATTTGGTGTTATTTTAATTTGTTTGGTGGCACAATCAGCAGCAGAACCGTTTAGTTCTTACCTGCAGGCAGAGTTAAAAAGATTATTATGCTATTGCAGTGAATCGCTTTTCTAGTTCATTAGCCATTACCTTTTAATTCGACGGTATTCATCAGTTATGCAAAATTATTTAACCTTTCAAACGTTCATGTGCTCGTAATAATATTGTCAACACCATGTTTGCCCGGAGTCCGTCGGGCCGACCGTCCCTCGAACCGTTCACCGACTGTTTTTTGTCTTTGTTTAACCTACTGCAGCACAGCTGATATCATCATCTTGCAAACAATCAAATTAATGTAATTAAATGAAAAAAAATAAATATTCTATTGGAACAGTTAATTTCAATTACGGCGCCGCCGCGGGTGAATCGTGTTAGACGTAACTGCTATTGAAACTCCATCGCTAAATCTATATCAAATGCATTGCATAGATAATCCTCCTCCATTCCTCTGCACCAATTACACAGAACAAACACTGCAGCAATGGCGTTTTGTAGAGATCGTACTATGTTTTAATTAAAGAAAGCATACAAAAGCATGATATTCCCGAATAGGTTTTTTTCCCTTTTATTCACCAACTCTTCTTTGTTTACGATTTCAATACGTCTGTAAACAGATTCGCTCTTACAGTACATTTATATGGCTGTTATAGATAGGTACGTGCGTCGTCTTAGTGTTTACAACTGTTGTATCCAGTTGCCAAAGGAAAATGTTTCTTTACCATTCTTAACGTATTTTCATTAATATTGAACCAGACACAGCCTTTGCTTGTAAATGATTCATCTAAAAAAAAGTTTTCTTGCATTTTTTTTCCATCCATTGACCATTTACGAGTACCTAACTATAGAAATAAATGCATACATAGCTTTCATAAAACTTTGCACTCTCTTTTTTTTTTCATTTTTGTTTAGGTCAGTGAACATTTTTGACTGAAAGTTTATTGCAGTAAAGACCATAAAAACGAAAATTTTCCATTTATAATGTTACAACACCTAAATCATAAATATTTCCACCTTTTTGTGTTTTAAAATCATATTTGAATAATATATAGGTTTTGTTATACATTTTTATGTATTACTGTTATGGTGTTAATATTAATTACTAATAATTACCCCGTTATTAGTTGTTTTATTTTTTTCCGGTGAAATAAAACAAATTTCGGTTATTATATGAATAATGTTACCATGGTCGAAATAATATTATGCTCATATCAATATTTTCTTGAATAAAAATATATTATTCTACTTTTAATGATAACGGTGTTCACTTAAAATTAATCTGTAACCTCTATATTTGTATTCTGCCATGTTGAAACATGTTGGAACGTATACCTATTGTAAAGAGAAAGAAAAAAATTTAATATTGCCTACCTATATATAAATACAACTAACGGTTAATAAATTAGATAAGATTATTGTATTGTTTATTGTTGAACTATATAATATTATTATATTAGGTAGTAGGTAGGTACTTTTAACAAATATCTTATATTATTGATAATATTTATATTTTAGTCATTTAAAACTTCATTAAAATTTGTAAACTAAATACAATATATTTATATTAGGTACTCTATACATCTGAACTTGTTTTTTTTAATGTGTCAACATGATATTTAAAAACATTATTTTTTAATTCTATACTTCAATAAATTCCATTATGATTATATAATTATTAAAATAATTTAAATAGAGCTTGAAAGTTTTAAAAAGAGGTATGATAGGTTATCAAAGTTTATCGAGCCTAGTGTAAATAGTTTTCAACGAATTATTTTGCTCAAATAGTAGTTAAGTTGTAACATGTATTTCCTAATGGGTATTTAATAAAAATAAAACACAATTATTGATTTATATGTAATAATAGCTATAGTTATAATTACCGTTCTTCCGATAACATAAAATTAGTACATTTAAAAAAAAAAATGAATTCTCAAAATATAATTTTATTATTCTAATTAATTTAAAATAAATAAATAATTATATACCTTTGCTGCAGTAACTCAGTCATAATAACTTCTCGAGATATTTCATAATTTATTGGAAGACTTCAATGTGATTTTATGATATAATTGGTGTTTCTACAATGATTACATTATCTTTAGTAGTTTCATGAAACAATGGAATCACAGACAGTGACTTACTAAAGGTCTAAATCTACAATTCATGTTGATTATAAATTTTCCAACTCTCTAGCACTGTCATAATATCATGATTAGGATTTCAACGACAAAACAATTTTGTTAGTTAATATTCATATCGGAACTTAAGATTTTAAAACTGTACAAAATATTTCCGTCTATAATTATTTTGAATACGACGATAGCTATCGTAACTAATATTCTAAAATGTTAAATCAAAAACACTATGGCGATGACTCTCGCCAACAATCCGATCATTTGAATTTGGAGCTTAATAGCAGGATATACAAAGTTCTGGGTTTACTCGTCGGGTCAAACAATGTATACTGTCGTGCAGGACATGTCTATTATTACATTAGTTTAAGACCGGTGTGATGATATTATAATATTAAAGATGGACGGCTGTAATGATCAATGCTATAAATTACTTATCTACCTTCTGTGAAATGTCCGTAGAATTTTCACAAAACCGCATTGCGTCCACTATATTATTATGATATCACAAACGTTTAATGATGCAATGTTATTATACTATACAGTTTGATCACGATATACTCCGTTATACTTCCGTTTTTACTGCCTCTTCTCCTGTCTATCCAGATAACTTTCCCTTATTATATTACGAGTTGCCGGGTAACTGTAATTTTAGTGTAGCTGACGTCAAGTCTGGTTTAGCAAAATTAAAGAATAACCTTAAGTCTTTTCTGTGTATTTCTCTATTTCAGATATTTAGGCGTTCTTTGGACGTAGGTAGGTATATTCCCGTCGATCTGGAAATTAAGTTCAATTACTCCCATCTTCAAGTCTGGTGACAAATCGAACGTTAGAAACTACAGACCCACATCCATAATAAGTCATATAGCGAAATTATTTGAATCTCTAGTTTTAATTAACATACAGCCATCTCTTAATGCAATCTTAATCGATGAACAATATGGTTTTAGACCCTGGCGCTCCACTGCTACGAACCTAACTATTTTTAGTAACTTTGTATTAGATGCGTTCGATAATAAATCCCAGGTTGATGTAATCTTTATTGATTTTGCCAAAGCTTTCGATCGACTACAACTTCCTTTCCGAGTTTCTCTACAAATCTGGGTTTGGCGAACCTCTTCTGTACTGGTTCAAATCTTATCTGTCCGGTAGATTACAATTTGTAAAAATCTATGGATGTAAGTCTGAGGTCCTTCCTATCACCTAGGGAGTTCCCCAAGGTGGCCATCTTTCACCCTTTCTTTTTGCATTATTCATCAATGGCATAAAAAAATCATCCCTAATTGTAATTTCCTCGCCTTTGCTGATGACATTAAAATTTTTCGCCAAATTGAATCAACAGAGGTCTGTCTTGCACTGCAGGTCGAACTCAATAATCTGGATGGATGTCGCCATGTCGGTCTCTCTCCCCGGACACAGTCAGAAGAAAAAAGCTACCCGAATCTGCATAAAAAAGCTGGGGTTGCCATTTAAAAAAAAGTATGTCGTATTGCGCATGCGCGTACCGAGTGAGCTAAAAATTTGAAACTGGACAGAAAATATGTATTTAATTGTTAACTATCACCTCCCAAAAACCCCATTTCAATACAAAGTCACCCATCTGAGATATTCAGTTGTACCTAATATCGGGATCATACTGTATATCTGCCCGTAGTGTGTTCCTATTATAATATACTCAATTTATATATTATGTACCTTCATCGTTTATATTACTATACCAGGAACGTTGTGACACGTCATTAACTCTAACCGGATGGGTGACCAACCGGGGTTTTTAGTGACATATATTATCCTCGCCGCATATACACGTATTCCAAATCATACCCTCCCACACAACTGAAAACTGACTAAAATTAACTTCAGAATAATGACCTTAGACTTCGAAGTTGCAACTCAATAAAAAAAATTTAAAAAAATACTGTTACCATAGCCACGTCGACCGAAATTGTTGGTAGATGTTGTCTATATGGCGTAATCGAATTGCGTGTTACTTAGTGGGATGGTTTATATTTGAATAAGAAGAACGCATTCAAGGAGTTCAGAATAAACTATACTGAATTCGGAATTTTAAATATCTTATTTGATTAATGTTTTTTTTTATAATAATCGGTAAAAAAATACTTTTTCTTGTTATTTTTAATTTTTAACATAACGTACATCATTGTTTATTATAAAATGTATAAACATAAGTAGACTGCTTCTATATTATTGCGGTGAACTTATTTTAAGCTTAAGTACAAACTATGGAAGGTAAATATGTATTTGAATGAAAATTAACTTTGTTCTACTTTGCTTGTTGTTTTGTACATAATAATAAAAAACATTCCTAATCATCTGGTTTATACATTTTCAACACTATTAAACACAGAAAAGTATATTTTAGTTGTTTCACTAAACAAGATTTGATATTTAGGTCATCCGGCTGAATACTTACATAATATTATTATTATCAATTCATAATTTTCACTATTATTTTATTATTTGAAATAATTGAATATGAGCGTATAAACAAAAATTCTTTTAATGTAATTGTGAAATTTTCTTCTAGTAGAAATACTTAACTGGTTGTAAATAATATAGTAAAACATAATGAAACTAGGAAACTTTCTCGGTAGTACAGAGACTTAAAAATGTCGAGTACATCTCGTCCTTATAATATAAATGCTTTAATTTCAAAAGGAGACAAATGGAATCTATTTAAGAGAATATTTATAAGAATTTATAAAAGGATATTTTGTGTTTTAATGCATATTTATTATCTACAATGGAATTTTTTACAAAAAATAAATAAAACCATTTTGCTTTTTCAAAAACTAATGTGTAAATATTTCCGTTTTCCGTTTCATAAATTAATATTTAAAGTAGGTATGTACATTGAATTTCCTACTTTTGGAAAGCAGAAACTTTATTGATTCAAATGTTCACTTATTACTAGGTGAATATTTAAAAGTTTTTATTTAAATACCAAATAGATTAAATTTTTCAACCAAAAACCAACTCTCAACGTTGATTATTGAAGCAAATGTTCTGCTCCAAAACTTAGTGACAACATGCACACACAAAAGATATATTATTATCACCACTAGAAAAACAACACGTTCAGTTCCATTTAGAATAAAAATATAAAACATAACATTGTTATGTGATGTCCGTATCATTACATTCATACGTATTATGTGATTTAGAGGATATTTCTAAAATACATTATGTTCTATTATAAATTTAATACGTAGTAACAAAATTGGATTTGTCTAGACAATATTATACGTCTAGGTTTTTAGATTACGTCACTTATTACATTTGTGTCACTTCTACTAATAACTTTTGTTCGAAATATTCCTTGGGGAATAAAAAAATAGACAGCAAAATTACAACTTACTTCCTATAAGTTTAATGCTGTTATTCCGGTTTAGCGATGTAATTTTTCGTTTTCCACGAGGGGTAGGAAATTTGATTCTATATACTATAGATTTACATATATTTTCATACTTGAGTAGGGTTCGAGCATGTTATTATAAAAGCATAATATTTTCTATATTTTAGTATTGGTAAATATGTTTTTGGGCTGGGTACAGATAATTGTATTTTCTAACCGATCTCGCATATCGTTTTGTTAACCATAGAAACGAATAAAATTTAAAAGTTGCCTAATTCCCTCTAGGTAAATATTATAAAAACAATATAATATACCTACTACTTATTAATGCTACATATTAATTATTTATGATTTATAAATTTTCTTCGAAGTGGAAAATATCGAGTAGCGTACTACGTTTGTCATTTGGTTTTACAGTTTATATTATGTCATACCTACAGCTTACAAATTGTCAATTGACATCAAATATTGCTTATTGGAGTTATATGACGTACACGACTAAACTGATAATCAGCAGCCTACATCAAACTATAATAAAATAAAAGGAGTCGGTATCTCATACTTATTAGAAAATACATCGATTACATAATATTATATTTGAATTTTCGTTCATGCTTGAGGAGGATTTAAGCCTTTTTTAAAACATATTTTTAGATGTTAATAGCTTATACATAATATACACAATACCTACAGCTAAAAAAACAATAAACATTAACTTACATAGGAGTGAATAGTAGGTACACAACCAAATTTATAATCAGTTGCCTACATCAAAGTATAGCAAAAGTAAACGTAGTTGTTGTTCTCACGTACTTATGAGAAACGTAAAACACAGTTATCATACGGCTCCCAGATGTCTGATGGCACGCCGCCTTGTAAGTTGACGATAACATCTCATGGAAATTTAAAAATAATTTATGCAAGTTATAAAATGTTAATTTTCCACAATCAAAAAGCACGAATTCGGTTTTATAATTGCATGTGTTTATATACCTACCTACTTACTTACGATAAAAACCCGATAAGTGAGCTATATTACATTTATATTATACGAGTTAATTTAGAGTTGTAATGTTTTCTTTCAATTTTGTTTAATTCGTATGGTGTGGTTACCATTAAAAAATGAAAATAAACTAGAAACGTTTCTGTTATCGTTGTCTATGATTACACAACAGTCAGTGGCGTTTTCTCTGGGTGTGCAAGTTGTGTGTTAACGCCCTAAACATTGATGTCATACATGTGTGTAATATCGTAATTTGTAATTCATATTAGTATATTACATGGTTATATAATTTTATTTACAAAATCTTAAAATAATTGTCATGTAAAAATAATAATATCAAATAATAAACTATTGTCTATTTTAAGCTCTAAACTCGACCATGCGCCCGCGCCGTCTGCAGCTACGACGCCGATTACGGAATAATATTGTATTACGTTGTGTTTGTGTAGGGTGTAGCCGTATAGGACGTTAATAATTCGAACAACGACTTGTGGTATCTAATATCTCATATTCGTAATTTGTCGTGATATTTTCGGATAACTTCGGTGCCATGTTAATACTAGACCAAGTCGTTGAAAATTAAATTAACGACTAGCCACTACTCACTAGTCACTAGTCTAGCGCTAGCCTATACACTGTGTTTGGACCGTTAGTGGGGATCGTCGCGGCTGCACGTTATCCTGTTTACGTCGTAGCCCATAGGTACTAATGTACTATACTATATAGTATACTTCAAGACTGCAACGCCGATCGTCGAAAACATAATATTATATAATAAATAATTTTAATAATATGTTGATTATTAATAGTTGATACGAATTTATTTCCCATAAGGGGGGTTTTCCTAATTGTTTTCCTCGCAAATTAACGCCTAACGCCGAAAGTCAGGAAACGCCACTGACAACAGTATTTATTATCGCGCTCAGACACTAGAGATTTACTTTAACAATAATCATTATAATTCAGTTGTGAATTTTGCACGCATTTTTAATGGAAAGTATTATGTTTGATATATTTGTGTAACCCGATCGCTTCCGATGTACACAATTAAACGCAAACATTTAAAAAATATTAAAAATATTATTTATTTAATAATATTATATAACACTTTATTACTGTTTTGTCCATAACAGTGACATAATCAAGCGATCACCGCTGAAGGACCCACGATAATTGTCAACAGCTATCACTCATATAATATTATCGCTTAACACACTTTATATTTTGTTACATCTGTACCCAAACTTACTGGCTAAGACTTTTTTATTTTTAAAACAATTGATCTTTATAGCTTCGGTGATAGAAGCCATTAGCTTTAAACATTTTTACTAGCTTTTGGTAACAATTTGATTACAATGACATAGGTTCGTCGGTGAATTATATTTTTCTCTTTCTTCTTCATTTGTATGCATTCTGTCATCAGATTTTTTACTGTAAGGGTAACTAAGCATGAGGTGCATTCCGTTGGTGGTTGGTTTTTCATGAGGTGTCCACGTTCGGGGTGGGTGTGGCCGATTCAGTCGGTTTATTATTATTTCTGTTTTTTCTTGAGGTGAGGTCTTATATTGTGGCCAGTATTATGCCTTGTTTTATTTCTAATAATTTATTATTTTGGTTTGATCAGTGATTTTTGAGTAAATACTTCATTTTGTTCCACATTACACCAAATGTGTACTTGATGTAATAAGTTATACTAGTTTTAATATTAATAATGTTTATGTTGATATACAAATTATGCATGATACCACAATATTTATCTAAAACGACGATATCATCATTATTACATCCACTTCCGTTGTACTATGATCCAGATTACCTATAGCGTACCTAGGTAGACTTTCCAAACTGTTATATTAATATAGTGCAGCTTCCACTCGCACACACACGCGCCTTGAATAGATAGGTTGGATACGCTGACGTGTCATTTTACTTTTCTCTAGTTTCCTGCACGTGTGGTACCTCCGTAATTATTCATTTGATTAAATCGAAAAACTAATTAGTCCTGTTGTGTCTATAGTTAAAAGTGTAATTGTCAAAGGATAAAACAAGTTTATTAACCGTATTAGAATGGCGTATATTGTGCTTTACACACTTATATCCCTATACATAAACGCGATATCTAATTATACAAAGGACGAGAAAAAGTTAGCCTCTAGTGTGGTAGTGGTGGTGTGTTTCGGGGTCGGCGGAAGGGGTTGCGGGCTGCGCTGATAAACCGTTCTCGGGCGGTTTATGTCGTTGGCTTGTACACTTATCTAATTAAATTTCATCAAACATTTCGAGTAACGTTTTTTTTCGTCACTTCAACTTTTCGTATCCGTACGACACGCGTGAAAAAGTACATCGTCGGTGCAGACCATAATAATTTTCTGTCCGTGCTGGAGCGTAGTCGAGCTGCGAATATGCGCGGCAGACATAATGATTCAGTATTTCCACCAACACCTATACCTATATATATGGGCAAGGCGCATTTCACACGACCCCTAACCCGTCTGTACCGGTGCAGGTCCTATTATAATTTATAGTTGGTCGGAGATTCGAGGCAGTAACCCCGAAAGAAAAAGTCTAAATACCACGTCGTCGTCGCCCTCGCCGTGAGTAGTGACAGCAGCTGCAGTTCAGCGAGATAAAATTAATTAAATCTAACGAACGTTCATTGTGTTGTTCATTGACAACACGTGTATATACTATTATAAAATACCTATCATATAGCTATATATTTTATATATATTTATTATAATATGTATTTATATATTTTTAATTACGCCGCGAGTTCCGAATTACCAAACGGAATTTTTAACGGTATGTCGACCCTTATTACGTCGATTCGGGTTGGCGGGAAAACATTTCATGGAACAATTTTATTTTTTTTGCCTTGAATACTGTTTTTCCTAGAAACGAGTCAAATAATTTTTTGTTGAAAATTTGCCCAAACAAATGCAACATTCCTAAAATCTTAATTAAAAAAATCTATTAAAATATCAGTAATTCCTGGAAAAAAATATCATTTCTGCAGGTTGTTACAACAACATAATCACTTGGCTTTTCTTCATACACAGAACAATAACAACAACAACAATATTATTATTTCGCGCGTTCTCGCAGTGTACAACGACTATAAATTGTATTGTTATCGCATCGCAGGCGCAGGCCACACCAACCGATTTTGATGATGCCGTCGACGCTTCGAGAGAGAGACACACACAAACATGGAGAAAAAGAAAAATAGAGACAGGCAGACAGACAAAGTGACATACGTGTCTATACTATACAGACGTGTAGTTTTACATCCACCTACGTCGTCGTCCCCGCCAAGTCACTTTACACGCCAGTCGCGACTGCATAATATGTACGTCAAGACGAGAGAGTCGTACACATAATAATTCGTGTGCGCGTTTCTGCGATTGACTGTGTCAGCTGTGTGAGTGTGTGGAAAAACTATTTTGTCGCTCATCACGAGTAACGGGCAACACCGCCCCGAAAGAAAAAAATCTCGACCGCGGAAAAACCCATACGGCGACGAGGAGCGTGGTTTCCGATGAATCACGTCCTCGGTAGTGGAGAAAATATAAAACGCTTAGAGACTAGCTTAGGAAATTTGCACTCCTTTTTACATTTTTGCGACCCCCGTACATGATTCTCAATATTGTAGTGCCAGTGTTCGCCCAGAAAGCCTGTAACCGGCATTATAGGTATTCTGCACACTGGAACTGTCGGTGCATTTTTTGTACTTTATACGTTTCCGAATTTTAATGTCACTGACGATACAAGTAAGCATAATCACGACGTCGAGATTGACTATATAATATACGAAACAATTAATAATAGAGACACTGCGTACGAGTCGCGGTCACAGAGTTTATTGTTCATAAAACAGATTATCGATTATCAATCTTCATATTATCATCTGATAATATGTCGATTTATTGAACCTGCGCAATGATTATAATATCCATACAGATAAAATGAACTCGTGTGCATTTCTAATAAATGGCTGACGATACGATGAACATTTAATTTTTTTAAAAAAATGTGTAAAATAAACCCAAATAATAGAGGTAATATTAAATTATAGCGACATCATAATAATATTTTTTTCCCCGAGAATTTTAATAATGTCAACACATTATTCTAAAGTTAACTATATTATTACATCAACATTGCACACATTTTGAATATTGTGTTTTTTATTTTTATTCTATGTACGAACTCTAATAATGCTAATATTAGAAATGTGTACAAATAAATGTATGAAAGCATGTTTGTGAATTAAATTTACAAGCATAACATAACAATATACACAATTTTAACTCGGACTGAAAAAAATCTATAATATAAAATGTGTCTTTTTAATAGCTCGTAACTCGTTACGTTCCCACGTAATTAAAATATTTTTAAAAAAACTATAATTACTTTCTTATAATTTAAAATTATAATAAAAACAAATTGTATTATGATAAGATAGCTATATTTTAATACTAATTAACTATCAAAAATATCATACTTAATTTACCTAGTGTAATATTGTATTTTAATTAGTTAATTACAATTAAATATTTAACCTCATTATAATTTTTATGGTGTTTCATTTTTAACTTTGACTTTATTAGTCCTTATTTCGTGCCATCAAGAACGTTTAATCGTAAATTCGTAACACCAAAAAGTAATAACTTTTGGTATGATAAAATTGTATACGAACTGATCAGTTCAATCGTAATAATATAGTTGATAATTTAATTTTTTAATTCTTCTCGACTTTTGGTAACAATCATTATTAATGTTTATTAGGTATCTTAATTATATATTTATTTTACCGACCTTCTTACTATATTGAGGATGGTTTTCATAGTTCAGAAAAGTTAATTGAATTATAATGATTCGTTACTAACACGACCGTATGAAACCAAAATATTGTTTAAGGTTTTCTGTTTATAAGACAAATAACAGTCATTGTTATAAACATAACTTTTTTTAATATCAATCATAATATTATGACTATTATTTTTAAATCTGTTAGCCGGCGCAATGTATAGGCAATCTCGGTACATATATTATTTACCATTCCGTCATTATTATAAAGTTAACGAAATAAAATTGTAATACATGCAATTAATACTCCGCTAAGGCGACAAAAAACGTGTCATCCACTACTAGTACGAGAAAGGAGTGATTGTTTTTTTTTATTATTACCGTTGTTAAGTTTTCATTATAAATCCGTCATCAAGTCGATGATTCAGTCGTTATAATATTATTAGAATCATGTGCCTTGTCGACAACGAATGCGCAATACAAATGAATGACTGAATATGATGATAATCCGATAATACATATTGTATTTATGTTTATAAGCGGTTTTTACTACCAGAAGAAAAAATCAAAAAAAAAATATTTAATTAACAATTATTACGAATGAATATTATACTATTTGAATATTTTGTTATGTTAGGTTATCTATAATAAATTATAACCATGGCCGCGAAAGTTGTAATTTTTATTTTATTTTCTCACTTATGTGTACATATTAGTTGTTAAGGATAAGAGACGACCAACCTTTTAAATAGTAGTCATATAAACGGTTGTCGAATACCTGCTCGCAGTGGCGTGGTGAACATTTATAAACCTTGATGCCCAGCATATATTTAAGTATCTACCACCTCTTTATCCCCTTAATATAATATAAAGTACATATAATTATTATGTGACTGTAAATACTTTAATTTTTGTTGTATGTTATTGGTTATTATAATGTACCCAACCTACCAAAAAAAAAAAAACCATGACGCCTAGGCGTCATAAAACCCCATTCACCACTCCACTGCCTATACTCATAATTAATACGACTAAAGTTAAAAAATAAATATAATATGGTATTTCGTAGACTCGAGACGTAATTTACAATATTGAGCTGTGAATACATTTACTTGAAATGTGTATAGGTTCCGTCTTAAAAGTTAAAAGTGATATTTTAAACACGGTTTTTATTCAGTTTATTTTTCAAAACAAATTTATCTTCTCGGTCACTGGTCAATGAATTTATTTTTTCTTGAACTAACCTTTCATTCGACGTAGATATTTACCTAGGTACATTTTACGTAGATAATTTTCTTTCACAGTCAACATCATTATTTTTGTTGCGTCGCTTAAATTCTGAATTGGAGCATAACACAACTATATCCATTATCGTACCCAAATAATCGTAGAAATTCGCGTAACGTTGAAATGATACGTAAAACGCATACCACACCATAGTTTACTGAACTCATGGTAAAGTCGTACATAGATGAAATATTTGAAATCTTACATGGCACAAGATGCGACATTAGTAGGATATAATCACACTTCGTTGCACCACTGTTCTCTTTACATCAATAAAAACAATAAAATTATATTATTTTTGAATTGCATTTTTCGATATTGTTGCTCACACGTGTCCTCGTGCGATATACTGCATACTGACATACACATAATATATAATTTTATTTACTTACACAGTTAATATTAATATTCAACAGTATTCTTGTCGCTTTATAGTATTAAATTATCCACCAGCAAGTATACAAATATAGTAAATATTTACCATAGCATGTGGTACAAGACGACCAGTTTGCAGTTTAAGCAAAGGCATGAGTACTTTATAATTTTTTAGATATTTTTTAGATGAACAAAGGTATTAAAGCTTAAAAAAATAACAGACCTTTGAAAAAATTAAACCTTTTCTCGATTAACCTAGTGATATTAAAAATTAAAAAACGGTACAATACAGCACATATTATAGCTTCTATAAAAATATGGTTTTTTCTTAGCCATAACATTTTAAACTATTAGGACATTATAGCCCTACATTTCGATGATAGATATCTTTTTTCAACTCAACTTAACTTGACTATATACACCAGGAATACGATACCTATAATTAGCTTATAATTCATTGCATGTATTATCTTCATATTATATTTTTGAATAAAAATCAATTTTTTTAAAAAAAAATTAATGTATTAGATTGGTTTTTGGTTTTCCCACTGCTTCTACCGTTATGTATGGTTGGTATTATAATATTATGTTCTATAACGAGAATAATTTTATAAAATATAATGGAACGATGTGTTTGATTGTGAGAAGTTTGTCGCTTTGACAGCAGTTGAGTTTTTCTTCATATTTGTTAGGAGTCTGTAGACGAGGTATGTCTGCCTGATTCTTGTAGTGGTAGTAATGATCTATGCAAGACGAGTTATCTAATAGTTTGAGTATGCTATTTAATTTAATTTTTTATTATTTCCTTAAGTTTGTATAAGGTTAGTAGGTAGAAAAGTTTTATCAACTCGTTTGCCATAATATCTTGGCAGTAAGCATAATTTTATTTTTATTTATTATACCTCGGTAAAGCGTATAGTGTGCATAATATGGTATCGAATACAAATGATATAATTGGTTTGTTAGCTAACTATTGTCTGTAACACCCGTATGGGGTGGGTCCATATATTGTATTGTTGCGTGTAAATGTGGTGTCTTAAAACTGAGATTGTAGCCCTAGCGGTTATCTCCCGATAGAAGTTGTTTGCGGTAAGTGTTAAAATTTACCTAATTTTCTCCTCTCACCGCAGAAACCAAATGTTTGATCTATAGAGCGTTTTTTCATTTGTATACATAAAATAAATACAGCTTTGTTAGTGAAATTTACAACCTGTAAACACACAACAATGCGGCGCTTCACACTAGATGAATAAAAAAAAAATAATAATAATTAAACGGAAACGGAAAAACTCGAGCGGGAATACTCGCTGCATTGCGGACGACTCTATTCGAAACGTCCTAAATCCGGATCGCAGTACCTTATGTCTGCAGACCACTTCCGGGTTCGGACGTTTTTCCTGATTGTCCGGGAGCACTGACGTAGGAAGAATATTATTATCCTCGAGGTGAGTTGTTCTTAACGGGTGTCGACGAGATTTCAACAGAATCTCTGATAGAGAATGGCGTCAGTTGCATCTACATCGAGCGCGGCTGTGTTGGATATTATTTTACTTTTGCTACTTCACAGTCCTCTCAAACACTCGATATGTTTTAGACGTCAATTTATGTATTATAATTTTCCCCGGTATTGGCTTTGATGTATTTTATAACAAAGGTAGGTGTATGCAAAGTTCCGAGTTCGCGGGTCTGCGTTCCTCGCGCGTAATCAACTTGACAACAAAAACAAGTATAGACTAATTTCCTCGTAAATATTTATACTCTCGGAGTATAATATAATTATTTATATACATGTGTGTGTGTGTGCGTGTGTGCGCGCGTGCGTGCGTGTAAATAGTTAGATGAGTGGGTTATAGTGTTATACACATAATATAGGTTTTATAATATACATGTACACGCGAGGTACGCCATATTCTTATGAGTATACTGTACCGATAAAATATTCAAACATATCGGCGGCTGCACTCGCATAACGGAACACTATACACAAACCGTCTGGAGGTGTTGTATAATATATTATATGGAGGTATGCTAACACTTCTTACAGTATATGCCGTGAAACGGTAGTTGTATTATATATATATAATATATAGGTACGGTACGTTTATAATATGTACATCGTCGTCGGGGAGTAATCTGTTTCTATAGTATTCATTTATTTATGTATGAATTATTAATATTTGTGACACTCGTAAATTATCAATTCGCGGGTCCCGGATCATTTATCAGCGAGCATAATATTATAGTAATAAGTGCTGCTTCCGGTTAACGACACAGCGGCCGATCGGTGAATTGACTTACCATTAGAAAACTTCTCGGGGCGATGACGTAACATGGTAATGTATTGTCCGACTATTAAAATATCAGTAACGTAGTATTTCGAGGTTTAACGTCGTCCGATATATTATATACTCAGGTATCGTTGGGTTGAGTTATAAAAAAATAAAAATCGGAGACCGCTGCACGATAGCAACTATAATTTTTGTGGTCAAAAATAATAATTTTTAAGCCTCGTGGGCATTTTAACGAATGTTCTGCAAAAGCTTTATTGTTCCAATCAAAAGACATAATGTCTATAGTATATGATCCTAATACTGTCG
This sequence comes from Macrosiphum euphorbiae, assembly GCA_949089665.1. Taxonomy (NCBI): domain Eukaryota; kingdom Metazoa; phylum Arthropoda; class Insecta; order Hemiptera; family Aphididae; genus Macrosiphum; species Macrosiphum euphorbiae. The sequence goes on from CARXXK010000001.1 coordinate 130,088,289, forward strand.
ATTATAATTTATAATAGCAAGTAAACAATAATGTTATACAGACAGACGCTACAACGAATAGACAAAAACTAGAATAGAATCGAATACGTGGTCGTGTTTAATGTTTCGGATGAAAACTAGAATTCGAAATTGATATTATTTTAATAATTCTACTTTAAAGTTCTTCCAATTACTTCCATGCCTTAAAAAGTGAAATCCTCAGCAAAAAGGTCCACATTGAAATGTCACTCTTGTAAAAATATCTAATGCCTTTCAATTTTTACGTAGTTCTATTATTAATTCATCTAAGTAATAACGTAGGTACCTATTAACTATTTAAGTTCCATTATACACATTTTGCAGAATGAAACGGGAGAAAGATAACATAATATTGTTATAATTATGACTGTAATAATATCATTGTTATGACGTACTACCTCTACGTTATACACAAGACACGAAAATGTCTGAAACCTTAAACGATTCGTACGCCCCCGATAAGAAAACGTCATGTTTTGAGATCGAATCGGTATTACTTTTTCCCCAATTTCGTATAGCAACAGTCGTCGTTAGTTGCCCACGCACAAATGGTTGCCGTCTACAATCACCTGAAAGAGACATAAAATGAGATACATAATGTAATAGTTAAGTAATCTGAGTAATGACGTATTAATTACAATATTATGCATTGTTCACATTTTGTCATTTTGAATTGAACGGAAGAAAGCTGATAACACAATATTATAATCAGTTGTTCGGTGAAAAACGTATTATTATATCATAATGACCGTAATAATATCATTATTGAGACGTATTATTCACGAAAATGTCTGAAACCGTAAACTATTCGTACGCCTGCGATGACAAAACGTCAAGTTTAGTGATCGAATTGGTATTACTTTCTCCCCAATTCCATATAGCAACTACAGTCGTCGTTGGTTGCCCACGCACGACGGGTACCTTTCTATAGACCGTCGTCTTCCAGGAGAGACATAATAATATAATTGAGTTAAATAGTAATCACGTATTAATTATCACAATATGCATTGTACATAATATTTTGAATTGAACGGAAGACAGCCGAACATGTTATAATCAGTTGTTCGGTGAAACACGTATTAATGACCATAATAAAATAATAATATCGTTATTATTACAATACGTATTGTACGCTATACATAAGCCATTTGTCTGAAACAATATTATTCGTAAGTATTATATATCGACGATCAAACGTAGATAGTTTAGCCAGTCGATTCTGTATTGTTGGTAGGTACTCAATTCCGTTTAACAATAGTCCACGCACGGCGCCTACCTTTCTACGCTTCCGTTGCCGTCCATCGACAATCGCCAGCTGGAAGAGACATTATTTCGTTAACGTCATTATAATAATGTGCAGAGATCTCCCAGGCTAATGGTGCCGTAAAGACGATCCGGTCCGGATCACAATAAGGATTTCTAGGATAATGGGCGGTACCATGCCGTGGAGACGGATCCAAACATAAAAAATAGTAGCTGGTCCGCGATTTGTCCGAACGGAATTTTAATAATAAATAAATATATAATAATATTATGTAGGTATAGTACCTATACATGCATAATATAATGTGGACCTTCCGATGTGCGCCTGCAGCGCTATAGTCTGTTGTATACTTATATATAAGTAGGTAGCCGTCGTAGTAATGATTTTCGATGAGTCCATCCTAGCATAACATTTATAATATATTATTATATTATATTTTATATGGGGTTCGGTCCAAACGATAGGGCTCTTCCGCAGCGATTTGCCGGGTGTCCACGAAATACTGTACGGCAGGGTAATAGGTACCGTATATACATATATTATAGTATATTGCAATAATATCATAGGACAAGCGTCGCGTTTTCGGGCTCGAAACATCAAGACTGCCGGATAGATGTGCGAGCGATAGCGAACCGTGATCGAAGCCGGTGAATTGGAACGCAGTGAAATATTATTAAATAAATTGCAAATGTCATACAGAATTCTTGGTACGGCGGCGGCGAAGACGACGACAACGACACGTGCACGTTATATTCCGTATATTATAGTTTCCTTCCTCTTGAAATAAAAAAAAAAAGTAAAAAAACAAAAACTGATATGAATACAAAATATAACGATATATATACTTTATATTATACTTTCGGACACGACGTTTAATATAATATAACATTATTATAGTATTAGGTAAATCGTATTTTTCAACGACCCGTTTTAGTATCGATATGATATTATTATTAACCCCCCCCCCCTGTACCGAAATAATATTGTAATATCCAATATTATATTATTTTTATGCGCCTGCGCCATAGTGTATTCTCGTACGAGCACTAAATATTATTTTCCTACAATAACCGAGTACGACGTCGTGTAATATGTGTGGCACGAAATGACTGTTCGTCTAGTTCGAACGGTCGTGCGAATAATAAGAAGAAGGAGAGGAAAAAACGTATCAGATATATATATTCCGCGAGGGAGCGGACATGTTTTGTATGGGCATTGCGTTTTTGGGACGACCGATTAATCATTTTAAATTTATAGACACTTTTTTGTTGTTTTCGAATCGTGTTTCTGACGATATTTCCTGTCACATCAGTATAATAATAAAGCGAGGGGACCCCTTGAAGCAAATACGAAACTTTATACGACACAACATGTAATATACCAACTTCACGTCGAGTGTCTATAGTTATAATACCTTTTTTGAAAAAAAAAAATAAGAAAAAAAGAAAATCCAATAACAACATCTAAGTACATTATAGTAAATCTTTTCTCGAGTAATTCAACATTACACAGTGCATCTACCCGTCGGGTGGCAATACTTCTTAAGTATTTGTATCATTAATTTATTAAGTTTAAAACACTATATTTTTTGCCAAAACTGGATGAAAAATGTGTTGGTATTTTAAAGTTAAATTTTTTTTCACAGCTTAAATACAAATTAGTATATGTTATACGTATTTTATTTCCGTAGATTTTTAAGCAATCAAAAACTTTATCGTAATATAGTTATTTCGTTTATATTCCTGAATATTGTATATGTTAGTGGCGCTAGACGCAGGTTGCAGGTCACCAATGTTATATTATACTAAGTAAATTAAATAATATTTTGGCATAAAATAAATAAATGGTGGAGACTTTTGAATAAATTTTTTTTTCACTTGAACTTATAATTACTTTTACGAAGAAATACCAAGGTTAACAAATCGAGAGTATTATACACATTTATTTATTTATATTTACTTTTTACCTACAAACTACAAAATTCATAAGCTTATGAAAAAAATGTTGACTTTACACAATAATTGCAATGTCCCTTCAACTGCACACAAAAAAAAAATAACAAATGTCCACAAAAGAATGAGTATTTTCATTGTATTGTGTTGAGTAGAGTTTTCTGAAAGTTTACACAACTTTTTCGACGCTTAGATATAAAATTGTTAACAGTTTAAGGTTCGAATAAACCTTTTTACACTAGAAAATATTATGTCAGTATTTAAGTATAACAACGTCAAGTTATCCTTTATGAATTATCTGTACTATTTCACATGTAAATTCCAATTTCATTTGTTGGTTTATTTTAAATAGTTAAGCATATTTTACCTATACTATTGAACAAAGGATTTTCACTCGGTACACACCAATTAAAATATGGATTTAGTAAAACAACTACACGAGTAATTATTCATAAATATTATATGGTGATAATAGTTATTATATATTTTAATAAGTACCTTATCGTATCATAGTCAATAAAATCAAATAATAATTCCAGTCATCTGTAACAGGTCTCACTTTTAAATTCTTGGAAAAAATCTACTCACTTATGAATATTATGATTCATAATATTCATAAGTATGAACTATCGTGAATACATCTAGATGGAATGAACCTAAAACAATATAAATATTTTTTGACAAATAATTGAAAATAGTGGTATAGATATTTTAGAGTTATTAATTAAAAATCTCTCTCTGGAGTACCTAAATTAAGTAACTGAAATGTGTATTGTAACTATACAAGATAAACGTATTGGTTCACAACTTATGGAACAATGATTATTTTGATTATATTTTAAACCTTGAAACATACAATTTTCAACATATTTTCAATATAACATTTTAATAAATGTACGAAACTAAGAATGGGTTATGTTTATAATATTATGATTAACATAATGAACATTATAAGCTATATGTACATTTTTTTTTAATTTCTATAAAAAAATAATTTAATGCATTTGTTTTACCGTTGATATTTTTTTTTTAAATTTTATGCAGGAGCTTAAAAATTATAAATACACACATTTTCTGCTGTATTGTAGATTTGCTGAGTAAGCACATCAAAATAATATTATTTAATCGAATACTTATTTTTTTTTTATATATTTTATTTTAAACAATTGAATAATATAATTGAATATTATAAAACGGATTAAATTTGTTTTGTTTTGTTTTAAATGAACGAACATTTAAAGTATCCACAGTTATTCATTTTTGAATAACAACAATATAATAAAATCGATTGATTCAATAACTGGTTTTGCGTTCAAATTTTCGTTGTTTCATAATTTAGTTTTTGGATTTCCCAGCAATTAGGTCCAATATGCTATCAGAAACCACCCTCAAAGTTAAAATCGTATCTTTTTGTATGCACCAAAATAGGTGACAACGGACAAAAAAAAACATATCACTGTAAAACCAAACATTCATCGTCCCACTCAGAATCTAAAACAACACATTGAAAAAAAAATAATAATTTAACTATATTTTATAGTATAATAATGGGTTTTACTTAAAATACATCAAAAAAATACTTTACACCTATTTTATCTGTAAAAAATAAATATGTAAGTACAATTTTTCCAACTGTGTACATAATAAATTAAAATATCCATAAATACATTATACAGTGTTTGCTCTAGTAAAATCAGGAATGGCTCACATAATTAAAATATGGTCACCCATCATTGAGTTTATCCGTAGATATCTTATCGTAAAATGTTTCGTTTCCATGATGAATGTTGTCAGTAATACTAATTGCAAAAAAAAATAATTTATAACATTAATTAGTATTGACATTGTTTAATCCCTATTCAAAAATATATCTACCAATACAATTATTAGAAATGGGATGATCTTATTGGTGTTATCTTGTATTGGGTTGAGGGCTTCGAAGAGGTTGTCAGTCATTTGTAGCTGTTTAAAATTATTTAATTTAAATTATATTTACACGCACGTCATTACCTAAAAATAAAATCATTTAATATTGATAACACATAAATACATATTAAAAGAATAGTAATGCGGTTTAATCCTAGTATTAAAAAAATATTCTTATTTTATATTTTATTTGTGTATAATTGAAGTACAAGAAGGTATTCATATTTTTTTTCAAAAATATGAAGTGAAACAAAATTACTTTTTCTGCTCTTATTTTAAAAGGTTCGAAAGCATCGAACATTGCTTCTTTGAAACTGTCTATAATGATATTATTGTTTTATAATAATATAAACTGTCTGGATTAATATAATGTATTGTTTAAATATTCAGTGTGTTTAAAAGCTGAATTCTTCAACAGAGAACATACTATGAAACGGTTTTTCATCTATAACGATAAATCGTATACCAAAGTAACTAAATAATATACGACTTACATACAAGAAAAAGCGAAAATAAAAAAAACTTAAAAGAATATATAAAAGAATTCAATGTTTTTAATCTTGTAAAGGAAGGATTTCTATACAAATAAATAAAAACGTATTGTCCTTTATGACGGAGTCATTTTAAAAACTTTCTTCGTCCTAAAAGGAATACAAAGTACTAAGTTTTAAATTAATAGGTTATACTATGCCTTAAATCGAGTCTAGAGGTTCAAATGTAAATAGTTAGGTAGTTATTTTATGGTTTGATTTTAACTGGAATAAATATTTCAGTATGAGTGGTTTTAGTTTAATTTCAGTTACATACTACCACTATTATTATTTAATAAATAATAATATCAGAAACCATTTATTATATAGATTGATATATTTTTTTAATAAAATTGTTGAAGTTGTATTGCACAGTGGACAATTTTCAAACGGTTATGATTATTACATTTTGAATAAATTTCTTATGCTAACGAGTAATGATACTGTTCTAAATTAGGGTTTCTATAAGGTAAGTAAATTATTACTGATATTTTAGATAAAAATATGGAATATTTAAAAATGCTACTTAATATTTGTTTAATTCAAGAAAACCGTAAACATAAATAAACAACCTTGACATTTTTATTTGAATAACTTTAAGGTTTCAAAGGCTATTAGGGTTTTTATTTTTTCTATTATATTAGTTTACACAAAAGTTTTAAATTTGTGTTAGTTACTTCATTATTACACGCATTAAAGTAAAATATTAAATGGCACTTTTCAATTATATATTAACATAACAACTGTTAAGTTATGTGTACTTATCTGTTCTTCTAAAATCTTTAATTTTATTTTAAATACATTAGTAGTTTAAATTGTTTTTAATTTATATTATTTGAATTTTGTAATACTGCTGTGATCAAGTTACAGATATTACGAGTTGTTTTCTTTCTTTCTCAATTGTTTCTTATAACTAACCAACAGAATATATATATTTAATAAAACACCTTTATAGGACTTTTAAAAAGGTTCGACGTTACTTTTTTTTATAATTAACTGTTCCTATATAGTTTATGAGCATTACTAGAAAATAATATATAAAGTTGGGTTTATTGATTTTCGTATATCATAAAACTTATCATGAAAATATCAACATTTAATTTCACGTCAAATAATGCTGACAAAGCCTTAGAAATTGTACACACGTAAATATAAATAAAAGATAGAAATAAATATTTAAAATCATTGACAGGCCAAACATTAGCATCAATGTCAACATTTATTTATTTTGGTTCAGTAACACATATTTCTTAAATATTAGAAAATTAGTATACTTAAGGTGTTTTTATTTTAGTAGACTTGGTAAAAGACCATCAGTCTCTCAACGATTATTCAAGATTGTCTTACCTGACATATCTTAGGTATAAAAAAAACATTTGCTGGCATATAGTATTATTCATTGATTAAATTATTATAACAAACAATTGAATTTTGACTTTTTTATCCATCATGGTGGAACAGATTATATTGTGAACAAATTAAATTAGATGTTATTGAAATTCGAGATATTAATCTTATATAATAAAACGCTAATAACGCGTATAAGATCCGCGGGGAGCGCTCACGGCACTCCGCGTTTCTTCCATGACGACCAATCACAATACTTCCCGCGCGTTCGCTATAAATTCCGCTCGCTTATCTCCCTTTTCCTTATCGATCCTAATATTTTGGAACATTATTATTATTATTATTAAAAAAAAACCCGTGTTTTTCAATTTTTTGACGTGATAATAACGTCTTATAAATCGATTACCCCGCGACCGTCGGGCGGAGTGGGGGGACCCATTAAACGAGTAATTATTTTTGACCAAGTATAACTTAGCCGGTATTCGACTTAGAGACCCCGTACCAATGGGCATCTCAATTTTTTAGGCCCCAGATGAATTTTCAACATTAGGGAACCAAAGCCCCCACCCCCCCCACATTTTGAGTTGAGTATAACTCGGCCGGAATTCAAGTTAAAGACCTCGGACCAACGGGGAACCCATTCTTTTTATGAATACTACCGTTTTCCGCTTTAGGGAACGGGGGCACCTCCTCCCCCCCTTTTTGGATTTTGCTTTTTTGATGGATTTTGGTCCGGGAGAGTACTAACACCCACCTCGCCAAGGGGAAACTCGGGGTTTTGAGTTTTTGATAGGATTTATTTGGATTTTCTTAAATATTGTTTTTATTGATAAGGAAAGTGATAAGAATTTTATTTTATCGCCGCGAGTCATACATTTGCCTCGAAATTTCATCTGAGTAGGTGGCTAGGTTGGTTAGGCGTTAGGATAGGTGACTCGAGGGTCGTGGGTTCGAAACCGCCGTCCGGGATTTTCGGTTATTTGCGGCGGCCGTACTAAATCGAATTTCTTATTTTTGCGGTTTTTTTTTTTCGTCACATTTATCATTTTTAACGAAAGTGTTAATTTTTTTTTAAATTTGCATTATATTATTATATATATTATTATTATTCGTTTGACGATATTTATTGGGCAAAAAAATTATTATAATTAACATTTACCGACGCACCTACATGTTTTTTTTAAATTTGCATTATTATATTATATATATTATTATTATTCGTTTGACGATATTTATTGGGCAAAAAAATAATTAAAATTAACATTTAATTAATACTTGATTTTACCGACGCACCTACATGTTTCTTTTATTAACACATTATAATAACGTATAACTAACCTACATGTAGTACCTACTTGATATATTACAGTTTTTACGTGATTCCGATTTGGTTAAATACTGCTACAGATTATAAATACTATATTAAAAAAACACACTTCTCTAAAAAAAACAAAAAAATAATGAAAAATTTAAAAGTGTGTGGTATAATATGTCAAGTTTAAGAGCGCCACACACTTTTAAATTTTTCATTATTTTTTTGTTTTTTTTAGAGAAGTGTGTTTTTAAAAAATAATTTTTTAATTTTTATTTTCTACTTTTTAGTTAAAAAAAATTCTTAATTTTTATAAATTAATTAATTTTTATAAATTTTTAATTTTTTTTTTTTTTTTTTTTTTTAAATTTTTTTACGGATTATTGTATTGTCATCCAAGACCAAGGTCTATACAAATTTTCAGAATTTTTCATCTTCAAAAAGTGCCTCAAATCGAGCGCGCAAGATTTGATCACAGACAGACGTGTAACCAAACTTAAGAAAAGTGTTAAAAAATAGTACGACTATATTTGCCGTTTTTTTTCGAAAATTCGAGTCCCCGGGTGGAGTAGTGTGTCAGAAACGAGAGTAGGTACCGTGTAGGTATCGCTATATACAGGCATATATACATGCGCCTCGAGGTTCGATTTTTTTCGCAAATCTCGCGTCTTGAACGTCTGAAGGTGGCGGACATGGTGGTCCGCTCAAACGCCCTTAAGAGTCATAGATTTGGCTCCTAATTTCATCTCGGTAGGTGGCTAGGTAGGTTAGGCGTTAAAACGGGTGATTCGACGGTCGTGGTTTCGAACGCCGGCGGGGCCGTGTTAAATCGAATTTCTTTTTTTTGCGTTTTTTTTTTCGTCACATTTATCATTTTTAACGAAAGTGTTAATTTTTTTTTTTAATTTGCATTATTATATTATATATATTATTATTATTCGTTTGACGATATTTTTTGGGCAAAAAAATTATTATAATTATCATTTACCGACGCACCTACATGTTTCTTTTAATAATACATTATAATATAACTAACCTACGTGTAGTACCTACTTGATATATTACAGTTTTTACGTGATTCCGATTTGGTTAAATACTGCTACAGATTATAAATACTATATTAAAAAATAGTACGACTGTAATATGACCGCTTCATTTGCCGTTTTTTTCGAAAATTCGAGTCCCGGGGTGGAGTAGTGTGTCGGAAACGAGAGTATGTGTAGTGTATTCATTTATAGATACCTACGTTTAATAGGATAGTAGTACATTTCAATAAAATTTGTTATTCACCAATATAATTATCTATTTGTTAATTTGACTTAATTCTCATAATTAAATAAATATACATGGAAGGTATATTTTAGAAAATATCCAATCAGAAAATTAGATTTTGTCGACTTATTTGTTATAACCGCGAAAACATAACAATGATTACATTGATTACAGTGAAGCCTAACATAAAACACCTGATAACTGTTCTCTATAATTATCAACAAATACAATTTTATTACCTCCTGTATACTTTTTCATATTTGAACGGCCGTTTCGAGCACTTTTCGCTGTAGGCGGATTGTCCGTTCGGGAATCGGATTTCACCCGAGATGACTGATAGCTAGACACTCAAACTCAGAATCCGAATTTCCGATTTCAACACACATACGAGAACCGGACATACACGCCCGGTGCATGGTCTGCGATCCGACGTAGTCGGATTGCCTACCTGACTAGCTACTTGCATACGAGCGACTTACACCCCCACTGCATCTGACACTCGGGAATCGACTTTCACCCGAGATGACTGATAGCTAGATACTCAAACTCAGAATCCGAATTTCCGATTTCAACACACATACGAGAACCGGACATACACGCCCGGTGCATGGTCTGCGATCCGACGTAGTCGGATTGCCTACCTGACTAGCTACTTGCATACGAGCGACTTACACCCCCAGTGTCCCCCACTGCATCCGACACTCGGGAATCGACTTTTACCCGAGATGACTGATAGCTAGACACTCAAACCCAGAATCCGAATTTCCGATTTCAACACACACACTCAAGAACCGGCATACACGAATGGGGCATGGTCTGCGATCCGACGTAGTCGGATTGCCTACCTGGCTGGCTGTGTCTTACGATCGACTTGAATCGCGTGACTTACGACTAGACACTTCCGAGTTTAAAAATTACCGCTTAAAAAGTGCTGCCAACACGACAAAACATAATACCCGACGACCCCCCTTCCCCCCGCAGGCTGGATCAAAAAACCCAGCATAGCCGACAAAGATGCACCACCGCCCACACAGTCTTTCCGCCGTAGGCGGGATGACAAACACCGGAATCTAGTATAAATATAAAAGCGAAGACCAATTAAAAGTGTACAGGTAGGTATAACGTATTCTAATGAGTAATGATAACGTTGATAATAATTAAAAATAATAATGAGAACGAAATAATAATTGACTAAGATGGTGAGTATATTATAATATTGTTTTTGTAGCATAAGGAGAGAAAGGATGGGATTAATTAACGTGGTGAGCCGATTTTAAAGAAACTCAGACAGCGATGTAGGTAGGCACTATTATGTAATACAATATTATCGGAGCCAGAACAGCAACGAACACATAAGACAATTTTGTCTGGACATCGGGAGAATTGGAAAGGAACGACGCCGTGGGTTTCTTATTAGGGATGAAGTGGTCCACATACTGATTGGTATTACAGTACTTGCTAAGGGTGGCTTTATAATATGCACGAAGATCATCCTTAGAATTATTGAAAGTGTGATCGCTTCCTTGTCACAGGCGTCTTCGGAGTGGTCTTGCTCACACTCGTCTCGGAGGGCAGCATATGATTCCAGTGATTTAATAAACCTGGCAACAATGACAATGTAGTGGTGGACCGCTCTTGGTCTTATAAGGTATTTTCACCTCGATCATGATTAATTGTTTGGTGTGGATAGATTTAGAATATCTTTGTTATTATAGTGTTAGGTTTTGAAGACAACGGAAATCAGAGGAAGCGGCCGATGTCTGGTTTTTTTAACGTCCAATAGGGATGGTGCAATTAATATCAGTGGTAGATGTAGGCGTTTGTAGATATCAAGTGACCAAAAATAGAATTTTAATTTAAGTAGTTCTGCACAAGAATGGACAATCGGAAATGAAGTCGGTGACTTACGCGAGAAACCGTTAGTACCGTAAGTTGTACCAGCATGTTTTTTAATGCGGTATGACTGTTTATGTTTTTTAATATAATACATTTTTGGATCCCTGGGTCTTTCCCTTTATGAATTGGTGAAGTTGGTGATTGAGCTTTTGATTTGGTCATTAGGTGATTTGATAAAGCCATATTAAACCTCATGTCAAAAATATAGGGACTGCTTTCGACGATATTTAATGCATAAAATGATTTACTTAAATGACAGACAGTGATAAAAAAAATGAACATATTATTATGTGTGCTTCTTGAAGCGGGTCAACACCGAACTGAGTGTTTTAATATTTCATCCTATGTAGATTAATGGTAAAATCTAAAAATATTTTCAATTATCCAATCAAATACTTCAACTCACTATACAGTTAAATTATTATTGTTTTAATATTTATTTATTCATATCAGTATAGTACAATATTATAACTAACATTAAAAACCACACAAAACTATTTTATTTTTTTGTACATGTTATTAACTTTTGTTTTATAATAATCATAATATTGTAAGCACAATTCGTGTCTATATTATGACAATTATAAAATAATTGTACAAAAATTGTACTATTTCAGTGTTAAAATTTTGTATTTAAAATACTCATAGATATTATTTATTAAAGTCTCTCGAAACAATCAACTCACTATTCAAAGTTAAAATTACTCTTTGTGTGATATAGGTAGACAATCTCTAATTAAAGAAATTAATGCTTGATTCAAAATTGTGGAGGTTACATTTTGTAAAAGAATAAAACTTTATATTGATTATGTAATATAGATGAGCTTGAGTTTGAAACTTTTTCAAACACAATTAGTGATAAATACTTAAAGTCGAACAAATTTTATTTGTTTTTTATTTTTTATTGTTAAATACTGAAAACTATAAATTGGTCAGATAGCTAGATTAAATATAAAAATATAATACAACACTATAAACGAATCGAACCATACTTTCTAACTATTAACATTTTCTGCTTACCAAACAATACAAAGTGATACTTGAACGTAGGATTTTCATTTATTTTTCATCAATTTTTTAGTTGTTTTATGCTTCAAATCCAGTGAATAAAACATAACAATTATTTTGGTTAGGTATGAAATAAACATACCTACAGAGTTTTTTTACCATTTAGTTTTTTAAATGTTAACCGACAATCTAAAAATAGAGAATTGTCTAAGTTATGACTGATTTGAAATAGAATAATCATAGTATTTATTTAAAAATTTTTACTAGCCTTATCAGCATGATACATAGAGTAGTGACACTAAAGTTTGATCAGTTGATCACATAAAGTTCCTCTTATAAATTAAAACTCGCGAGTAAAATATTCAATTTAATAAAGTATTAAATTAAAAATATTAGCTGCCGGTTAAAATGAATTTAAAAATCACTGAAGTAAAAATGATGGTTTCTGCTGTTCTTGTATCATTTTGCTCACCATGGTATTATGGCAAAAGATAGTGGTGACCTCAAAAATTAATTTTGAATTCCAAGATAATTAAATGTATGATTTTGTGAGAGGCATAGTTAATATCAGGCTGGCTGGCATCTTTTCAAAATTGTTCTCCGGCTATCAGTTGGTTATACTACTATTTTAAAAATTATATTTACAAAGAATCGTCAAAACTCAATAGTTTATGATCTATAGTAATTAATTGTGCAGTGTTCAAATCTAAAAGCAATATTAAACCACTACCCCTCAAAAAAAAAAAAAAAATTCATCAAGTCTTATTATTTATTTAAAACGCAATACCGACAATAATGATGTATTCACCACTTTTTAATTAAAATAATAATTTGTATATAATCGTCTGCCCTTGTTTAATTAATAGCTTATTGGTAATCAACCATAACACATTATAAACCAATTTGTTAAGTAACAATAAAATAAATAACAATTATAGATTTTTCTTTTATAATGATAGTATGGACATTGAAAAATATAGGTATTATAATATTTATGAAAAAAATACATAATAATATATTATATTCCTAATTTGTCATAAACTATAAATTGTACTGTTATAATAAAACAATTTACAATTATTTTATTATTATTATTATTCTATAAATATTGTTTGTCCCTAATGGATATTTTATATAAATATAAAAGCAACAATATGACATAAAATTTAGTTTATAATTATTGATATTAGTTCTAGTAAAATTGTGTAGAAAAAAGTCACAAATAGTTTTCTGCTGGTTGCTGGAATTTCGACTAATTTTAACTGAATTCTACAATTTATTATTGTTCAATGTTTTATAACAATGTACATTTAGTTTTGTTAGTTGATCGACATATCATGTTTGTGTTTCAATAGCTATACATATATTAAAATATCACCCCTTATTGTAACCTCTCCAGCGTTAATAAATCGTATATTTGGTTGGGTTGGTTTACACCATCGGTGGCCGTGGTGGTTTTATTCTTATTTCTTTCTAAATGTACTGCTTTAATTCGACGAGTTTTTTGGCTCCGTATGCAAATTTCTTTTGTGAACGTGTTTGCGCCTTTCATCGCGCGACCATTAATTGTTTGTTTTCCAATTGATACACTGCAGCGTATCAGGAAGATTATTATGCGTACTTTGGTGGTTTTCTACAAACATGGGAGGCCATTGGGTTGGGGGAGGTGAGGGGGCAAGGTGGGGCATTCTCTAACTCTGGAAAATTATATTAACTTGCAATTAAATAAATACTACCATGATATTAGTGTATTATCTATATAGTTACCTAAACATCAAAAAATAAATGTTTTTTCTTAACCATGGTTAACCATGGCACTATTAGAATATGAAATAAGTATATACGACAATATACTATCCAAATCATTAATTGTTAATGTTGGAATAATATTAAACCTTTATTTAGCTCATATTTTCGAATTTTTTATTTGATCTCTCCCCCTCCCCTAAAATTTTACCTATGCGCATCCAAGTGTCTACTAAAAAATATTATCAATACGCATCGACTACCGTCATACAAGAGAAACTACAATGGCACGACGGGTTCAAGCATCAGTAATCGACCGGAACACCACATTATTATTATTATTATTATTATCAGACAACGGTATACCATCGATACCATCGGTACTAACGTACAGGTATATACCGTGCGCTGTCCGGTGTACTTATAAGTTATATTATATAACCGTTCTTTTGCGGAATCCCATACCGCGGTCCAACGTATTTAATCAATCCGTGTCCTCGTGACCATTACGTGCGTTGTGGGGAGGGGGCAATTAATGACAACTGCGGAACGCCGCGGAAATCTATTATTGCTTTTCCCACCGGTATTTTTATATTTATTTTCCTTTTATTTTCCTTTCCTCCCCCGATGCGATGAGAAATAAAAGTATAGAAGAATTCTTTACGTTTACTCGGATTGTTTGGACACGATCGTTTAAAAACGCTTTTCCAGAGCGCAATTACATCCTGTGCTCGTCTCGCCGCCGCCACGGACGACGGCTACGAGCTATGTCCTGCACGCGGGCGACGGGTGGTGTAATGTTTAATAAATCGTGCGCTTTTCCGAGAGAGTTTTTTCATTACTCGAAAATACGCCTCGTAGTATTTATCCGAGTATTGCCGAAAAACGTATCGTCGAACGACAGGATGTTGGACAGGTGGTGGAGGAAGGGTGGTATGTCCGTTGCTCGATATTTACAAGTCAACAGGTAGTTGGTTACTATTGTCGGGCTCGAATGGCGTAAAGAAATTACGCGGCACGTCACCGCCCGCGAAAGCTAATTTACAATGTGTCACCGTCGCGTGCGGACGTATATAGTAATATGAAAATTGGCGTCGGTCCAAAGACAATAGGCACAAGAGACTCAAAACATGGATGTATATCCTCTAGTTTGGGCGGTTTCGGTTGTAGCTTATATCATTATCATGGTATACCGCGCACGAATACACGAACACACACACACACACACACATCCACACACCCACCCACCGTCGGCAGTGGTTAATTAAGCGACGGTGAGCCTGTGCAGTACGATGCGTCCATTATAATAATATATACGCCGCCTCGACGGTGTCGGCGTGTACGCTCCGGCGGACTTTATATTATTATTATTATATTCTAATAATATAATCATGTCCCCGCGTTTAAATGGCCCGCGTAACGACGTCTACACAATAATATTAGGTATAATTTATATATATATATATAGTTATGATATTATATTATGAACGATCGGCGAAAAATTAATATATGAAAGAAACAACGACTGTGTAGGTATATATCTATAGTGTGAAACACAACCGCCTGTGAATATAATCGCAGTGCTTGAAATGGAATGGGACGCCGACGGACGGATTATCCTTTTTTTTTTTTTTTAAATATTTTAGCGTTGGTTTTAACGTTTTTATAATATCATATTATTATCCTAACGAATAAGACATTTAAATCTTTCGGTACGCACATTTTTTGTGTTGTATCTTAGAAGTCCCCTTCCATTTTTTTTTTTTTTTTTTTTGTTCCAATTCGAGCACTGCAAATTATAATACTGAGTAATAATGGTAATATTATTAGGCGGCAGTCGATCGACAGTAGGTATATTAAATATCAATATGTATAATTTTATAATAATACGTATACTATTATCGTGTCAAACGGCCTTTCGTTGATGGTTGTCGAAACGATTTCATTCGTCAGATTACTGAAGGTACGCGTAAACGTAAACGGACAGACTTAGCCAAAATGCGATGGGTACCCACTAGGGTGGTGCCCACTCGGGTAACAGTGTTGTAGTTGGACACGAAGAACAAAAAGAACCCTAACTGTGGTTCATATTTCGTACCTACCTGTTTCGTAAGCGAATGTGCATATATCATATTGAATTATTGAGCACGTTTCGTGATACTTATATAATCTATTATTATTATTATGGAACAATTCACTTATAATAAAACAACAAGACTTATTATAATATATACTTAGACGCGCTTGATAGTAAAAATAAAATATTACGTACACTTTGTTTTGATAAGTAATTGCATCGCAAGACTATTATGTTTGCTCAAATCTCGTTTATTTTGTTGAATATTTAAACAATTTGAAACGATAATATTCTATATACTATGTACCTATTCATACATACACGTTATTGCATTGATCAACTCGGCGTTCGTTAGCGTTTTTCCGATTACGTGCAAGGAATTTTCTAAGCAAAAGTAAATATAATATTGGCATGACGCGATAATTGCAGAACTAGCGAGTAGCGACTATTGACTATACACGTTCAAAAATATTATATTGTTTGTAAATTATTATTATGTTAATTTTAATTACATTTGTTCACTATTTATTCGAGCAACTACGAATACGAAGCATCGCATTTGATGAAACATTTTTCATTTTAATTAATGTTCAACATAACCGTGGTCGTATGAGAATACTATTATAATATAGCTGTACGTTAATGTGAACTTGAGTTTAATTTAAAAATATACTCACAGTATATAGAAAAAACGCATAAAATTTTAATATATTTCGCAAACTATTCCGCGACTTAGTTGACTTTAATAAGACCCTCTCAACTCAACTCAACAAGACTCAACCCTAATTTACTAAAATTAATTTATTGTTACCTACACAGAATTTTAACAAATGTCAAAGTTTAAGAGTATTATGATTCATAATACTCTTAAAATTATTTCAACGCCATTAGTAGTAATTTACGAAAACCTTTGAAATTATTAATTGTAATATACGCAGTTATAATATAAGTTAACAAATTTGACATAGACATGTGAAGTGCAAGTGGCGTCATCTTAATATTTTGGTTACGTTTTAAGTCTTGCCGAGTTTGTAATAGTTACCAACGTTCCATGAAAACCCTTTCACCCCCGTGTGATTATACATTTTCTCATGATTGTCAAGTTGCCAAGATTTTATAGCCCGAGCAATTGTTATACAATATAAATATTCCATTATATACCTAAAAATAATATTGCTCTTTTGCGAGAATGTTTGAATGCCATCAGTTCGTCAGTCACGCATATTAAATTATACATTTTGTTGAATAAAAAATATAATATGAATATGACTAAACAACATTACGATAAATATTATAAATAAGATCGAGAGCTTGAAAAACGCAGACTTGGTGTTATTAGATAACACAATTATCTGGTGTAAAATGCCACTTTATATATTATATATCAGTGGTGGATTTAGGGGGGGGAGAGCTGACACCCGAGACCTGCCATTACGAATATTGAATTGTTTTTTTATAATAAATTAATTAGATTTCAAGTATCACGTAGAACTAAAAATATCAATAATTGTAAGCTACATCCAAAAAACCGGTTAAATTTGATTTTACCTCGAAGCTGCTTTGTTCATGATAAGTTCCTAAGGAGATTTATTATCAACATAGCACCCACCATAAAAAAATCCTATATCCGCCAACCACCATTGTTGTATATTATTGAATTGCTTATAAGTTAATATTATATATATTTTATATACGGCGAAGGTGTACACGTTGGGACCAAACTCTTTAATTAATCGGTTGGTCATATAAACCAAAATTAGTTAGTTAGTATACATTGGAACTGAAACCAGATAATTTTACCCATATTACATACACAGACGCCCAATTAACCGGTGTCCATGCTAGGTGAAATCTACTGTACTTTATACTTTTGGACACAATAGTTTTGTTTCTTTTTTTATATATATTAGGACCTTAGACATAAGAAAAGTGGTCGACTCGCCTCTTTTGTGATCTGGTCGGACGAACACATTTTGCCTACACGAGCATGCGATCGATTGAGTTATTCATCTAATTTACTCGACTGATTCACTACAATGGCTTGGTATAATATGCGTGGTAGTAACCGTTGTTAAAACTATATTTTATTCACCACGCGTAGACTCCAGGCCAGTGGAGCGTTCGTAACACGCGTTGAGATCTCAAAGCGACATTACCGTGGATTTTATGGATCCCTAGTCTGAATAATACTTTTACACACCGAAATCGGTGAACTGGTCAAAAAATCAAATTCAAAAAATTGCGCAGTCGTATAGAATGTTGGGAGTTTCTGCTGCGACGGTTACGATTTCTTCTATTCGGTGTGACGGAGTATAATATAGGTATAAACGCATACTAATGACGTGACCACGGCGTATATTAAACGTATAAAATATTTTTCGTCTGAAAAAAAACCTCTCGTTGGCCAAACTTTAACAAAAAGTAAATACGTACATCTTATACAAGTCTTATGTATTATATACCTGCTTCAGCGCTCGATTTAGCACGAGTCTCATCGAAATTCTCGGCGTGTAACCTTGTACGATAATATTTTACATCGCTGTTACGACACTTAACGCGGTATAATATTACTACTACCACGGTGCAGGTATCTAAACCTCCTCGTTTCAGATTCTCCGCCGAACTGCGGCCGAGACCGAAATAATTATTCGCGTCGCGATCCGTTTGCCGAATAACGAACAGTGCAAACGGTCCGCGATTTAAACGTGGATGACGAAATAATAGCGATCAATTATAATATGACATGTGATATTTTAATATTACTACTATTGCTACGGTACGTTTATTATTGTTATTATTATTATGTCTGGCCGCCGAAATATCCGTATCGTCGAACGATTTTCCAAAATATTATCATTATTATCGCGAACGACAAAACGGAAATATTATTATTATTATTACTATTATATTTTTACTCGGCTAGGTGGTTTTCGATGTTTATGCGTCGCGTTCAATTGGCCAGGTCACTCGTAACTGTCCGAGTCCATTTGCGATATATAACACCTCTATAATACATCCTCGTGATGTATATATATATAGTGTGTATGAAGTTTAGGTAAGTATATAATGATGTATTATATATACTTATATATGAGGGTATAATATATAATATGACATAACCCTAGAGCGTTTATTCCAAGTGCACACATTACACGGGTATACAGTTCACGGCCGACGTGGAGACGTGCGCGAGTATATTACAGTACTCCCTCGTTAACACGAACACGACGGGACCACAAAATAACATGTTCGTGTTAAAAAAATTTGTGTAAACCGATAGGTTTAACACGAATTTGTTCGTGTTATCAGAGAAGGTTAAATCTAATACGTTATTTTACACTCAAATACATTTTTTTTATTAAGTAATCTTCAAAATAAAAATTTACATTTCTTTGGTACATACTACATATAAACAAATATTTGAAATATTTTTAATTAATTAATTACTACGCTACATTACATATATAAAGACACCAACAAAGTCAACTGACCAACTGATTGATAGAGCAATTATTAGTTTAAACGAGAGCGATTATCGCCGAACTAGATTGCACACATACAAATGTACACATATAGAGAATACCTACAATAGAGAATATGTACATACATAGTAGGGATAAGATAAGATATCGATAAAACTGTGTTATAAAGATTAAATTACTAACGACTAGTATACGAGTAATAAAACGAAATTAGATATATATGTACAGATTGACATTTTTCTGTTCGTGTTAATCAACAAAACGACAATATGGTACCTAAAATTTGTTCGAGTTTCGTGTTAACCGAAATAATTCGTATAAACCGAGGAAATAAAAAAACCCCTATCTTATAGTATAGAGCCTTTCTCTGGACTGAAAAACCGGTTCGCGTTATACAATAATTTGTGTTAACCGAGTTCGTGTTAACGAGGGAGTACTGTAAATACATTATACGCACGTGCACTATAAACAGGAGGACACGGTGGTCCTCATGAAATCGCACCGACTCAATGATCCGTGCACAGGTGAAAAGGAAAGGAACGAGGGTGAACAATTGGGAAATTTTATTATTACAATATTCTTTCAAAGTAGATATTATCAGGTGCCTATATAGGTGGAGGTATACGTTAAAGTGACTTGTGTCTGTGTTTAATTATGCGGTTAAACGGCATTGAATATAATATAATAATATAGCACACACGCACCACACACACACACACACACACGCACAAACTATACCAAGTGTGAAAAGTGTGAAAATAAACAACTTTTGGTTCGAACTGAAAGGGTTGTCGCACCGAGGCACTCGAGACATTCCTGACCGTTGCACATATAATTTATGAGCCGTTACAACGTGTGTTCGTGCACTGTAAAGTGGTATTATGTAATACAGTTTAAAAATCTTTGGCGATAAACGTTAATGGATTATGTGACGTATTTATTTTATGACGGCGAAACCCGAATGATTTAAAAAATGCATATAGTATTATTAGGTATATATATTTTTTAATAGGAGTTCAATCAATGTTGAGACATTCATCAACACAATAACAATATAATAATTGGCACACCTTTTGATACCTTAGTTGTCGTTGTTCGTTTAATATCGAATTTTATTTATTTGGTGGTACTTAAAATGGCATTTACATGGGTTTACTCGTAACATAGTATTATAAACATTTGTTGTTTTTTTTTTTTTAAATAACTTAAAAACAAATTATTAAACTGCCGCTTTGTACAATAGACAATATTTGTCAAGCTTACACCATATAGTGTTTACTGTAAGATTCTCGTTTTAATTTACTTTTACGATGAAAATGAAATATAAGGAAATAATTAAGTTCACAACAATTTTATAACAAAATAATAATCGGGTTAAATAATATATAAGGTACCTGTGGTTTTTGAAAGACACTTCTAATTTATAACCACGATAAAAATATAGTGAATATATTTTTGATCATAGTACAATGTCAATATTATATATTAATATGTGTGCATGGCTAGGTCATGGTCGAGAAATATTGAGAAATGTACTATGCAATTCAAATCATTTATATATATATTTTTCAGAAAAATATATATATAACTTAAATGTATGAGTAACGAGTTCTTGATATTTAATTTTTTTTTAAATATTGTTTACGATCAATTTTTTTCCATAAAATCAGTATTGTTGGGTATTTTATTTTTAAATTTCAAATTAAATAAAACTCCTTGCTAGTATACAGAAAAATTCAATTTCAAACGCAGCTGCAGGTTTCCAGGATTTAAAATTGATTCACAGCATTTTTTATATGGTTGTTCAGGAGTTACTTTTTTACACTTTTCAGACACATAATACCTGTGAAGTAACACTTTCACAGGTCCGATTGTGTACTTCATAGAAGTTTACACATGGATAATTGAATTGAACAAAGTGATTGTTGTGCACATACGTGATAAAATAAAATTTAAAATAAAACAACACAATTTAAATACTAAAACCATTGCACATGTAAAATTCTAATTAAATTGTAGTTATCTTTAAACACCATTGTCAATGGACTATGGTGTTTTAAATTCATAGTTAAACAAATTATTATT
This sequence comes from Macrosiphum euphorbiae, assembly GCA_949089665.1. NCBI lineage: Eukaryota > Metazoa > Arthropoda > Insecta > Hemiptera > Aphididae > Macrosiphum > Macrosiphum euphorbiae. Next base: position 130,110,204 of record CARXXK010000001.1, read on the forward strand.
ATTTTATGACTTGGTAAATATTAATACAATAATTCTAGACTTAGAAAGGAATACAAGTATTTAAAAAATACTTATTATCAATATATTGTTTAGGATAATATGTCTACTAATATATTATATACTATATTTTTACTTAGTCATAAGTTTAATTTAAATTATTTTTATCAAAACTGTTTGAATACGATTCTGAAATGTAAATTCGGCAAAATATTATTTTCTTGAACTTATTTCGAACATGTACATATGTATAAGTACAATTACAAACCATTTTAAATGTATTTTAAACATTTAAATACAACATTTATTAATTCCTTTAATATAGTATTTTTTTTTTTTAACTCAGTTTTGTAATATTCTTTTCAAAACAAAACAATTTATTAGTACAGCTATACTCATTATAATTTCTCTGTCAAAACAACAGAAATGGAATTCTTTTTGTTATACAACCTGAATGACAAAAATACATTTATTCAACGCAGATCAATTATTTTGTTATTCTTTACTTTTCGAATTGAAATAAAATCTCTGTAGTTCTTTAGATGATTTGTCTAAGGCCAGAATATCAAACGTAAAAAATTTAAATATTGTAAATTTATTTCTTTCGTCTTAATAACAAAAATGTTGATTTCAAACTTAAAAAAGGGGGCAAGTGGATGTCGGTCTGCTGTACAGTAGGTTACAAGTGGGTCACTATATAATGGATGGTAATAAAAATTTGAATTCAATGATATCATATCATTGTATAAGAAAAACGATTCTGAACGGAGACGGTATATCAGTCTAGGTATAAGACATATTATTATATATCTACTTATCTATGGTATTAAAAAAAAAAATTGACCTATTATAGTAGGTACCAATAATAAACTCCAAATTAATCATAACACAATATCTATTAGGTATATATTACGCGTTATACATCAACAACATACCAAGATACTATAATAGTATACTTTAGAAGTTTCAAGTACCCACGAATAATATTATACAATCACAACAAAATCATTAAAAAAAATCCTTAGATATAACTACAAAATAATTATTCAATTTTAAATTTGGTAAATTTTGTCAAAATTTGATCTTTAAATGCTTATAAAAAAAAAGGTGTATTGCAAATTGTAATTATTGAATTTATATGAACTATTTAATTAATTTATATTTCATATTGTGATCTCATGGGCCCTCACATTAAAATATTCAAGGGGGCCCGTTATCTTTTTGATGAATAAATAAAAATTGGTTAGCATCGTAAAATAGTTAAGATCTTGCAATAAATTTCTGAAAAATATACATTTCTTGAGCCAAATTAAAAAAAAACTAAAATTATATACCAGGAACAGAATAAAAAGTGTTCTTTTTTTTATTATTATTATTTGCGAAGTGTGAACGTATACACTTTTACTATAAGACCTTCTGTCTTCAGCGAGACCATAGTTATTTATTGATTTGTATTCACGGTCGTTTAATGGAGATATTAGCTCGAATTGATTTATTGCACGGTAAATATTTCATAAAACTTATTCTAAACTTTAAGTTCGCAGCTCATTAAACGGTCCATTAAAGGAAAGAAAAAGATTACTAGAACAGGGGCTTAGACGGACGAATGAAAAATATATACCCAACACACACTCACCCACCCACTCACCCACCCGCACACACACACACACACACACATGGAGGGGTGGGCGACAGGTCGTTGGGAATAATAAAAATGGCCCCCCTTAAAAATCACCGGATTACAGTGGTAAGTCTGCGTGAAAGTTTTTACTTCTGTTGAAACTTTGTCGTCAGCTTCGACTACGGAGCTCTGCGTGTAAATGGCTTATTGTGTGCGTGTAACGTGTACATGGCCTATATAATATGTATATTGTTTATATTCAAAAGCTTGAATTTAAAACCAGCGAAGCCGCCGAACAGTGTGTCACGACTACCATGTGTATACATAATATTGTATCCCTCGGCACGGGTTTTATTCGAACGTGTAAATACAGAGGAAATTCTAAAAACGTGTCTTGTCGCAATAATATTATTATAATATTGTTAGTTTCGCGGCGTCGTTTAACGGCGTTTATACCTACCTATAAGACATTCTATAGTGACCTCGCTGCAACGGTGCACTCTAACATTGAAACATTTAATATAAGATTCCTCATAAGTATGTCTACCTTTATCAAAAAAAAAATATCTACCGGAAAGTCAAATTGTATTTTTACATCATTATTGGGGATATTCTCTCGATTTCTCATGTCTTTTTCTTATTTTGCTGTAATTCAAACACGAATAACTGTAGAGTGTAGATACTTGAATTTTAAACCATATAACAACTTTTCAATTCCCATACTTGATAAAATGTAAAAAATATTTTGACCTGTTTTGAGCTGTTTACGGACATTTTAATTTTTTTTAGTTTTTTTCTTCTTTAATTGTCAACAAAATGTCATTTGATGTGTCAAAAAGTGACAAAATGTAATACGAAGCTCCTGCTATATTTTTACTTAACTAGTTGAAAAATTTTTAAAATACATATAAGCAAAATTTTTTTAATAAGCATTCTTAGTTCGAATTTTGACAAAATGCTAAGAATTTATATAATATAAGGATTGACAATTTAAAACAAAGCTCCACGTAAATAGGTAAATAAATTACTTTATTCACAAAAACATCTTCAAGTATACTTAGTAATATTATAGCCTGACTGACTGTCTTCGCTCAGAATCGTTTTTCTTATACAATATGATATTATATCATTGAATTCAAATTTAACACCATCCATTACAGACTACAGTAATCCAATTGTAACCTACTGTACAGTAGAGAGACACCACTTGCCCACCTTTTTTTTTGAACAACCCCTGTTAAAATATTCTCGATCCGCACCTGCGATACGTGTTTCGGGTTCAACCTCATGCTCCTGAGCTTTATCCACTTGCACAATAGACAACGATGTTATAATCAATTGTATACTGCAATGACGATTGTTAAATAAAATGATTAGTCAGACATTAAAAAAATGACTCGACAATGGTAATATATTATGCGTCCACTGCAGTGTTAAGCTATATGAGGTATTGTTAGCTTATGGAAAAACGAGTGCTTACAAAATAAATATTGTGATGATGTTTGCCTATTGTATTTTTGATATTTATTATAATAGAACAAAACCCAGTACGTGGAGAGTAACTACTGTAGACAAATGACTAATTTCCGTTTTTAATCTTTGATATTGAAGTCTATCTCGGGTTTGTATGTGTGTGTGTGTAATATAAGATATTATTATGGAAGCCTTTCACGACTCGCGAACCAATGGCGTTTCATCGAGGTCGGGAATGATAAGCTTTTAAAGCGATTCGGATGAAAAAGCTAGGACAAAACATTGATAGTTTTCGACAAAAGACTTTTAACTAGACACGTGTTTACAATAAAAAAAATAAACATGTGCTTTTTTCTTTTACCGTTATAACCGGAGAGACAATAAGACTATAACATAATTTTTTTTCCAGCTTCAATTTCACTAAAATACGTACATTTTTCATTTGTAATTCATCGTTAGTAAACATACCATGACGTATAAGTGAGTGTCCTCCATGTGTAATGCACAAATCTAAGTTTCTTTTCGAGTAACATACGCTGTGTATATAGCAATCCTTTCATACCCAAGCCAAACTCCGACACATGATGCAAAACATACGTGCTTGCATTGTAAAGTACCCATCTGATATTTTTGATTATGCGATTTAATGGACCCAGGTGAATAAACAAAACAAAAAAAGTATTACAATATATGTATAATATGTATATTGGGATATATTCTATATTATTTCACATCATAATCACACAATCCTTTGAATATGATTTTTATTTGAACATAAATGCTTTAACACAGTGGTAATTCGTTTTCGAAAATCAAATCAAATTTTACATTTTAGTATATACCTACGTACCAGCGTTTTTATTAAATATTGTTTTATTTAAACAATATTTCGGTTGGACAAAAAAAAGCATTTGATTAATAACAAGTACCTACTTTTATAATGCAAATTGGAAAATTACATTAGGTACAAATAAATTCAAATCCACAACGCGATGTATTAATGTTTTAATTGATGTGCACAAATTGAACATAACATAATAATATAAATTATTTAAATTTTAAATCCATAAAAACTTGACGAATATTTAAAGCTATTTATAGTTTATTTTTGAATAAACTATAATAAACATTTAATACCCACCGCTTAGTCCTCACCTATTATAGGATTGCAGAATTTTCCTATAGAGCATTGGAAAATTAACTCATATACATCTCATTGTCTTCATTTTAATTTAAAATCAATTAGAATTATTATAGCAAATTTCATACTAACTATTTTTCAACTTTAGTTTGTGTCCTGCTATTTTATTTAATTCTAAATAGTTTAAAATAAATATAAATATAATTTATGACATGTTTTTTTGTATTGTTTGCATTGTAATGTTTGAAATTGTTGTACAATTTGTAATAACTTATCGGTATTATTTATAATCCATCTACAGTAAGCTGTAAGAGGTATTGCAGTACAATCACAACTCTATACTTACGAGAAATTCAAATAGTTTATTTAAAATCAAATACTCAATAATAATATTACATATTACTGAATATTTAGGAAAAGTTACACAACTCACGTACCTGAATAGCTATTTGATTAACGAGGAATTCATAATGTTTATGTTCGGTGTTAACCGCACATGTAAAATGTAAATGGCAACGACTAACTTTATACTTGAACTTTAAACCATATTTATCATAATAATATTACGTATGTTAAAATAAAACAAAAATGTTAAATATCTTAACACAATGCAATGAATTACTTACATAGTTTATATTATTATTATTATTATTATTATTATTATTATTATTATTATTATTATAATACAACGACATTTCTTATAAAACTATAAAACTTTAACGCTGTGTCAAACTCCAGCCGCACATTACGGTGGTCTTCAATGAAGTTTGTGAAAAAAATTTAGGTATATAAATATATATTATATACCTATTTTCTCGTTTCTATAAAGAATATAGGTAAGAAAACTCCATTTGGATGTGCCGTGATAACTCACACACACGGCAAAGCTGTCGTGTATTTGAATTTACATAGTACATATACGCTTATGTAGAATGGCAGTGAAATAATATCCGAATTGCTTATCATTAAATTACCGTGGTAAGTTGATAGATGGTTTGTTTCGTTTTATTTTGAGATCAGGTTTATAAAAAATGTATGCGCAGTGTGCGGTGTGCACGGAATAAATAATGGTGTGGTTTCTATGTTCGAGTTGTATTCGTGTTAAAATTGAACTTAAATCGCTTTTAAAATAACCAGCACCATCTATACCGGTGTTCAATTATTAACACTTATATTTGAAGTGGGTAGGTAATTTAATTTCATAATGATGGAAATTAATTGAGTTCATAATTTTACGTTTTTAATGGATACCTATACAACATGAAATTATAACATTATGTAGGTTTTCGTTTAGGCACAACAAATAGTCGCAATCATAAAATTAACAATTATAAATCATTGTAATTAATTGCTGCGGGTTCGATAAAATTCGTATCTAATAAAATCATAAAAATCCAAGTTTAACAAAAAATAGATTTTCTACAAGTCGTAATCAGTAATCGTTGTATTTAAAACTGTATTTTTTGCATTTCGAACTAATTCATTAAAAATCATCATTTTTTTAAGAAACGGTTATTGCTCATTTTCAAGTCATCCATGATACCTAGGTACGTATATTCCCGTGACAGTCGAAAACTAAGCACCGAGAAGATTTACTAGTCAGTATGATGGCTATGACCTACAAACTTTTATAAACTACACACACAAATCCGCCGTGTAGCTATAGCCATTTATTGTTGGACTAAAGAAAAGTTCTTTTATATTATTTATTTTATGAAATACTTTATACTTTTCTCTGTCCATCACGTTTAGTCGCGGTATGTTTGCCGAGTTTCTACCGTGTATTTAATTGTCCTCAGTGAGGGCTTAAAGCCAAAGTTTCACATTTCCGAGTAACATTTTCCCGGAGTTGTTTTATTGCTTGTTCAGCTTTTTTGCTCATTAGATATTTATATCAATGCACATATTTTGTCGATGAATTAACCAAAAACAATTTATTTAAGATCCGAAATAATATACATTTAAAATATTTCAATTTATAGGTATTTATATTTTTAATTGAGTAGGTTTTAGGTTTTGATATATTATAATAACGAACGGACATTTATCGAAAGCTAGCTGATGTATAACTTGTTTACTAAAATAATTCTTTGACGAGCAACATTCCTGCATTGAAAAAAATCGTGAAGCGCTCGATTTAAACTATGGAAACAATGAAAATCCGATGATTTTAAGCTAAACAATCACATTATTTCGTATTACCATCATGATATTGATTACGTTTTTTAGAATTTAAAATACGAATAGGTAGGTTATAACTATAACATTTTTATATGTTTAGTAAAAAATGTACGAATAAAATATTATCGGACGAGATAATAAATATATAGGCTATGAGAATTAATACTTTTAAAAAGGTGTTGTTGATTCAGTAGACTAGTTAAACGCATACTACAACAGTTCTATGAGAATTTTTATTATCATAACTCAACGAGGTGATAATGGCAACAGATGGCGTCAACGGCACTGGAAAGTGGAAGCCGACACACCTTCAAATACATTCTTTTAGAAAAAAGTCATAATTCGTCGGCGTTCATATTATTATTAAAATGAATACACTCATTCGGGGAATTTTCATTTCTAAAAATCTCGGCAGACGTTTCAAATGCATTTTTTACACACCTATAGGTACCTACATTTTTCAAAACATTTACGTTATTAAGTTTCAAACAACGTATAATATTAAGATGATAATGTCCTAAGATTATTCAAATATCACACGCGCTCGTAATATCCGTGCATATGAATTGCCATCCTTAATAATATGTTCACATTTAATACAACGAACACACACGTCTTGTAGTTTATATGAAAAATTGTCTTTTGTCAGTATGACAATTCAATGCATATTATATAATGTTATAATATATTATATTGACATGATAAACCATAAACACCAGCTATATTAATACATTTAAAACGTGTAGAACACAAGGTTACTATTATAAACAAAACCGATTTTATCGCGATAAGTATAATGCCTTTGTTTAAGTCCGCGAGTTGGTAGTTTTTTTTACATCGTCCTAATAGCATTTAATTGTATTGAATAATTGAGTGGTTTTGTTTCCAAAACGAAATTTCATAAAAATAATAGAACTGTTATAGTATTATACAAACGTAATTGTTAATCAAATTTGTTTGCCGTTATATCGACGTAAAGAGTTCTAACGACAATGGTCGTATATCGCTACCTTATAGTTGTTATTAACCACTGGTTGTACCTTTAAAACCAAGTCCGTAACTCGCATTGTTTAGTACTTACCTATATATTATTACAATAAAGATCGTATTTGAAATGTATATAATATTGTCTCATCTTGTTTCATTGTTCCGTCTGCGGGGTTCGCTGCCACACGATAACTCGATTTACGAGACAGACCACTGCAGACAATATACTTCTCTATCATCGGATAACAGCTAATACAGTTTCACTTTGCATCATCAGTAATGATTATTGTAAATTTATTATTATTATTGTAGTCCTCAGATATTAACAGAGAACAATTCGTAAAATATCGAATTATTAATATTAGTTACATCGATTAAAATTGATTGTCGAAATCACGAGACGTGATTGATTTTACTATCATTTCGTGTAATAACGACAAGATATTATACCAGTTTAAAATACTTAAATAATATTATTATTAGCTATTAATTATATGTAAGTAATGAAGACGCGTCTCTTTCGTCCGCTTTCGATCGACCACCTGATTCTAAATCAAATTTTAGAACTTGATTACCTGCGTGACTATATTAAGTATACTGGTTACAATATTATGCTCGTCAATTATATTTTTTCAAACACCAAGACATTTTACACGGTTGGTTCGAAAAAAATACCAACACCGACTATAACTAATTCGTTGAATTTACGCTTATTGTACAGTGTTATTATAACCATCGTAGTGCAACACAATGCCTATCTTATACACATACGGTTTAAAAGTAATGTATATAAAGCGTTGGACGTCCATTTAAGTCGTACCACCTATGCGTATAATACAATACGTATTTTTAACCGTTTGTTTCTGTGAAAGGAACAGGAAAAAGCTAATATTTCAAAAGATGTACTAAAAAGCTTCTTATTTTTTTTCCTTCGTAAACGTTCTAGTGAATGAAAAACGAATGTTTAAAAATGTAAACGTTATATTATTGCCGTACCAAGTCTAGTAACTCGTCGTACCTATTTACGCTTAGAGTGCCTATACTAATAATATTGATTTCAAAGACAACCGATTAAATAAATACACGATGGCGTCGTTGTGTAGATAAATAGGTATACAACACTCGCCCGCTGTAAATAATATTGTAATGAGGGACAAAAAAAAAGTCGTAGATAAACGACTGCGTCCTAAAACCGACGGCGAACTAACGTTTTATAGATCGATTTGGGCGTCCAGTATGTGCTTAGGTGACATCGGAGTATATATTGTATGCACATCCGAGTACGTTCCACCTGTGCACTGCCTCCGACTACAATCGAGGATCAAAGAATAGAATAATAAAGTGAAATACAAAACTCGACGGAATATAATATGTATATAGAATACGCTCAGTCACTTTGGAAACGCGACCCGAATGACAAACGACACTCGTCGTGTGTTTTATGCTATTGTGTGTGTGTATGTGTGTGTGTGTGTGTGTGTGTGTGTGTGTGTGTGCACGCGCTCACTCGTCGAAGAAATTGGCTTAGCGATGAAAAAAAAAAAAATTAAACATCACTCTGTAGAGTAGTGCATGTGACGAGGACGAGGGAGGAAAATAAGTTGTGTGAAAATACATAATAATTGTGTACGAATCGTATACAACCCCTCGACCGCATTGGGTAAAAAACTCGCCGAGGACTGCCCCGTGGCCGACGGTCGGATGTGTAAAGTAATATTTAATGCGTCCTGTGACGGTCGTTTGATGTTGGACTTTCTACACTGTAAGTTATAACTTGTAACGTATTCGTTATATTGTACGTATAGCAACGTTACTTAAGTTATAATATTTAATACTTATTTCACTGCTGTGCATAGCACCTATATAGTTCTGCAGAAGTGTCCCGAAATGGGTGAGTCGCCGAGCTATTCACTAGATATTCAAGGTTTTGTGTTTGACTTGACGAAGTCACTCCTTGATTGGCATCCCTCCCTCAAATTATTGTTGTTCAGATTTCGATTCGCTTTAACCTCATCTACAACAGCGAACTATAAATAAATTACGATGCATCTTAGTATCAACAAAAGAAAACCACGATGGTTTGTTATAATTATAATAATTATTATTATTATTCTCTTGTAGTTGTATAAACCGCTTAAATCTTAAGTTTTATTTTGTGTTCAACAAAAGAAAAACAAATTATTTATTAATTATTATTGAATACGTTTTGTAGATGTTTTATATGTTGGTTTCTCCAGTTTTATATATTTATTTACATTTGACGTAAAACTTGTTTATTATACTTCATAAAATGTCCGAGTTAGTTAAAATTATGTATTTTACGTTTTATGACATCCTTACGTTTTAATAAGTTAATATTATACACACCATGACGAAGTACTAGATTGTAAACTTATGTAATATTTTAATAGTAAACAACAATATTAAATACATTATTGTTTTCGGTTACTGTCAGACTTAAAATAACAATTTCATAACAATTTGATGTTTTTGAGATACTAATTAAAAATGTTCGAATTTATTTGTTCTAGAAAATCAAAGCTACACTCATTTAACTCATTTAAGGACATAGTGTTAGATACTTAGATGTGACACTTAAGTTTATTTTGAGTTCATTAATGAACTTAAATAATGAAAATACTACTCAAATATTAAATATAAATTTCACTGAACGAGAAGTGCTGTTTCGGGTATAGAATTCAACTAAGTTTTCAAATTAACCAAATTACTATAGTTTTTGTCTTTTCGATACTTAATTTGAAAAAATTATTATTTCATAACGTTATATTGCTGTTCTTAAGGCTTGAGATTATAATATTATACTCAAAGTTGTTTAAATTTGTTTTCGTTTTTTGAAAGTTTAAATTAAGTATTGTTTTTGGTTAAACGTGTTTAAATAATTTTATAACGTATGGAAAAAAAATGTAATAATAATATTTTATAATTGTCAACTTTTTTTATTAAAACTTTCAATATTAGATATACGTATAGAGCATGATTAGTTTTTATTTAATTTTTTTTCATTTACCTTTGACGTTATTCTAAACCCACGAATAATAAAAAAAAAAAAGTTATGGAAAAGAATTAAAATATATGAATGGAATATTTTATTTTACTTTGATATGATTATGTTTGGAATTTATAAATTCATACTATAGAACTAGTACTAGGGTTACATTTTTTGAAGTCTTGGTCATAACAGGTTTTAAAATAATTATGACAACGTATTCTAAAAATTGAAAAACTACAGACTCGTTATTTGTTGATATAACATTTTCATATTCGGAGTTTTAATCCACCGTAATTATTAAAATGACAATAAATCATAATTTAAAGTACCCAGTTTTGTTGATTTTAAAATGACAATGACTCGAACCGGTTATATTTTTACCTAATTTAATATTCTCTGTTAGGGGATTTTATTAAAATATTCAACCAGCATAAAAAGTGATCATATTTTATTATACGTTGTAGCCATCCAGTGTGATGTATAATGAAATTAAAATATATTATATTAATGTATTATAGCATCACGTTAATGTCCTAACACATCAGTCAGATTACATTTACTCACATATATCTATGTAATATTAATTACTTGTCGTAATATTTATTGCGACGAATAACAACATAAATTGTTTGAATAATATTATGTAATCTGATCATAACGAGATAAACACGTGTGAATTATAGAATCTATCATCGTATTATTATTAATTCTTTTTTTCGAGAACAAAACAGATTTTCATAGGTACTCCAAACAACATAATATAATAATAATATTAATCGATTTCGATTAAAAACAGATATTTTATCGATTAAGGTCGTTATAAAATATAAACGTTACGGCTATTGAGAGATTTGAAAAAAAAAATAATGTTTGTAAAATGTTCAGAGTAACAATATTATGATGATAAATAGGGACTTAACGGTAAAACAGATATACCAATAATAATAATTACATAGATGACTCCTAGCTGGTTACATTTCGCTGCGGATCACACGAGAATAATATTATTATATTTCGTCCTGGCACTTCACGTGGTTCTAGCCTTCTAGGTGTTTGTGATACCGACAATCACGTACGTATCGTAGGTATTAAAACCGACGATAACGTTTGTGATAGTAGGTATTTAAACAGAAAAAAACCAAACTTACTAGAAGATATACAACAGTTGTGGCGCAGCTGTAGTCTTATAAAAATATCGTTCGAAATCGATTAAAAATCGATATTTTATCGATTTAGGTCGTTATGAACGAGTTACCACTGTTGGGAGATTTGGAAAAAAAAATGTTTGAAAAATGTCGAGAACAACAATATTGCGATGGTAATAGGGACTTAAAGGTAAAACAGATACCAATAATAATAATTACATATTTGACGCCTAGCTGGTAACATTTCGCTGCGGGTCACTCGAGAATAATATTATATTTCGTCCTGGCACGGCTCGCGATTCTCGGAGTTTGTGATACGCACTATCGTGTAGGTATTGTATAGATGAAACCGACTAAAACGTGTGTAATAGTATTAAACGGAAAAAAAATTTACTGAACTCGCTGCAGTTGTCGTGTACAACAATAGTATTATAATTACTAGTCTGCCGGTCGGGTGGAGCTGACGCGTTTGAACCCGGAGACTTCTGACGATCTGAAACAAATAAATAAAAATATACTTACTAATTACTTAACTGCCGGCGATGTCGAGTGGTGACTAGAAATTTGGTTTTTCTCGACATATTTTTATTCATATTGTTAATTATTATGCGCGAAGGTTGAGCGCACGCCCGTGTTATTTTAGGAACTACCGGCCAACACGCACTGACTGTCCCCTTAAATCCCCGAAACGAGCACGTGGAAGCAGCGACGGATGGTCCAGACGATCTTCGTCTCGTCAGTTGTAGTCGTTGTCGTAATAGTCGTCGTTGTCGGTGGTGGTGGTACGTAGGCGACCGGCAAGCACGATACGATGGTTCGCCGCGAGTACCTTCCGGAGTGACGACTGACGAACGATAACTGCAGTGACAATATATTAATATAATATAATATTATTGTTATTATTATTATTGTAGTATTACATTGCGTCACCGTAATAGCTACCGAGAGAAAATATCGTTTGCGTTCCGTTGATATTCACCTAATTGTTTTGTTTTTTTTATTTTTATTTACCACCACGCGTTGTACCTCCAATTTCATATCTTACGAAAATCAATATCGCATAACATTACCATAATAATATTAATATTGTCTAATACCATTACCATGAACACGTTGCTCACGTGGGTTTTTGTTCTGTCGTTTAAGGGGGCCATACAAGAAATGAAAATCTACGCATCGCCGGATTTCGCCGATATCCAGTGCACGGAACTTTTGCAGGTAAGTCACCAGCTGACATGGATACATATATACGTGTGGTATGATCGCATTTCTGGTCAAAAACAAGCTTTTAATAATATTATGTTTAATATATACTACAGTCTATAGTTGTACCTACTACCCGACTTCCCCCGGAGTTAAAATTATTAACCTACCCTACACATTCCCACTATCGTTTTCTACTGTTTGCTTCAGTTAAAAATATACAATATACGCTATGATTTATTTTATGATTTTAGACTTCTTAATTATTCTATGAATTTTTTTTTTTTTTTTTATGGGAATTCAAAAAATTGGAGACAGGATTCCATATAAGACATAAACTTCAAAATCGACGTATATCCAATATTTCAGGTGTTCGTCTTTATGGGTTTACATTTAAAAATTTGTTCAGAATTAATCGATACAATTATTTATTTTTTTTTATTATTGATCTTGTGCCCGGCAACTAAGGTCATTAGCTATTTTTAGTTTTGTTTGTAGGTTTTTGTTGGTAAGGGGAGAAACACTTGTGTGTTTGTTTGTCAGAATTTTTGATTTGGGCACCCATAAGTATCTGCCATGCACTTGGCGGCACTTGTTCTCTGGACACCGTGACTTTCCAGAAGAAAAATGCAGCCTATGGCTGAGGTATCAAACCGGCGTCGGCTGAGTCGCAATCGACTCCTTAGTCCACTCGGCCACTCCGTCCCCCTATACAAGTATAATTATGATGATTGAGTTCATAAATAGGCATTTGATTTTAATATTTGTTTGTTTTTTAATTTATAATTTGTAAAAATGATTATAATATGTCATGTTTCTAGTAATTATAATAAAAAGCAGTGTCGAAAAAATATTCGACTTTCGTGAGTCAAAACAAAATGGTGTGAACCACCCTAAAGCAACCTATAGGGGTTGAACATTTAAAAACACCCTCCGAGTCTCAATAAATCTATTGATATAATATATTGTACTGTAGTTTTTGAGTCTATAGAGAACAAACAAAAATATTGTCCCACCAAAATCATAAAAATGATATATTATAAAAAGTACTTAAAAAATTTACAAATTTCAACTTTTGGAGAAGTTTAAATCAAAAAATCAAAAATGTGGGAAAGTCGATCTCAAGTAGACTTGACGACAAATTCAAATCTGTTTTCAGAATTCTTATCGCTTCATTAGATTAATCGGTACGTTGGACATAGAACACGTCTATAATCCTATGTTCCACGTGTGTTAGATAAAGACAGAAAATCGCCGCTTCCAATCCCCTTAATTTATATACAATTTTATATATTTATATAAAACTTGGTTGTATTTTAGTGGAACTCAAAACTCTTAACAGTTACTTATCGGTTCAAGCAAAAGCTACGGTGAACAAGTCAATGAAAAAGAATTACTTTAGTTAACTAAGTAAGGTCAACGTTAAGAACGTTAAGCTATAAGTCAACAAACAATTTGAAATTCAACTTAAAACTTTTAAAGTACTATGGAATATAATATTAAATCAGTCAAAAATAAGTTAATAAATAATTACTTTTTGATTACCATTTAGGTTAGGTTATTGTGTAACTTGAATTTTTTTTTTAAAATAATAACTAAATATTTTGTTAATAATATACCATCATATTAGTATACTTACAATTTTACAACCCCTACTGTTATTTTTTAATTATTATACTAGATGTAGCGGTTTAAGCAAAAAATTGAACCAAGTGTAAACTAAACCATTATTAAATCAAAGAATATTTATTGGTATTTAAAATAATTGTATACAGCGTGTATAATGATTAATCAATTAATTAATTAATTAAACATGGTTTTAACTTAGAGCAATATATTATTATTTTAAATTAACTGGTCGAAATAAAGTCATTACAATGGATTCTTTAACATTTTAAGATATTAAGTTAATTATAGAATTAACTAACTATTTACTTTAGTTTCAACTGTTTAACTAGTTAATACCCACCGTTGTGAGTACGTATAGTACGTACTAAACTATATTATGTTATATTGTTATTTGTTATGCACCAATCAACTATACACTCGAACTCATGGTGGTTGTAAAGAGACAAAGTTCAGTCGATGAAGGTTCATTAGAATAATCGTATACGGTTAGCAGTCGATTGAACTATAATAGGTTACCTATCGTACCTCATGATAAAGGCGTTGAGTTTTTTTTTTTTTTTTTTGTGGGGGGGGGACTTATACGCACAGATGTATGTATTAATTGAATTGGTTTTTCGTGATTTATTTATCGAAAAAAATATTATTATAATATTTTTGATTTTTAAAGAATTATTGTTTTGCTAAAATAAGGGTTTTGTGGTAAGTATGGTATGGACCAGTTAGTATGGGTGCGTATCGACTAATTTAATCTCAACTACCTAACTGTTCAAAAATGGCTCGGCTCGGAACCACTGCAGAGAGTGACTGATTTAAGTTTTATTTTGAATTCGTGATGTTTTACATCCACCTCAATAGAATTTTCATTTTTTTGCAGCAGATTATTATTTTTCAAGTGTAAGACACTGTTTTTTTTTTATACGTTTAAGTGTGTAGACTAATAAAATACAAACATTACAATAATAAACAATAATATTTCTACACGTTATTGGACGTATACGACTGGTATCGTTGAATAATCCAGACCGGAATAAAATAAAATTTAATTTAATTCCAGACCGGAATATATAAGTATTGTTGTTTAGGGTTGTTTGTCCTGTGCACGCTATAATGTTAATATGACACCCCGTCTCGATTACTAACTCGCTGTCGAACACCAGAAACTTGTTTATAAAACGTATTTTTTCCCTCGCTCCCAAGTCTGTGTGTATTGAGTGTACCAACATATCCCTCCCTAACAATGTAGTACAAATGAAGAACGTGTACGAAGTTGATTTTATTCATGTTTTAAATGAGCTGATTACTTATGCCGAACAAAATAATAATTAATCTTCCGATGTTCAAATTGTCTAGATTTAAACAAGCTTTAAAATTCGTATTGAATTTGTTTTTATTTTTTTTTTATTCATTCGTGTACTAATTATAAATTAATTTATCAAGCTTTCCAAAAACTAATTTGTATGGAATTCATTATGTTCTGTATGAGTGCGTTTTACCCGTTAGTGTATAATTATTAACAAATTATAAGGCAAATAAATTGGATAAAATTGTTATTGTGAACACTGAAACATT
Source organism: Macrosiphum euphorbiae (assembly GCA_949089665.1). Taxonomy (NCBI): domain Eukaryota; kingdom Metazoa; phylum Arthropoda; class Insecta; order Hemiptera; family Aphididae; genus Macrosiphum; species Macrosiphum euphorbiae. Next base: position 130,126,160 of record CARXXK010000001.1, read on the forward strand.
TCGATAACGATTCAACTATTGTTGTCGATAATTTAATCAATGGTTAATTATACAAAGGAAATAATTTAAGTTTTGTTAATAGTATTATACGTATATTAAAACATTTAAGACAAAAAATATTTAACACGTACCAAGTATTTAAATTAAATTCTCAAATTAATTATACTTTTCATAATATTAGCCTGCAATTAGTTCTAGCAGTTTTAGTTTATGAAATAAAATATAATACTGGTTGTAGGTTCTCACATGTAATATAAATAGTACACATTTTAATACTTAGTGAAGCACAATGTTCCCCTCTGATCCAATCCTAAAACAATAGTGTTTATAAAATAACATTATAATCATGGCTGTTGAAAGCTGATTGTTTTTTCATGCATTTTAGATCAATAAGCGGAAGTAAAATTCACCCAATACCAAAAGCCAGATTTTAATTTTTAAAACAAATTTGAATTCCTTATTTTATTTTCTAGGTTATGTAGGAAATGGATTTTCGATTTTTTTTCTTAGTAACACTAAAGTAAAGGTGAATTTTGGAAAAAAAATTCTTTTAGTACTTTATTAATTAAATAATACAAAAAATCGATAATCCATTTCCTACATTATGGAGAAAATAGAATAAGGAATTCAAATATGTTTTTAAAATTAAAATCAATCTCTTGGTAATTTGTGAATTTTTCTTCCACTTTTTGGAAATTTCATGTTGAAACTCTTTTGATCACAAAATGTAGTGATTTGTGACTTCCAAGAATCTTCACCGTAGTCAATCTTTAATTACATAAAGAGTTCGGCGAACTCACGCACACTAATGATCAGTCACTACACACTGTCACACATAACTCACGAAGGATACAGAATATTGCCTAAATTCGACCCATTAAAAATGGTTCGCTTTTAACAGCCTTAAATACTTTATCTTCAACGATGACTTAATAATGTCAGTATTTTCAGCAGGTTACATACAAGTAGTAGTTAATAATATGGAATTACTTTAAATTTACGATTTTCCAACACTCCATATGGCCATATGACGTTAAAATAATACTTGAACTAAGATTCAACTTCATAAAATGCATAATTTGTTATACACTATAATAATATAGTAAATAGTGATGGTGTATTTTTACAAATAAGGATTTAAAAAATAAAAAAAATATTTAAAATCCAAATACTGAGGCACTTATTCCAAAAACATGTAAATTGATAATATCTACTATCGATAGAACATTATAACTATATAATAATATGAATAAAATCAATTTTAATTTCTGATTTATATAACATCGCTGTACTTTTTATAACCTAACCTAACCTTTATCACTTAAAAAAGAAATGTAGACACTATTTTAAAATGTATTTATATTTTACTCAGTTTTCACTCGGTTTCCACAGTAAAACGTATATTTCCTGTCTAGAGTGTTGGAAATGAGTGGAAAACGCACACTGCTAAAAATCCCTAGCGACCCTCCGGCCAAGTCCTTAGAACGGCTCTGCATGGTTTAGCTTCAGCGCGCAAGACATTTTTAATAAGTAGTCCCTTTGCGCCAAGTCAGCTAAACATTTGTTTAGATTGCATTACACGGGTTGTGTTCGGGGTTAACGTGGTTCATACGTCTTATCGTATTTTTTTCTCAATATAGGTCATCCCGATAGTTTAGTATAGTAAAATATATAAGAACATTCAACATAGGTATACACTATACCTATCATTGTTTATTTATTTTCTTCTTAAAATCATAATATTTATCGTGACAATTACTATATCATAATTTTTAATATTTTATTGTATATACCTACACACGTCCTATGGCCGTTTTGTCAAAACCTGATGGTATCGTATTATAATATTGTATAATCTTCTTCTTCTTCTTCTTTCATTGATCTAAAAAATTCATCGGCATCCAAGGCCATCGGTATGAATAGTATATATATTTAATATTGTAATCTTTTATATACGTTATAATAAAAATTCGACATAAACACACAAATTCATTTCATAACATTAACATGTAAACACGGTCATACGTAAAATATTACATAATTAAGTTATGTATGTATTATATTATATTGTTTTCCAAAGTTATTTTTCCCTCATATATTATATCGTACAGAAATGTTCAAAAACAATTTTTTTTTATGTAAACGGACCTTTAGATTTTCATTTTCAAACTCTAGACGAATTTTTTAATGAACAAATTCCGGGTATAAAATATTTTCCTTACTCGTACAACCCGGAATGGATAATTGCATCGAAAGTTTTAAGCCATATATACATATGGTGTCGTGCGAAATTATTCATGAGATACATGTTAACCTTGTAAAACTTGTACCTATCTTTTATATCATTCAAGTCGCCTGCGCAGCCTATTCTAATTGCGTGTCTCTGTGTAATTTATTCTTGACACTTATTAACGCTTAAAACCCATTAAACGTCCAAAATATTAGGTAATGAATAAAAAAAAACGGTCCAATTTTGGGCTCAATCAATAGTAGATTTTCAATTACGATTTTTTCTACTTAACGAGAGAACCTGGAGAAAAGCTATTAAAGGTCCAATTAAATGTGTATAAAAGACATTCAGTTTATATATATATATTATTTTAACGCGATTCATTTTGAAGAAAGTCTGCTCGAATTTGCTACGTTTAAGCAAAAATAATTGATTAAATATAACACCTCAATTATTCTGCAGTAGTTTTTTTTCTTAACAAAAAGTCATCTTAACAAAGTACATCATATTATATTGAAACGTCCATGCAGAATGAAGTTAACCAGAGCGTCGGATCAAAGGACGTTAACTGTTTAAAATGAATGCAATGTCTAGTAAAAAAGTAATGTTTTTCTTTAAACCCGACTATAACACATCTTTGACATTCCATGTTTAAAATATCAACTCGTAATGATTTTCCTTCCAAAATGTCTTCCAAGACATAGACTGAACATGATAGTCAAACGTTAATACTTTTTAATTTTAATTATTTTGTATTTGACAAGAGATATTCGAGTTTTCACACTAAGTTTATCAAATGTATACTTTACATTATCAAAACCATTTTAATTATGAATCCATGATTATTTCAATAGATCTACAACATTTGAGTAATCGCAAAAACTTAAGTATCATAGGTGTTAGGCTCAATTATATTTTAGCTGAAGTGAATTTTAAGTAGGTCTAATAATATTGTGATTACATTATATTTTATTAAGTTTTAATAATCTATTAAAGTCTATAACAATATCATGCAATCAATTTTTTTGGGAATAGTTATATTATATTTATAAATTATTTCCCGCTGTCTTATATTTCGATTTATTCAAGATTATATTTTCTATTTTATTACATACTTTTAATTCTGATTTACATGGAATCTCAAGAAAATTAAGATATTTTAAACTATCAGAATGTAAACCACTCAAATTTATGATATGTTTAGTCGTATACTGGCTCACCCAAATTGTCCCATAAATAGTAAATAGTTGATGATCCCTTCATAAAGAATAATGTTTGGAAAATAAACTACACTCAAGCCATTTTTCATCTTATACGGCAATTTTAAATTATTCAAATTTAATAAACGTGTATATTATTTTTGTGAAAAAATACGAGTGTAATATAATACTCGGTCGTGAAAAAGATTGAAACATTACGACTGACGAAGACATCCAATCAAAACATAGAAATACACATGTACAGTTGCAGTATTATATTCGGGTTTCTCGTGGGCCTAATGGTCCTCCTCCTCTTCCTATTCTTCCTTCTCCTCCTACTTCTCCTCCTCCTCTTAATATCTCGACTGACGTGTACGTGACATACCTACCTACATCCTACTACGACCGACTTCAGTCTTCTGTTTCCCGTCTTACCGACCGTACACGTCATTCATAGATCACAAATTTTCGTATATTATAGTGTTGGAGCAGTAGATTTTCCAAATAACATAATATACACGTATAATGTGTTGGAGAATTAAATAAGGCTGTCTTCGACAAATCAATCTACCTTTGTAGGGGTAACCAACAAACGATTTGTCGATGAACAATTAATATGAGTGAAATATAAAAACATAGTTTGTTGAGATAGTAATTTAATAATATAATGTAGGTATGGTTAAATTTGTGATTTCATACAATACCTAGTTAATATTGATTTTTTATTGAAACCCGTTTAGTAGTGTGATATTTTGTAACAACTAATATTAGATCATTTTAATATTTTCTTTTTTTTTTTGCTATTATTTTAAACTTAATTAACCAAAATGCATGGTATGGACACAAGAAACGTTGGTACAGTGGTTTTGTGACTGCTGTTTACTAATGATATCGTCTACTACCAACTAAAAATACGTGAAATGAAACTTACCTAGACATATAGGTAAACTGTACAAATGGCTATAGTATACAATGGGAATAAATAGTTATTATTATTTATCATAGTAAAACTACAGGCTTAGTAAGATAAGTTTCCACACCACCTTTGATATTATTACATCGTAACAATCGCCATTATCTGAATATTGTACTATTTTTAATAAGAAAAGGATAATTGAGGTGGTTTCATATGGACGTGATGATAATAAATGTAATGTACTTAATATGTAGAATAGCTATTAGTAATATAATGCAAAGTGAAACTAATGATTGATAAATATATAGGTTAGGTTAGGTTAATATATAGGTAAATATATTATATTTTGCCACAAGTATAATGAGCTTGGAATTAGGAAAAATATTTTTAAAATTGTATTGCATATTAGAGAAAGCAGTATAATAACATAAATATGTGTACCTACGTAAATATAATAAATATATAATGATGAATAGTATAAAATACAATCAATATTTTCTGAATCACCACAAAATAATTTAAATTCTTAAAAAAAAATAATTTTTTTTTTCGTTAGAATATACAATTTCAACAAAATTTGAACTTAATAATTTCCATACAAAACTGTTAGTCCACATACCTATCTTCGATATTTATAAATTCCAGAATCTTGCATTCAATTTTTGACCCGAAAATAAACTAAAAATGTCGAAAATGTAAAATATCTATGAATATTAAAATATAAGGTAGTTTAAAAAAATCTACAAAATATTTTAAAAACTAAACAACATAACATCTGGAAAAAAACTAATGTAAAGAATACTATCGACAATTTGTAGTAGGTATCTATGGATATTAATTTTGGAATTACAATAAAATATATTATAAACAATATCGATTTCGTCGGGAACCGGTGTTGCCTCGATAATCCCTTTTTTCTGTTATTTTATTTATTGGTTTTCTTGAATATTTTAAACATGACTGGGAATTTTTCAATATTTTGACTGCCCAAAGTGTCAGCTATCATTCGTATTTATTTATATGTATTAGATTGAATTATAGTTGTTTATATTAATTTTCATCTCTCCTCGACATTTAGTCATCCTATTATGTTAAAATATACAGTTTATAATCTCTCGGTGCAACTGTCACATTTAGGTTCAAATCGAGCATTGTTGAAAATGTGTGATAACATTGTTCTATACATCGACGTCCGGGGATATTATCCATCTTGTATTTGCATCTATAATAGTGGCCCTATAATAATAGCTATAATAATAGCTGAAGTTCTTCACGTCTCCCGGGTATACCTGTGCGTAGTCTAGTTTTCAGCAACTTAAAATTTGTGACCTAAAATGTCTTCAGTTAAATCCAGTGAAATACCTTTGGAATGCAGAGAGCATATTATTTTATAATATGGAACGTATACTTTTTCGCCGTCGAGCGTTCGGATAGTTTTCATTTTCTTTATGGATTTCGCAATGTTCAATCATTTATGACGTTTTTCGATAGGCGTATCACATTATTGAGATAGGATCGCGCATATCATAGTGACATAGCGTTATACTTGGATAACACAATGTCAACTGTAAAATATTTGATAACATAAAATCGCATTCAATCCCATTAATCTGAAGTGTCTTAATTTAATACGTTTGGAGTTTTTCAAAACTGCAGTTATCTATTCATAACGGCAATATGACCGTATAATATAATAAACTGCTGGAGTCACGGGTACGTAAGTATTATTGTTATTTATTTATTATTATTACGATGCACAGTGTAAATACGCACTTACTGAAATTAAACAACCATGTACCTATATCAGAATTGAAAGACGATGGTACTAAATACTAGAAACCATTACTGATTCTAGACACTGGACCTTTGTATAATCAAATATGAACAGAATATTACATCCTCTCAGATCGAAGCAAACTCAGGAATGGTGTAGTAAATATAATATTTAGTCGGTTGGTTTATGTACGGTATATAAAAGTATCGAATACAAAATAACTGAAATATAATGTAGAAATATTTTTCATGTATTTTTGAGGATAATGTTTTTCGACTTATCGATATTTACCGATAAAAACAGCTTAAGAGTTTACAAATATCCACTTTCTAGTTAAAAAAAAAAAAACATTAAATATTTTGGAGTGATCGAGTACCTACATAAACTAGTCAATATCTACTACACAATGGGTAATAATACGTATATAGACGCTTTAGAGAAAAATTCATAACGATTCGTGAATTAAACATTATGGGAAATGTATTGTCACTGTAAGTTGTAATTATTATTAGACATGAAATAGTTTTGTTTTAGATCCTAATAATATACATAAAGTACCGTGCACCGTATCTATAAGTGTTTCGTTTTTTTAGACTTCGATTAATTATATAGTTAAAAAGGTTTCGAAACATGAAAATAAATTTTACGGATTGACACATGCGGCGTACATCTGTTTTCCAAAAATAACATTATTAGAAATCGTAGAGTTGACTTATCCAAACATGATAATTGATTATTCAACAGCACCTCGCCGAGTCCACACTCGATATCTCTTATTCTCTTGTTATACAATTTAATATCGTAGGTATAATAGTGTTATGTTTTATGTTGTATATATTTTTATATTACCTATATTGTAAATTGTAATATTACACAATAGTATTAAGCATTACATACATAATATTGTGATAATGATCGTACCTAGTGGAAGTCTTTTAACTCGAAAATAATTACGCGAACGAGATTATTTCAACGATAATCGCAATAGTACCTACTTCAGCTGATTGGCTGGAATCAATTTGTGACTGACCCTTATAATATATATCCACTGCGACGGACTGAGTTGTTTAAATAATAATTATGGTAATTAGAGTATTGCGCATCGCAAGACGTAGTTAAATTAGCGTGCCTTGTGCAACGGAACTATATATCCATCGGGGACGTTGTTTGTGGTTTTGCTAAGGAAGCACAAATTGGTGCTCTAAATCGATGAGACTAAAGCCATCTTGCGATCGAACATTTCCACGGCGGTACATTACATTGTGTATAGTGCCCTTGAGGAACTCCTTTTACGGCTTCAGCACATCCGTGAGCGGTAATTTCAATTTTAAACTTAAACGCCGTACCTATGTTCGTCACGTGACATATCATAAATGAAAGAAATTGCCGTCACATAACTTGAAAACTACGCACCAAGTTTTGATGATGAGAACGGAAAATGTAACGGAGGAAATAATATAATATAATATATCATTATACGCGTCGGATAATTCGGGCTTTCTGAAATCCTTTGTCGGAGTCGTTCAAAGGAGTATTTTGATATCTACTGTTAAGTTGAACGTCATATTAAATTGTTTTTGGGTATAACAAAATTATTCACCAAGGTCACATTATTATTAAAAAATATAATATTTTTGTCAGTATAGATACATAGTGTAATATTACAGTGAAACCTTTATAACAAAATAGTGAAAACACAAAATGGCTTTTTATTTTTTAATGGAACGTATTTATATTTCTCGATAACTTATTATATTTACATGTTTACGTTAGAGTTTGTAACGATCAAAGTCGGCGCACCCATATTAAAGTATTTCTGATTGGTTTTATTGCAAATAGGTTATATTATACTACTAGGTATTTAAAGGTATATGCTCTTTAGAGCGCCGTAAAAGCACGGCAACACGATCATAATATTATTATAGAATGTGTTTGTAAAGTGTTTTCCGTAATTATATAAATGCGTTTTAAAGGAATATATTACAAAATGTATGCTTTGGACTCGGCAAGTTGTTTTGTAGCTTTGAATTTGAAAGTCTCTATTATTTTGTTATGTATTCCAGTAATGTTCAAATAGTTCGTGCATTTCACAGTCTAGGGGAAATTCCTGAATGCAAAATAACCGGCAAAAAAAAAAAGTCCTGTGCAAAATAATATCAGAGTAAAATGATTTAACAGTCGGCAAATAAAAATCCAAAATTTTTCGTTTTCACGTGACAATACACACATGGACATTTTAAACTTTGACATTTTTCCCGTCGGATTTTATTTCTCCTGGTATTTTTTTTTTTTGTACCAATATTATTTAGGACGTATTTTTACCCGTTTGCCGTCGTTAGCAGCTTGCTAGCACGCCGCGAGTAAAATATTATGGTTTCTGATGTTCGCAATGAAATATTGATATAAATCGCTTTGGCACTCTTAAATTATTTCGGCGGTCGAAGACGATTTTACGAGGAGGTCGTGTGCGGTTTACGACGAGTAAATTGTATTATTTCGTTTCCAAAGCGCCGAACGAAAGAGGTGTAAACGGTATTCATTTAAGATGTGCGATTAGCGAGGGGGCGCGCGGGACTCGGAATTGCGGTTGCGTTTACTCTGAAATTAATCTCCATGTCTTTCGGATGCAATTTGGTAAGACGAAGAGCTTTCGCTTTAACTCGACCCCCAAAACAATTCCCACTTCCCGGCCGCAGAGTAATCCGAAATTTCTGGGACCGCGTAATTAGATGTTCCGGCAAAGTATTCCGGACGTCTTGGCAGACGCAAACGACACGTATCTGCTGTGTTGTTAATTGGACAAACGTATACGATTAATGAACAGAAATTAATCCGTATAAATAACAAAACAATAATTTATGAACAACTACACGACGTGTGTGTGTGGAACGTGCAAGGCGTAAGCCGTTGTTCGTTTTCGTTGTTTATCCGGGTGAAAGTGTGGGGGAGGATCAGTCAGGATTCGTGCAATGAAATTGCGTAGTGGAAAAATGGATAATGATATTATTATAACTTGGTAGGTCGTACCAAAAATTATTTGGACAAACTACGCGATTGATTTCATAAATGCCTACTTCTGCGATTTCTAAAAATAATTTAAAAAAAATCAAGTAACGATAATAATAATATGACAGTCTGACGACGACTGATCACTGGGAGTGGAAACATTAAAGTCGTGTTAAATCATTTTTATCAAAATATAAAATATAATATAGGTAATGCCTATGATTGTAACAGTAGTTCGATTAAATTGTTATTGTATTATTTTAAATCTACGATGGTCACCAAACTCCCGATATTTAATAACACTACGATTTGGTTTTTTTTTTAATGTGTTTATTGTACACCTACAGCTAGATAATATATATTATAATACGTCATACATTACCAAATTACATCGATTGTCGACATTGTATTAATGTTTGTTCACTCGGTGTGATAAGCTAAAGTTTTTTCTGAAATAATTTCTCATCGAAATCCGAGCTGATCTTAATTAAACTGCATTAGTCTATTAGGTTATTTAAAGAACGATACTTTTGTATCCGAGGTCGGATATATTCGCGAAATAAAACATCAATGTGAAAAATCCAAACTTGGCTTTTGTGTGAAAACTTTTCACTTTGAGTGCCGAACAGACGAAACGCCGCACAATAAATATCCATCGGACTGTTTTGCAGTTTGAAACAATTGGTTTGTGATTTGAGATATGAAGGTCCACGAACAAAGGAAAATAACCCCCGAAAGGACTTTTATGGAATTCGTTCTAGTTGTTGACCAATTTAAAACAAGTTAACTTGAAAAGAACTCAGTCAACTTTTTCGTTCCTAAAATTAGCCTTTGGTTGATCCAAGATTATAAGACTTAAATAAGTACAGTACTGTCTCTTTTGTACGAAAACACTTAGATAACACACTAATTTATTTAATTTGTGAACGATATGAAAGTTGACATTTTTTAAGTGAAAATGATATTATGAAATTAATGACCTCATTGCAGAAGCACGAAACTTATAAAAAAGTATACAATTTTAATAGTCAATATTTTGGAAAAATATTAGTATCCCTCCTAAGTAATAATATGAAATAGCTTTTTAATTATACTTAAAGATTTTAGCGAATGAATCATAATTAATATAATTTTTTACCTACGCCAGCAAAACTCGGATTTTTTACGACTATTCAAATTCACGGAATGGAGTTGCATATAATATTTTAAGAGCTTTTGAGTGATAATATACATAATTTATAGTGAACGAATACGAAGAAAGGTTGCAATAAAATAATTGCATTAAACTTACCCAAAACATTTTATACTTATGAAAATTATTTTGTAGATTAAGAAATATATTATAAATAGAACATAATGTATGTCTGCGTAATTAACATCCATGCTTCTGTAAAAGTTAGGTATACATTACAGTTAATTAATAGTAAAGCATATTTACATTTCATTTATATTTCACAGTGCTTATAAGTTATGAGTAAGAATAAGTATAGAATCAAACTAATGGATGAATTATGTGAATAATGTTATTGTGTGTTATTTCAGTATTCATTTTTTAACATATTCATGTGGTTGATTTTAATGATTTAAATATCTCACGAAATAGTAATGGGATAGTCTCGCTGAGATAAAGTCACCAATAATTATATTAATATGGTATAAACTAAAACAATCATAATACCTATCATACAGTAGATGTGACGTTGAATGTATCTTGAAAGAACAATATTTATATTTTTAATTTATTTTAAAATGAGCAACTCGCTATCGTTCATAGCAAGCACAGTTTAGGCTTTATACAACAACATTATATCATTGACTATTCTATACACTACACGATATCAGTTAAAAAACGTTCAAGAACGATTTAATTATTTTTGTAAAGTTCATGCAGCTTAAACATAATATGTACTACGAAACTCAAAGTATATAAATCAGAATTAATCACAATACATTTTGTAGAAAAAAACAATCAGATTTCTATTTTTTTTAAAACTATTTATTTACACGAGCAATCGACTTAATCACTATTGTTCTAAATATGGGACGTTTCGCAAATAAATAATCATACTCATAAGTCATAACCCCACCAGGGCTTTGTTATTGTAAAAGTGATTCGACTGTATAAGTGTACTACAATATAATTTATGTAGGTAGGTAATATTCATTTTTAATATTTTTATTGGAGAGAACCGTTTGGAACTGTAGACGTAACTCTAAAATGTAATTGTGTATACAATTACAAAATATACTATATAATATCCATGTTAATAATGCGTGTGTTATACATTAGTTAATTATTATTATTAGGTATTATCTTCTTACTGGTAATTATACGGCCAAGCTTTGAATTTAATCAAAGTGTAAATTATATCGGTTTCTATTTTAGTAATATTATGTATTATTTCATAAAATTGTTCAGATGAAACCATATAAAAGAGATTAAAATGTTATATCCGTAGATTAAAATATAAACCGTTTTTCATCTAAAAACCAATGTGGTATTTTGAATGCATTAGCATCGTCATAAAAACATGTTTATATAATGTATTTGCAGCTAATATTAATAATATTATAATAGTATGTGATAAACAACGTGTATAATTTCCTATAAAACTGCCATTTATAGTTCTTTCGGATTAACTATTAATAACAGTTCAAAATATTGTGGGAGAAAACGTACGTAATTACATTCTCTTGACTACCACTTTTAGATTAAGTTATATTATTAAAACCAACAGATATAATGCGTGTAAAACGACTTCATAATAATTTAAAAGCCTATTCTTCACGCTTTGTTCGTGAAAATGTCCGATTTGAATTTTTATTAATCTCGTATTACACTCAAGTGCTCTCGACGACTTGCGTCATTTAACTCTCTCTACATTGGGTTCTCTTAAAGAAGTATATTTATACGTCATAGTACGGTTATTACTAGAGTTGGGGAAGAGAGGATAAAAGTAAATTAAACCAATCTAAACCACCTGGTAAGGTGGCTATACGGTTAAACAAGACTGTGCGAGAACTAAAGAAACGGTCGTCTACTTAACTTGGTAAAAAGAAAAGTAGTTACCAGGTGATTTTGTGCGTCGTACGTGCAGTCGCAATCTAATTTCATATATGACACACATACACGCGATATTCGAAAAGCTACACGGATACCTAGAAATAATTTCGAAAACTGAATGACTAAGGGTCAATCACGTATGGAAGACGCGTAGTGCCTTGATACTTTTTGTTTATTTGCATTTGTACAGATTTTTGTATTTATTTTAACAAACGACAACAAAACCCCAATCGACTATTAAAATAAATACTTATATATTATGCCTTCCACGTTAAGCACGTCATAATAGTTATACAGATGATTTTTTTTTTTTACTTCATTTGAAGTAGAATATTATACGTGCTATGTCATTAACAAAAAAAAAAATATATATATAATAAACGGTTAAGATCCGAAATACATTTGAATTAATTTGATAAACCGTACGTCGAATTGATTTTAAATTATATAGAAATAAAATCATCTACAACAATTTTTGCATTTTTTTTTTAAAAAAAATATTGAGTGTCTGTTTTATAAAGGGTTCATCCTGTCAGTGTCGAACGAAAAAATATCATTCGGGTTTTTTAATAGCTACAAACCCTAGGCAAGAAATCGGACATCGCCGATTGTAAAAATGTTTTTATTTTTCTGTTTAACGAAAATCGAAATGAACCTCGGAGTGCCATTCATGGTCGATGTGACCATATTCGTCTCGCTCTTCATGCGTGTGATAAATCTGTCTGTACTCTCTAAACGGGACTTATCTCCTTTCCGTAATGGTTCCCAGTGAGGACGGTAAAATGATAGTACGGTCCGGGAGGAGTGATGTTGGGTAGGCAATAAGGTTCACCGCTAAAAGTTTCTCTGCGGAAAGGGATGCGACCCGACGACGGTCCGCGTCATGGCTTTTCAACTAAACCACCTCACCACACAGTACACGGTTGTAGGCTGTAGCGAAGTGATTAAATCTTCAACGGAGCTGGACAAATTCATAATTTCATACACTTTTTTTAACACGCACAAAGTCATTGGTTGCACGTTTTTTTTCATATTATATATTATTGTAATCTAGGTGCTATATTATATAGTTGAAATCCAGAATGGTTACTAAATTAATCTCAAAAGCAGTCCACGAAGTTTCTATAAAATTTAACACGTAATTATAATTTATGTCGGTAGAATTCTTTGTATTAATTTTTTTTTGTTTTTTTTTTTTTTTTTGAAACCATATAAGTAGTATATTTGGAATCGTGAGGTGGAGTTAATCCATTTATATGGTTTGAATAAATAACTATTATACATAATTTTTGTTTTTATTATTTTATTATTTTATTTTGAAAAAAAAAATTCTCATCAGAAATCTGTTATTGGAAACTCGTCTAAGATATTACTCACTGGGTGCCTGCTATAATTTGGGATCTTAGAAATCATTGAAAAATCATCATATTATTATCCATTATCGTTTAAATATAGAATCCGTTCAGAATTTAGTGATAATATAATCACGATAAATAAACAAATATATTTTGACTGTTTAAGTTTTTAATCTGAGCTTAGAAACCAGAAAAACTGTTGAAAAACGATTTGTGTAGGTACATCTACTAGACGCAATTTTCTATTTCTAAAACGGAGACGAGAAACTATTCGAGCCGGAAGCCTTTCTACCCGGGAAATCGTGGGTAAAAACATATAAACGAATCTAATTTAATAATAAGAATAAATAAATAAATAAAAAAAGCTCTGTAAAGAAACTCTGAGCAACACATTCCAGGGCTGACTCTTGCGGAATTCAAAAATTAATGCTACCTAGCCAATCGATGACTACAACTATTATTATGGTGGTACCTACGTCGATTAAATAATACAAAAAAAAACCCTAGGTATTTTTACAAGCGAATTTAATATGTATACATTTCATCAGCCCTGTGTAAATATTGTTTTAAGAGCTGCTCTATTGCGGTAAATGAATTAAAAACATTTACATCTTGACGGTAGGTATACGTTTTTGTTTACTTTTTTTTTTACGGTTGAAATTCAAATTTAGAACAAACATCGGCGGTATGGGCGTCCCGCTGTCTGACTACGGTTATGGTATCGTATACGGGGGAGGGGGGACTGTATTATAATACAGGGATCGTCGTTATCGTCAACACGAGGTGATTATCGTTAGTGTGTACCACCGACGTGTTATCTAATTAATTTAAAAATCTCGTCACCACCTCGGCCGTCGTCGTGCACGCGTTTTATTATTATTAACATTATTATTATTATTATTATAGTCATTGTTACGGCAACGTTCGACACGAGCATCCGATTCGCCACGCAAAAATGTAGAATAATATGATAAACCATTTTTTTCCCCGCCGCGTGTTTGACCCACTCCGGTAGTCGGGGTGCATGAAAATTACATAACGAACCGCACGTGCGTTGCCGGTGGGATATTATTATAACGACTATTACTGCAGCTGACAGGGTCCGATGGTCCGTTGCTTTATAATATTATACTGCTGCAGGTACATAACATCGCGTAATATATTTGAGTACACGGTAGGTATATCGGTGGGAAAACGTCTTATCTAATATTTACCGAAATTACGGTACCTCCGAGATATTATATTATTATGATCGACTAAATATTATTATTTCGAACGGTTTATCGGTGCGGAGACTGCACTTTTGCCCCGGACACCCCAAGTCGTCCCCGATACGAATACCCTTTAACTTACGCCAGTTGTGTGCCAACCTTGTACTTTGTGGACCACTGTGCAATCGGATTCCATCACTCGATTGTATTATATTGCATCAGGTTTTTATTCGGCGATAACATTTTATGTCCGACGTTAGACCATATATGCAATGCAATTTGAATTTCATCTTTATTTAAGACGTAAGTATGTAATATTATGCACGACGGAAAGGAAATATGTGATATTATGCGAAATACTATAAACTGGAATACAATTTATTGGTTATTAAACCCTTTTTGTTTTTGGCTGAAACTCAAACAAAAAAAAATAAAAAAAACATCAGTTAACTATATAAGTACCAACTAAAGTGAATATAGGTCAGCGCGGTACATCTTCGTCAGTCAAATTTAATTAACTAAATTGAGATTTAAATAAAATCTATATTTTAATATATATTTTTAAAATATACTATAAGCTAGTGCGATAATAATATTTCTTCTAAACTGCTTGCAATCTACTTTTCCAATGAAATGCAATATAATACAAACACTAAAGGCGAAATTCTAAACTAAAATATTCAACAAATATATTTCTTATATAGCACTTCAATATCGTTATTATTCACTATTTTTATTATTATTGTTCACAACAACGCGATTTCACCGTTTTGTGAATATAATGTAAAAGCGAAATAAAAATATATTTAAAAAACATACAGTAATCAAAATACACATATACAATTGTCAATTACACAGGTAAAGTTGTTAAATTTGGATTACTAAATTAAAAATCTCAATATATTATATATGTATAGTTAATAAACATATATAGAATGATTTTTGAAGCATGCTTGCCCAGTTATTTGAATGCTTAAATTATACGTATATTCAATTTCTGATTTTTAGAATTTTTATAAAGGTACACTTGAAGACAATATTTTCAAAAACTTATAATTTTTTGATCCACTTAATGATGGTCCTGTGACAATACAGACTTTTGTTTTTCAAATAGGAGCCCTGTTTTTACTTAAATTATTCAGCAGATATTTCTTCTGAGAATCTGGATGAGTAGTTTTTGAGTTATATAACTTTGTGTATTAAGAATAATGTGTTAAGTAGATTTGTGGGCTTGAATGATTCGAAAATATTAGTAATTACTATCGATCTATTAATAATAATTTTTGCAAAACCATTTTTAAGGATTACTACTGTCCTTAGTATAAACATTTATAACAAGCTACTTAACAGTACAATAAATATCAATAATTTTAAAAGATGGTTTTAGGTTTAATTAATAATGCTAAAAATAAGAATTCGAATAAATATAAATAAAAAAAATGGGAGTGAAGGTGCTTGAAAAATCACCCAGTATAATAGCTGATGTATACATATCATAGTATATCATATTCTACATTAATTTTCATATTACACGACGCGGTAATTAAAACTGTTTATTACGTATTATTACACAATACGACGTGCCATTTTTACAAATAGCTTAACATTTAAATTTCGAACAATGAGCTTCCAATATGGACAGGAGCATCATGCACAAACCGTACGCTTTAATTATAGTTGACAATAATAATAACAATAATAATATGTCATTCGTATAAAGTTTTCAGTTTTATGTTTTCGTGCTAATGGTCTGCACAACTACACGTCTGAACAGATATGCATATTGCATTTATTTTATTCCATCATTAACAGTGACTGACTGCATACATCTAATTTCCATTATATCGTGTTAAAACTATATTTACTGATAGCCCCCCCTAAATAAATCATAAATCCTATGACGAGTGCGACGGAAAGTACAAAAGTTCATAAAATATTATGAATGACTATGTTCTAAATTTTCATTAAAACTGTTGTAGTGTAGGTGTCTATATGTATAATACTTTTTCGACGGTAATGGAGATTTTGATTTATATATCAACGAAATGTCTACGAAACACATTTTCTAGTGGATAATTAAATATGACCATTGTACTATGAGAGAACGCTCTCACCCATAATATTTTATTATTATAGTACTTATAGAAATTCAAAATAAATGCCATTAATACTTTATTTGGGTACACATTTATAATATAAATAATTAGAATTCTTAGCATTTCAATATAATATGCTTGTCTCAACAATTTGTAAGAAAATAAATTCCCCGAGAAATGTTCAAAACACTCAATAGTGAATAAACACTAGTTATTGCTTATATTTTATGCTATATCTTCTGAATTCCAAATTAAATAATATTATATGTTTGCGATTTGTACACCTCGATTGTTTAATCGATAACAAAATATTAAAATTGTACAACACTGTCTTATATTACTTACAGTCCACGGATAACGTATATAAGTTATTTATGAATTTAGATATTTACAGTTAGAAAGACTCAAGCTTCAGTTAACCAGTTAGCTTTATAGTATTGATAATATTATGATGATTTATATCTAATGTATATTTATTGTAATATATTATGTAAGTGGTTTGAATTTCGTCTGCTGAATTAAAGACAAGTATAAGTACAATGAGTTTTATAAAAACACTATAAAAGTATAATAAACAATAATATTTAACAAACTTGTTATCATTCAAATAATCTTAATTTATTGTTAAAATCATATCTCTGTGTATACCTACTATATTATATTTATTTTTTTAATTTTACAGGGTTATAATTTTAAAAACAGTATTTGTATCTCCACGGGACATTTCTTAAGAAGTAGTCCAAAAAATCTAAAGAATTTAAAAATATGGTTTTTAACCATATTTAAAATTTTCAAAAATCTTATTTTTAATTTAGAAACAAAAGGGGTGTGTGAATGCTTGGTGAATCACCCTGTATATTTAAACTATTTTTCTTAAATCGGGTTTTTATAAGATTTATTAACTAAACACTAAATTAAAATAACTATATTAATTGCCACATTCATAATTAAATAATTTATTATATTGATTTATACAGCATATTTTAGTCATAATTAAAATGTAAGTTGCTAGCATGAAATAACTGAGCAATATACTATAACTTAGGCTAATACTCAGAGGCAGTTATCGTGTGTTTTTATAAACATGAATTATTAATTTCCCAAACTATTAGGATGTGTGTATAAGGGCTTATAAGCATATTATATTATTATATTCCATATCGATACAATAAGTTACTAGGGAAACTATGCATCCTGTTTTCAACAAGATTGTCATTTATTTCAGCTTTGTGTCCTGTTGTCCTGACAAACTTCTTTCAGTAAGCATTTTGTGCTGTTTTTTTATGTGAATTAAATTAATCTGTATTAATTCTTATTAACAAGTATAATATTATATACAAAATACATTATAGTAGGTACCTACTATCTATTATACGTATATAATATTATATACATATTTTGTTTTGGTTTTGGATTAATATTGTTGACAAAAATAATATTAAGTTATTGATTATGACAGTTATAGAGATTTTATTCATGAAAAATAATAACCACGAAAATCAATATCGGTGAAAATACGTACCTATATAATATGTTATAATTCGGTATAAAGTAATGCGTAGAACTATGATGTACTATGATGTAAGTTTTTTTTATAACAAAGAGTATCAAAAAACTGTATAAAAATGTTAATTGAAAAATATCATGAAAATTATTTTAGTTCCGTATTTTTCTCTCTAAATTAGTAGCTTTCTAAAGTCGCATGCAATGTATATTGATAAAAATATAACATTGACACTAACACGATTTGATTAACTAAAAGGCATAAAACGTAATGTCGGTTTTTTCACAAGTTAAAGAATTTCAATGACTATAATAATCGGTCTATTTAACTAAAAACTACTCACAGCCGTAATGATCGTCGAGTAGTTGAAATATTTAATAGTCGCGAATGAATGGATTTTACATAAAACGAAACAATGCAATTAAGTATACCTAATATTTTGTATTCCCGACAACAATAACGAGCTCACTCGATTATCATTATTTCACGAGAATCGCTTACAGTTGTTGTAGTTGACGTTTGATCGAGAGGACGTATCGTGTTCAATTCGCGAATTCGTTTCTACTTGGTCCGAACGACAAAATACTGGCAAAACGTTTAACGTACTTAAGCGTTTACCGCAAATAACAATTTGGATAGCACGTTAATATGATAATATATAGCACGAACGTTGCACTTGAAGAAAACCTAGAACCGAGAGATTGGTTATTGAATTAACTTCAATGGCGTATATAGGAGAGGAATATTCCCAGAAATACGCTCCTCCAATTCTGTTTGTTTACTCATTGCACACTATACTCATCGCGTACAGTTGTGGGGTGTGGAGAGGGCTGTACCGCATATTGTACCCCGTCCCTCGACCAGCTTTGAAATTAATTTACTTTGAAACTCTTGGTACATTTAATATTACTTCATTAGTTGTGTGTGTGTGTCCGCGATAGGAGATTACTTAAATACATTATTACACTATGCGCTACGAATAAACAACTATAAATGTGTTAGGTACGTTGGGAAATTATAAAATATACAAGACGTGCGCTGCACACATGTGTACATTTCAACGCGTTTCATAGCTGAATTAATTTTAGATTCCGAGCGGAACTAGGGAGCTATTGGTTTTACGACGATAGCTGCTGCTATACGATGATGTGTGTGATCTTTCAGGGCGAAATGTTTTAAACAACAACACTTTTATCATAATAGTTTAGTCGTATAACGTCATGCTTATAGGTATAGTATGTGTGTGTGTGTGTGTGTGTTACACACGAATTTTAGTTTGAAAAATATGATAGTCGTCGTTCAAATTTATTTAGTTACCTTTGAGAAAATTCTCGTTAAAAAACTTAAAACTTTAAGTGTTCGTTTCTAATTAAATCTTGAGAAATTGAAAATAATATATTATATTCATACAGCATGATGGCATGTGATGAATAAACGACGTAAAGAAATCAAAGAACGTGAAATATTGTTTTTAAGTAGGTGCACGTATCAACTTATTAATTCTAAAAATCAGAATTCGAATGAAGGTGAAATATTATTGGGAATGAGCGAATGGTATTTTCGAATGACCCTGCAGTATTACGCGGTAAACTAATGTAAATAGATAATATATCGATTTTACCTGCAGTACTTATTACATATATATAGGTATGTAGGTATCGCAATTTATAGCGAGACATAAAATAGTATCATCCGATGTTGTTGGTGAGGTGAGGTAAAGGGCGGATTTTTTCTCATCAACCGAATACGTACGGCAGTAGGTTTTTAGGCAGGTAGATAGGGCAAGTTATTTGTTAATATTGTCTCGTCCTGTTGGTATATATGTACATAATATACTATAATATATATATATATATATATAGGTACACTCGCACACTCACTTGTATGTATATATACTCTCTCACACACACATACACATACACATACATGTATATATATATATTTGTAACCAGCTAGACGTTGGAAAGGAAATGGTTGAAATAAGCGTAACAGGCCGTTGTTTTCCTCGGGTATCCAATCGCACGTGATCGAACTGCGAAAACTCTTGAGCACTCGGATTGTTCTTTATTCTTAATTGTCGGATGTTCGTCGGAAAAGAAGTGTATTGGGAAAACTCGTCCGGGCGCCGACCGTGGGCAGTGCCACTGAATACCAAATGAGAGCTCATTTCCCTGCGTTGTTTTTATCGGACGCCGCGACGGTTTGTTCCGATACAATAATAATTATCACCGTAATACTTCGTGCGGAATGATTGCCAATAACAGACAAACGGAAATGCTCCGACCGAGAACCGCGTGGTGTACGTACGCCACAGTATATTTCATAATCCGAACGAGAATGTTTTTCAATTTTCTGAGTAGTTTTAATAATATTATTATTATAATATATTAGTACAATATTATAGGATAATATAATAATTAATAACGTACTTCAAAATAACATAATCCGTATATTTATAATATTATTACACTCGGTCAGTGGTGGTCAAACGGATAATATATATCCTCCATGACTTTTTTATAAATATTTATTAAAACGTATATGTATATAATAGGTATACAACGGTGTACATAAATTATATTTCCAACAACCGAATTGTAGGTGTGATAAAAAATCAGCCACATATCCACCATGGCGCCATACCCCCATATAACGAAATCAGTTGACCACCACTGTACTCTGCTATACTTACACCGTAGAAACGTAAATGGATAACCAAACAAAATTCCAAAAAAATTAATTCTTAAGATCGATTTTAATATTTAGGATATATAACAGTTAAACATCGTAAAATTAATCCTGCAATATTATTTTATTTACATTATTACCACAAAATACTTCTATTCTGTGATATTGCTGAGTAGGTATACGTTTTGATACCTCATTGCACTTCAGTAGGTACTTATACTGTATTATGACAATTACGATGTCATAATAATTAGCCACATCGGTTTAGATAATGAACCCCATTTACGTACTATAAAGTATATCTGACATTTGACAGTGGTTGACATGGAGAGTCAGTACGAGTTTACATCTATATCGTCATAGGCACGCAAAACAAAATGAGAAAATTCAGAGAAAACTTGTCACAGCAATTTTATTATTATTTTTTTTTTTTTTTTACTCAAACCTTTCCATGATTTCAAGTCCTCGTAAATAAAAACTCGTTCTTCTAGTACGTACGCATAAGGGAATCTTTGTACGTTCATTAAATTAATGTTATTAAATATGCGAAGATTTAAATCCGCGAACGTAAAGATTAAAAAAAAAAAATGTATATACATACATAGCATATTATATGCCCGTCGAGTTTCGTTTTAATAAAATAATAGTTGTGACCCGTGCAGAAATAATTATACGACCGCTTTTAGATTTAGTGCGATTAAAAATATATATATATAATATTAATAATAAAAACCAAAAAAACCTCGGACTTCCATATTTTACACTGCGTATTACACATTCCCACTAGCGGACCCTTATACCAGATTTAATACCTCTCTCAGACCTCTGCTGTGCCCCGCAGTTAAAAATAATATTATTAAACAATGATTAAATTATAAAACCGTCCAGTAATCGACCACTCCGTGCAATATGATGCCACTAAATATTTATTTTTTCTTTCTGTGTTCTAACGCGTAAAAAATAATGTGAAAATTTTATTTTAAAAAAAAAAAACACACACACACAATACGTTTGATTATAATATTATTTTCCGGGTCTAGGGATGATTTAAATACAATTTACTTTAATATTTTACTTAAATAATTGTGAAAAAAAATCAACGACAACAACTCAGAACTCGAAGCCTTTCAAAAGTGTTAGCAGATGATTGAATTCGGTGAAAGTAAACAAAAACCATTATCTTTAAACTTAATCTAAAACTTCCTGATCATACATGATGTTCTTTTTAAGCACACTACATCAATATACAATTTCAAGATCGTGTTTAGATTTAGCAGAATTTTGTTTGACGTAAAGAATTTTTTTAGTTCCCCATCTACGATCACAACCCATATATTATATGAACACATGAGGTTAAGACAAATTATAGTTTATGAGTATAAGTGTGTGTTCAAGTCTGAAGTTAAAAGCTTAAAGTTTTGAAAACATTTTTATAATAGTTTTATTATACTACCTAGTCCCAAAAACCTAACTTTTTTTATATAATCAAGAAACTATATTATAGTTATAAATAACTTTTATAACATTTGATTTACACTCCCACGTGGCTGCAGTATTGGTAAAATGTGACAACCCCGTCGTTGATATGCAAACAAATTTTTACCTAATTCTTTTTTTTTTGTTTATTATAAAACCGAATGAAAATTTAAAAATAATAAACATCCATTTTAGCTACACACTATACTGTAATAAATTTCAATTAGTTTCACTAAAAATAAAAATCTGAATACATTACACTCGTGGAGCAAATTACAACTGTTATACATTAATTTATGGTCGACCATTTTGACAGATATATATTGCAATTAAAATATTTTGAAAACCATGAAGAAACGTTAAACCATCGTATAGCCTAGAAAATATAGATTTTAATATACATGGGCCAAAACTGTTGAACGAAAAGATTAGGATCAATTTATTAATATTTTTTTTTGAGTTTTGTATAAATAATTATATTAGAATATTTTAAAAATATACATTTTCATATTATATTAATAATTATTAACCTTGTTTTGTAAGATTTTAAAATTAATAAATAATACTTCACTATCAAATCGGTTGAGAACACATTTTTCTCAGAAGGTCAATAATAATTACATTTGCATGAGTACTGAAACATAATATTAATCGACCTAAAAAATATATAATTAAAGATATTTAAAATATTTATATAGGTATATTAATATAAAATCAATAACTTAACGGTTAACTCAAGACATAGTTTTATTGATATAATTAATTTGCAGTTCAAACATTTAATTGGAATATTTTGTATTTGACGATAAACAAAATTTTATAATAATAAAATAAATGTCGGAGGAGTTCGAATTAAGTATGAATATGATATTAATTAATAATTATATTTAATATTTGTTGCTTCACAGAGTGTGTTTTGTTTTCATTTTTTACAGTTATAACCACACCGGAAATGCACCGTTCAAATATTTTTTTCTTTTACTCTATGCACATTACAGATGTGTATCACACAGTGTGTAACCGGAAATTTGTATCTCGCACAAAATACAT
This sequence comes from Macrosiphum euphorbiae, assembly GCA_949089665.1. Classification (NCBI taxonomy): domain Eukaryota; kingdom Metazoa; phylum Arthropoda; class Insecta; order Hemiptera; family Aphididae; genus Macrosiphum; species Macrosiphum euphorbiae. The sequence goes on from CARXXK010000001.1 coordinate 130,149,729, forward strand.
TTACCATGTATGCGGTTTTAATTACAGTTTATTTTGCCAAATTGTGTTCTTTTATAACTTTAAATTTAAAAAAGTTTAAATTATAAGTTTACCCGGAAATAGTTCGTGCATAATTTGATGAAATTTTTCTGAAATATAATGTGTTGTCTTATACGCTGATCACTTCAGGAGCGCATGAATAAATGAACAAATAATACTATAAGCACTTTTATTGAACATGGACCTCCAGTGGTAATTTCGCCATAAAAAAAAATTCAAAACTTAAATATTTTTGACATATTATCACATTTTTATTTACCACAACAAGTAAATTGTCTGAAGAATAAGTATTATCTTTAAAGTAGTTACCTAATTACCTTGAAGGAGCCAAATTGATTTGTTTTATTGGTTAAATGTGTATTAATATTACTGCGACCGCTATTTGATATATCGACTTCTCATTTACATATTTCAGAATAAACAATGCTAGCTGAACTTGAAGTTGACTTCATAAACGGAAATTCTTTTTGTATATCACTATTAAAATTTAGGACAATAGCACATGTCTTCAAGTACTGCACTTGAGGAATAAGCAAGTCTGGTCACCATAACTATAATATAATAACAACCGTCTGAAAACCAATATAATCTAGTACCTAGGTACCTATTTTATCACTGACTAAATGTATTTCAGTGCGAATCGACTACCTATTATATACTATATATTATCGAGTATATTCTGGTGGTACGACTTTGGTGGTTTCTGTTTACTACCCGACACTTTATTTGCAAACATGTAACGTTTACCCAACTAACGATTTTAAAATGAAATATGTGTAAGGGCGAACGGCAAATCCAAATTTTGCGGATTCAGCGTACGACCGGAGTGGCGTACTGGAACTCGAAAATGGTAATATCTTCGGGAATATCGGAAAGTTACCAATCCCTCGACCTCAAAATGCGTGCGGCCGAATTCTCATTAAAGCTTTTGTGGCATACGCAGCCGTTTTAAAACAGTCGTTACGCGTTTCCATGTACGTGTATTTATATAATGGCCGACCACCCCGAGGTATTTGTATATATTATAATATAGACCCTCGCAGAACATCATTGGTAAAAAGTTAGAACTTTGTCTTTGTGTATGGCAATGGTAGGTAGGTACTTAAATATAATATAGTGATACCGCGCGTGATCGATAATAAATAATAATAATAATTAATAATTAGCTTTTATATCGCTGTTGTTATTAAGAGGTAGGTATCGCATTGTTATTGATTTCAATAGAGTTACTTACACTCATTATATTATTATCGTGGCGTAGTATAACACCGAAAAGTTTTAGTTTTCAAAAGTATATCGAGTGATTTTATATTTTTAAAGTCGCAAATTGCGTTTTACTTTTCTCGAAGAATTTTTGAGGTAAAAAACTATTGATTTTTAATTTATAATAAAAAATAAAAAACGGTAGAAGACAAAATATAACACGATACATATATATATATTATATATTGTATACGCAACTGCTCTATAATTATTATTACGACGTTGTAATTATAATATAAAGAAAAATAATAATTGTTATTAAATTAAATTATTTAAGGGACCGTTATTTTTTTTAAAAAAAAAGCAAAATGTATGGAGGTATTGTATCAAAATACGCTATTTTTAATTTGTTTTAAATGAACGATACAATTATAATATGGAATAATAATAACTTTTAAAACACGATATACGAATTTATGTGGTTCGTGGTAACGCTTATTTTAAAACAAGTAAATTGTTATAATGAAAACTGTGATAATATTATACATTTAAAAATGAAAATAAATCTTTATTTTACATATTCAATTATAAGTCTTACTCTACGTCATACTACGGGTCTGCTTCACCCGCAATAAAAACCGCAACATACTTTTGTCTTACCTATTCAATCGAATGAGTCTTGAATTGCAAATTATTGTCGCATTGTATCGTCACTACGGTGTGTATTGTATAAAATAATTTTAAAACAATTAGCTTTTACTTACAGTTTTTTTTTTTATTATTATTTAGTAACGTAACACAAATGAGCAACAATATACCAACTGTTAAAAACCACCGCTCAAAATTAACAGATTTTTTTTTAATTTAAAAACTAATAAGTTTGCCCCGAATTGAATACCAAAATGTTTTATTGTTCATTAAATCCCATATTATTCCTACTGCATAACTGCATGAATATTTTTAATGTTTTGATTTTTTTTTTCATTTATTTGCGGTGTTTGTACCTAAAACTTTTAACCATAAACTCTAAAAATGTACTAGGAATGTGATATTGAAATAAATTACTTCAAAATATAGAAATGTCTAACTAAAATCATGAATGTTATGAACATTTCGGTATTTTTTTATTTGTTTTTTCGTTATTTTGTATCGTTTCACATAACATAAAAATATGGTATTATATCCATCCTTCGCAATTTCGTCTGCAGTATTATGCCATGTTGTCATAATGTAAATAATACAAATACATATATCATAGCTAATGGTTTAATCTCCAATGTTTTTTACGTTACTTAAAACAGCGTTATATAATTTATCACGGTCTTCGCGGATTATTTTAAATCTCGATACATTCAAATTCAAATTATATTATTTTAATATTCAAAGAGGTATAAATTAAAAGGTTATTACTGTCAGCTATATTTTGGTACCTATATAATTGATTGATAGTGTTAATTACGTAATGAAAAACACATTCATAACGACTACACAATGATATAGGTAGGTTAGGTACTTGTAAGGTATACGGTAAAAAGTATAAAAAAAATGTTTAATGTGACAGTGTTTTTTTTAATACCTAATTAATATTGTTCCATCTTTCGAATTTATTTACAGTCCGAATTTTTTTAATAGCATTATATTAATATATACCTACCAAAATAATTAAAATATTAGTCATTATCTAAATTCATGTTTCAAAGTGGATAATTAAAAAAAAAATAAAACGAAAACTTTATACAGATGTCTTGTGGTTCGAACCGAATATTAATTATAATAGTATGTTCTGTTTAATTTGGTTATCAAATCCGAACAACAATAGTTCAAAATTAATAATTTAAAATGTTTTCACAAAATTGTTCTCCTGACGTTAATAATAACGCGTAAAACCCTAAAACCCTCATGCGCGTTCCTATGCTCAATTATACTTGTATTAACTTCAGAAAATAAAATAATACACACACACACTGCGTTCGTCTAAAATGGGATTTAACTCGGATTTCTTGTTAGCGTAACCCTGCATTTAACAACGTTCAATAAATGTATTCATTTCTGTCATTTGTACAAATAGACACTGTTTATTTTAGAGAAACGTTTGTTTACTACATACTATTGTTGCACTGTGAAACTATGGTACGTTCGTCAAGTGCGATGATGTACTAGTCATGGACAAAAACGAGAATTTCGATCTCCACATTTTCCTACAACTGTCTACAATTACCAAACGAGAAAAGCGCGAGAAGACTCGAGGTTGCATATTATTCTCCTCCACTCGACGACTGTAATAATTATAATACCTACGCTTTTGCACCAATACAACTTATCTCGATTCTTATTCAATTATTCCAAGTGACGAGTTTACGTTTTTTTTTTTCAAAAATAACTGTGGTTATTGGTCGCTCACGTTCGTGTTATTCGTGATTATTGAAGTATTGAAGAGTTCTCGAGCGTTCACCATGCAATTGCTATAGTTATATAAAATAACACTTTTACAAATTTAATGAGGATATTGGCTAGACTAGGGGAATCATTGTAATTCGATACTATATTATCGTCTATATCCATTGATTACTTACTAATTTGCTAGTAAACGTTTGATCTTGGTACTATAATACAATCATTTTTTTAACTAATTTAATATTTAAACATTTAAAGATTCCGCACTTCAGAATTAAACTTGACTTATGCTTCGTATTTCAAGAAATATAACAATTCACGATGTTGCACGATAATATTATTGGTACAGGTACTCATTAAGTTTCCATCAAAATCACAAAATAGAGTTAAATTCATTACGATAAATTTTACCCATGCTGTATAATGGTTATACCTACATAGTTTTTGTGTGTTGACATTAAACAAACAAAGTTAAAGTGGATATATTTTTACTGTCTTAGGGTCATAATATTTAATATTGTTCATCTAAAGTCAATTCATGGTTCATAGACTGTTGGACAAATATTTTAAGCACATAGGTATCACAAGCTTACTTACATTTGTTGCGGAGTGGACTGTAACTTTCCGATACTGGTTACTTCGGATACTCAGCTGGTTGATTAGGGTATTATTTTCAATTAATAACTTATACGCAATTGAGCAAATAGAATATTAAATTATTTTATTTTCACTATAATACGGAGCCGACATGTCCCGTTCGCTCTTTTTCGACGACTGCTAAATTAATACCATACAAAATTGATCGAGGGCAAACCCGTCGGCCTCACTAGCCGATAACAATATTATCATTCCGATTATTATAGATATTCGATAGTCGATAACATTTCAACCGATACGTGACATGCCGCCCGCCTTGAAATATTTTTCAAACAACAATAATTATAATACATGAGTACAGGACTAATATCATAACATAATAATGTAACATAATGAATAATAATAGGTATCAAAAAAAAAAAATTCTATTGCTGTTACATATTAATAATAATACGAATAAAAATCATACAAATAATTCATAGGTATCAAAAAAAAAAATTTTTTACAAGAATTAATTTATTTTGGCCTTTGATTTAACCATCATTGCCTTCGAATGGTAGTGGACACAGCTTACGCACTGCCCTGGTTAACTCGCCATCAACCGTTTTTACTACCGCGGTACGAATGATGTTGTCACTTCCCCGTGTCACCTCTCTCACTCGTCCGATTTTCCACCGTAAGGGTGGCAGATTATCTTCACTAATTAAAACTACACTGCCGATATCCACTTTGGGTCCCTTTTCACTAGCCCATCTTGACCTCTCTTGCAATTGATGCAAATACTCTCGACTCCAACGCTTCCACAAAATTTGTGAGAATTGTTGAACGCGACGCCAACGGTCTAACCGGTTTACCTGAGTATTTGTTTCATCCCGCTCCGGTATAGACATTAGGGAGTCTCCGATTAGGAAATGAGCTGGAGTGATGTATAATAAATCGGAAGGATCCGAGGACAAAGCCGTTAAAGGCCGAGAATTTAAACACGCTTCTACCCTAGTGAGTATAGTACATAACTCTTCGTACGTTAAATATGATTCGCATAGTACACTTCGTAATAATGATTTCATCGACTTAACCGCTGCCTCCCATAATCCCCCAAAATGAGGCGACCTGGGGGGAATAAACTTCCATTGTACTCCTATTGTAGCCAGACCAGATTGAACGATCTCTTGATGCTTTTGATCTCGGAAAAGTTGATATACTTCTTTTAAATGCCTGTTTGCTCCTACGAAGTTGGTAGCATTGTCGGAATAAATCATAGCACATTTACCCCTGCGATCAAAAAATCGGTTCAACGCATTTAAAAATGACTTTGTGCTCAAATCTATAACGACCTCAATATGCACCGCCTTAGTAGCAAAACATACAAATATACAAACATACCCTTTTGTCGCGGGTGCATTTCGCCTTAAACTCTGTTTTACCATTATAGGCCCCGCGAAATCGACACCGCAGATTTGAAATGCACGAGATTGGATTTCTACACGCTCTCTAGGTAAATTACCCATGATTGGTTGTACCACGGTAGGCTTCATTCGAAAACATTTCACACAACGGTACACGGTCTTTCGAGCTATATTCCGGGCATTAAGTGGCCAATATTGCAGCCGGATCGACGCTAACATTGCTTGTGGACCCCCGTGTAATAACTGTTCATGCTCCCGTTGAAACAACAAATTTGTATACGCGGACTCTTTTGGTAATAATATGGGGTGCTTTTGAAAAATGCCTAATGATAACGCATTTTTTAGCCGCCCGCCCACACGGATTAATCCCTCTTCGTCGAGAAACGGTCTCAATCTGAATAACTTGCTTTTCGACGATACCTGACCATTTTCCGAATTTAATTCATTTAACTCCTTTTCAAAATGGTCCTTTTGTACTTTAATTAAAAGTCGCAAATTTGCATTATGTAAATCAGTTGTTGTTAAAACTCCGCACTCTGATATTTTTGGTTCTTTTATTTTATTATAAAAACGCACGCAATAGGCGGTAATTCGTATTATTTTATTCAACGACGAATACTTGTCAAATATAGAAAATGTATCCGTGGTAATACCGGAAAATTCTATAACGTTTTGTTTTTCAGGAATATTTTTACCATTTAATTGATGGTGTAAAACCTCATTTTTTGCCGGCCAATCCTCTTTATTTAAACACAACCACTTCGGGCCATACCACCATAATTCCATAGCCGCAATTTGTGACGCATCACACCCGCGCGATATTAAGTCAGCTGGATTGTCGTGTGTACTAATGTGGGACCACTCACTAGTGCAGGATAAATCCTGAATCTCTCCAACCCTGTGGGCAACAAATGTTTTCCACCTGGTGGACGGTGACGAGATCCAAGCAAGAGTAATAGTAGAATCCGACCAAAAATATTTTCTCTCTATTTCTAGTCGTAATTTTGGAATTACACGATGCTGCATACGCGCCAATAGTAACGCAGCACATAGTTCTAGTCTCGGTAATGATATCGTTTTTAACGGTGCGACCTTAGATTTGGCGCATATAAGTCTCACTGTATGTGTACCTACTTCGTCCGTACTACGTAAATACAAACATGCGCCATAAGCTTTTGTCGATGCATCAGCAAATCCATGAATTTGGATATTTATGATTTTATGTTTACTAATAATCATACGCGGAATTACTAGTTTATTTAGTCGCGGTAAACATTTTTTGTATTGTAGCCATTCGTCGGATACGTCTTTCGGTAATTGTTCGTCCCAGTTTACACGTAACTGCCATAAATTTTGCATAAATAATTTAGCTACTACTACCACTGGACCTACTAAACCGAGGGGGTCGAATATTGTAGCTATTTCGGACAGTATTTTTCGTTTGTTAATAATTTCCGTATTTTCAACGTATTCGCTTACTTTATACCGTAATACGTCGTCGCTCGGTTCCCAGAATAGGCCTAGTATTTTTGTTATCGCACAATCGAAAACACGCACGTCGTTACCCGCACCTTTGTCACCGACCGACATATTACTATTTATAATACTAGGGTCATTGGACGACCACTTCCGTAGCTCGAAACCCGCTTGCCCTAATATTGACAGTACTTCATGTTTTAACCTTATAGCTTCTTCTTTTGTTAACGCGCCACTCAAATAGTCATCCATATAAAAATCACTTTTTATGGATTCACGTGCACGTAGGTAATCGTTTCCTGTCTCAGCCAATTTTTCTAAACAAGCTGTTGCTATGAAAGCTGCAGGTACTGTACCGTAAGTTAATGTGGTAAGACGATAAACTTGTATTGGCATTTTTGGATCGGCTCGCCACAATATCCGCTGATAGTTACAATCTTCGTTAGCTACTTTAATTTGTCGGTACATTTTTGTAATGTCAGCTGATAAGACATAATTATAGGTACGGAAACGCGCTAGTATGTATAATAGTTCGTCCTGCAAAACGGGCCCTTTTAATAATAAATCGTTCAAGCTGTTGCCAGATTCTGTCTTACAGGACGCGTCAAACACCACCCTCACCTTGGTCGTCGTACTATTTTCATTTATAACCGCGTGATGTGGCAAATAGCAACTCTTTTTATTTTCCTCGTCCTCTTTTTCAATTACCCGTTCCATATGGCCTAACGCTTCATATTCGTGCATAAATTGCGTATATGCTTCGCGTAGAGGTATATTATTTCGGAGTCTATTCTCGGTCGCCGCCCATCGCCGCCTTGCGATCTGATACGATTTTCCTAATGCGGACGCGTTATTTGTATTTTTAAACGGCAAACGGATAATAAAACGTCCGGTTTTGTCCCGTTGGACTGTTTTGTCAAAATGACTCCTACACATTTTTTCTTCTAATGTTAAAGGTGGGTCCGTCTCCAATTTTTCTATACGCCAAAACTTTGATACCAAATTTTCAAAATGCGCGTCATTTTCCACACACGCTGTCGTGTGTGTTACGCTACTTACGTTCTTGGTATCCTTACAGCTCTTTCTTAAGACCGGTCCAGCTACCACCCAGCCGAAACGTGTTTCCTGAAATATCGGTCCGGCCACGTGCTGTTTAATTTGGCCGGCACATATTATTTCGAAGAAATGTTTGTTCCCTAGTAACAAATCTATTTTTTGCGGACGTCTAAATAACGGGTCCGCGAGATTTATATCATTGGGAGCTACGCAATTTTCAACCTCATTATTAGGCATACAATGTGTGATCTTTTGTACCACTAGGCAGGTCAATATTAAATTGAAACTATTATATCGCGATGTAATTGAAACATTTACAGCCCGCGTAACAGGTTGTGTTATCCCACCGATACCCATTACTGTGTGCTGCACTTGATACCTTTTTAATCTTATATTTTGAACCATATTTTCGGTAATTAAATTACACTGTGAGCCGGAATCTAACAATATACGGCATTCGACGTTTTCACCGCTAGCATTGTGTATATGCACCACCGCTGTTGATAATAATACCTGTTCGTCATTTTGTACCAGCGTATGCGCACTTATTGATGACGATGCCGCCGACGTGCTCTCTTCTGCATTTTCAGTTGAATTTTTGCTACCTTGTTCTGCATTTTTAATTTGCGCTAAATGCAACAATGTATTATGCGGCTTCGAACACTTGAAGCAATATTTCGCAAAGCACTTTTTATTTTCGTGCTGACGTAAACAAATCTTACATAATTTTAATTCAGTTACTTTATTTATTCTCTCTTTTATCGGTAAAGCAATTAACGTTGGACATTTATAGATAGTGTGCGGCAACTGACACACGTAACACTTTAAACCCGCACTTATCATTAAAGACGAAAATTGATTATTATATTTGTTCGATTTGCCTTGCCCTGTCGATCCGTTACTAATAGCACCTCGCGTACTACTATGTACGTTTTTCGCTGATTCGATGGCTTCTAATATTTTAAATCGATTTTCCAGAAATTGCATTATCTCTGAAACTTCAGCAATCCTGTTTTTAGGGCTGCCCGCCTCCCACTCTTGTAACGTTTTTTTGTCTAATTTGGTACTAATTAAGTGCATTAATAACGGCCCCCAACTTTCCGGTTCTTGCTCTAACGCCTCTAGAGCTCGCATGTGACCTGACAACGCATCGAAAAAATACCTAAGTTTTATTGCCGAGTCACTCTGCAGCGCATCCAAATCAAATATTGCCCGCACATGAGCTTGAATTCGCACTTTTTTATTATTATACCTAGCACACAGAATGCTCCACGCTTTTTCATAATTATTTGCTGTGGTCTCCAAACTTCTTATCGAGTTCAACGCCTCGCCTGATAGCGCTTCGCGCAAATGAAAAAACTTCGATACGGGCAATAGGTCCGGGTGTGTATGTACCAATGCCGTAAATGTATCATAAAACGACGCCCATTCTAAATAATCCCCATTAAAAACAGGTACTTTTAATGCTGCTAATTTCACTTGAGGCGCCATACTGTTTCTCCCTGTACTTCTTTCGCTCGCTATCGCCATACTTCCTCGTTCAGAGGTAGTCTCTTTTACCATTCCTAGTGATACAATTTTATTTGCTTCTACTATAGCCTTAAAGTATAGATCTTCGAACTCCTTACGATACGCCGTGCTTTCGTTTAAATTCTCCGTCAATTCAAGTGCCGTTTGAATTTGGTCAAATTCATGCCAAACTTCTTCGATTTTTTCCCTTCTTAATGATACTTGATTTGGATCCAATTCTTCACTTTGTAGGTAAGTCAAGAATCTCGTAACCGTGCCTTTTAATTGGCCGCGTCTTATCGTGAGATTTCTCTCGTCAGCCGCCATATCAATTATTCTCGCGTTACTATTTCGGCTGAATATAATATATATTATATCTCACTTATTACGTTAAACCTGTTGGCTGTTATCTGCGTTTATTCGACCTGCTTCACATACTACGTACAAGTTTTTTTTTTTTTTTTTTTTACTCACTAGGGGAAACCCAAGGAAATTTTACACAGGAATTATTTTTAATCAGAGACTCTTACCTTTATGCCAGACGTTGTAAGACAATTTTTCTCGAGAGGCCCAGCTATTGCTCGGGAAATTCGATCGTCGCTGAGGTTATTGATTTGCCCCTTTTTCGCCATACACCATATAAGCTGTAGTACTGTACTTGCCAGCTGCCTGCACGCCCCTATGGATGTATTGTATATTGTTTTCTTGATTTTCGAAATATACGAATATCCGATCTATTTTGATCGCAAAAGCCACGTAACAATTTTACCACGCATATGCGACGCACAATTTTATTTAATCCGCAGTTACTTTGTAACTTTAACTCTCGCACTATACTCGATTAACGCCTCAATACGAATTACGCTTTCCTAATCAACACTGAATATCCGGGTCGATGGACCAAATGTTGCGGAGTGGACTGTAACTTTCCGATACTGGTTACTTCGGATACTCAGCTGGTTGATTAGGGTATTATTTTCAATTAATAACTTATACGCAATTGAGCAAATAGAATATTAAATTATTTTATTTTCACTATAATACGGAGCCGACATGTCCCGTTCGCTCTTTTTCGACGACTGCTAAATTAATACCATACAAAATTGATCGAGGGCAAACCCGTCGGCCTCACTAGCCGATAACAATATTATCATTCCGATTATTATAGATATTCGATAGTCGATAACATTTCAACCGATACGTGACAACATTACTAAACACGGTTTATACTTGAGTTTTTGGTAGTCACAGTAGAGATTTTTTGATGACATCAAATACCATTTTGGATGATATCTATAGGATATATTTTAAACACAAAAATTTCCAAAGTTGTCAATAAAATAATTTATTATAAAGTTATTAATTACTTAATAATTTATATTAATTATAAGTTATAAATAATAACTAATTAGTATATTAGTATATAACCTATAGCCCATACAATATGAATTAAGACAGTCATACAATTATAATAGGCACTAAAATAGTTTAAAAACAACGGACTTAAGTGTATTGTGAAATATGTAGGTAAGCTGTTATTATTGTTATTGTTATATATTTTATAAATGTCAAAAATATGTAATTTTTATTAGCAATAAGCTTATATGACAATTTCAGGGAAACTTTAATTAATAATAAATAAAAAAAAGTACGATAAAAGGGAAAACATTATGAAAAATATTATATTATAACATTAATTTTTTTTTTTGCTTTATGAAACGTACCTATTTTGTACACGAGTAGTGGACAAACATTTTATGGTGTACACAATCTGTCATCTATACCACATCAATCCGCTCATACAAACTGTAAATACTATTATAACTAATTAACTACTCGTTTGAAACAGGACATTTCAAAATTCCCATGAAAAATATTCAGCTTCGAGATATGCAATAAATTTAAAATGCTGTCATTCGACAGATTAGAAATTTGAAAAATGATTACTTACCTGCGATAAAAAAACATTGAAACATGATTTTCTTCAAAGATGTTTTATAATGAATTAAAATTACTTATGTGAATAAAAAAAAAAAAAAAATGTTTTTTCAAAATCATTAATACTTTTCAAGACGATGTTTGCTTACAGCAAAAATAATCACCCAGTGTCTATATAATAAAAAGTAGGCATGCATTTTACACGTAATAATTTGTTAAGTATTATCACCACGCATGAGATTTGCAATATTTCAGATATTATTTTGTCAAAAATAATTTGTCATTGCTTTAATATTATATCACTTTTCTACTGTTCTACTTAATGTTTTGTATGATGTTATAGAAAAGTGATCCTCGTAAAACAATACATCAGAGTAACTCGAGTTTCATCCAAACTTTTATTTTCTTACGGCGAACATTATTATACGGTATTACAAATACAACTCATGTATTATGCGTTTGTTTTAATTTTATTTGCCTCGAGGTTGTAATAAAAATGATTGAACGCTGATACAAGGTTTTGTGGTTCAACAAATTATTAACAGTTTATTGAAATATATTGTGTTATTTATTTGTACAATATTTTCTTTTTGTTTTTTTTATTCAAATCGTTTAACACGATGTACATTTAAAAATACATGTAACAAGGAATAATGTTTCTATAATTTTATTATATTCGGACTCACGGTTTGTTTGAATGTTACTTAATGTGATAGTAGTTGGCTGGTTGCAATATACGGTGTCCGGTCTGTTCACGGCGACGAGTCTGTAGGTACTATTGACGATGGTGAACTGTGTATCGGCGGCGTTTCGACAGCGGTGACACTTATGCGGGTATCCAAATAGGTGTGCGGCGGCCACGTTATTTAATGCTGCGATTTCGTGTTGGTACCTACTTACGACGGTGCGTAATATTATATAATGATCGTTAATCTGATACAGCGGTATTCAATACAGACGGCAACGTTTTGGCGGCGACGGTCTCGTATAACGGCGGTATCTTAATATTTGTAATTGTACTGTGTGGGTGTGTGGATACTAGGTCGGGCGGCGGCGGCGATGGCTCGGCGTCCACGACGGTAACGGCGATTTACGGGGGGGTACTCACAGTTGCACTGTGTGGACCTATTAATTTAGGCCCCAGGTACAAGTGTGGGTGTGCGGATACTAGGTCGGGCGGCGGCGGCGATGGCTCGGCGTCCACGACGGTAACGGCGATTTACGGGGGGATACTCACAGTTGCACTGTGTGGACCTATTAATTTAGGCCCCAGGTACAAGTGTGGGTGTGCGGATACTAGGTCGGGCGGCGGCGGCGATGGCTCGGCGTCCACGACGGTAACGGCGATTTACGGGGGGATACTCACAGTTGCACTGTGTGGACCTATTAATTTAGGCCCCAGGTACAAGTGTGGGTGTGCGGATACTAGGTCGGGCGGCGGCGGCGATGGCTCGGCGTCCACGACGGTAACGGCGATTTACGGGGGGATACTCACAGTTGCACTGTGTGGACCTATTAATTTAGGCCCCAGGTACAAGTGTGGGTGTGCGGATACTAGGTCGGGCGGCGGCGGCGATGGCTCGGCGTCCACGACGGTAACGGCGATTTACGGGGGGGAAACTAACGACGAGTCTATTCTGTATGCTGTTTGGACCTGAAGAGGCCCCAGATACAGAAGAGAGTTTTAACGGTACACTATGACGGACGGGACAACGGCGGACTATAGTGTCGTAAAGGCGAAGCGAAACTCGATACCCGTTTGCGCTGTTTGTACCCAAGGTGGGCACCAGACACAACGACGGGTAGACGGCGGCGGTATAATGCTGTTTGAACTCGAGATGAGCTCCAGACACAATACGAAAAGCGTATGCGGTCGGACGGATGACTGTTGTTTTTGGTGACTTCACCGGGGTCTATTTACTACATACCCTGGTGACTGCTGCATGGTATATTGTTGACTTACTCATACAACCTCATGGTGGTATTTGTCGGTAGGTTTTGATTTTTATGGTATCGTTCGGGCTGTGCTCGACTCCTACCATGTGACGGTACATGTTATACTACTTACATTGGTGTTAGTTAGTAGTTTTAAAGGTTTAAATGTCGCTGGTACGCACCGTACTAAAAGGACTGCGCGTACCGCGACATCTAGTGCGTTTTTCAGGCATGCAGTTTTGAACAGAATACTACATTTTAGTTCTTACTTTGTCGACGGGTAGCGCGTCGTTCATGAATATCATGATATGGACGGTTCTGTCTCGTTACATAGTCCCCTTTTTTATTTATTAATTTTGAGAGGAAATGTAGAAATTTATGAATAAAAACTTTTATTTTGTAAAGAGACAGAGGTGATTTTTTCTTAAATTTTGATTGAATAAAACCAGGTTTATTAGTGGCTGATGATGACGCTCCATTGCCAGGACGACGTTGCCGTCGTATTTCTTGTCGCGCTAATCGGTACTGTTCACGCTTCAGTTTCTTGTTACTTATTTTGGTGACATGTTCGACGGGCGGAGTTTCGATTGACGAGAGAGATGTGGTTGTGGATAGAACGTCTAACGTAGTTGGTATAGCACGGACGGTGCTTGGCATTGTGAACGTAGGTGTTAGTGAATACCTCGTCAGTTTAGCAGCACTTTCCCGTTCATATCGTGCTTGTTCCTTTTTTTGTTCGACGGGTGATTTGATTGCTGCCATTTGCTGTATGGAAGCTTGATATTCGCTGTCCAGAGTTAAATACTCACTGCCAAATAACTCGAGGAATTCTTCATCAGTATAGTCTTCGGACAGGAGCTGGAATGTGTTAGCGCTCATGATTTCTCCGGCTGGTGATGGGCCTAATTGGAAAAGTCATGGTCACCACAAATACTTAATTTTATTTAATTAGGAAAAGAGAGGAATGGATCGCAGGATTTTCCTGGATCAGGAGGGAAACACAAGTCTTCGTCTTTCCTTGGCAATGAGTGATACGGTTTGATGTTTTTGACGTTGTATCGCATTGTTTGTCCCCTTGAATCTTCTACGAGTACTGTATTGTTGTCCCTTATCTGTACCAGGGTGTAGGGTCCCCGGTATAGTAAGAAGAATTTATGAATTTCATTATCTTCACCTGATGATAATTTGTGTTCTTTGACTAGCACTTGCTGGCCAACTTGGTATTGGATGAACTTCTTTGCCTGATCTTTGACGCGGTTCCTTGCGTCGGCTCTAGTTCTTAATTTTTTCCTGACTACTTCAATGATTCCTTCGTGATTGATTTCTTCTTCATGGTCCGGAAACAATATTTGTGGAGCTATTGTTGTGTTAGGTTCCTCACCGTATAACACTTGGTGTGGCGTATATCCGGTGGAATCGTGATGTGAATGGTTGATCCAATACTCGATATTTGATAACCATTTTACCCAATTGGTATGCTTTGAATGACAATAGGTGCGTAGCATCCGACCTATTTCGCGATTCGCACGTTCTACCGGGTTGCTTTCTGGATGGTAGGTCGTGGTATGTAGAATTCGGATTCCCAGAGCGGTCAGTTGCTTGAACCATTGTTTGCTGTGGAATTGGGTTCCGTTATCTGTGAGTAGTTGATCGATTGGTCCTATCTTGGGTATATACTCGTGGACGATTTTCCTCAAGATAGTATCGGCGTTGGCTTTTTTGATTGGGTACAACTGTATGAACTTGGAAAATACATCTAGCACGGCAAGTATGTATTTTGCACCTCGCTGTCCCCTTGGTAGTGGTCCCATGAGGTCCAAGGATACTAGCTGCAGCGGTTTGTCCGGCAGTATGCTAATAGTTGGTCCCCTTGCCACTTGATTATCATATTTTGACTTTTGACATATATCGCATGTTTTGACTATTCGTTTAATAGTCCTATACATGTTGACCATTTTATACTGAAGTTTGAGGATTTGATAGACCTTGGATGTACCCATGTGTCCGTACCTCTCGTGTGTCTCTTGGACAATGGCTTGGTTCATCGACTGTGGTATCATTACTTGGTATCTACCATGTTTGTTTTTTGTAAAGAGCAGTTCTTTGAATATGAAGAAGTGTTGGTTTTTTTTGCTTGCTATTTGTAGGAAAATTTTCTTCAATTTCTCGTCCCCTTGTTGGAGTTCACGTAGACGGTCGAACTGTTCCATTAGTGTTGGGCTGTAGTCCATGAGGGTGAGTTTGTTTATAGTGATTTGCAGTTTGTTCCTCCCCAAGTGGTCATCTGGTTTTTGCGGGTATCTGGTGAGTGTATCTGCACCGATATTGTCTTTCCCTGGTATGTGTTCAATTATTAACTGGTATTCCTGCAACTTTATAGTCCACCTAGTTAATCGTGCGTTGAGCAGTTGACAACTATTTAAAAATGTCAGTGCCTGGTGATCAGTAAGTAGGTGCGTTTCATGGCCTAGGATGTAGTTTCTAAATTTTTTACATGCGAAGACGATGGCGAGTAATTCTAATTCAGTGGTGCCATAATTCCGTTCAGCCGTGTTCAGCGTGCGACTGATAAAACTGAGGGTTTGATGGTGTCCTTCTTCGGTTTTCTGAAATAGTTCGGCGCCGATGTAGGTGTTGGACGCGTCTGTACTGATGTAGAATTTTTTGTTAAAGTCTGGGTAGTGAACAATGATGTCTTCGAGAAATTGTGCTTTGATTTCTTCGAATGCTTGTTGTTGTGTAGTGCCCCATTGCCATGATGTTCCTTTTTTGATGAGCGCACTGAGTACTGATGTTTTTTCCGATAAGTCACGAATAAACTTTCGGTAGAAATTGATAAATCCAAGAAAAGCTTGTATTTGTTTCTTATTCTGTGGTGGTTGAAAATTTTGTATAGTTTGTATTTTTTCCGGATCCATGGTGATTCCTTTTTCTGATATCACGTGTCCGAGGAAAATGATTTTTTTGCGGAGGAAATGAGATTTTCGTATGTTGATTTTCACATTGTACTCGGTAAATTTGGTAAATATGGCTTCTAGGTGGTCCATATGTTCAATGAAACTGTTTGAGGTAATATGCAGATCATCGACGTAGATGGCTACAAATTTTAAAATGTCGGGTCCTAACACTTGATCGAGTATTTTTTGAAATTCAGCAACGGAATTTACAAGACCAAATGGTAAGACTTTATATTGGTAATTTCTGCCCTTATGAAGAAATGCAGTAATTTCACGGCATTCTTTCTTCAATGAATATTGCCAGTATCCGGCGGTGAGGTCGATAGAACTGAGGTACTTGACTCCCTTAAATTTGTTCATTATATCATCTATGTTCATGGGTCGCTCGCGGTCAGGTACGATGCGGGTATTGATTTTTCGGGCGTCAAGACATACTCGTACATCGCCATTTTTCTTTTCTACTCCGACCATAGGTGATGACCACGGCGAATTTGAGCGTTCGATGATATCCAAATCCAACATGCGTTGAATTTCTTGGTCTATTTTTATGGCTTTAGACACAGGAACTGGATAAGGTTTTTGATAGATGGGTGTGCCGGGGGTGACCCTGCTTTGACACTCTAAGTTTTTTATTTTTCCTGGACAGTCGGAAAATACCTGGTGATATTTTTCCATCAGTGTGTTGAATTTTTCTTGCTCGTCTTGACTAACGATAATTGAGTTGTCTTCATCATTTCGTTCTGATAGCGTAATTTCCCTTATGCTGACACTCTGTGATATTGGTTTGGGCATTTGTTTTGAAAATGGTACTGAGTAGATTATGTGACCTACTTCTAGTTGTACGGTATGACTGCTGAAGTTGATCTGGGCGTTGTGTTGGTTCAATATATCTGCTCCAATGATCCCTTTTTCATTCAGTCCTTCCACTTGAATAAAGTTAGCGTGTATTACCGCTTGGCTGAGTTGACATTTACAAAATATTTGTTTTGATATTTTGCATATCTGTTTTCCTATGGCATTACTGATTCTTATACCATTTATTGGAAGTTGTGGAATAGTGGGATCCTTTTTTATGATGGTGTCCACTATTTCCTTGGTCAATACGCTGATTGTGGCTCCGGTGTCTACTAATAGTTCCACCTCCTCACCTTCAATAACACATTTTATGTATGGGCTGTAAGATTCCTCCTTACTCTGTATTTTGTTGATTTGATGCGAAGTTTCGCTGACGTCATTGGTGGCACTGGACACGACTTGATTGATTTGTTGTCGGGTGTCACGTGGTTGTTGTGGTTGTTGTGATTGTTGTGATTGTTGTGATTGTTGTGGTTGTTGTGGATTTTCATCGCGATTGTTCCAACGGTTGTTTCGTGGCTGATTGTTGCCCCGCTGTTGTGGTCGGTGACTCCAGTCATTTTGTGGAACTCGGTGACTCCAGGTGTTGTTATTTTGATTGTTGTTGTTTTTCACAGTGTTATTTTCTGTTGTTGATGATGTCGGCTTATCCCGACGGCTTTCTTCAGTACCTAGTACCTTCATTGCATTTATTACTGATTTGTCTGGTAAAGATACTAGTATTGCTCGGAGATAACCAGGATAATGGTTGGCAATGTTACTTACAATCTCTTCCTCTGAAAGTTCAGGTACTTGCAAGTGACGTAACTTTGATGCCCACTGCGAGAAATGTTCCCGGTATGTGACATTGTCCGGTATCTGTGTGGTGTTGAGACAATTACTCCATGTTTGGATTTGTATTTGCCTTGACCAAAACTCGTCGATAAATGCATCTCGGAAATCTGCATAATCCCGTATTTGAAATTTGATTGTTGAGTACCAATTACTGGCTGCATTTTTCAAACAGTCGCGTATAATAATCAACCTTTCTTCTCGGTTCATTTGTTTCACTTTAAAATATTCTTCCAAATTTTGTAAAAACTCTATGGGGTGCGGGTCTTTACTGTTGGCGTGGAATGTCGGTTTTGATATTTCGATATTTGAATTTCTTCGATCGTCGTTGATTACCTGTGTACTTTGTTTTTGATCGATGAACATTTTTCTTAAGTTTTCTATGTTATTGAGATTTTGTTGTTCTAAATTTCGCATATCTCTGAAATGGTCTTCATTATTTTTTTCAATATCAGTTTTGTATTGTTCTTCAATATTATTACATTTTTCTTCGAGTTTATTAATTTTTTCTAATAACTGATTGACTAAATATTGACTGTTGTGTTCTACTTCGCGTTGGAAAGTTCGGAACGTTTCTTCGGTGATGTTTTTCCTCGGCGGCATTTTTTTTTTTTTTACAGATGTAGTTTTCTTCTCTTTTTACCGACGTAGAAAATTTTCACTTGTAAGTCTTGGGGTTCGAGGTAGAATTTTCTTCTTTATCGAGCCCCACGTTGGGCGCCATTGTAATAAAAATGATTGAACGCTGATACAAGGTTTTGTGGTTCAACAAATTATTAACAGTTTATTGAAATATATTGTGTTATTTATTTGTACAATATTTTCTTTTTGTTTTTTTTATTCAAATCGTTTAACACGATGTACATTTAAAAATACATGTAACAAGGAATAATGTTTCTATAATTTTATTATATTCGGACTCACGGTTTGTTTGAATGTTACTTAATGTGATAGTAGTTGGCTGGTTGCAATATACGGTGTCCGGTCTGTTCACGGCGACGAGTCTGTAGGTACTATTGACGATGGTGAACTGTGTATCGGCGGCGTTTCGACAGCGGTGACACTTATGCGGGTATCCAAATAGGTGTGCGGCGGCCACGTTATTTAATGCTGCGATTTCGTGTTGGTACCTACTTACGACGGTGCGTAATATTATATAATGATCGTTAATCTGATACAGCGGTATTCAATACAGACGGCAACGTTTTGGCGGCGACGGTCTCGTATAACGGCGGTATCTTAATATTTGTAATTGTACTGTGTGGGTGTGTGGATACTAGGTCGGGCGGCGGCGGCGATGGCTCGGCGTCCACGACGGTAACGGCGATTTACGGGGGGGTACTCACAGTTGCACTGTGTGGACCTATTAATTTAGGCCCCAGGTACAAGTGTGGGTGTGCGGATACTAGGTCGGGCGGCGGCGGCGATGGCTCGGCGTCCACGACGGTAACGGCGATTTACGGGGGGATACTCACAGTTGCACTGTGTGGACCTATTAATTTAGGCCCCAGGTACAAGTGTGGGTGTGCGGATACTAGGTCGGGCGGCGGCGGCGATGGCTCGGCGTCCACGACGGTAACGGCGATTTACGGGGGGATACTCACAGTTGCACTGTGTGGACCTATTAATTTAGGCCCCAGGTACAAGTGTGGGTGTGCGGATACTAGGTCGGGCGGCGGCGGCGATGGCTCGGCGTCCACGACGGTAACGGCGATTTACGGGGGGGAAACTAACGACGAGTCTATTCTGTATGCTGTTTGGACCTGAAGAGGCCCCAGATACAGAAGAGAGTTTTAACGGTACACTATGACGGACGGGACAACGGCGGACTATAGTGTCGTAAAGGCGAAGCGAAACTCGATACCCGTTTGCGCTGTTTGTACCCAAGGTGGGCACCAGACACAACGACGGGTAGACGGCGGCGGTATAATGCTGTTTGAACTCGAGATGAGCTCCAGACACAATACGAAAAGCGTATGCGGTCGGACGGATGACTGTTGTTTTTGGTGACTTCACCGGGGTCTATTTACTACATACCCTGGTGACTGCTGCATGGTATATTGTTGACTTACTCATACAACCTCATGGTGGTATTTGTCGGTAGGTTTTGATTTTTATGGTATCGTTCGGGCTGTGCTCGACTCCTACCATGTGACGGTACATGTTATACTACTTACATTGGTGTTAGTTAGTAGTTTTAAAGGTTTAAATGTCGCTGGTACGCACCGTACTAAAAGGACTGCGCGTACCGCGACATCTAGTGCGTTTTTCAGGCATGCAGTTTTGAACAGAATACTACATTTTAGTTCTTACTTTGTCGACGGGTAGCGCGTCGTTCATGAATATCATGATATGGACGGTTCTGTCTCGTTACAAGGTGTTCTGAACGGAATCAAAATTCTAAGCTTTAAACACTAATACACCAAACCTAATTGTATTTGTTATTATTTTTCTATTTTAAAACCAAATTATTTTATCTTATACTTTCCGTGAAACGAGTAAGTAGCTAAAAAAAATTGCAAAAACTAATAACAGCTTTACCTCTTTAGCAAGAATGTAATGGACAGCTTCGAGACATATTTAAGGAACATTCATAATAATTGATAATAAAGATGCGTATATATTATTATGTCAATTTGGTTTATATTTATTTTAAATATTATATAACCATAAAACATATACTTAGTATATATAATAATATTATCGGTTATGAAAATAATTCAGACACATAATATGAGTGTGCTCTATCAATAAATCGAAAGCAATATATATTATACCTAATAAGTAGTAATAACGTTACTTTTTTTTGTTTCATATAATGCGCAATTCGAGAAAAATGTTTGAACAATATAGTACCTACAACAGAATTTAAAGCACTTAATTTGAATTAGGTTTTATTCGTTTAATCCCAGGACAGTCAGCCCGTCGGCAAGGGTAAAATCCATACACATTCAATATAATCAAATCCCCGATAAAGATAATTCAACTTTAGAAATTGTAAAGATTGACTTTAATATTACAAAAATAATCTGATCATAAGGATTCGTAATTCTTAACGATATGGTATTAGTAAGACTTTCCCCTCAAGTTTATTTTTATAATTATCAATGCCGATGTTTCTTGTAACAAAATTACTTATTGAACTTCACATAGGTATAAGTTGTAAATATTGATGGTAAAGGTATATTGAACAAAAAAATCCCAACGAAAATAATATACCATATTATATCAAGGAGCATATTAATATGAAAAGCTATAGGTACATAACTACAATTTTTCCAATATAAATTAAATGTCAATTTATTTGTTTTTTTTCTTTAATCTCGACTCATTGTCATCAACCAATTGTTACACAGAAACTATAGCATTAAAGTTTTCCAATTTATTCTTGTGTAAACCTCAAATACATTGAAAGAAAACTAGAAATTCAATCATTTATATTTGCCCAAATAAATACCATATCTAAAAAAGAATGTTTTTTTCTTATATGATAAAACTTAAAAGTAAATTTAAAAATAAAACTTTATTGTATATTGAGTTAATCTTTATTATTGATATTATTTAACATAATATATTTTAAAGCAATTATTTGGAATAATTATCAGTAGTATAATATGGTGAATATATATTATATTATTACATTACCTACTGTAAACATAAAAAAAAATAATTATTAATGCGATTTTCGACCACTAATTCTATGGTTTTAAAAATTTCACACTAGTACAACATTCGGGTGACTTACGATAAATCAATAAATTTAAACTTACTAACTACTTTTCAAAATTAATTTGTTTTGGCTGATTATTTTGAGACAAGTAGTTCTATTATATTATTTATATTTTACCTTTTTTGCTTAAAAAAATATAAAAACTTATTAAGAAAAAAAAACAAATATCAATATAAATTACAATAAATTCTTATTTAAAATTAAGTATAAACACCAAACAAATTAGCATAACCAGAGAGCGATTTTTCAAATGTTCGTTGCGAAAATATGAAAAATATCATAGTGAATAGTATCTACTTATCTAAAAGTTTCGAAACAAATTACTCAACTACTATCACGCAGTAAATTTTTGATGATTGTTAAGAAAATCAATATTAAGGTTTCAGTGAGTTTTAATTTTTTAATTGTCGTCGTTGAATTCTTAAAATAACTTCAATAATATCACATTGTTTTACTTTAAATTGTTATGCGTTTTTGGATTTGAAAATAATAATAATACGATATTGTTTTTTTTTTTTTTATAATAGTGACTTTATTTTTACATATTTATAATTTTATACAGTTTTGTTTTTTACGAAAAATTAGATTTAAAGCAATAATAGTTATTAACTATTTGAATAGCATTGCTGACCTTGCCCCTTGTTTTCTGAGATTTTGACATAACATTATTAATAGTTGTAATACATTTAATATTTCTAATTCTAAACTTCCTAACCGGCCCGTTACAACCAAATTGACGAATGGTTTATTATCTTAGGTAATTGGTATCAATGTTATTAAAATCAGTGGCCATTGGGAGGAACTACTGAAGATATCAGACGTGGTTTTCATTTCGCTGTTCTATACGTCTGTTGGTCAGCTGCAATAACGCACAGAAGACAATACACAGAACAGTTTTCGTTCTAAAAATTTTATTTTTTTTTTTTTAACCCACAAAAATGTCGACGACGCACAGACCCCGATAAAACGGTTATTAATCAGCTTTGTTGATACACTCCGTCTCTGGTGTACGTGTTATGAAAACCAGAACGAGGGACGTTTTTAATTATAATTTAATATTGGATATTTTTCATCAACAGAGTTTTTTTTTTTTTTTCGTACCATTGATGAATTTTTTTCCCCATGTCGTAATCACGCGTTTGCTCATCGGCCCATGTGAGATTTACTCGCATAAAGATATCGAATTTTA
Source organism: Macrosiphum euphorbiae (assembly GCA_949089665.1). Taxonomy (NCBI): domain Eukaryota; kingdom Metazoa; phylum Arthropoda; class Insecta; order Hemiptera; family Aphididae; genus Macrosiphum; species Macrosiphum euphorbiae. The sequence continues at coordinate 130,172,844 of CARXXK010000001.1, forward strand.
ATGCGATATAGGTAAGCACGGCGTAATACCTATCGAATCGCCCATTAATATATAACAGGTACCTACTCCACGTATATTAACTTACACGTGATCGAGTCCACATGAGACGGATGAAAAATCGTCGGTTTTTCCTGTCATTATTAAAATTAACACGCCGTTTAATGTTTATTTATTTTGAACTGTAACACGTCATCTTCGTGGTGTAAATGATCAGTCGTACGCCGTGCTATGAAATATAATATTAATAAATTGAATTTAAAAAAAAAAAAATGTATTAATTCATATTTATTAAAATTCCGTTGAAAATCATAATATTATATTGGCATAGACGTTTACTTCATGTCATTAAATTAAAGTGATGACGTGTATTTAGTCGGTCTCGGTAACTTCCGACGACGTTAAAGTTACTACGGAAGTATTAAACTGTATGTTTTAGAAATTAATAATCTGTACGTTATTTCCGAATGCTCCTACAGAGTTATAGTCAGTAACTGAAACATGTTTATAATTCATTATATTAATTAAACGTCTGGTTCATTTTATTTTTAAAGCTCTTAGCTTTTAGATTCTGTATCTGCTCAAGATTCTCCATTAGATAACGTAACTATTCTATACTTATCCATCGTCTTTGTAATTATTACAACGCTATTAAACAGTTTTCCCTCGTGTTTCGGGCAATGACTTGTGTCAAGACGTCGTCGGTGACGTTAACTTATTATTGTTGATACAAATTCCATTATTTTATTTTTATATGTTTCCTCCATATTTCATATGTCGTGTACGTCCGTCTTGTTTTATTTTTTTTCCATCGTCGTTCTTATATACCTACCCATATACACTTACCAACCAAATAATAAACCACGCGAATTCGTTTTCATTTTGTTCAGACGTTTCAATGACAATAATATTATGTTTACATTTCTGTTACACCTACCAAACTATAATAATATGAAGAAATAATTGTTTTACAATAGTGAAAACGTTAAGTTTTGATTTTGTTTAGTCATCTTCAATGCAACGAGGACGAATAACTGATATATATAATATATATAACTCAAACCTCGTCATAGTATTAAAATTATATACTCCATTGCCTTGCATAAAAATAATAATAATATACATATTCCTACTTTGTGAGATAGATTACAAAATTACCTAGTTTCCGTGCATGATATTTTGTCCAATTGGCAATTTTATCATTTATGCACAACTGTAATGGAATCGTTTTAAATCTGTTATTCGTTTCATCGGTAATATTGTTTTATTTTGACACCTGCAGAAGAGTAGGTAGGAAGAATATTAATTACAATAAAACCTTATATTATTATTACTCGAGTTTCACTAACCCAACCTAACCTATCTACCAGCTAATATGCAACTCTGCATTCAGTACTATAATATTCAGTTTTTGTAACACTCGATTCATTAATCAACCAGTAAATTTTCTACGACTTTGCCTAATATTTTATTTTAGCTTACTATTAGTCCTGTACAATTTAAACATAATAAATAATAATATAATATAAAACAAAATCGTTGCTTAATAAAATTACTTACTATTTGTATTATATCCAAGCCAATCACTCAAGTTTGTTCAATTGTTCATCTTACGTAATTAATAACTTTTAACATCGAATAAAATTTTAAAATTTAATTTGTGATTGATGTTTTGAACATTTTTTTATAAAAAAAAAACTCAAGGGTGAACTATACCCTATAAACCAACATTCAAATATAAAATATAAATATTTATCTTCCAAGTAATTTATATATCATATACCTTTTGTTCATAAATATATTATTATATACATTATATATTCAATGTACATATAATGTATATACTTGTAAATGTTTTATAATTATAAATTGTTCATACTTAAAAATGTTGTTTAACTTTATTTTATTTTTGAGCAACTCAAACAGTTACTTAATTATATTTTGAAAACTTTAAGAAAACGGTTTCACATTATATTTCAATAAAATATTAATTTTACATATTTTATGGTAGTCCTATTATAATAATTTCAAGTACATTATTACAGTCACATAATATACGCACACGATCCCAATAAAGAACTTTTTTTTTATTATCATTATTTATTAACGTGGTTCGGTTCGGTGATTTATTCACATGCGGGAGTATTTAAAAAATGTCCATGAGTATCTGTATCATATTATTATAATGGATTATTTTTTTTTCAAGTTATTGTTGGACCCTTATGATTTTAGTGAATGTATTATCGTACACCCACTAAAGGTCATCAGTAGATAACTTGTCATAAACATTTTCCGGCATATAATATGTGATATACACGTATAACGGGAAAACCGTTTTTCTATGGGCCCTCAGTTTATTTATCAATAACAAGTTGAAATTCGACCTATTGCAAAATAGGAAAAACTTATAATTTCGGTTAATACAACAATTTAATATTATTATATTATGCGAATAATAAGTAATGTCGTCGAATCAAACAACACACAACATCAACATATTTACCCGACCCAATCATAAATTGATATTTTATTTTATTCGTAATATACTTATATACGTACTACTATGTACTAATAAACTTATATACTTATTACACGTAATATAAATATGAAATATAATAATTAATAGGTAATGTGATTAAGGTCATATCAATATTGTTAATATTATCAATAAAGTCTGTGCACTGTTGTATTTTAGAATAATTACGATTATTGATATAATATAAATAATTCATACACTGTATAGATATTAGATACAATATTATTTATGTAATAACTTTCCAATCTCAATCATACTTGAAGTCGAAAACTACTATATGTATAATTCGGGTTTCTAGTAGAAATGGCCTAGATATTCATATTCATTGTCATGTTATCATCATTTGTTAGGTTGAAGCGATGAATGTAAAGGTTTTACAATTATAGTGTGTGTGTGTATTTTACTTGTACTTTTAAAGCAGTAAAAATGCTTTAATTTTCTACTTCGAGGGGAGGGAGAAAGATAAAAAAAATAATTTTTTTTTTTTATTGATCTTGAGCCCGGCAACTAAGGTCATTAGCTATTTTTAGTTTTGTTTCTAGGTTTTTTGTTGGTAGGGGGAAGAACACGTGTGTGTTTGTTTGGCAGAATTTTTGATTTGGTCACCTGTAGGTGCACTGTAGGTATCTGCAATGCCCGGGTTGGGGATGGTGGCACTTGTTCTCCGAACACCGTGACTGGGCCGAAGAAAAATGCTGCCCATGGCTGAGGTATCGAACCAGCGTCGGCTGCATCGCAACCGATGCCTTAGTCCGCTCGGCCACTCCCCCCCCCCCAAAAAAAAAAAAATATTGTTATTATTATTATTATATCATATTATTTTAATAGTTTAAAAATATTCTACTCATTGTAAAACAAATAGAAATTAACTAGTGTAAATAAATAAATATATAATTCAACAACTTATTCAACTTAAATATGATTATAATTCATTTATTACATAGATGTTCTTCCCGTTCGTGTTCGGAACTAACTGACTGCAGCTTGTGCTTATCACACAGTCTGTCACATTGTATAATGATAACAATTTTGAACTTTACACTATGAAATATTAAAATATCCGTAGGGATAAAAAATGGCACATCTTTTTCGAACAGAATCTTTCTTACGTATACAATTATTTGTCATTGAGTTCAAATTAATCCATTGCAAGTTCAGACCTCCTCAATGACGTGGTACACTCAAAATCAACGAGATCTGCTACATCTATTTATCTCCTATATTGAAAGCAACTTCCCAGGGCATTATCCTGAATTCAAATTTCGTGACGAAACTAAATTATAAATCAACCTCAGTCATGCCAACACTGACAAATGTACCTATATCAAGTGTATAATAGTATTACCTTTAGACTTTAGTAATACTATTATAAAATATTTAAACATTGAGTTTCGTGGAATAGTGTTGTAGACATTACATAATTGAACACTACAAACAGCAAGTTTGTCATTGTAAACTGTAATGAATATTTTGATACTAATATTGTCATACTCGAATAACTTTGGTGAGGTATAACTTCATAACTTTGAAATTTCATTGGCTACTATAGCAAATTACGTGTACGGACTAGCTAAATCTTAGACAGAAATTATAAACAAAATATTGATGCCAATTTCAACTTCCGAAATGAAACATATAGATAGGCTACTGCGCGACTCTATTCGCCTCACCTATAATACGCTTTATAATATAATGATACTGGTGAAAGGGGTGAAATGCAAATTATGTTATTAGACTTGCAAATTACTCTCTAAATATTGATACTGGTTTAAGAATCACAGCATGAAATGGGCGGCCCAAGTCTGTAGACTTGAGTTAAATACATACATATTATATCACACGTATATGAAACGGTTACGTCTTAATATTTATTTTATTTTAAACCTTCTACATCTCCGGGGCGTTAACCTCGTTTAAAGTGTAATTTCCTCCAATGTTTTGAAGTTTTTCCGTACATTTTAAATCATAATAACAAAAATATAATATTATTTGAATAAACCGATTTTTCAAGTAGTTTCCGGTTATATTATTTTTATGTGTAAATAGAAAAACCACAACAACTCGTAAACTCGATTATTCTGATTGTGTTTAATTCCACTCGACTTTCGGGCATAGACGTTGAGCACTCAATACACTACCTATACCTACGCGTGCATTATTGAACAACATATTATTATTATTATTATATCAGTACGATATTATTTTTACCGTAAGTACGAATTTTCACTGGCCATATTATAATGTACTTCAACTGCTATATCAATTGATTATATTTATGTCCTGTTATATAATATTGCACGTGTCCTCGTCGGTATCACAATAACTGTAATATGAATACTTACCTACTAAGCTATTGTTAACGCTGGTGAAAATCCATAAATAGTATAATATGTCACCGGTGTGTATCATGGTCCATGGACAAAGGTTATAAGTCAGTGAAGTTTGACGTTGCGTTGATTAAAAATAAAATAAACTCACTGCTTTCGGTTTATGCCGTTTGTAGGTACATCGTATGGTTTCATAACTACAAACACTTTTTTGCATAATCGTATACCCTTTTGATGTCTGATCCGTTTCGAATAGACTGATTACGGCGAAATCATGATGTTATATGACGTGGTATAACAATAATTTGAACAAAATATTATTATTATTCGTAATTGTCTGCGCTCGACACAATGTCGTCGTACACATAATATTATTATTTCTCTCGATTATTTTTGTATTGTAGCGATATAATAATAATTGCTAGTCGAGTAAAAATGAATTGAAATCGCAAAAATGTGGGCAGCAGGGTAAATACTTATTACCGATAATTGCGTTTCCGAGCGACACTCCCCCGTTCACCGGTGATCGGAAACCTAATATTCCGTGTCTCCTCCTGCTTTTTTTTCGTTTGAAAAGTATAAAAAAAAAATTGATCGTCATAATAATAATAATAATGATGATAATGAAAAAAGGCTATTCATTCAATATACAATTATTCACGAGGTGTCCAGTCGTTACAGATAAAGCGATTTCATACGCTAGCTGATTTTAATCTAAAACCATTAAAATAAGGTCACGGTGACATTATAAGGGTAGCTATACTACTCTAAGAGATTGAGTTTCTTAGAACATTTCTATGACACTTTAAATAATAATTATAATAATGGTGTATACACTATAGAGTTTTATTAGTGTACTTACGCCTTAGGTTGTAAGCTAAATGTATACGATACATTTTGTAACATAAATTAAAAGTTGACATAAACAATAATCATTTTATATTGATTTAAAACTCCACTTTATAATATTTATTTAAATTAGTTAACATGTATACCCTTATAAATCACTGGGCTTATACAGGTCGACCTTGATGTATTATGTTAGCTTTACATTTTGAACTACGAAAGAAACTACATCGACTACTTAAAAGTGAAAAATACAAAATCTCATATAAATACTTAAATGTATTAATAAAAACCTTTCAAGTCCTAGACTTTATAGCTGTCATATTAAAAAACAGCAAATGTTAAAAAATAAACATAGATATAATTAGATATTATATACATTTTTAGGAATTAATACATTTTTCTCGGTGAATTCAAAACCAACCATCATCACAAGAGCTTCTTAAATAATATGTATAGAATAATTTTTATTTTAACATTTTCTAAATTATTCTGCTTTTGGATTATTATTTTCAAACGATCAATTAATTCTGATTCTAAAAATAGATCAGTTTAAAGAACAATAACCTTGTGTTGCATCGTAAGTTATATTGCTTCAATGGGGATAAATAATATTATAATGTATTGTTGTGCATTTCATTTCAAAATGCAGCACATAGGTTTACAAATATTACATCTCTTTCACTATTAATAATAACGCCATACATCCGGGACATCCCACTTAATAATAGTGATATTTAAAAAGTAATTTTTTTCTGATATTTTTTAATATACATTTTTTTTTTTTTAAATGATTTAACAATATTATTGTACCTATATTGAATTATGTTTACAAAATAATTTAAAAGTGGCACCGTGTTAGTATGGTTGTGCGTTGTGGTATTAGAACTTCTAAACAAAATTCAAATTGATTAATTTCTTAAATATAATATTTTTAAATCGTTATTAAGAACAGAACGGAACATATTATATAGGCACATATTATACTTATTTTATATTCGCCGGGGTATTTTAATAACGTACATTATAATATTGACTATTACTATCAAATTTCCGGGTCTAGAACATTCCTATGCAAACATGTATTTAGTCATACGATGATTATAGATTATATTCATTCGCATACAACATTAAATAAAATGTATCTATGCACAAACGGTTACATTAGCCCATTTTGTTTTTGACGTTTTACATAATTGATTTGTTTTAACTATTTAATATCAAAGTACGTAAATATACTAATTCGTAAGTTTGAAAAAAATCGTCCACCTATATAGTCTTTAGTTTAATGTTTTAAGGTAAGATATCTCAAAAATGTTATTGCATAACTGCCAAAGAGAATAAATTACATTAATTATTTTGGTGTATAATTAAAACTTTTTTCGACAGAATAAACAGGCAAATTCTTTATTTTAAAATCTAATTTACACAATAAAATTAAAAATTAAAAATCCTCAGACTTATATTATACGAGTCCTACTTTAAAGAGTAAAAATAAACAGTCTGGACGATTCAGTTCAATAGTTAGGTTAAAAATTATTTTCAAAATGTATATATAAAATAATATACCTTATATTATACATAAACCTAATGTTATATTAATAATAATTTCAAGATAAAATAATTTATATTGAATACTTTATTGATCATAAATTATATTAAATATAAATTACTAAAATTACTATTTTAACGATAAACCTACAGCGACGTTTGTATCAAACTGGGAACAACAATATTTCTCAAGAACCGGAACCGTTTAAAAAACGATTTATCAGCTAACAACATTAATCGAGTTTCATGAAACTCGCTAAGAGATCTGTTTTTGATGACTGAAATATTAAATAAAATCTGAAATGTTGAACGTATGTCTACCATTTTATTACTAGATGTAACAAATAAATAAAGCGGCATTACACAATAAGGAAGCAGTATGCGATGTTTTTACAACTATATATTATCGATTTGTTCAATACAATTTTTCTGATAACTGTTATTATTATTTTCCTCGGTTAGTTAGATCAAATAGATAAAAAAATTTCATTTAAAAATGCAAAACCACTAAATTTGTTTATTGTGTTTATGTGTTTACGTATAATTGTCTTAGTTCGACGGTTTAATTCATCAAAAAATTATAGTAATGTGTGTATTTTAATTCTATATGGGTTCAAAAATTCACCTTACCGTTTTACTTTTGTATTATTTAGATAAACAGAAAAATGGATAGAGTAATATTAAAAATTAAAATGCCTTGTCAGTTGTCACTACTCGCTTGTAACAACATAATATGATTTCATTCGAAATGTATATAATTTCTAGTTTTCACTATACAAAATATTATATAACTTATTTTTACCGCTACCACGTAAGTAATTGTAAACATACATTTTGACTGATTTATTTATATGTGAGTTGTTTTTGAGTTGCTCGTCTTCAGTCGGTGATCCAAGAAAACCATTATATATTTTATATTTAGACAGTCACGAAATGTCTGAATAAATTAATGATCACATTTTTTTTCTTTTTTTTTTTTTTTTTTTTTTTTAAATTTCTTTATTAGGTACCTTAAACTTCACATTGCTACACTTCAGTCTTATCGTCACCGAATTCCTAAGATAGTTGTTCTTATACATACTACATTAAACGAACAGTATCGTTATTGTTACGAGCTATGGACACTTTTATATTATATTTGTTACCATCCGAAATATACCAAAACACTCGAACGGTGTACGGGTTGCTTTAAGTTGGAATCGTTTGTCAATAATATGCTCAATAACCATCAAACTCATCATGTAGGTAACTAGTTAAATTTCCGTACTCACACAATTTGAATATTAACAAGCACGCCACTGCAGTAGTAACGGTTGTCGATGGTCCTCTAAATGTCTATTGACGCCCAAAAGCTCATTTAATCCTCTCTACAATACCACGGTATATTTTATAAAATGTTGTCATGGACACTTAAAGTGTACACTTGGTCAATGGAAAACGTCCATATATCTTGTAAAAACACAGCATAATATTATTTAAATATTAAACAGAAATATTAGTTATACACTATTAGAATATTACTAGTTGAGCAAACGCCGTGTATTGCGAGCCTATAAAAATATAAAAATAATTTTACTATTGAACATGTATTATAATAGGTACCAGGTACCTGGTACCTATATAATATTGTCAGTCAAATATTTAATTTCTTAGAACAAATTATGTAAAATTATTTAAGGCGTTTGTTGTCAATAGTATTCATTGAACTTCGTATTTAATTCTCTACATATTTATGCACAGGCACCAGGTTGACCCAGAAGTTTGTATTCAATTTGTAATTACAGTGTTAAAATGTTACAATTACATTAAAACGCATATAGGTATAACGCTGAGGTAATACACAGTACAAGGCTGCATTAAATTGTTCGTAAATATAATTTGGAAGACAAAAAATAAGCAGTAAAATCATCAAATACTTGAGGAAAATGAATTTCTTCCCGAGTATAATAATATTGTTATAATTTAGTTTTACATAACATAAAATATAGCTATAACAAATTTAAAAATTAATTAACATGATAGCAATTTTAAAGCTACTTCCATAATACAATTTTAATACTCTTTTCACTATACAATGTTGTTGAATGTTGTATAGTGGAAGATTATAATATGTATTTAACTGTTTCAAAATAAATTATACCTACATATCTAAACATAACAGATATCTATTATATATATTACGTCTATTCAATTAATTATATAATTTATTTTTTTTATAGATAATTTTAAATAACGGATTAAAAATTTAACTTACACTTTATATTCAAAAGCTTATCTATTATAATAGGTATTCATTATAATAAATTATAAACATTAAAATATCCGTCGAACCAAAAAGTGATCCGATCATAATATATTAAAAGATACCTATTTATTCGTTTTTGACACAGTTAACGGACTTTAAGAGTAAAACTAATTTATTTATTTATAATATTAACGAGTGAACGTGGAACGAACACTCGATGCCAAGTATCCATAGTTAGGGTACATTTGTCAGTGAACCTGCTAAATCTTAGATCATTTAGTATAATGGTTGAGTACCTACTCGCGAATTTTGTCAACATCATAGCCATCGAACCTTCAACATTTCACGGTACACGACACAATAATTCGGATGCTCAGAATCAGTTATCAGCTGGTATCAATTCAACGTTATCAGTGTTCATAGACCACCTTCTGATTCTGAACTTGCGAATATTTGTGACGTGTACTGTGATCATTTTGAAGGTGGTGGGGATAGTGTGTTAAACACATTGAACTAAATACACGGAATGCGTTGAGTGTATTAATCAAAATATTATCCTTATAGCCTATAGGAAGTCACCATAATATGCATTCCGAGTTATGGGAAAACATAATGAAATGTTAAGTTATCTATGAAAATTATTATCATGACCATAATATGTTAATGTCGAAATCAAATCGGAGGCGGCTCCCGTATAGACACATTTCACATATTTTATGAGAATTAGACATAATACACATTCCATGTATTTAGTTCAGTAGTTGGACACGATCCGTCATAGGAACAAATATACACATAACTATATCCGTAGTATATTATGATCGAAGGATATTATTAGGTATTATAATTTAATCTGCTGACACACTTCGTGCTTGGTCCAACCGCATTGTTGATACCTACCGGCTACCAGACTGATTATATTGTATTAAAAAATTATACCTTGACTGGGCACGTTGAACTAGACGTGGTCGCACACTCGCACCCTCGCCGATAAATACCAGCTATAGTTTCGAAATTGCATAAAACTGTCCATCAGCTAACGTTGGATTCATCTCAATCACAGTCATAGCGATAATCTCATTATACTTTACAGCCCGCAATTGATCCAGTCTGATAAAAAAAAATGCCACCGGGGCCGGAATATAAGAATAGATCCTTTATATTAAACTGTTATTATTATTATTATTATTTATAAATAGTAGTTACCTATGTAGTCACATTATTGTTGTACCACGCTCCGTTAAGCGAGTAATTACTCACTGATATAATGACGATATTAGTCGGTCCCGGCGGTCGGTTCGATAATAAACAATAATGCAACAAAAACATTGTATTATTATCCGACAAAAGAATACGTCTCCGGTTGATTCACGACTGGCTACGACTATAGAAGGCCGGCATATAGGTAATGATAAAATAAATATGCTTGTAAATATTTAATTCGTTTTGTTATTGTGCACTGATTGAGACACATCGAACGTGAGCCAATCGGTTTGTATATTTTATGTAATAACCGTATATTGTATATTTTATCTACGTCCAAGACGTGGTTTAGCGATTGGTTTTGAAGAGATAACCATTCATTGGCACGCGTAATTAGAAGTTTTAAAACAAAACATAATCCGTGGCATATTTTACTAACGATGGTTTTACTTTTTATGATTTTTTAAATAATATTTATTAAATTTTAGTTGTATTCTAACCAGAGTGATATTCTTATGAGGGTATTACCTAACTTAATACATATTACACACCAATAAAACGTTGAACACTATAGATTTTTAATATTACTTACACCATTCTTAAGTTTACATTTCTCAGTGGAGTAGTGCAACGGAATATTCAACACCTCTTGTCTGGAATGAGTAGTAGTATGGCTTGAAAAATAAAAAATAGTACCTAGTTAAATAGGTACTAAAAGGATTCGACGATAAAAAATATGGGTGGTACTTTATTGAGCTATACATAAACATTATTGTGTTTTTACAAAAATACAAAAACTGACAGCGATAATGAGAGTGTTGGAGAGCCGCCACGGTCGTATTTACCTTGGAGGCGCGTAAATTAGGGCAGAATTACCGGTCACCGGTCTGCAGAGGGTGTTTACCTTCTCCGCCCACACGATTAGCGAGGTACCCACATTAGTCGCGTACTTGGTCCTGACCTGGGACGGTGGTTACACCTCCCACGACAATCGTAAAAATATTATAATACCGAAAGTTATTATGACGCGTAGTTCACCGGCCAAAACGCAAACAATCGAATATCGCGTAAGTACCTACCTACGTTATTAGTTGGGTTTTTCGTCATGTGCGTTTCTGGTTCGTCGAGACCCGCGCCCGTTTTCAATATCAGTCCACTGCACGGCCGCTTCAAAACAAACCAGCAGAGTTCATTAAAAAATGTAAATCAAAATAATTAAAAAATTCTAGAGGGACGCTGTGCACGACGTATTCATAAGAATTGATGTGTACCCTCCGTGTTGTTGTGAGGAGAGGTGATTAAGAAAAAATCGTTCTCGGCGACGAAAATCCTTCAAAAATTACGGAAGGCGCGCAACAGACACGCGAGGTTCGTCGTAACGATGTAATCGATTATTTAAATTTTAACTAGAACAGAGTATACCTATGGTATGATATTATAATAGTGCTCTCGTCTCACCGGAATTTATACCGACCAAAATATATACTAGGTAAATACGAAAACGATGATGATATCATGATATTCGTGTTTCTATAATATATTATGGGTATACGAGCGCAGTCACTCCGTAGGATTGAACAAATCATTTTACAGTGTTTTTGGACCTATAGCGGGGGCTCATACGAGAGGTGATGTAGTGGTGGTCATCCCCCCCGGTGGTCCTTACTTTTTGTTTCAAGACATTTTCTGAAGCAACAGAGTTTTTAGAAAAACCTTGAAAATAATAATAACATATTGTTTCGGCGTTCATATTCACACAAACAAAAATCAAGTTATTTCATTATAACACACGTTTCACATACATTTTAATATAATGCATATGTAATATGTATATAATATAATATTATTATACCTAATAAAATATTTTATGAATTTTGTATAGCGTACGACTAAACTCCGTTTACGAAAGTATAATAATAATATCATACACAATATCAGTGTCGTCGGAGAATGTTAAGACGGGTTAAGACATATATTACATTGGCTTTTGAGGGAAATTAACCACCACCCCAACCAAGATATCATCCCTATGTAATTCCAGATAAATTGGTACAGGATTTAGCACTTGATTTCCTTTTTAATTTACTATCGACGACTATTCAGATATTTGTTATTGATTGACTTTGAGCATCACGTTTGTTTGATATTTAATTGTTCTGTAAACAAAAAAATTACAAAAGTTCACAACTTTTTTCGATATTGACTTAAGACTTTATTAGTTTCTTGTTCAATGAATATATTACCTATTTATTTTGTATTCACGAATACTATATTTGCATAAAAACATAATATTATGTACCAATATAGTTTTTACTAGATTAACATGAAAAAAAAAAAATTGTGCCCATAATGGTGATAAGTGATTATGCATATTTTTCAACCACCACTCACGTAAAAAAATAGTTTCTGCAACACCGTACAGTATATTATATTCAATAGATCTAATCGGCGATCTCACCAACAATTGTTAAGACGGGTTTACTACACGACGACAGTAAAACAGGGTAGTTACAATCTTGACAACCGATAATCATGATTGCCTAAAGAAACTGTCATCCAGAGGACAATATAATGATATTTGCTATCACACTTCCAAGTTAGAGCAATTGCACTATCAAACGTGCAATATAGTTGATAGTGGATCCTGAATGCTCTGTCCCGCCTTAATTTATGTTTTCATACACTATTGACTGTGTTTTTTTATAGAGCTTTGTAAAAAAACTTATATTTTTTTGTACATATTATTTTGTTAGGTTTTTTCCACTGATACCACCCTCCCCCTACCACAGTAAAGAGTTACATTTTCGCCACCATTGTATCGGTGGCAGGTAGGTATGTAGATAAATATAAATTATAAAAGTATACTGTGGTATTGTATATTTTTTTTTATACTCATTGAAATCACTCGGCCCGCCACGACGAACATTATAAATTCTATTATTTGAACCGTGTAAATTTAGCATATATTATTATTTTTGAATTACGTGTAAACTTGAATTTTAAACGTTCATTATATTTAGCTTACAACCGTGCAATTACTGCAATTAGTTTATGCTCATCATACTTAAATCATAACAAAACTCTAAATATATTTTAATTAAACGTCGTATATACTCGCCGCCATAATCTCTATTACTTTTCATGTCTTGTGTATATTATATTATTTGTCATTATTATTGTTGCCTTTTGGGATAACAATCAGTGGCGTGACCGGAATTTCCAAGTGGAAAGTGAACCGGCTTCCATTTAAGTCCATTTTGTAATTCGCAATAGGAGCAAAAAAAAAAAAGGAATAAATAATTTAGATTTTAAAATAAAACTCAAAGCCGATTTTTCAGAATTTTGCACCATGGTTGGGATGGATTACGTTTATAATATTATGAATTACGTATACCTATGAGTTTGTTTAATAAGCTCTCATAAAGGTCTTCCGAATAAAAACTTCACAAAATTGTATAAACTAATAAGACAAGCAAACCATTAGTATGTCAGCCCACATTGATTTCGTCAAAAACGAATGTTCGTTTTCGTCTAGACAATTATTACCACAGGTTATTTGATATTTTTAACTAGTTTGAACTATTATTTTTCAATATTTTATCTCTAACAATGTGAAATTATATTTTTTCGAACCGTTGTTGTTAAAATATTGAATTACCCGTTTTTTAATTTTATTATTTTAACAACATCTAATATATACGTATATTATCTTGAGTTTTAATTACGATTCTTCATTTATCCTAAGAATTTCACATTACAACGATTATTCCATGCTTTTGATGAACGACGGTTAAGACAACTGACCCAGTTCTTTAAACCATAAAATGGTTTACAACACAACGGAAAATTATAATATTATATTCTTGTGGAAGTATTTGACCCACTAAGATATTTCGTTTAACAATATACTAGAATTTATGTCCGTCTCGTTTCCTCTTAAAACAGGACCCCGCGTACCGAGATCACGTTTTCGACATTCACATCAACAAACGCTGTTCGTTCAAAGAATTATTGCAATATAATTCGCATTAATGCATAATAATATAACATTATTATCGTGTGTGCAGTGTACATGCACCGTAATTACGTATGGCATAATGGTGTTATGATTTAAGTCTCGAGTAGACTGCTACAGTATTACGTACCTGTACCGAGAATCAAAATAATGCTTGATGCATAACATTAAGCACATAGCGAAATAGGTATAGGTATACTCGAATCGCATACACGACGTAGGTATTAAACAGAATGACGACTTTTCACCGGTACCAATGTTTTGATTATCTCGAGAATATAATAATATTATTATACTATTATCGCGTAGCCCCTGTGGTAATGTGGTATTATGTATAGAGACGCCACCGACGGAAAAACTATTAAGTTACGGGTACCTGTGAAGAGGCATAATAATATTACTATACTGCAGCTATCGTTGCGATTTCTGTGCCGCCCCAGAAGGATATGGTAGGTACCTACCCTGCTATACAGACGCATCACTATTATACTATATTATTAATACTATTATAATAATATACACATTTTGGCGTATGTGCGGCATTAGACGAAGAGAGCCATAAATAACTCAAAAGCAGTCGTATATTATAATGCAATATATAGTACGATGATGTAACGTTGTTTGGGTACCACCTATGCCTACAATAATATACTATACCCCGTTACGATGGGTGTGATAAAATTTGCGTGCGTGTCGGGGCTGAACATCGCACGGAGGCGTACATAATTCGTCCAATTATCATTATTTTAAAACGATTATTATTTATGTATCCGAGTGGTTTTTCGGACGCGACGATGCCTCCGCAATCTTCGCGATATTATTTCTTTTCGTACAGCGAATAGTTAATTGTTTTTATTCGTGCAGTAGTAAAGCGCATATTTCATGAGAAACCTATAATCGTCATAATTTATACCCATTTCATTCTCCCTGAAGTATAGTATATAATCATAACGATATTAGGACGTGTGTAAAATAGTATCTGAGAGAGGCAAACGATCACCGCGGTGGCTGCTGTCGAAGAATTAATAATAAAAAGCCACACACACAATAATAATAACAATAATATATTATATATTATGTATAATACACCTACCCATAATGTAGTACGCGCCCTACACATCCGTTCGATACGATTTTTCAGCAGTCGGGTCTGGTAAGTAGTAAGTCCTCCTCCGTCTCACTCTCCCCCCAGCACACTCACCCCTCCCGCTCCCAAGTCTCCCCGAATATAATAAATATAATATATATATATTTACCAGTCGGCGGCGTAATATATAGGTGCGCGCAGGGGTATACACACACCGCTGATATTATTATAAATATATACACATGTATTATTATGGCGATGCCACGAGAGCGTATACATATATGGGTACCTAATATTATACGCACCTACGACGTTTATATTGCCGAGCATAAATCCAAAACAGTAACGGGTCTACAGATGTACGTTATAGCAGGGGGGGTATAGGTATACCTGCAGCGTGTATGCAGAGTATACTTTGGCCCTGCGATATCCGGAATATAAAAATAATAATAATATATATATAACCAGACGGTGTGGTGTCGTCTATTTATTTATATTTATTTGTTATACTATTTTTCTGAAAGCGAGAAATCGACGGCGGAGGGATGGGTGGGGGGTTCGAGTAAATAATAATATAACATTATAATATATTTTACATACCTACCTACTTTATATTATTCGCAGGCGTTATGTGTCGTAACAATAATAATATCATTTCGGAGTTTTTATCGCCTCGTATCACGACGACGGACGACGGCCGCCGCGTCGGATCCACCCCAATTGTCAGAATGGTTTTTAGAGATCTCTTGCGGCTTTTATGGCGGTCGTGCGGCACGTATCGTTTATAATATTTCATGAGCATCGGACAAACCACCTCTCTCATAATAGTATAATAACAGTTATAATAATAATGATAATAATATACAGTGGTGGACACTACACGTACACACGCAGGGATTTGAGTTTTATTGTCTCGCGACGCGGAACACTAAACGGAGAAGATAATGCCGTCCTCCGAGAGTTTAAATATTCATAAATGCCATAAAAAATTAACTCTATATAATGTTATGTAAATATTATAACGATACTCCGCCGTGACGTATATTCTGTGATAAATAATAATAATATTATTGATCGAAATGTTTTGTACCGACTTTGAATGTTATGTCCCTAAAACAATATTTCCTAAACATGTTTCGATTGAATCTGCAATTATTATTATTGTTAGGTATAGCCAATTTCGCAAGGTAATAATATTTTGTTAAACGTCATACCGTTTTGAGAGGTTTTTGATTGACATTTTCAACAACGATTTTGCCTTCACAATTCAGCGGAAACGAAAACATTTTAAGTATGGTTTCCAAACCAGACACAACGTGTCATGTTTAAACTTAGAGGAAAACACCGGATGAACAATTCGCAAACAATTTTAAAATTACTAGGAATTGTTATTACATCAAATATGGTAAAATTAACGTTTAACGTTTCTCCGAATATATGATAACTCAAGTACGAAATTAAATTTAATATTTCACAAAATTTGATATTGTTACAATATATAATATACTAAATTAGTAAAAATAATTGATGTGATATTGTGCTTCTTTAATATTCAAACGGCTGATTATAGTGAAAAGTCAAAAATATAACTGAGGAATATAAACTGCTTAATATATGCCCACTATTCACTAATTACAAGTAGTAAATGTTCATTATACATTGAACTAGAACAATTAAAAAATATATATATAGTACGAATATCGTATCGATGATACGATAATTATACATATTTATTGTTTTTGGAGCGGATATTAAGCTAGATAATTTCTGACCGTCTGGAAAACGATAATGCCTCTGACGTTGGTCGGAAAACAGGCTATATAATTATTGAAAATTGATTAATAAATTAATTTAATTTCCACAATATATTATACTGTTATCTATGACTCGATTCAAAATAATATCAAATTAAAATAAATACACCAGAATATTAAATAGGTATATAAATTAATAATATAAGCAATTGTATATTATATAAAATTGAGAAATGTATCACATTATTGTGTTTATTGCAATAAACACCCTAAGAGTTATATGAAATAATTTGTAATTTTGTGTTACGTAAATTGTGTTCCCATATTTATATTGTAGTTAATAGGTAGGCATAGCTATAGTAGTATAATATTTTACTTAAAAATAAATAAATGTTTAGTTAATGTATGAAAGCCTGGCTATCTCAGTGACCAATTCTAAATTGTTTTTCATATTCGATTATTTACGACGAAAATTAGATTTATGTTATAGTTAAATGAGCAACTTCAAATACTAATGTCGCATTAGCTGTTCGTAATAATTATAGTGTATTATACATTAATATCATATTGTATTTATTACCTTAAAATAAATTAAATTAAATTGAAAAATCATAGTTTTTTTTTTATTTATTTATCATGACAAGTTATCTTATGTACATTTTTATTAAAAGAGTTTATTTTTTACTTAAGTACTAATAATTAGGTGCGTTTATGATATTTTTACTGTAATTATGATATTAATGTTTTATTTATATATATACATATTATATATTATATAAGTATTTAGATTACTTAGATTTTAGTAGATACTAATAAGTCTTATTGCTATTTAAAGTACGATAAAAAGTTTTACTGTTGGAAATAATGTTTGGTTTTTTGTTTGACAATTATTTGCTTACATAAGTTAAATTTGTATTTGCTGTTTATATTTGTTTTTGTACCATTTCTAAAATGACGTTCAATAAACTTATTGTAAACATCTGGTTAATTCTAAAAGTTAAATACCACAAGTATTTTCTTACAATGTTCATTTTCTGCCAGAAACTGATGAGGGTCAAGTCCAATTCGTATCCGACTGAACAAATATTTTATGAAATGTCAATCCCTTACCAAAACAAATATTTCTATCATAATAATACATTTTATCGATTTATAAAATACGTGTAAGGTATTTTCATTTGTATATTTATGTTATATTTTAAACTCGAATTATTAAATATAATAATATACTTAAATTGGGGGATGGAGTGGCCGAGCGAACTAAGGCGTCGGCTGCGACGCAGACGACCCGAGTTCGATTCCTTGGCAACGGGCGGCATTTTTCTTCGGACAAGTCACGGTGTCCGGAGAGCAAGTGCCGCCATCCCCCACCCGGGCATGATAGATACCTAAGCGTACCCAATCAAAAATTCCACCAAACACAACACACACGTGTAAAAACCCTACTACCTACAACCATAAACCCCCAATCAGGCCATAGTTGCAGGGATTTAAAGATCAATAGTAAAAAAATAAAAAAACTTAAATTCTATTTAGGCAGAACAGGTATCGTATATATATATCGTTTGATTTCTGTATAAAAATACAATTTACATGAACTTTTTAAATTCTAAAATGTTTTTAATATACATATAAATAATCATACGAGTTAGTCACTGTTAAAATCACAATATTATGGAAATGTAAATGTCAGAAAAACGCACCAACGTGATGCTATAGTATTGAAATAGTGCGAGACGGTTGTTGTGAAATGATAAATATATTTCACGGATGTATAAAATGTATATCATTATTGTGCGAAAATATGTTTTGAACAGCGTACTGTTGGAGACCTTTAGTGTTGAACTTGTAGCCCGTAGGTCAAATTAAGTTTCACGATAAGGAAATACTATTAATATTATAGTATAGTATAATAGCCATAGTGTTAGAGATTAAAAAGGAAAAATTTAATAAGTGTAAGGTACGACAAAAATAACCGAGAAGTCGATCTACTTTTTTATAGTGTTGTAAGTCACTTTTTTAGTTGTTCCCGATTATTACCTACGTAAATAACGAAGGTTTTTTTATTTGTCATCTCTTTAAGTACAACTACATTCAATATTTTATGCAGTAGAAACTACACTCAAAGTTGAAGAATTTTTCTTCTAAAGGTGACGTCTGTCACACAAAAAAAGCAAAAAGAAAAAAAATCCAATCATTGTAAAATCAATGCATTCATCTGAATGTATTATACGAAAATCACAATAGTCACCTATGTAACTTTTTGCTACCTGTGTAACAATAAATATTTTACATTCTAGACAAAAAATATTGTTCTAACCTTGTTTTTTAACATTTAATGAGCTATAAATTATGTATTATTATTTATTACATATAAATATGTACATAATACATAATACATAATAAAATATTCGTCGTGTGCTACAATGAAAAATGAAAATGTATAGAAATACACATTACAGTTTTCACCGATTGCGAATGAGATTTAATCACACGTAAATAGTTTGCATCAAAAAATATTTTCTTTGAATTTTTTCTTTTTACTTATTCTGTGTCAAATATTTTTGCTCAAAGACTTCACATTGAACACACTGAACAAAAATAAAGTCATCCACTATTCCGGCTATGTTTTGTTTTTGGATTAACAGATCCACTGATACGTATATGATATAAATACACTACAATATATTAAACCGAAGTGTCATGGGTTAAATTTATTTCTAAACCCAAAAGAACCGTCACTATGTACCATAAACATTATACGTAATATATATATAATAATAGTAATATTATGTTGTTATGTTATATCTTGAACACGCATCCAAGAGGTCGTATATGGGAATATAATACTGTAGCCAAAAGGGTAAAATTGTTTGATTATGTATAATAATATATTATTTTACATTGTATATTATATAATCCTACATTGCGTTTATATTAATAATTTTTATTTATCATTATCGTTTAAGTATAAAGTTGTAAATATTTAATATATATTTATAGTTATGTACTTATGTATACATTATTGTTTATTCGTATTCATATCACCTATATAATTTTATAACGAAAAACCGAGGATAATTGGTAAAAATATTTCAAAAGTTGCATGGTTTGTGGAAAATAATAACATATATAATTAGGCAAATGGTTTTAAATCCCTGCGATTAATTTTTTTTGAATCACCAAATTATAAGTGAACATTTTTATAATTACTACCCGTTAAAAACTAATAAAAAAAAACTTAACTTTTTCATTTAAATATCCAGTTTCGTCAATGTTAGAACTTCAAATGGGTATGAAAAAAAATTGCGTTTGTATATTTTTAAACCTCTTTAAATACAACTTATGAAGAATCATTGTACACTAAAAAGGATTTTGAGCCGAGACTACCTGTCAGCATGTATTTTCGAGGATATTTTAAAATAATATATTTATATTGCAAGTAGGTAGGTAGTAATTGATTTTTATATTAGTAATACTGTAGGTTGAATATGTCAAACATATTTTTAATTATATTGAATAAAATTGTATACATCATATAATTATCATTATCAACTGATATTTTTAACATAATATAAGTCAATTCCAACAAAACCATATTTTGATGAATTTTCTCAAAATTTTAAGTTCAAACACTTTCAAACAGAAAAAATTCCATGTGTTTTGATATTTTGAAATAGCTATAAGGAAAACTGAATTGAAATCATGCATTAGAGTTCCTAGCTTTTTGATCAAGCACAAACATTTTTATTAACATCAATTATAAAAAAAAAAATAGTGTGAACATCTTAAATGTCTTTAGGTAAATTGGTAAAAAACAGAAGAAAATGTTTTGAAAATTATATCATGTCTAGAAGGTCTAGAAAATACCAATATAATTAATACCTGGTGACAATTCTAAGTATCTATAAGTGTTTGTTTTTGAACTACAAAAAAAAAAAATGTTCCACTTTTCATGAATTATTTCTTGTTTTTCCTGATAATTTAAAAAAATACTGAGACTTTATAGACTCCCTAAGTAACAAATATAATAAATTCATCCAATTCGATACCTGAAACTAAAGGTAAGTACACTCGAAGTTAAAGATCAAAACATTTTTTTCTAATATAAGAAATGTCTTTAGGCACTAAAAAACTCACATAATTTTAAAACCAATACATTCATCGCTCGGCTCAGAATTCAATAAACTATAGTAGGTACATTTATATACATAGTATACAATACACTCATGAATATGATATGCAAACTCTAATAAAATGTGACTATGGAACTAAAAAAAAATAATGATTGATTTTATAAGAAGCTAACGAATCATAATAATATTTAGAATACATTTTAATATAAATATTTTAACATCAAAACATTCAAAACAATATTTAAGATTTTTAATGTGAATAGTATAATATTTTTTTTTTTTTTTTTTTATTATTTTTTAAGGCTTCGACAACTGAGGTCATTAGCCTGACGGTTGGTAAGGTTGGTACAGTAGGGTTGGAACAGTTGGTACAGTAGGGTTGGAACACGTGAATGTTTGGCAGAATTTCTATTGGGGCACCCGTAGGTTTGCCCCGGAGTGGGGGATGGCGGCACTTGTTCTCCTGACACCGTGACTTGTCCGGAGAAAAATGCCGCCCAGTGGTCGAGGATCGAACCCGAACCGGCAGCGCCGTAGCCGACGCGTTGACCGCTCGGCCACCTCGTCCCCAGTATAATATTGTATAGTACTTTATTTGTATAATCATTACTTATTTTTTTTTTTTTTTTTTTATTGATCCTTCTATGACCATTAGCTGTTTGTAGGGTTGTATTGTGGTGGTGGTAGGGTTTGAAATGGTAGGTTTTTACACGTGAGTGTTTGTGTTTGGCAGAATATTTGATATTACCCGTAGGTATCTGCCATGCCCGGGTGGGGGATGGCAGCACTTGTTCTCCGGACACCGTGACTTGCCCGAAGAAAAATGCCGCCCGGTGACCAAGGATCGAACCCGGATCGGCTGCGCCGCATCCGACGCGTTGGACCGCTCGGCTACCTCGTCCCCCTTACTTATTTTATTTTGAGAATATAATACATCTATGTTTACAATGAATAATATATAATATGTTTGTCTTACGAACCCGATGAAGAAAAACTATTAGATATTATAATATTAAATAACTATTATTTATAAATTATATCCTCTTTCAAATTGCAAAGTCAATAACATTATTTACTTATAAATACCAAACATAATTGTATTTTATTAAAAAGTAATAAACATATAGGCACAGATAAAAATTGAGTAGATAGTAAAGAAATATTATCTTCAAGGATATTACTTTAACGTTACTCTATTTCTATACAAGTTGAACTACAAAATAAATTGAGGGGGACGAGGTGGCCGAGCGGTCTGACACGTCGTCTGCGGCGCTGGCGGTCGCGGGTTCGATCCTCTCGACCACTGTGCGGTATTTTTCTCCGGGCAAGTCACGGTGTCCGGAGAACAAGTGCCGCCATCCCCCACTCCGGGGCATGGCAGAAACCTACGGGTGCCCCATTCAAAATTCTGCCAAAACCCAACACACTGATTTGGTTATCCAATAAAAAAAAAAAAAAAAAATAAATTGAATAACTTGTTCCTCTTGGAAACAATTTGTTTGTTATTAATCTTATAGTTTATTAGTATTCTAAATAATAGGTATTATTATAAGAAACACTGATTGGAATGTGCATCGCATATGACAAATCGAAAACATAGCACAAATTAGTCCATTTGACTAGATAGGGTGAAAATATTAATTAAATAACGAATCATTACATAATAATATTATACATAGGTATTATGTACTTTATGTTATAGACGTAAATACAGGGACCAGCTTGGGAGGGTCAGCCTCCCTGGGCCATACAAATTCATCTTTAAGATAATATTTGACTTAACTATCATATTCATCATACTTCATGTTAAAGAAAATAAATTAAATTATGAATATAGCTATGTACCAATTTGGTGTAACTCTAAAACAAATTAACGTATACAAATTAAATTTTCACTGGTTGTTTATATTTCTATTTTCTATACATGATAACATTTTCAAAATATTTTGATATGTTTTGAACTGTTTAGGGAAATTTTCAGTTTCCCATTTCATTAGTTTTTTTTTTCTATGAATGTCAATAAAACTTTATTTGTTGACTAAAAATATTTGAAAACTTAATACAAGGCTCCTAATATATTGTTACACTGACATTTAAAAAATATTAAAAATCCTCATTCACAGATTTTTTTATAAGCATTTAAAGTTCAAAAATTGACAAAATATGGAAAAATCACGAAAATTAGCAAATTATTTTGAGTTAAGAATTCGTAAAAATTTTTCTTTTTGAGTCTAAGATTTTAAAATGTATTACAAGATTCCTTATAAGATTATCTACCTTTATCAAAAAAAAATGTCTATCGAAAGTTGAAATTAAATTTTTATGAGCATTTTAAATTCATATTTTTACAATATTGGATTTTCACTCGATTTCTCATGTAGCGATTTCCTTATTTTGTAGTAATTCAAAAACGAATAACTGTAGATACATGAAAATTTCACTGAATGTTTAAATTAGCATTTCCTATACACCATACAATTTTGAAAATATTTTGACTCTTTTTGAGCTGTTTATGGACATTTACAGCTTTCAATTTTTTTTTGTTTTTTTTTCTATAAATATCAAAAGAGTTTTATCTGTTTGGCTAAATAGTGTAAAAATTTAATACAAGGCTCCTGATATATTGTTACAATATCCGTTGAAAAATATTAAAAATACATTTTTATTTTATAAGCATTTAAAGATCGAATTTTGACAAAATTTAATAATTATTTTGTAGTTCATAATTTATAAAATGTTCAACTTTTATACCTAAGGATTGAAAATTTAAAACAAGATTCCACATAAGTAGTTATTCTTTTACCAAAAAATCTAAAAAATACATAAACACAGTTTATTTTTATAGTCATTTTAAGTTCAAATATGGATGAAATTAAATAATAAAAAACCTAGAATCACTATTTTAGTTATTTTGTTGTGATTGAATAATATTATTCGTGGGTACTTGAAACTTCTAAAGTGTACTATTATATATCTTTGATAGTATCATGGTTTTTTGTTGATGCATAACGCGTTATAAGTACCTAATGAATATTGTGATATGATTAATTTGAAATTTATTATAATTACCCATTATAGGTCAACTTTTTGTTTAATACCATTGATTTGTATATAATATGTCTTATACCTAGGCTGACATACCGTTTCCACTCAGAATCGTTTTTCTTCTACAACGATATTATATCATTGAATTCAAATTTTAATTACCATCCATTATACGGTAACCCACTTGTAACCTACTGTACAGCAGAGCACCTTTTTTTATAATTCAACTAGTTAAAAAAAAAAAAACTATTTTCAAAAATTTGATGAACAGTTTTGGCAGTATTACATAAATATATCGACATCGACATCGATTTAGGTATTGACATTAGTTACTGGTTCAATGGTTCATGCAGTAAACAGTCGTTTTTGGACAAATTTTTAGTTTCGCTATCAAAATTATGCCAATTTCTTGTTACTGATATTTTTGTTGTACCAATAAATAGCTGATTTTTTTTTTGTATATTGATTATTGGGCATTCTCATTGAGTTAATAATATTAATAAATAAAACTATAAAAAGTCAACCGATGCTGGGATGCACAGAACAAGAACCTATGGATTTAATTAATATTAATGTTTAAATAAAATGGATACCTACGAAATTAACATTTCTGAAAAAAGAAGAAGAATGAAATAATATAAACACATATGTACAAATTGATCGACGCGATTTAAACTATATTTATTAACCATTTTTAGAAATGGTATTTTTTTGTGTGCACTTCTGTAAGTACCTACGTTGTTCTACTGTCAATTTACAAATGACAAAGTACATAGAAAATGTGAATTATTGATATTTTACAAAATGTTTTCGAAATATAAATTGTAAAACTAATAGTTTCCTTACTCGTCTCAAAATCAAAAATATATTATGAATAATAATGTGTTTTATATAAAAAACTTTTCAATTCGCATAATTTTGTCAAATTATTAACTAAATAAATTACTTACCTTTATTATAGTTATTGTATTTGAACTTTTAAAATCGTAATGAATTACAAATAAAATAAAAGTTTAAATTATATAAAAAAAGTTTAAATAATAAAATATAATTAAGCACACCTACTTTAAAAATCGATAGACTAATCAAATAAATTATTTTGTTCGAATTTATTATTATTCAAAAAGAAAAAAGACATTCTAAGTAAATAAAATATAATAAAAATAACTTTTTTTTAAAGTTATTCTAATAATTGATAAAACTCATTACTAAAATACCAAGTTTGTCCTTAGTGGCACGAACAGCTTAAGTTTAAAATTTGACCATTCTATAGGTTGGAAAAAAGTATTTTTCTAATCTATTTAAAACAAAATATAAAATTAATTATTTGAAACATTTTAGATTCTGAGTGGAACGATGAATGTATTGATTTTACAATGATGTGTGTTTTTTTTTTGTGTCTGACATCACGGTTTGGAAAACTGCTTCGATTTTCTTCGACAGTATCTTGTTCGATGGGAAAGTGAATCTAGTTGGTGCATTCAGGAGGTCAAATATTAAAATTCCCAATAGTTTTCAAAAGCGTCGGGAAAAACAAAATAAAAATAAATTAAAAACGGGAATTTTTAAGCTAAATCGATTTTATACGAAAATTTTTGGTTTTTGATGCAACTCTAATGAACGTATATACATGAAATTTTCACTGGTTGTTTATATTTGTATTTTCTATACACGATAACATTTTCAAAATATTTTGATTTATTTTGAACTGTTTAGGGACATTATCAGTTTCCAATTTTATAAGTTTTTTTTTTTAAAAATATCAATAAAATTTAATACGATTAAATATACGATTTCTCATGTAGTGGTTTTGTTATTTTATTGTTATTCAAAAGAGTAACTGTAGATACTTGAAAATTTTACTGAATGAACATTATTTCATTTTCTATACACCATACAATTTTGAAAATATTTTGACTCTTTTTGGGCTGTTTACGGACATTGTCAGTTTTCAATTTTTTTAGGTTTTTTTCTATAAATATCAATAACATTTTATTTGTCGGGTAAAAAAGCTTGAAAATTTAATGCAAGGCTCCTGATATACTGTTACAATAGCAATTGAAAATATTAAAAATACATAGGCACAACTTTTTTTTATAGCATTTAAAGTTCGAATTTTGACAAAATGTATCAAATTAAAAATTTGATAATTATTTTGTAGTTAAGAATGTATAAAATGTTAAACTTTTATAGCTAAGGATTGAAAATTTAAAACAAGGTTCCATGTAAATAGGTAAATATATAAATTACTTTATTTACAATAATATCATCAATTATACGAAGCAATATCATAGGCTGACTGACCGTTTTCGCTCAAAATCGTTTTTCTTTACAATGATATTATAACATTGAATTAAAATTTAAGAACATTCATTAAAGTGACCCACTTGTAACCTACTCTAACTCTAACCCTAGCTTCTAAAATTAGGGAAGGAAATTAAGTGATACAATTGGAACAATTTTAACATTATTTTTTTTACAATTAACAAACCAGAAATATTTTGTTAATTCTAAAAGTGGCATTATGAAATAATAATGCATAATTATGTAAATTTCTTAAAAGATTTTAAAGAATTAAATTTCGGATGGTAATTTTGTTTAATTTTGTGTGCAATAATTATTATACTTTAAAAAGTAATCCGCCAAAATATTATTACAATAATAACACCTAAATATATTTTTTAGTATTTTTATTTTTAAATTTCGTTTGAATTACAGAACCATTTTATATTATTCATAACATTTACTGCGTTCATTTCGCGAAACATTTTCTTATAAAAATATTCAAACAATTTTACTTCAGAGTTCAGAATAATAACAATAAAACAAATATTGTGTGTGATATCCCAATTTGTATCATCTGTGGTGGTGGTGTTGTATACGAATGAATGTGAATTAGTGGTTTTAATAAAGCAAACTATGGCAAGAAAAAAAAAATGTAATTGTTTCTGCAATAACAAAAAGTTTCATAATGACCAATAACCTACCGCGTATTATCCACCAAACCCCCCTCAGTATCGGGTAGTAGTATGGTTGTAGTCTTCCAGTTCCTCCCAAACCATGTTTACTTATCCAAAACCACAAACCCTCGAGCATTAATTAGCAATAGAATTAATTTTCGAAGCTCTGGAGAACACACACTCACACTCTGCAGAAGGAAATTTCTAACCACCACACCGAATGGTAAACGGCACGTGCTGATGTGTGTGTGTGTGTGTGTGTGTTTGTGTGTATGTAGTAGTAGTCTGCAGTATGGGATTCAATATGGTTCAGCACGGGACCGCGAAATGTCATGTTCACCATAATAATATTAGCATCATATATGGGCTATGATATTATGTCTATATAATAATAATTATAGTTTACACTGTATAATGTATATAGTATAGTTATCGACAGATTCGTTGACTGCGCTTCTTCCTCCCTCGTATTAATCTCTAACTATTTATTGCAATATAATTATATTACCTATTAATTCGTCAGACGTTCACGCGATGACGTGATTTTTCCCGCTGGTTATTTTTTTAAAACATTCGAGGGTATTAGAAACTTGTGACACTATTTAGTCCTGGTGATGTCGACACGTCTAGAGAACTACATGCAAATTGAAAAATTTGAAAGTATTATGAACTTCGAGTATTAAAAATTTTACAAATCAAAATTTGAATAAATTCAAAGGAAAAATGGCAGGTTGGTGAGCAAGCTTGGTGAATCACTCACTTTGTATGTACGATATACATGTTATGCATATATTATTGATTAGAGCAGCTTCGATGTACCAAACTACCAACTACTATACAGAGTACGGTTTTCAGAAATTCAACAAAATATCAAGAACATAATATTATTAATATTGCGTCACCGATGAAAACCAGATGCGAACGGAATTTCATGTTATTTCTTAACTTTATTATATTAAGTTCAATGCGTTGACAATCACATACTAATATCATGACATTGTGAATACACCTGTATCGTGCACAATATTGGAGCACTTGTGATGTAGGTAAGTACTAGGTTCTATAGCATATTTACAAGCAATTTAATTATTCAAACGTAGGTAGGTATATAGGTATAATATTATTAGGTACATTTAGAATACTACGAATCCACTTGATACATTAAATCGTCTTAATTAATCCCGTAATTCACGATACACCGCGACACATTTATCATTTTAATCGCCATATTGTGGTTTACCTACCTTGGTACATTATCGTGTGAGGCAAAAGTAGGTTCCTAGGTATAACCTATATTTACAGCAATATCACGGTATTTCGTTTAAGACTTAAGTGCTCTGGCCTTATAGTGCTTATAAATGTAATTTTTACTCAATGACGATAATAATATGGTTTTATATTATAATATTGATTTATATTTTGTAAAATATAGTTATTAAGTACATTTCAATTTCTGAGTCAATAATCATAGAATAATAATTATTATACTGTATAGTTGTAAGTATATACGTTAAGTTATTAACGATGTCATTAAAATTAAAAATAAAAAACAATAGCTTGTTGAAAAATATGTTTAATTTATTATTAAGATGTATTAATAATTGTACGTTTTACTTAACATATTTTTTCATGCCATTATTAAAAATTAATTTCAATTACTGAAATGGTTTGTAGATCCAACTCTGATTTCATTTTAGTTCATTCAAATTTTAAATAGTATAAAAATATAAAATATAAATTATTTTTTAATTTAACGTTTAAAACATGTCAATAGTTACAGATTTCAAATCCTTTGAACTGATTTTAGAGTTCATGATCAATATGTTAATATTTATATCTAATATAAAAAAAATTTAATGTATCATACATTCATACTATCCTAAATTTTGTTTAATGGTGCAAAAAGTTAATATGCGAATTGTTTAATAAATAAGGTACATATCTAAAATATAATTAAACAATATCGATGTAATCGATTTAAGTGTCTACGCTCATTATTTCAAAGAATTTTAACTTTTCAGAAAATATATTTTTTATTTGATTTGTTGTGCCTAATAGATATTCTGAAAAAAAAAACATTTTTGAAAGATAATTTTAACTTCAAACTATTTTTACAATATTTTTTTAATTATTTGATTGTATATATTTAAACTTTACATGAAATATATTTAATAAATACTTTTGACTTCGATATTCATTATGCCCACTATGGTCGTTTAAAATTCGATTTTTATAAATCAAAGGCAACTTCAACAAAATATTCTTAAAATTAAGAATGCATCTTCTGGTTCAAACATATAAAAACTTAAATTATGATAACGTTAAAAAATTTGGAAAAAATATAATTTTTTTTTCAAAATATAATATACTGATACAAAAAAAAATATTATATTTTCAAAAAACTAAGACTTTGAAATAATAAGTTTAGACAATTAAATAGATAACCCTGTTTATAGGAGAATAGGAACTGAAAAACCTCGATTAAAGTTAAAAATTCAACTCAAATTGTCAATTCGATAGTTGTGTAATTTATCACTTATATATACGTTCTATACATAATTTAGTTATTTTTTTTTTTGTTTCGTTCAAAGTCCGATGTCGGTTTTTCCTTGTCCCCGGGGTAACATGTATAACGTACAAAGAGTCCATGTGATAATATATAATAATGTAATTCCAAAAAACAAAAAAAAACATAACAAAACAAATCAACAATATACACAGGATTGTAAAAAAACAAAAACCCTAACGACTGACTTTTGCATCGAAAATAATTCCACACGTGTAATTAGACGTTTTAAGAATAAATCGGCTTTTTAATAGCTGAGGTTAAGGTTTTGAAAATTACCTACCTACACCTTTTTATTTTATGTTTTATGAATCGTTTTGTTTTTTTTTTTTACCTTTGCCAAATGAAAAATGAACGTGAAAATAAAAATTATTACGAAAAAAAAAACGCTCATGACGTAATTAGATAAATATATCGTTGTTTTATTGTTACTTTTATTATAATTTTTTTTTTCATATCTTTGAATCTTTCCTCTGGTGTGTCCAGATGTGTTTTAACGCATTTCAGTTTTTACCAAGTCTGGTAATTCGTTACACCTGGCACCTGCCTTGTGTTCAACAGACACTCGACGATTATATAAGTTCGTACTCAAATTCTTTGTCTAGTCACAAATAAAAAGTCATTAACCCCGTTTAATTAAAATAGCCCTTTCCCTTGGTTTAATTACGTTCGCAAATGATGTCGCATTATACTCACAGACCACGCAACAATTTTTCAGGCAGATTACAAAACCAAAGCCAGACACAGTCGTTAATTGTGAACAAAATTTTTTTAAAAAAAACATAATATATATAATACCAATCCCGTAGAGAGTTTATACTATAATATATAATATTGTAGCAGAACCCGAAGTTTTTTTTTAATGGGCATTGATGCAAATAAAGTTTGAAATGTTAAATAAAAGTGTATTAAATATGCTTTTTTTTCATCTAGTGATCCAAAAAATTCATCTCCCACGAAGCGAAATAAATGGTTTAAAGTTTTTAAAGACATTGTATCATAATATACTATTTTTTTGTAAGTAGAATAAAATATGCAGTATTTAAAAACAAAACAAATTCATAATATACATTAACTCGTGCTAGAATTTCGAATTTATTAAGTGGTTTAACATCATTACAGGTGGTCATCATTGGCTAGTCGCAATGCGGTCGTAATGGTTTAATAGCAACAATCACCAAGTGAATTATATTACAAAATTGAGTTTATAAGTTTAGGTATAATGTTATTTTCTATAATACCTTTAACATGGTAAAATGTCTAGAACTTACCTTCGAACGAATATATTTGTAATTCCTACACATAACAACATAGAGTATACGTTCTATACAACGTGCACACATTCGTGTATAAGAAACTGGCTAAAATTAAATTTAGTTCTTGCACTAGTTAGGTATACTAAATGTAGTAATCAATTTAAAACTCAGATGCCATCTAGTAGAACTCGTTTAATGTACCTAATATTATATTAAATCATGCATATCGTGTTCCATACATGTGTAATAGCTACAGTCAGGGAATACATGTGATAAGACTATAAAATTCAATAGAGAAAAAAAACATGTGATCTTACTCAAAATTGGATACTTACGACGTAAGCAATATAACAACGTTTAAATAACACTAAAAGTAATTTTTATTTAAACTTTGAGTAGACTAAAATATAAATAAAAAATTGTAAAATGCTATAGATTTTCGAATCCATGACTCGTGCTTTATGCAATATTTTGTTACAAAACAGATGCCAAATTTGATGTATACATAATATTACTGGTGAACTTTGTTCTCCTTAAAATATTTATCATATTAAATATAGAATATTTATACCGGATATGCTTGTTTAGTATAAATTATACAGTTTATTTGTGTTATTATTTATTTATTAGCTTTCATCCGTAAACTGTTTTCTCTTCGATTTTATTACATTTTAACAAAATAAAATTGAAATAACACGTGCAATTTTGTAAAACAGAAAATTAGAAATACACAACGTTCAACATTAAACATCGAAACCTGCGTGCTGAATAAATGTTTAAATTGTTTAAACGTCGGTGGTATAATATTATTTGGAAAATGGTTTTTGATGATAGAGACCAAAGGGAATGTTTTAAAGCTATACACTAAGCACTTATAAGTTATATATATATATATATGAGAGAAGAACAGTAAAAATAGAATTCGTATTATTTTTAAAAACAACTGATCGACGTTCACAAATCAAAAAAATTGATCTGATTTAAATAAAATATTACAAATTTATAATTGTGATTTGTTTTTCACGTTTAAAATATAAATAAGTACCTACATACTGTAGTTTATACTATATACGTAAGACATTTATATTCAAAAAGTATTAATATTTTTGAAAACATTTTTATCCTTATAATTTTTTAATTACAACATTGAGTTTTAATTTCATCACCAAAAGCAGAATATCTTTTTGAGTACCTATTTCAGTACATAAAAATCGAATTTAAAATGAGTAGTTTATGAGTTATAAGTAGTTAAACCAAGTAAAGATGAGTGGAGTAATGGAGTAACATTTGCGGGGTAACCACGTCCCTCTCCATAATTCACATCTAAACATTAAATACTTATGAATCTTAAGCTACTCGTTTTAAATTCAATTTATATGTATCGAAATACTTTAAAAAAATACTCTACTTTTGAATATGAAATTAAAACTGTATATTACTGATAAAAAAGTAAAAACTTTAAAATATTAAGGATGAATATAATATTTTATAAATGTTGTTTTTAAAACTATGCAAGTAATTTTATCAAAAAAAATTTATACTTTTTAAAATAAAGATAAAATAATCACCCGGTACATATAATATATATTGATTTAATCGTATTTTATAATATTCTATATTATTGATTATTCTACTCATGTAATTATATAATATTGATAACCTGATAATTTTAATAAGGAGGTAAGATGTTTCGTGCAGAATAAAAAAATAATTAATCTTATAACAAAACAAAGAACTAGAGATTGTCAATGAGATTAATTAAAAGCATCTTTGAAAATAGAACGATTTGAAATGTTTAACTACGTTACCACGTCTTGACTTTAAAGTATCAAATGGTCTATTAAATTGTCATTTTTTCCTGAATACTTTTGATCGAACATCATTCAATTTATTCTAAGCTAAATATATCTAATAACTATCATGACGTGTATTAAATAAACTCTTTCCAAATCGTGTGTCATTTTTAATTAGACATTTTTACATTAAGCATATTATAATATACATTATTTATAGTACGTTTAATGGCATCCGGCATGTAAAACATTTAATAACAATAATAATTAATTTCAAAACAAACCTTGTAATGTTCAGAACAATGTATAGTAGTTTTAATGATCATAATAATATTAAGTGATGTATACTAACATATTATACACATGAATCCATGAAACAAATCAAACTCTGTAATAGTCTGTATACAGAGCAATTAAATGTGAGCTAAGCCAATATTCAGTTAATCTAAATAATTAAGCAATTTATTCAACTGATATGTTATGAAGTACTATTATGTTTGACGATCCATATTTTTCTTTAATATCTATTATATTTCTAACATATTTTATGAAATGTCAGCTCACACAATATCGATTCACGACAATATTCTTTAGTGGGATAACAGAAAATGAAAATACAAACGAACATTTTAAAACATCTAAATCCGTATACTTTTGTGTTTTGTGTTCTTTGCCCGTTTCTGTTATCTCTGCCCCCAAACCCATAAAACTCTTCCATGCAAAAAAAAAAAAGAAAAAATATAATAATAGTATACTTCGACATTCATAGCGAAACTTTAAACAAAGAAAGAAAACAAATTTCAAAAATATCTTGGCAGATAAAAGGCCCATAAAGATTACACGGTTTGGGCGAAGTTTAAAATCAGCGATCCCACAGTATTCTAAATAAGATTGTCGTTTTCGGGAAACTGGCTGGTGACCACAAATCGTACACACAAAAAGTCCTGCGAATATTATTGTTATACATATATTATATATAATTTTTTTTTGTATACCGTTTCCCTTATAAATCAAGTATTTATGTAGGTAGGTAAACATTTTTGTTTGCCAGGGCCTGTGAAATTACTAAACGTAAAAGTACCGAAAATAGAAGTCAATGTATACCTATTATGGTAGTAAAAAATGAACTATAGAAATAATAATAGTCCAGTTCTACCACGTTTGGTAGTATTAAGTCGAATGGTCGTATAATATATTATATTATATACCTACGTAGGTACTATAGCTTTTTGATTGCCTCGCTTTTCGTCGGCTCAAAGTAAAATTAAAGCTACTCGAGGGCACTGTTCCACGTCGAAATTCGGAATATTCAAAAACAAAATTCCTCTTAGGTACTCGTTCGTGTTTCGGTAACAAAACTACACGGTTGGGACCCTTTACCGTATCAGTCTCGTAGACCGCCAAAACGCTAAAACGTCTGCAAGGTACTCACCTCCTTCATTTTTAATACGAAATGTAAAAAACATAACTATAAAATATATATTTATGTACCAAACAAATAACACTCATCGCACATATCAATGCATAATATTATGAAAACAATTTCCAAGCAATTGAAATGCTAATTGGTGTTTGTTAATACGATGTTGCGATACATAATACTTAAAATAGTAATTGCAGGTAGATGGATTGTATTGTCTGAATAACGAGATAATCGATTAAAAACCAATTACTTGAATTACTTGATAATTGTTGCCTTTTTTACTAGATATAGGAACAACGTTTAGCGTCTAAATTCTCCGAAATATTAATTTTCATACTAAGATAAGAAAAACTAAATTATTTCACAACATGTCACGAATATTAAAGTGTCTAAAGTATTTCTGTGTATAAAATAATTCAACCTATTCATATACTTTGAATTATGATTCTCTTAATATGTATTATCCTAACTGAATAATTAGAAATTTGAATTTTGTTATTACTTGGGCATTTAATAATTTTCATAATATAATTAATAAAATATTTTTTAGTTTGTGGGAATTTTAAATGGGTGTGATTATAATATTATGTAAAAAATGTATTAATCCTACAATAATATTATACATCAGTTCCAATTAAAAAATTTTGTGTAATCGCGTTATGGTTTTATTTGAAACGTGCGGCCTAACACTTGATTAATGAAACTAATTATGAACTTCTTTAAAGTTTGCATAGAATATATTATTATTTTATTGATGGCGTGTTTTCTACTATTTTTTAATGAACGTTTAAGTTAAAATAATAATATCACACTATTAATGAATGTTTGGTACATAATGTTGTCACTAAGATTTAAGCCTTGATTGTAATTAAATCATTTAACTATTATATCAATAGTTACAGGAACGAGATTCACTCTTCCATCTTGGCGTATCGTTTACCTATTTATTTACCAATTTACAAGGTAAACACAATGTAATATATAAATAATAATACAAACAGTGCCTAGCAGAGGACCGCTGGAAAGAAAATTACCTTTACAAAGGCATGATAATGGCCGTCAATTTGTGTAACACGAGAGCAGAACTCAATGTAATCATAATACTCTAATACACGCTTTTCTAGGTTTGAATTCTAATACAAACGTACAAAGCGTTTACATCCGGTTCAATTTCGAACACGGACAATCCTATTTAATTCGTACAAAGACATGGGTATTGCGAATTATGCTTATTTTAAATTCAACTATCATGCACCTATAGTATATTATTATATTGCGCAAAAGGAATTTCAGAACGATTCCCGGTACTTAGCATACTAAATACAACGAGCGATTTACATTTTGTATTCTAATGGGAACGAAAAAACCTGCCGTTCTGTTTACACTTTCAAATTGTGGCAAAAATAAAATTTATATACCTATACCGTCTCGTCTGTACCACGCGTCACTGCACGTTGTGTATTATAGTAAAATGGTTGTTACGACTCAATGGGTAGGTACGTATTTTGTTCGTTAATCATTATATTATACAGTGTTACATATTATTATACTTATTAGAAGTTGCCCACGAGATTTAGATAAAAATTCGTGCTTAAACTCAAGTATATTTCAAATCGCATGTTGTATTTTTTTTTTTTGTTCAATTCTTTGTCTCTTTTTTTGCGGTAAAATTGCACCGCAGTTTTTTATACTGACCTACCAGTAGTAGATATGTATAATATCGATTGCGATTGGATAAATCGTGCGATTCACAATAGACAATTACTATTATATTATCCTCTTTCAGATTAAAAGGAAAAAAAATACTTACCGATAATCTAATTTCACAGTCCACAAAATTCCTCTATTGTTGTATATTAACGATAAAAATGTACAGTTGGTACACACAGTGTATATCTTTTTCATTTTTCTTTAATCGGATTGCCAATCTGTTTTATATCATATAGAGGGGAAAACGACGTATAAAACCATAGACATGTACAGCGTTTGGTTGATGAAAGTGTATATACGTACAATACAGTTATATAATAACAATATATTGGATAACAAAAGTGTAACGAAAAAAATAATAAAAAATAAAAATATGGAATGCGCTTTGCGGTGGTGCGTTTTGTTTCTTGCGATGGGAAAAAAATGAATTTATCATTGTTAAGATCCACCATATAATGGCTAAAATATACTCGTCGTATTTTCGGAATAAGACGATTCGGCAAAGGCAGCGCGACTGGAGTGGAATAGTGAAAGAGACACGTCGAATCGAGTCATTTATATTGCAGAAAGTACACGGGCTCAACGAGGACCTTGTCAATTATTGTTGGCACAATATTGGGACTATAAATCAAACGAAAGGCTTAGCAAACTCGCCGTTTAAAATGAAAACCATGCCAAATCCGTTCCATTCTTTTTTCCCCTCTTTATTCCGCAGGAGTATAAGTGCAAATGCTGTTTTATCATAGTTGTTTGCTGCCGATAGACAACAACATCAACAACATCAACAACAACACATCAACAACCATTTACACCCACCTCCGAACGAAACGATACACCAATAATTATCGATTACGTATTTATGTATTTATGTACTTGTCGAAAGTATATCCCAAGAACACAACAGCCTTAGGTACGTAAGAGATGCAATTTTTACGTAATATATTAATATCTAAATTAGGTTAGGTTATGATTAATCGCAATCGGCGAATTTAAAATACCACTCAGGCACCTGTGAATAAATCACAAAAAATTATTTCTCAATCGTGGTGATAATCTATCACTATTAAAACGAGTACCATTCGGGATTTCAGTTACCGTGGAACCTATGATATAATATTATGGTGTCAATATGACAATATGTAACATTATAATATAAAATATTATATTTTTACTGAATTCAAAATCAGGAAATGCAAGACGAAAGTGCACACAAAGCACTAACTACGGCGGGGCGCCATCATGGTTGTTTTAAATTGGAAACAAAAAATACGGTCACCAGCCTCGAATAGCGACGGTTGCTCATAAAGATTATTATTACGTCGCGTCTTTCGACTCAGATCGTCGAGGTTACCTTGGTGTAACGATAATATTTCGATGACGAAGTGGTTAAGGATAGCCGTACCTATCCTGCGGCAAGAGGCGTTCGCGCCGGCTCTGATTTCCTCGTCCTCGTCCGACTTGCCGACGTAGGTCTTAAAAACGTTAAAAGAGAGCAGTCGTCTCGAGCTATTAACAACACTCGAACGAGCCTGTGCCGGTGGACCCTTTGAATTATATGTCGCGCACGGAAAGCGCCGGCGATCCCTTTTTTCCGCAACATCAACAATTATTACCTACCTCCGTTTCCGGACTTAACTCGGCATTTAGTGAGGAGTTGTTGTACTCCGTGAGCTGTTAAGTGCTCTGCGGCGCGGAACCCGGCACGGACGTACGGGTGACGTGCGGTGACTGCGGTGTAACAGCCATCACATCACATGTTTTCGTGGTTAAGTGCTATTTGTTTTTTCAACACTTGTACTCTCTTTCGACGCGACCGTTTGCAGAACGGAATACAAACAACATCGGATACCCGGCCATAGTGAGCGGTGCTTGGATTTATTCGGCGAGCCACTTTAGATGTCCGATTTAAACATAATATAATGTATAGTGATAGTAGTAATAATATTTAAAATACTCGCGATAACACCGCGTGCCCCCGAAAACTGGTTACACTCTATCTCTCAGTTACCGACTACGCGTTACTCAGTAACCTATACGTAATTTAGAATTCCGTCTGCCAGAGATTGCAGATGATCCGACAGCCTAGTTTCATGTGCCCTAAATATCCATATAGGGTCCTGAGTAATGTGCTGGTAATTTAACTGTACAGTGTACCCTGTTTTCACGGACACACGCGGCAGGTGTATAGTTATCGCGTGTAAATACTTCCGTCCTCGTCGTCCGAATAGTCAATTCGTCTTCTCTTCGATAAATGGACTGTAAAAAAAATAGCACCAACACACCAAATAGTTTTAAATAGTATCAACACAAATAATATTATTCGATAATACACACATATAGATACGATTTCATATTGATAATGCTTATTGATATTATAACCGATACTCTATTATTAATATTATTATTATTATTATTATTATTATTACTATTATATCCGATTGGATGAACATATGAAAGAGTAAGATGACGTCTTACGAACGGAAAGCCTATAGCACGTTCGTGTAAACTATATTTTATTATTATTATTTAATAATTATTCTCTAAGCATGATATTGGTGTTTTATTATTATTATAGACATGTTATAGTATTCAAACCCACTGGCAAGTTCAAATCATCGTTGCACACTCGTGTTATTCGAATGCGATTGAATTATTATAGTTCTCGAAATGATTAATCTTCGTGGGTACCGTTTTATTTGTAACCGCACTTAAAATATTTTACAAACGGACGCGGTTTTCGTTTTTGATGTCTTATTATTATTATTATTCTCATGTCTGAATCGTAAAATTGTTCCACTCTCCGTCCGTATAGTTGCGATGCACTCCAATGATCAATAAAGCCCAAAGTCGGCCTCTGCTCGTGTGAGGTACGCCAAGTTTCAGGTCACGTAATATCTGATAAGAAACAACCCCCCCGAACGTAACACTTCAGCCTGCCCATTTGTCGGATTCTACATGGGAATCGTTAAAATCCTGTGGAGCCCACAGTAACCATAAAACGCCCAGCTACCGTGTAAATTAATTTCTCATTTTCCAGCTCCGAGGCATAGAGCTTGCCGCCAACCATAATATAAAACTTATGTGTTTTTATTTTTTTTTATTGCAGCCAGACGATGACAAGGAACCAGAAAATCCCGAAGACCTGGCTAACGGCGGTTACTCTGACAGACCACCTGCTCCACCGCCACCACCTCCATCAAACGGTATTTTTTATTTTTTATTACCTATAAGTTTTATTAGTTTTATTTTTCAGAACCGACAATACCATTAAACACCTATTAATGTTGAATTCAAAATAAAATGTTCATGTAATATTAACGGCTTACGTGCAGTGTGGTACGGCGTGCACAATACACACAATAGTATATTAATATAGATACATAGATATTATATTATAATTATCGATGTGTAATTATCTTGAACAAAATAAATTATACCAAATCCAAGTTACATTTAAATAGGTTTTTATTTTTTGCATTCAGATACAACAACAATTCTGAGTTCAATACTGACAAAATGTTTCTTCTTAGAATATATAATATGTTCAATAAATTAAACATCCATCGATTAATCTAAAAGTTTCAAAGTCCACACTACTTTATTTCAAAGGAATTTATACTAAAATATTATAGTGATGGTGAAATAAAATGCCAAATATCGGATGAAGTCCGAGAAAATACAAGACTAACAAAAATTATCCTAATTGAAATTATTTACAATAATTTCATAAATAATATATTTTATTTTAATATATATACAATATTATTATTAGTTAATAATACAATTATACAACATGCAATGTTTTTTTAAACGTTCAGATAATTTTGTCTATGTATAAAGCAGTTTTCCTTCTTAATCTCACAGTGATTTGTATACGAAATCAAAAATAAATTTATAATAATATATTCAAACAAATATATGTATGACGCTAAGTTGTAGACAATATTATAACTATCTCCTTCTCGGAGTACTGCATCCACTGCATAGTGCACATAATATATTATTGTAAAAACAGAAGCTAAAATTAGCTAATCACTTGAAATCTTGGTTTATAATATTTAAGATGATCAAAATGATATCACATTTCTGAACGTATTTTATAACGATTTGATTAACAGCGGTTGGATTAGTGATGGAAGGGAAAATGTATATTATACATAATATCACTATAATACTAACTTCGCCCTTTCATATCGACACTAACCATATTATTACGCGTATGTCAGCTTGCAGGCCCTCACAAACATATTTACATTTAAACATTGCCAAAAACCTAAAAGTTTTTTCGAACGCATACATCAATAATAAGTTAACATAATATTATGGTAACACTTTGTAGTTCAAGCGCCTACGTACTTTTACCTACCAACATACTCTAATTAATAACATGCACACATTGAGAATATTGTGAATAAAATTTGGAAATGAAAAACTATGAAAACGAATTCAATTTCAAAATTCATTGATATTGTTTAATATTTTTTACTACTGTACGAATTTAAGTAGCTAATGGGTAAACTAGGATATGATATTATCATGTTATAAATCTATAGTTAATACACGCGACCAACACTAGTAATGCGTTATTTACATGCCTATTACAGTCTGCGTATTTCGTGCAAACACATAACAATATTCATTATTAGCCTTTCATTTTTCAATATAATATTATAATACAATACAATTATTATACAGATATGAATCATTGCATTGCATAACTGATTAAAGTAGGTGTATAAAAACATGTGCTATATTATATTGTATATTATAATTTATTAACCGTCGGTTCTTTTGTAAAAACCTATTTATTTAAACATGAAAAAAACATTACAGGATCAAAATGTTTTATTCTAAAAAATATTACACAATAAATCCTAATATTTCAAACGGTTTTGTAACTGTAATAATAATAATATTAAATTGGCTTTTGCATAAAATTCAGTTTAGTATCCCTAAACTACGCCTAGTTACTTTTGAACTGGCCTAGGTATATACGTCTTTATCAACAACATAATTGAAAACATTAGAATTTAGTATGGTCATTATTAAGCGCGTGTGTACTCGACAAGGCAAAAATATTATCTTTCTGGAAAAATAAATTAAAATATAATCTCTATACGTAATATATAAAGCAGGAATCGAGTATAAAGCAATATTGTTTTCAGCTAACAATTTAATAATGATAATAATACGAGTACCTATGCCCCGTCAGACGAATACTTTTTCACTAGAACATCCACGGTTAAAATTAAACAACGGTTAAAAATCGATTTAACGTATTTAAAGTAAATATAGTAAAGTCAAATTTTACTAATTTTACTACTACATTCTTTCTGCGAATACTTTTTTAATTACAATTTTTTTTTTTGTCGTATGTCAAAGTCTACATTTTAATTAAACATTAAACCAAATGTTCAATACTCAGTATTACATCCTATAATATTGCAGTTTGCAAATATGCATGTTATTTTAACCAAATAATTCAGACTGTTTGTACATCGTAGGTAAACAATCATTTTTTTTTTATATATAACATAAATAGCTAGTTTAGTTTCATTTATTTCATATAGGTATTAGGTATAAGTACCTACTTGCATTTAAATTAAAAATGATTTAAAAAAAACGATTCTCATAAATTTTCTATCATAAGTAGATATTGATTTTATATTTATGCGAATTTGAATATTGTTTTTTTTTTTATTATTATTTATTTGCACTAATTTCCAAACCGATATTAAAATTATTTTAGTGGCAACTTTATATGCAATAAAAAACAGCCTATAGCTAGTTATAAATATTGTGGAAAAAAAATAATATCAATGGTCAAAGATCTGAATTTCTCATCTTAACACTTTATAATATGTGCCATAGAAAATTAAATAAAATATAGAATATAGATGCTCCAGAGCATATCGGGAAATCAGTGTATAACCTAACCTATGTAAATTTATTTCAAGATCAAGCGAAAATATGAAAGTAAAAAATGAAAACAAATAAAATAAAATTATAACTTTTTTTTTTTATTAGATGACCCGCGGCAACATAGGCCATTGGGTGGGGGTGGAATGGTGAGTTGTTGTAATTGGAAGGTTTGGATACGTTGTGTGATGTTGTGGTAGAATTTCTAGTGGGGTGTCTGTAGGTTTTTGCCATGCCCAGAGTGTGGGATGGCGGCACTTGTTTTTCGGACACCACGTGACTTTCCCGAAGAAAAATACCTTCCAGTGGCCGAGAATCGAACCGGCGATGGCTGCGCCGCAACCGAAACCTTAGACCGTTCGGCCACCTCATCCCCCACTTTCTTTTTTGTATGTTGACAAAACATTATATATGCAGTGAAAATCATAAACCATGTCAAATGATCAATCAGAATTAATATTCAATTGACATTAAAATCCACACTCTTGTGGTTACCATGTACTATAATGTTTAATTTTGAATTATGTTAGTTGAGCATAACTATTACGAGATTTGCGGGGTACAAATTTATAGGTTCCATTCAATATCTGGCCTGCAGAGTCACGTCGCCTAAAATTATTTTTGAAACATCAAACACATTTCTTTTCTTTATGCCCGGCGGGTAATGGTCTTATATTTTTAACCAAACAGTGTTTTTAGGGGTTCTCATAAAACGAGACAACTTACTTTTATCGTTTGTCATCGTGCATGGTTGTGGCAGTGCAACAAACACTTACCATTAATCATTACCTATTTTTGATAGCACGCCATCTACGCATTGTTTGCCTTTAAACTGTAGAGACTTGCCCGGGGGAGGGGGGGGGCAATAACTTGTAAACAGGCTTGTTTTATCTGCTCGCAGTTGAAGGTGCGAGCGAGTATATTATTATGATCGCCATTCGTCAGTGTATAATATTATTATCCTTGTCTCGAGTCTGACCAGCCGAGACTTGACCAATTGGCACAAACGCCGTTTGGAACACTCGTTTCTTTCCCACTTGTCCCGTAGAGGAAAACCATATTAATATATTATTGTTATGTCACGTGGTGCCAGCTATAAAACGCTGAACTCGCAACAAACATCATTCAAAAGTGTGTTCTTCGTCGGATAATCTAACAGACATGTAGTCACTGTCTAGTCGGCCGTTCTCGTGTTTGTGAGACGGGTCCATTAGTAGGGATCAGTGGTGTATTGGAGGGTATAAGTGGGTATACGTCGTACACCCGGATCCTTATTTTTGGATTTATGCTTATACCTTTAAAAAAATTAGTCTTTTATGGGTATACGCACTCTTCCAATTTATGACAGACAATTTAGTCGTATTATCACCAAACAAAAGTTAAAAACAATAATAATAATAAACAAATTAATACAATTAAATTTTATTATGACATTAAGTATACACGACTGTCCAAAAATATCCCCGTACCCGCATGAAGTTCGATTAAATTTTACCCGACTTCGGGTTCTTGCGAAGACTATCGGAAACTGCCGTTAAAATGATTTATAATAGTATTTAAATTTTTATATGTTATAAACATAGATTAATAGATAATATAGATAGACTAACACTGTATATTATTTAAAGTTGTTTA
Source organism: Macrosiphum euphorbiae (assembly GCA_949089665.1). Lineage (NCBI taxonomy): Eukaryota > Metazoa > Arthropoda > Insecta > Hemiptera > Aphididae > Macrosiphum > Macrosiphum euphorbiae. The sequence continues at coordinate 130,216,848 of CARXXK010000001.1, forward strand.
TTATTTTATTAGTATAGTCCATTATTTTACTGTACAATTTTTTTTTTTAATTTGATAATAAAAAGTTGTATTCTTTATGATATTTATGAATTGAATTAATTAAAAAAATAATACGTTAGATACTAATACTTGGTACATATTACACACAGTGGCGTATATAGGAATTAATTTCGGGGTGGAGGATGAATATAGATTGAACTATGGTTTAAATATACAAGGTTATTGCACATAGCCCATATTGTTATCAAACAAAAATAAAATGGCAGCGTAAGGGTACGATCCATATCATGCATATAATTCCTTAACGTGATAAAATGATATAGGGGGGGGGGGGGTACTATTGCAATAAAATTGTATATTTAAGCAATGGGGTGAACCCCCCCTATATACGCCACTGCATATACATTTACACATGAAAGGTTAGTGTTTGTAATAAAGTAATAAAAGATTATTGAATATTAAGTGTAATGATTTTTCAAGAGGAGCAAGAATTTTTTTTAAATAATTTATATATAGATATATTTAACTATTTTTAGGTGCGTATACACATAGGTACATTTATTTACCAATACACCACTGGTGGGGATATAATAATTTATCCGATCTATGCGGCTCTCGAACCATCTCGATTGCCATAATGCGTTTTCGGTGTATCCTTGTCTTGATCGTCTTATTCACTTTGAATAATGCTATTTTGATATTATTGCACTACACGGTTGATGATTCATATAAATACAATTTTGATAAAATATCCCGATACTAAAATATTGACCTAACGAGTATATTATTATAGATTTTTTAACCATTATAATTATTACTAACTTACCACCCAACCAGAAGGATGATTTCTTAATCGTAATTTTTCTGTTATTTTTTTTTTACAATAATTTTTATGTTAGAGTAGGTAATGAATAATATTAATCATGATTTCTCAATGATATCCCATTCGTATCGAGTGCTATCTGTGTTCAGTTTTCGGTATTTGGAGGTGGTGCACAATGTCATAAAATCCAAACATCATCATTGGTACAGATAAACACGATACCGTCGCTGAGAAAATCAATAACTACTTTCCTCTGCAGTGAAAATAAATACGTTAGGCATCTATAATAAGAGGAACAAACGTAAATGTTGTCATTAAAAAATTGATTTTATATCATAAAATCAGTGTCATTAATCAATGTGTTTATGACATGATATTAATATTAATGCACCAAAAATCATTAACTTGGATGGCCCAAACATATATTATTATAATAATATGCTCAATATTAAAAGTATGATGCATAAAACCATACTTTTTTCTATTTATCACCCCATCCCCTCCACATCCCAAATTTGAAATAATAATTGTTATGCGTGTACACCCTTAACATTATTTGAGTGAGTATATATTATACATTTTTCTATTTTATGACTCAGGTTATAGTTGAATATAATATTGTACCTAAGTTGTCATTATACTATATTATAGATGTAATACTGAGTTATGATTTTAGGTAATTAAACTTATGCAGTTTGATAATCGACACAATAATGTTATGTTCATAAGAATTATTATTGAACTTATCTTCACACCCTCCAACAAGAGTATAATTAGTGTTTTGTCATGTACCTACTACCTATATAATATCATTATTTATTTTAACAACGGAGGACACCACAAAGTTTATATTACAAACAATTAAGGCTAGCACACACTATACGAGCGTGCTAATAACTTGCTGGCACTATATATACGTGATTTATGAGTATAGATACAATCAATAATTAATGTTACGTTGCCTAATTAAATTCAATGTTCAAATTAATATTTCTAAGTAACAAGTGATAAATCCAGACTACTACACACAATAATTATGGAACAGCATAATTATTAATTATGTCGTTTATGATTTTCCAAAAACGCATTTCAAAAATATTAACCTACTAGTAACTAAAAAGTTATTGATTGTCACAACCTAAGCGAGGCATCGTGTATAAATTAATAATGCAAATACTAAATAATTATTTTGTGAAATAATTTAATAGGTAATGCAATTTAAAGCTTTTTTAATGTAATTACCACATAAAAACAAATTGTTTAATTCAACTACGGTATATAAATCATTTTATATTTCAGTTACTGATACTTCAAAAACTGCATAATATAACTTAATGGTATAGAATATCAGCTGTGTTTTGTAAATTGATGGTTAATCGCAATTTACAAATTTTTAAAATTGTTTTTAAGTAGGTACCTAACCAAAATAATATTAAAATTAAATTATTGTTCATAATTATTAATAGAGTGCAATAATTATAAAATGTCTAAACTATTTAAAATATTTTACTGATCTTAAAATGCTTTGGACACACATCAAATAAGTATTAGTATTTAAGAATTATAACACGCACATTTAAGACGAAATCATTAACGAAAATTAATTGAAACCTTTAACAATATTGAGAGAATGTTGTTTAACGTCTAATTAAACCAGATAAAAAAGGCCACGAAACATAAAACGACTATAACGATTAAACTACTACAATATCAAGATAAATTACTTTTGTGATGTTGTTAGTCGCTTTAAGCATGTAGTGTTTGCGACCGGCAGGTTCTGATTAGTTCCCATATGGTGCTTCAGTGCTCATCGCTCTGGGCATTTCTATAATATTTACTCAAAGGCACCGTACTATTTTACATTTTTTTTTCACCATTCGATCAAACCAGAATATCGTAAATTGGGATCGACTATACAATTCTATACAAAGCAGTTTTAGATCAAGGTATTCCACACCCACAGCCCATACCTAAGTTTGTACGTCATTGTTAAGTCAATGCATCGTTACGTTTTCGATAACTTCATAGGTACACGATTTACCAATTCACTTCACTCTATACGGACTTTCAAAGGCACCTAAATGTTCCAAAGCATTTAGATTTCATTTTTTAATACCATTGGTCAACTTTTAGACAGTTTCATAATATTGTATACTTTATCCGATTATAACTTTATCGAGATTTTTACTTATATAATATTTGACGATTCCACGTCGATATTTGTTATCACTATCTCTCACATAATGTATTCTACTTAAATATTTATTACTCTCCTTAAAAAAACTAAAGCGATATTATTTTTTTATTAGTTTATTTTTTTTAAGCTGGTTACTTAATACTTGAGATTAGGTTAGTCTTTAAACAACCAACTCGATTTATACTGGAAGGTTTTAAATGTTGAAAGACATTTTTTTCAGTTTTTTCTATTTAATTTCCACCAATTTGTATGGTTTAATTGGCTTAAAGTTTAAATTATACAGATAATTAAAAATAACCTACCTAATGAAAACAAAATGTTTAAATTTCAGAGATCTTTCAAAATTACCTCTATCGATGGCGAAATTCTATATAATTATACATAGTGACATAGTGATATTTTATATATTATACTTAACCTGTAATATGTATAATAATATAAAGCTAAATTATAAAAGGGTTAATTATTTTCCTTACTCCGATCATCATCGATGGTGTCAAACTGATTCGGTTCAAAAAAAAAATGTAAAAACACGGCGTTTTTTTATTTGAATTCAACATAATATTATTTCATCGTGACCGCTGACAATGCGTTGTGAGCCGTGGTGATCCAATAATACTCACCCGAAAAACAAACTTTTAACGATTTTTAAAACAATACTCTACCAATAATGACGGAATGCTTGTGAATAAAACTGCATCCGAAATGCAGTTGACAACCAATGTTCGTTTGACTCATCGTTAGTGGTCATCAGTGATGGTGTACCTACCTATTTATACCCACCTAAAACCTAATATATTGTTTATGTTACAGAAAACCATGGCTATCAGACGCCCAACATCAAAGGGGATAAAGGCGATGCCGGTCAAAAGGTGAGTTTCACATTAATCTAATTTTTTCGATTGTTATTATTACGAATCGGTCCGGCGAACACTGCGATGGTTGTGTGCCCGCTCACTGACCTAATGGACCATTAGAGCTACACGCTTAACAACCACCTCCTCGTTAGTGACTCGCCGACGTTAGCCACCGAACTGTAATAATGACAACAATAATAATTGACTGATAAATGCGGATTGTGCACCACGACCACTGTCTAAATTTGTTCGAAATCGACAGGGAGAGTCGATCAGAGGACCGCCCGGACCACCAGGACCTCCGGGCTCGCCGTTTTCCGGGGACTTTGCCACCGATGAAGAAGTGAGTGTTGTATAAATTATGGTTGTTGATTTTTGGCCAAACGGTCTCGTTCCGTTTCTATTTATTTATTATGATTTTTTATTTTGATAAAAATCCACTACTTATAATAATATAGTATACTTACTATAGGTATTTTTTACCAATAATAATTATTGCTACGTAATCAAAATCTGCTCTGCAATACATCGTTGCTATTGTTGTTGTTATTGTTGTAATCAGCAAATGCCAATCAAATTGTGCACGTTTATTTAATTTAAACTTAGATAGTGTAGCTAGGAACATTTTGCTAATGCAACGCGACCGGCAGCTTGTTTCAGTTTAAACTTTTGGAGAAATTCACATCCTAAATTGATCCTGTCTATTACAGTATATGCAAAATGTAAATGAGGAATATAAAGTAATTAAACGCACTATTCGTGGAAAAAAAACGCTATTGGCTTACATCGGTATTAAAATAATATGTGATGAATATAAATTGATTTAAAGTAACTCGACCAAATGTAGCTGCAAGTTCACCGAATTACATAGTAGCTAAATAATATTATAATAATATATAATATATATTATGTAAATAAATCACGAAAATACAAGTGACTGTGGTAGGTAGGCATAATCAATATTATAAATTTAAATAAAAAATTGTTACGACTAAAAATGGGCAAATATGAAATTATTAACAATTGACTAGAATATACCTCATTAAAGAAGTTGACAAGTAAAGTTCAAAAAGTTTTTAGTTGCACAAATACCATGAAATGAAAGTTTAAGAAACTGCTGTCTTATAATCAATGTTCGGTATACTATGTAAATAATTTTATGAAATAATGTTGAATTTCAACCCACCGGCATATACCTACATAATAACAGACATTGAACAGATACGTTAATTTTCAATATAGGTAAGACACGAGATACAATATTACACGCGTATTAGGTATAGATTAGAGTTTATAATATATTGTGATTCTTAAGACACTATTATTGAAAATAAATTGTAAATGTAATTTGATTTGATTAAAACCGCTTTCAGCAAATCAAATTGGAAATGTCGACATAATAATATTATACCCATACAACATTTTTCAATGTAACTCATATTGATTAATTATTTTTTTTTTCTTGTTTAATTGAAATATTTTTAATACATTTAATATAAATATATAATAATTCATATATATTTTTAAAAAAATATAAATATTTACAAATGTATCAAATAAATTATTTTTAAATATAAGTTGTATTATAATATATTATATTTAAGCATGCGAATGTCATGTCAACTTTTCCCAATTTCAACCCCCCAAACTCTAAAAATTTAGCTTAAATATTTTGAAATTTCAAACGTTGATTATTCTGGATTTATTCGGAATTTAAAGCAGAAATCTTAAAATGTGGACTGACCGATCCCTAATATAAATTCTAACGAATTCAGATCAGTTTTCAGAAATATTATCACATTATTAGATCATTTGATGGAACAAAATAAAAAAGCTGGAGCGGTAAGTTGTAGAGACGGTCCGCAATAGATTGATTATAAATATCTTGCACAATATATTTGTTCGAGCTCGGACGCATTTTAAAACTTCCGCGGACTATCATAGGCACCCCTAGTCGATCCTCTGATAGTACAGAATGTTCTCGAAGTCGAATGCCTCTGTGTCGTGTCCAGCGCGAGCTTGCATGCCATGGCTGCTCGCTGACAGCCGTGCCGCCTGCGTCTGTGTCTTTTCCGGGCGGTCGAAGCTGACGCACGTCGCGTCCGTTCGGCGTTTTGGGTGTCCCTCTGGACCGAGTGTACGACCGACGCGTTTCTGTTGTTAAGTCGTCGTGTCTGTACGTTACCATGACCGACGCGTTTTTGTTGTTAAGTCGTCGTGTCTGTACGTTACCGTGACCGACGCGTTTCTGTTGTTAAGTCGTCGTGTCTGTACGTTACCGTGACCGACGCGTTTTTGTTGTCAAGTCGTCGTGTCTGTACGTTACCGTGACCGACGCGTTTCTGTTGTTAAGTCGTCGTGTCTGTACGTTACCGTGACCAACGCGTTTTTGTTGTTAAGTCGTCGTCTCTGTACGTTACCGTCGGGTCTGTTATTTTGCCGTGTGCTTTGCGTGTCCCTGTGGACCACGTGTACTTCCGACGGGTCGCGTTTATTGAAAACGCCTAGATATGTGCACCCGAGATAGTCGGGAAGGATTATTTTGCCGTATTCTCGCTACCCTTGATTGTTGTGGCTGTTGATGCTATTGAAGAGCCGTCGCCGTTCTAGCATCGGACCGAAGAGTTGCCGTCGCTGACGTGTAGTTATCCTCGCCGTGCCCTGCATCGTTACGGCATTTTAGTCGTCAGGTTTTTTGGTTTATTTACATATTATATTATATTGTATTGTATAGCGACATATACCATTGCGTTATTTAATTATTAATTCTTTAAACCTATTAAGGGCTCCCGCTTTTGGTAATACTATTATTATTTGTGTATATATAGTGTGTTATTTTAATATATATATATATATTAGGTATTGCTTATTGAGCATGTAATATTGGTACTGCATTCTATATTATATATACTTGGGTAACCTTTCCCCCTCCACATCAATTCGCAAGTCGTTGCCGCAAACCGAGATATAGAAAAGGCACGGCGCAACAATATTGATAATATAATTATTTATAATACGTCGCTACGCTACGCTACGTATATGTATAATGTATATTATGCATTTATAATTATTATAATTAATATAATATATATGTAATAAGTATATAATATATATAAGTATTGAATTGTACGTAGGTAATATATTTTTTATCTTGCCTGCACCAAAATTTGGTTTTCGACCGCGGTTGAAGCGTTGGAAAGCGACCTTTTTCCGTCTAGCGGTCCGTAAAGTGGGAATGAAAATCCCCATAGTGCCGGGGAAAAAAGTGGAAATCCTCATAAGTGCTGGGCACGTATATCATGCGTATTCTATGCACAACCAGACACTGAAATCTATACCACGGTCCTTACAAAGCATAAACTTTTGGTTACATCTTATATACATATTATAATCTCCTTGCATGACGCGTAAACATTATTGTTCCATGAAATTGTTTCCGTAGAATAATCTGATTGTTGCATATTATATATCTATATAGTGCTTTATCTTTGCCGTGATTACATTTTTTTGTGTGTCGCGTTTGGTATAGACTAGGTAATAGAAAACGGATATAACGCGATAATATTTGAAACAGCCTAATAAGATGTGCATTTTATGCATTTATAATTATTATAATTTATAAATTATAACAATTTGGTGACTTTAACATCAATTTTAATGATAAGAAATGGGAAACTCTTAAAACTTTCCTTATGGACACATTCAATTTAAATATGACAAACAATCCAACAGAATCCACAATACTACAATGAGAGATGACACCACTATCGATGCAGTATTTTCAAGATATTTGGAAAAAATTACATCACAAATATACGTATCATATTTCAGTTATCATAGGCTTGTAATTTCAATTATTGTATATGATTAATATAATAGTAATTAAATAGTAATAATAATCATTTTCATTTTCATTTATTTTTCACATTTACTTTTATTTTGAATGGTTCCACTAAAATGCATTTGTAAGCTAAAATATTTGTTGGAAAAGAAACTTCGTTTCTACCGGGTGTCCCACATGATTGTAAATATAAATACTATATTATACTCTAAAAAACCAACGTAAAGCCCTTTTCATTATGTCAAGTAATCTGAGTAACTAAAATTAACTTTTTTAGAATTATTCTATAAATAAATAAAAACAATTCCACTGTAAAAATTTTATTTTTATTTTTATTCAAACTTATTTAGAGATAATTTATTTAAATGTCAATGGTTATTATATATATCTTAAATGTTAACTCAAGTAAAATTATAATGAATTACTAACAAAATACCAAAATTTGTATCAATTTTGTATTTCTTTTAGATAAAGTGAACATATTATTATATTCTTATATTAGGACCTTAAGTCCATGAACGAAACTTGCTATTTAACTGAATCTAACATATTTAATGTATATTGTAATCAATATAATCAAACAAATAAATACATGTTCTAGACAAATTAAGGAGCACATAAAGGTGGAATAAAAATTAACACAAATTAAAAAAAAATATTTAATCATAGATTAAAAATCTTACTCTTTTAGAAAATATAACACCCAATTAGATACGTATTTACTATCAGATAAAATAAATGTCATCTCTGCATAATGAACCAAATTAAGAACTACAGCAGAGTGCCAACAAACACATCAAAAATATTATGATATCGTAATTATTATAATATCCTAGAACAACTCAATTGTAATTAAAGCACAACTTGCTAGAATCTTCCAAGTTTTTAAAACTAATGAATATTCACAATGATAGTTAACATTAAACAATTATTTATGTATCTATTTATGGAATTGAATATTACATATTTTACCATAGTATTTACCATTTCCATATGCCTGTAAAAAAAAAGATAGGTAGATAATAATAAATATTTTACTGTTGTCCTAAAATCATTGATATGAATTTAAAAAAAATACTTACATCAAATAAACTTTTAATCATTATAAAAATTGTAAAGGAAAAGTTTTTTCGTTGAGATATAATATAATATGGAAAGTTAAAAACTATTAATTTTCAATGATTTGTGAATATATCAAATAATGTCATTAAAATACTATGATGTCGATTTGTCCTCTTTTGATGTTTTATCGTGTCTATACTCATTTGCCTGTAAGCGTAATTCTTTTTTTCAAATTAGATTAAACAAATGATAGAAATACGATTTGGTTTTAATTATATACTTAGTAAACAAAGTTTTTCATAAATATTTAGGTATTAGTTAAGGGTACTAAAGTCATGGCACTTTGTTCTTGATAAAATCTCAAGAGTTTTTAAGTTAATTTTAATTTACTTAAATTAAGTTTATTTATAACACAGATATATTCCTTGGATTTTAATCTGATACAGTGAGCTTATGAGAGATAATTATTAGTCAACTACCGTCTACAATCGTTCTTCAAAATATAGAACTACAATATTCCATTAAAATATTTTTATTTTAATAAAATTAGACAATGTTTTTAACTCGTTTTCAAAAGATCTTTTAATAACTTTTTAATGATCACTCAACATTTTAAAAGTCATAATATTATATTGGTTACTAACATAATATTATAATAACCGAGCTCTTATGAATGAAAAAATTCATACTTTCATACTTAAAAGTTAAACATGAATAAAACATCAAATCTACAAACAATTCCTCCACTTTTTAGATTTAATTTCCATTCTACTACTTATTTTATCTAAAAACAGTACTCCCTTAAAAAATTATACAAATAATATTATAAAATGTATGTGCGTTATAATAGTTTTTGTCGCAGTGGTCTTCTAATATTGTTACCGAGCTTGAATCTTCAGAAATAATACATTACAAAATGTTTTTAATTACAGTCTAAAAAATTGTATTATTCTATATAAAGTATTGTGTGTTACCTATTATTAGGCATTTGACAATATTTGTTTTGTTTCCGGTTGGTTTTAAATATTTTTCGGTGGAAATTTACCATCAGTTATTTTAATTTAAGGATTTAACAATGTATTTGTATTATTGTAATATATACATATATATGTATTAATTAACTATTAACTATATCTAAATATTATTTAAAATGTATTAATCTATTTTTTTTTTAATTTATAAATCGGTTTACGAAGATTTTTTTTACTTTAATCACTTTAAAACAACCATAATTCTGTGTACAATATTATATCCAAGGATTTGTCCTCGGTCCATATTATGTATAATATTGCATTTGACCGTCGCGTGATATCCACGAAATTCGAATCATAACACTGACCACATCCCACGATCTTGTACCCTCCTCATAGGCGTCTTATTTAAATTGGCAAAGTTTCGACAAGCGTTTCTCATTCTATACATCTGTGTGCTTGTGTGTGTGTGTGTGTGTGTGTGTGTGTGTGTGTGTGTGTGTGTGTGTGTGAACGCACACATGCGCGTATGCATGTATATATGTATAATATATATTTGAGGCGTTATTATCAAAGTTGACCAAAGTCGTGCCAGCGCAGCCACAAAGTGTTATGTACTAATCCGCTTTGGAATCACGTGCTGCGCAAATGTCTAATGTTGTGCAATGCTACTCGTGGTTTCCAAAAGGGTCGGATAATAATCAACAACAATAATAATAACGATGCGCGGATAATATAATTTAAAACATGTACCCTGAGCATTGTTATAATATTATACCAGCATCGACTGTATTTAATCAATGGTTATACAGTGAATATAATAATGATATAATTGATGTTGTTTTAGCTCGTCAAGTCTGGAGTATCTGGACCGAGGGGTCCGCCGGGCATATGTAGCTGTAACCTCACCACGTTATTTGCACCAGGCAACATACCGGAATTAATACAAGGACCGCCGGGCAATCCAGGCATCGATGGCAAAATGGGATTGACAGGTCTCCCGGTTGGTATACCTACACGTTTCCGGTACTAATTTCCGCCGATGTAATATTTCGCAGCATAGATAACTTAAAAAAGCGGACTTTTACATTTTTCTTTTAGTTTTTGAGTCACCTCATAATTTAATGTTAATTTAATGAAACACAATAGTTGAGAAATAAAACTGAATTCAACGTCAAATGTTGTTGACGTACCTACACTCCAATAATTCCAGGAGCTATCTAGTTGAATTCACAGCCATAATAGAATAATATCGTTGATGGTAATAACATTAACATAGTTGCTTGTTTAAATAAATAAATACAAACAATTATTAATTATTAATACGTGTATGGACACGTCTTATTGAATTTAACGTACAAGCAAAATCTACATATTATACCCTATATATAGCTTTAACCAGACTCCTTGAGCGTAACCCTTAAGTTTACTATTCGCCGCCATTTACTACAACCCACTCGATGTCTACGATGCATAGAAAAGGGATGCATATTCAAATGTAGTACTTATACCGAATAACTACTGCATCCAAGCCAACAACAAGGACCTAAATACTGTTTAATTTTTTTAATGCAACAGATTAATATAAACGGAATGAAAAAGAATAGTCTATAACGATTGTATAAATCAGAGCTGTGCAATTTCATATTTTCCAAGTTTGAGCATTTTAACAAAAGTACCTATCAATGAAATTAAATTTAAAATATAATATATTTTAAACATTTCAGTGCATATATAATAATAAGTATGAATATATGTATATTCTAAAAATTGCATAATGTATTTAAAGTTTCACTTAATGTTGGAAAATTGCTTTTTTTGACATTTTATATAGATACATTTATATACACTATACATCTGTAACGTACCTACCTACTTTTGAAACAAATGATTATGTATTGTGTATAGTTTTGCACAAGGAACGCGTGTGTTTCGAAATGCTTTTAGTTAATATAAAAGAAATCCGTACTTATCATATTTATCAACTAAAGTCGTTTGAAATATTTTCGTCGTATTGTCTTTCTCGCTTTCACCTAAAAAGTTGTATACATTTATAATTTATTTAACTATATTGGAAACAAATATTCTTTAAAAGCTTTAAAAGCTTTCAGTAAAATATAATTATAAAATGTGAATTTACTTTTTAGTTTATATCAATACTTAATAACTTAAATAAATAAAACGAAGCTTTTGAAAATTCTCAAAATTTGAATATAGTTTTTAATTGTTATTGAATTGTTTATTGTTAAAAGAATCTGACATAAAAGTTTCAAAACAAATACGTTTTAAATTATAAATGCATGAAAAACTATTAACAAATTAATTAAAATATACAAATATCTACCCAACTATAATTTACTTTTAAGCGTTCTCTAAAGAAATATAGATGGTTCCTAAAAATAAATTCATAAAATATTTTGAGGGAAAAATTTTAATTTTCAGAGAATTTCTGACTTTTAAATGTCAGAAAAAGTCTTTTTCTAAATATAATATAGAAGAAAATATGTATTATGAATCATGAATATATTACTATAATTATACCGAAATTATCATTAATAAATCACACGGCGATTATCAATAATTTTAAAGGTAGGTACCTACTAAAAGTTACAAAAAAAAAAATGGTTTTAAATATTTTTCTTTTGTATGATTTTATTATGATCTTGTCATTTTGTTTTACTTAACACAACATTGGGGCTATTTCATTCCATACACAATATTTTGGAATTTCAAAAATTATTATGTTATGTATATCACCAGATGAGCATTGGAATTTAATAGTATGCCTCACACAATGTACTTTTATTAGTAAAATATGTAACGGTAGGCATTAAGTATATAATATTATTAGGTATTAATAAAAAAATTCGGTTTGGTAAATCGCCAGTAACAGGGCTGTATTATAATAAATGTGCGTACAAGGGTTGGATACCTAGCACTATTGGGATTAAAGTCAATAAAGTGATCACTTGGGAAATCGTGAATGGTACTCTAATGTAAAATAATAATGAAATTTTGGTTTTGGTATTGCACCAGTATATAGTCGTTTGGCGGCAAAAAATGTATTAGAATAACCCGTTTAAATCCCCCAAATATATAGGTAAGGATCAGTGTAAAAGTAGCTACCGAAAAGGTCATTTTAAATACATACAATAGTATGGGCTTAAAAATAATTTATCGAATATTGACCAGTAGGTCTACTCCATAATAGTTGCAAAATAATATAATGAAACATTTAAATAAAAAAGTAATATTTTTTTTACTGTTAGAAATTCGAAATTATATTATTATCCATGTGTTTCCAATAGGTGTTACAACTTGCAATATAATTTATTGTATCTATTTAAATAATAATAAGTTTTATTTACAATGGCAAATCTATACCACCTGTATATAATATGGGGGTCATGCCATCTTCACCATCCAAAATAAAAATTCCAAATATGCCTCTGATTACCTATTTCTAACCCAAAGCAAACAATACAATTAAGTTATGAAACATTATTCAGTAGGTAATACATAAACAGATAAACTTTTCAAAAATAATAAAGTAAATATAGGTAACATATGTTTAGTTAATGATGAAATAATAATAAATTATGTAATAGGTACATGATTAATATGGAGTACCAGTACCTAACCATTAATTTTTTTCCAGGGTGCTGTAGGATTGCCAGGAGATCGAGGACTAGAAGGCATAAAAGGTAAAACAAGTATTGTTATTATTACAAACTACAATCATTTGAATAGAACTTAGAACTAAATCAACTGATTGTATTAAAAAAAAATTTAATGAACAAACGTGTGGTGTAATTATTATAAACGGCAGCTTACTATGTGCACATATTATTATACTAGAAAGGTACATGTATTATAAAGTTCAAATTTTGACAAAAATAAATAATATTAACAAAAAAATGTCAATTTTCGTTATTTTTTTGTAATCCAAAAAAAAATATATTCGTTGGAGCTTGAAACTTGCCATTACGCATAATTTTATTATAACTATTTACCAAACATAATGAAATGTTTAAAATAATATTATCTAGATAGATTTTAATCTAACTTTCCTACTAACCAAAAATTCATTATATTCTACCGTAAGTTGGTATTATTTACTTATGAGTTAATAACAGCTTGTAATTATATAATAATAATTATTATTACATAATATTCTTAGAAACATAGGCTAAGATCTCCGCTTAAAACCGTTTTTTTTATACAAATAATTTATCATTGAATTCAAATTGAACATATCCATTACTACATTGACATAATATTCATTACCTACCAGAGAAACCATACTGTTTTTGATAGATTTACGAATTCAATAGTCGATTTTGGATTTGTGGATTTTCGATCACGTTGATTAACACCATTACAAAATTATATAAATTCAAAACGAAAGTTTTATTTAAAATATAAATAAAAAAAATGGATCAACAATTGAAATAACTGTGTTTATTTTAAATTCTAAATCATTTATTTTTTATATAAATAAAAAACTTTTAAATTAATATCACAGAGTATTGTGCGCGTAAAAAACTTAAATTCAGCCAACTACAAAACAAATTTTATACCTAATTTATTTTAGGTTGTTAGACGTCGAAGAAAATAAAAACAAATTTTACTTGCCACTTCATATTTTATTAATTTTAAACTAGGTTTAATGATATAATTTGAATTAAAAGTTATTATATGTTTTATTTTATAAATATTTCAAAAAACATAAGAGTATTATTACATTTTTTACAACAAAATATATTTATTTATATTTAAACTTTTGAGATATTTATACTGTATGTAATATTAATGTATACATTACAGCATTTCAAACAAACCGTTTTTTATTATAATACCTTATTAATAATAAATATTATTGATTTATAATATTTCATAACAATATTTATTGATTACCTACCTACGTCCTACATATTTTAATAAACATAAAATACTATAATATTATTATGGTATAAGATGCCTGTTTTAAAATGACCCTCATTATTTTGAAAAGTATTAACATCCGTCGACGTTTATCGTTTGGAAAATGTATGGTACAATATTATTATCCTAAAATTACAAAATAATAATTAATACTCGTATTTGATATTTGTAATTCAGGGGACAAAGGTGATAGAGGAGATGTCGGACAACGAGGGAACGAAGGCATTCAAGGCATTAAAGGTAAATATACAAATTTAATCATGACACGAATAATAAAGTCTGCATTATTCCTATTATTTTAAAAACCAAAGCACAATAATGTTATTGATTTATAATAAGTGAATAGTTTATACTAATTTCCATTTTATTGTTACTTACAGGCGATTCTGGAATTGACGGGGAACGTGGTTTACAAGGACCTCCGGGTCCACCAGGTCCTCCTGGGGGATCAGATTTTTCAAACAATGATGTGAGTTTATGAAATTAATAACAAATATATTTAAGAACAAATGGACACTTAAATAGTAATCTCTAATTCGTCATTGTGCTAATATTATAATATTGAAAATTATAATACTGTATTTAATATTTATAGCCAAGTTGGAAACCAAGACCGATTTACAAGGTAAATTGTTGATTGTTAACGAATGAATTATAATTATTTATTTTTCGAGTAGTTGAATATGTGTACAAGACAAATTATCTTATTTTATTTTAGTACTTACTACCATAGTTTGGACTTTTAATTTAGATTTGATTTCAAATTCAATTTAAAAAAAATAAATATTATTTATATTATTTTCAGGACATTGGGTTTGAGTCAAACGTTGGGAGGCCCGGTCCCCCGGGTCCTAAAGGCGACCCGGGTGTTGACGGCGCTCCGGGCTTAAAAGGTACTTCAAAGCGTATTACTATTATGATAACCTAGAATCTCTTTAAATAAACCCCAACATGATGGTATGGAGAAAAAATTTAAATAATAGCATACATATATTTTTATTTTTATTTTAGTCATACATTAGTAATCTAATGCTTTTTATACTGACGTGCAATATCAAATTGTAATCTTATGAACAATACATTTCCGTTTTTTGTTATATGACTATTTTTAGGATTGTTTGATCACCAATAAAATGTTAACATTTTCTAATGCGCAGAGTACAATCGCGGGACAGCGGAATTACCGGGCATTTGGTGGGCTTAGCCACATCAAGACTCTGTCACAGTGGCGTCATTTGGGGGAAGACAACTGGGGCATTTGCCCCAGTCTAGTATTTACATCAACCTTAAGTCGGCACATTTACCACACGCCCCCCCCCCCGTTACCTCTATGGCACTATGCTATGAAAATCTGAGTGAAAAAAATTTTGAGTCGGAAAAGCAGTGAAAAATTGCCCTAGTTTAATAAAAACTGAAATGACGCCACTGCCCTGTCAAGCCCCTAAAAACAAATAAAAATGATTGTAATACCTAACGGTTTCCTTTATTATTCATACTGTCCAAAATGTCCATGACATATAGAATAATATTTACTTAGGAGGTAATATTGGTAAATATTTTGACTGAAAAAAATTCTTTTGAAATTCCTTGTGAACAGCAACCGATTGTCATTTTTTTAAATATAAATTATAAAAACCGGATAGGTCGCATCTGATGCATAATCCATTTGAGTTCAATAAATTCAATAAACCACTGAAAGTATACGAAAAGGTAGATCTGAGCGAAGAAGACGGAAAATTTTAATTTAAAACGCTTGTCAAATAAAATGATACACAATTTATTTATCTTTTCGATATTTTTAAATTGCTGAACAACTTCAAAAGGAGACAATGTGTCATATTTTCAAACCTTGGGCATTTCAATTGAAAATTTAATGAAGTTTTAAATAAGAAATAATGTATTAATTTGAATACGAATTCAACGTAAAAAAAAAACAACTTAATCATTTTGTAACATTATCTATGTGGATGCACAGAGAATGGAAGTCACCCTTGGCCGGGTTCGAATCGGTGACGGTCCTTGTTGGCGCTTCCACTTTATATCCACTCGGCCACTCCATTTATTTCTATAATAAATTCGATTATCCTTCCATAACAATATCTACTTATTCCCCCAAAGAAATTTATAATATTAAATATCTAAGTTATTGACTATCCTTATACAGTATTTTCAATATTCGAGCAAAGGGCGCAAACACGTTTTTAAAAAAAATAGATATATTTATCTTTATTATATACTACTTCAGAGTAATATAGTAGTATAGTAGTGAGCAGCATTCACTTAGGTATATAATTCAATAATTCAGCTTTAAAACTGTGTATAGGTGCAAAAGGAATTCAAGGCAATAAAGGCGTTCGCGGGGAGCTTGGCAGCAAAGGAGTCAAAGGCGACAAGGTGATATTTTACTCACACAGTAATTAATATATTAATATATAACATAACTTATACGTATGTGACTAATGAATGGTGGTGCATTTTAAACTATCGGGGCACTACTTTAAGGACAGCTCATCTTAAAGGAATCGAAAGTATACATTTTTCGTGACTTAATATTATGTTGGAGGAGGGCAAACTTTTTCGCCCCGAGGCGTGAAACTTTTAAATGTGCCATGGTATTGAGCTTACATACGCTGTTAAAAATAACAGAACAATAAACCCCAAGTCCCACGGTGCAAATTGACAACTGGAGAGACAGATGTGTCAGCCGTACAAAATATAAACAAAACATTCTGAAATGTGCAGTTGGACAGGTTGTGTGATTGGATTAAAAATGTAAAACCCTTCGACAGTAACAGTTATTGTGATTGTTTCAAACCACCTAAATAAGGTTATATTATTCAGTATAGGATTCACTTAACAACGGTGGATTTATGCATTCGCCACTGTAGTCGATTTATTACTTTCATCTCTTTAAATATTTAGTACGTTCATAAAAATATACCTAATATATTAATATGACATGTCATAATACTTAGTGCCTCCGCTTTTTTTTTTTTTTTGATAATAACTACAGCGTGTTCATGTTTTATTTCGACTTTTATTAAGCCGTGAATTTTAATCCGATTTAAAGCTAAGCCGGATAGTGTTAATTTTTAGACAAAAATACTGCAGGCGAGTTATCGTCAAGACCATACTTACTAGAAACTTGCTAATTGCGTCTGATTACAATTATAACAATCACAATATATACTTATATAACATTCACTATTTCAATGATATATTATTATTATGATACATAAAATATAAGGTACTCATCCGCCCCTTCCGTTCATAAGTTTAACAGTTTTAAGTATTTATTTCGAGTTTGTATGATGTTACCTTACAATGTTTGAACGTTATATACATTAGTATAATATTATATTATAAATTAAGTGTGGTAATTATAATAATATTATAATATTATAAGTTCTAATCAACTTAACTGGGTCCAAACATTTCCACTTTTAAATTATATAAAATGGGAGTTTGTATACATTTGATGAGGTCAACGTCTATATAGCTAATAAAACTATTAAAGATTAAAATTTTTTTGCTAATAGTTTATTGTTATATAATAATTAATATTACGTGTGTAATGTGGATATCCATTATCCCTACAACTGGAGCCAGGCCAATGTGTACACGCCGATTGCCGACCAATGTCCATATCGTGTGAAATATCAGGATTTTGACGATTTGAAAGACAATTGAAAATTAAAATATATTTAGTAATTTTAGTAGGTTTATTTATACGTAAAAATTTTGAATTCTAATCCAGCACAATTACCTGTCATATTATCAGTGCCGCAATTACCGGGGGGAGGGGTGGGCAGGGCGACGCCCTGCTAAAAGGGCGCTATGAGATTATATTTTAGGGCACAATTCTGTGATTGGATACCTTCTGTATTAGTCTAGATTCAATAATAATAAAAATTCTAAAAATTAAAAAAAAATATAATATGTTTATCTATTTCATATTTTGTTAACAATTTCTTATCGATTTTATAGTTGTACGACATCACGATATTTATTCTCTTATCGGTTTTATAATAAATTTTTGATTTCTCTGAATTTCGATAATATTATGTGGCCATGACGGTAATCGGAAAAAAATCCCTGTAAAAAAGTCCCACACTAGGAAAAAAAAGTCCCGAAAAAATGTATTAAAATATACTAAAATATATTAAAATTAAAGTATAAATATGTTAAAATTGTAATGAAAAATAAATCAAAGTTACATAAAAATTATATAATTTAATAAAAAATAGAAGTTAGCTTACATACCTATATACTATATAGTGCAGTATATTATATTTTAATATATATATTTAATTTTCAAGTTTCTTAATGAAGATCATATTTTTGACTTTTGCTATAATTTAGTAATTTACTTTTAAGTTTTAGTGTAATGATAATATAGTATATATCAAAATCTATATATATAAAAATGAATGTATGTCAGTGTGTCAGTGTGTCTGTGTGTCTGTGTGTCCATGTTCCCATGGTTACCAAGGTTGCCATGGTTACTAAGGTTACCAAGATTTCATATCAATCTATATATATAAAAATGAATGTATGTCAGTGTGTGTGTGTGTGTGTGTGTGTGTCCATATTACCATGGCAACCATATCTGTATATAAAAAACAGTAAGCTGATTGACTGCTATCAACGCACAGCTCAAACCATTGGACGGATCTGGCTGAAATTTTTTCTATTATAATATAGACGTGCGCTAAGAAAGGATTTGCCAAAATTCGCATTTTAAATAGGTGCTGAAACAGGGACATTGAGATTCACGATAGAAATTGGAAATTTTATTTTTATTTATTTATAGTTGCCATTGGTTACAGTCTACATTAGAGATTTTTGGCAAATCCTTTCTTAGCGCACGTCTATATTATAATAGCTATCTGTATGCCAAATTTCAGCCAGATCCGTCCAATGGTTTGACATACATTCATTTTTATATATATAGATAGTTGCCATTGGTTACAGTCTACATTAGAAATTAGCATTTATTTATTGGTTGCCATTGGTTATTCGGGCAGATCAGGTACAAGCTTGCATCAAATCGAATTATTGAACAATGCTTACCAGGGTGGCAGAGTTGCACTTACCGCAGAAAATTACACCCAAAAGGAGTTCAACAATCATAATTTTTTTAAGAGTTGCGATTTTTTACGAGCAACCAAATTTATTATATTAATCCACAGTATTACATCAAAATAAACTTGGTATAACTTTGATACTTTAGAGTTAAATCATACACTTCCGTACAAACAGCACGGGGTCCGCGATCTACCGCAGGTAGATTGCCTACCTGATAATGTACTGCTGCGATTCAGAATTTTTATTCAGAGCAACGGGAAAGATAAGATAAATTTTGAACACCATACACGTTAATGAATTGAACAAAGTTTGAGTAGGTAGTATTGAGTTGATCCATTTAACGGGCGACGAAGTGCACGGGATCAGCTAGTGTATAGATAAATATAAAAAGTTTCTTACTACAAATTATTAATCATAAATTTAAAGATAATTAGCAGAGGTAATTTTTGAAAAAAAATTTTGTTTGTTATAATAGGAATTCATTTTTGATGGTTTTTCAAATATAGTGACTTAAATATATACGAAATTACTATAGATACTTATAATTTTAACTTTGATTTGGAACATTACATAAGAACAAACGGTTTTTTGTATAATAATGGGTTTTATGTATAATACCTACCTTTAAACAGGCCTTTTTAACAGCCGTAAGTCATAACATAAGAAAAAGGTACATAAAGTAGGTAAATAATTATAATATTACATTTTTATAGCATTATTAATATAACTAAATAGGTACAATAATTGTATTTAAAATTGATTATTGTATTACATTGTATTATTTAATGGACTTCTATTAAATTAAATCATGGGACTTTTTTTCCGCGATTCAGCCATGACATTGGTGATTGTACTGTAGTGTTTTATTAATTATTACCATGGTTAAACACAGAATAGGTTTAATCTATTCTGTGGTTTAGGTATTTACAGGGGCGCATTAAGGGGGGGGGGGCAAAAGGGGCATTTGCCCCGGGCGGAAGTTTTTTGGGGGCGGTACATTTTTGTAATTTTTTTTTTTTTTGTATCTCAGAGTCAAAAAGAAAACATACAAATTGTATGACATAATGGAAAACTCGGGTTTAAGAAACAACTAATAATAATTAGAACTATCATACTAATGTACTATTAAACGTTATAAATTATGTATATAAAATTATGTCATAGTATGAGATGGGCATTTATATGCAAGCTTCAAACTAGCACCCTCAGTTTATTTCAGTATTTCACCAATCATTTATAAACCACGATGGTTTATTGGTTCGGAATTTTTCTTTTCATTACAAATATTGACAACTGTTTACGAATTCACGAATTCATTTTTTTTTTGTCCGTCATCATCTTTTAGGGCAGTAAAAGTGCTTGGATTTTCTTCAACAGTATCTTTTCTGATAGGAAAGTGAATCTAGTTGGTACTTTGGGGGGGTCAAATTGTTATAAGCATTTAAATTCCAAATATTGACAAAATACGTGAAAATGACGAAAATTTGCAAATTATTTCGAGTTAGAAATCATAAAAAATTTTCTTTTTAAATCTAAGATATGAAAATGTAATGCAAGATTCCTCATAAGTTTGTCTACCTTTATCAAAAAAAAAAAAAGTCTACAAGAATCTCAAATTAAATTTTTATGAACGTTTGAAATTCATATTTTTACAACATTTGATATTCACTCGATTTCTCGTGTAACGATTTTCTAATTTTGTTGTAATTAAAAATCGAATGACTGTAGATACTTGAAAATTTTACTAAATTTTTATATTAGCATTTCCTATACACCATATAGTTTTGAAAATATTTTGATTCTTTTTGAGCTATTTACGGACATTTTCAGTTTTCAATATTTTAATTTTTTTTTCTATTCATATCAATACAATTTTATTTGTATGGTAAAAAAGCTTGAAAATTTAATGCAAAGCTCCTGATATATTGTAACAATAACACTTGAAAAATATTAAAAATACATAGGCACAATTTTTTTAATAATTATTTAAAATTCAAATGTTGACAAAATTTATCACATTTAAAATTTAATAATAATTTTATAGTTAAAAATTTATAAAATGTTCAACTTTTATAGCTAATGATTGAAAATTTAAAACAAGATTCTACGTAAATAGGTTATATATAAATTGCTTTATTCACCTTAGTATCATCAAATATACTTAGTAATATCATAGGCTGACTAACCGTCTTCGCTCAGAATCATTTTTCTTATACAATGATGTTAGTATATCATTGAATTCAAATTTAATACCATCGATTATACAGTGACCCACTTGTACCCTACTGTACAGCAGAGCACCTTTTTTTGTTTATCAAACTTAAATAACTTTTATTTTGGTTTTGATATCGGAAATATAAAAACAAAGTTACAGAGTAAATTTTCTCATTTTAAAGTGTGAACATTTAGTTTCTTAGCTTAGAGTAGAGCCTGAATGTTTTTTATACCCGTGCAAAACAGTTTTGCCTATGTTGTACCTACGTCTGTAATACGGAGACAACACATGTGGGTGTACCTAGCGTCTTCTTTACAATCATACAGACTATTTGATACATTGCACTTTAGAAATTATTGTATACACTATACAAATTAAATCTAATGCAATGCAGAAATATTAGGATTAGGAGGTGTGAACCATAAATTATCCCAGCACCCCCTGAATTCACACCCAATGTGCGCCTATGACTGTCAATATAAAATGAGACGATTAGAAGTATTGATTGGTCAAGTATTATAAAAGAGTTTGTGAACAAAAAAATAAGAAAATATTTTAATTAGTATTGTTCCATATTTGTCATTTAAATAGTTTTATAATATGTAATAATATTTTATTGTTATTAAAGAATAAAGATATATTTATTATTATAAGTCAATGCTTAATACATAGGTACTCCATAAATAACTAAAAATATAGGAGTTGCTTACTAGGAGGTATTTATTAGTTAATGAAATATAAACATTTTACATAATAAATATTCCAATTACCAGTAGGTACTATTTCAAAAGAAAGGATTATTATTCCAAGTTCCAAATAGATATTTAGTAATTAATTTAATAAGATATCTATGTAGGTATAATAACTGTAAGAAATGTAAGGTACTAACTTAATTTTTCGAGCGCAGCGAGGAAATTTTTTTTAAGTTTTTTATACTTTCATTAATATTCATAAAATACACCAGGGGCGCAAAATAATTTTGCCCCCCATATGTGAACCCTTAATGCGCCCCTGGGTATTTAATATGAACACTGACGTAAACAAATTCGAGAAATCATCCTACGATACATCACGGTTATAGTATAATTTCGATAGGGTTGAAAGCATTTTATTACAGGAGGGTGGTAATATGATGTAGGTACTGACAATTGGGGCACTAAAACATCTGCTGCCCTGGGGCCCAAAAATCTTAGTTGGGCACTACATATTATTATATTATTTTCAATCACACTAGCATTATAAAAATTTACTAGTTACTAATCAAGTTAACTACAACAATAACAAAATTAATAATAATACGTATATACCTAATAATATGTATGACATAATAATATAATGTCAAATAAATTTAAGCCTAAAACTCAAAAGAAATAATGATAATATTTATAAAATATATTTGAACTATACAAAAATATAAAATAATTATATAATAGATTTAAAGAAGAAGAAACAAAATTGATTTTGATGAAAAAAAACGCAAAAAAATTTTGCCGAAACCAGGGATCGAACCAGGGACCTTTAGATCTTCAGTCTAACGCTCTCCCAACTGAGCTATTTCGGCAGATATATGTTTGTTGTTTTTTGTACTTATTTAAGCCAAACTTGATCTTTAAGAACATCCAACCAATGAAATATTATAATTAAACCTCCTCTAACGGACACCTATAAATATCAGACACTACTAAATAGCGAACTAACTTTAAGTGACCGAGAGTGTCCTGTATTTAGAGGTTTCACTATATATTATTGTAGATAATAAACTAGGTAGCCAGGTAGGTACCTATTTATTATATTTCATAGATTTTCTAAATTTTACCTAAATATTATTAGAACTTGATTACTAAGTTTCATCAATAACATTAGATACGAATGAGTCATTTAACGTAAGTCACTAATTATTCAAAAAAGTACTAATGTTTTTAAAAATATTTTTTTTTCAAGTCATCACGTTTGTATGATAGCAGATAAATTATATGTTTAAATGGGTATTATTTTATCCTTATAATGTCTTAATTTTTTTACTTTTTTGTATAACTTCTGAACATCATACCGTTTATATTTCATCTTCGAAAGCAGAACATTTTTGATTTTTCAAAGTATTTCGATACACAAAAATCGAATTTAGGATGAGTATATTGAGTAGCTTATGCGTTTTTATTATTAACAATATTGTATTTATAATATATTATATTAGCATCCGTAACACAATAAATTATATTTGGTTTGAAAAATAGCTATTTAATTAAATGTATTTAATCGTCACCCATTATTCAACTGCAGTTGCCTCCAAATGGTTTAAACATATAGATATTGATATATATATATTTGTTATTTACTACACATTTTTCTAAATTAGGTATAAAAAATAAAATATATTTTGTTAGACAGCTTTTTTCATGGTGTACCTAACTTCCAAAAATTAGTAATTGTGTACCCTATCTATGTCAACACATAAAATGATTCAATTTTCATTTTTATTGTAAAAAAATAATTATAACTAAGTTAAGATTTAATCGAAGTCTAAGTACAGAACTACAGAAATACTAAATCTTAATTAATTAAGACATTTTTAATCAGTGAATTATAAACTAGGTTCCTAATATAATATACATTATTATTATAGGACCCAACTTATAGTACCTACCTATATAATTAACTATAATTAATTTACAAGCGTTGTACGTTTAGCCACGATTTTTCTTTTTTAATCGTAGTATAAGTACTTTTGGGAGGTCATACATTTTCCTGTGTGCGATTTCAAAGTAGAGACGATGTGCCATGCATACGTCATTTGCAGCAGTGCTTTTAAATAACTCATGACAAAATAGGTATGACCTATATATTATAGATATTAGATTTTATATATTATGTTACTGCAGATTTTTGGTAAAATATTATTATTACAGTAAGCTTTTGTTATGTCAAAACCCAAGAGGTACAGACAAAAGTTCGAGTTTAATTATAATGGTAGTTATTTTAAGGGGATTTAAATTGAGTTTGAGATAACGAAAAATGTCTTGATATTGACGTTCGACATATTAATATAAATCTACTGTATTATATATTTTAAGAATTTCCACCAATAATAATTTGATTTTGATTATTATTTGATTGTACAGGGCCATTCTGGATCTACAGGACCACAAGGTTTTAAAGGTAAATAAATTAAAACATTTATTCCACCTCGTTATATTTTACTAATGCTTACATAATATATTCTTAAACAATAATTCCTATGTATTTAAAATATAATGTCTGTTACTGTCAACCTTAAATACGATACCTACCTAGGTGCAATTTATGTTCATAAAGTTAAATTAAGGCCTAAAGTATAGGAACATAATATAGGTAACTAATAGCTAATACTTGTTTTTATACAAAATATATAGGTACGCAATCAATAGCAAAAAGTGTGGACACTGTAATTAATAAATTATTCGAATGAAATATTCGATACACAGCTTTAAGCCTTTATTGGAAATATCTCATAATCATTAATATATTTATGACGTTTAAAATCCGTTAACCAAGTATATAAAAATATAGTTGAAAACACTCTAAGGCAGTTTTAATTTTCAATAGAGTTTCTCTTTATCCTGTCATTTTATTTTTCATTCGATTTAACTCAATAATATAATAAATACTTTTTAAACGTTTACTTTGTTATTCCATCTAGTATTCTATGTATAGGTCTCCTATATAAGATATAAGTCCTAATTAAAGCTTTTGAACAATGCCTATTGTAACCTTATCCTATACAATACCATTGTAGTAGGCATTTTTTATAAATGTAGGTATTCATTTCAAAACCCGCATTACATAATATATCGATATGTAGGTGCACTTCCAATAAATGATTAATCGAGTTTTTTTCACCGGGAAATATTTAAATACTCCATATTAAAAATCCAACATTATGGATCACATATTATTATTTATTATTATGTTCCTACCTATAATACATGTTTGTTTATCGTATACAAATTTAATCCTAATTTTAATTTATTACTCATAAGTTATTAATTTATTATAAATATTTGACTAATGTATATTGTAGGGGAACGAGGAATACGCGGATTTGACGGAACTCCAGGAATGCCCGGAGAAAATTCTCGCCCAGCGCCCAAAGGCGAAAAAGGTAAACTTTGTAAAATATGTGCACTGCGTAGGTTCAGTACATACTAAATCGTTTAGGAAAAAAAAACCGTTTAGTTTTAATAATAAATGTGCCTATTATGCATTTTACATTTTTAATGATTAGACGTACGGAAGTCATGCAATCTGCGTTCATGTGTATAATACATAAGCTCTGCGTACAGTGTATCGGCGTCTAGAATTTTATGATTTATGTTTTATCCACTAAATCCACTTATTCTACCTACTAAAAGTACTAAAGCACATATTCGTTATATTTTCCGTATTAAAAACTAAATTATCCATAACTTGAAAAAAAAAATTACCTATCTAAAATATGATGATAATAAGATATTATTGTTGTTGTAGGCGATAGTGGGACACCCGGACCACCGGGTCCACCTGGACCAGCGCAGTCTGGAGTGAAAATTGATAAAAGTAAGCATGAACAGTTAAATATCTATTATAGGTTTTATACAAATGGATTAATTGTGAATACCCTATTAATAATATTATTATAAAGCCTCGACTGCAATGACTACTTCACTCATCCAATCGATAGATATTGCTCCTTTTGTGATAACACTATTTTCGTTATCGATGAGTGCACAAAAACAATCGCTCAACAAGCATTTCTTACACTATAGTCAACGGTGAATACCTCATAAATAAAAGGCTATATATCTATTTAATACCATCTGATAAACTTTTTTTTTGGTCAAAACTTATGATAAATCTAATTAACTAAGATAAAAATGATTGGAGTTTACAAAGATATTTTAACAAACAAATTTACATTTATATATGACAATTTATGTGAGTATTAGCGTATCTATGCAGTTGACAATACAATAAAATACTTGTAGTATATTATTGTACCTACTTTTAATAACGAGTGATGTCGATGTACCAATGTGCAGTTAGTCTTTTTTTATAATGTGTGCTACCTACTACAATAATATTTACTGATAATATTTCATTAAATTAGCGGATACAGCAGTTGTAAAAACAGTCAAAGGTGATAAAGGCACAAAAGGAGATCATGGGGAAAAAGGATCCGTTGGTAATCTGGGCCCAGGAGGAAACCCTGTAAGTATAATTTATTATATATTCTTTATTTGGACTAAAATGCACACATTACAAAAATAAAAAGTAGGTACTTGATAAGTTTATTTTAGTTATTAAATCATGACAAAAATGGAAACATTTCTCCATTACATATAGAATTATACGAGCGAAGAATTGTCGAGACGTTCAATTATGAAATATAATAATTATACATGGTACCTACCTATGTGGCTATATGTACCATATAATTGTATATTATATTGTATATTATGACATTTATTAGATCAAACAATATACTTTCATATTAACTAAAATTGTGATTAAATGTTTACTATATAATATTTTTTTTAACTATTAAAATATTATACTTATTCGATTAATAGTCACTATAGTTAATAGGTCCTTCACAAATAATATGAAATACAAAAATGAATTAACCAATAAATTATTCATCGATATTAAAATTATTAACGTCTCCCAGTAAGTGAGATACCGAAGTAGTACACAAATTATAGTAATATAATATTCATAAAACAGACTGTACAATGTATACCACCTATTGTGTATCGTTATTTTTCATAATTTGATATTTGATTTAAATATAAATAAACCAAAATAATATTTCTTTTGGTGAATAAAATTATGATGGTGTATAAGTTCATAAAAATAAATATATATTAATTAATTACCTATGTTACATTGTTTTGCCTGTGGTTTTAGGGTCCACCTGGTTTGACGGGTCCCAAAGGTGAACGAGGAGAGCCCGGTTTACCAGCACCCTCGTTATCCACGACCGATCTAGGAATGAGCATCAAAGGAGACAAAGGTAGGAACGAATACATGGATTCGTTTATACTGCAATTCCGAGTTAAAAGTGGAAGCTGAGTTACCTTTAAAAAGCAGTCTATCTATGGTTTTAGTCTGATTTCAGTGCAGACATAATAGTGCTATAAAAAGGGTTGACGACTATAGGTTTATTTCCTATCTTAGTTTTTCAATAGAATAATGATTATTCTTATAGGTATAGCATTGTGTCATGCACTTGTCTATTTTTGCCAAACACATAAAAAAAGAGTGTTATAAACTGGCTACAGCATTACGAAATATTATTATTTATTATATTGCATATAATCATTACTAGTACTGATCCCAAAAAATTTTTTTTTTATTTTAACCATAACGTAGTAAAAAGCGAAATTGTATTTAATAATTATTCCTTTTGAATTTAATGTTTTAACTAAATAAGAGAACATGCTTTTAAGTAAAAGTGCATTTATAACAACATAGAGTAAAATACTTTGTGTTATTACTGACATTTCAATTATAACGTATATTTTAATATTGTGTGTATTTAGGTGAAATGGGAAGACGAGGTAGACGCGGAAAACCAGGTAAAATATACCATTAAGTTTGTGTTTAATTAACTCACAAGTTTGAAGTTCAAAAGTCTTGTAAAATAGATTTTTTTAATTATCTAAATAATTACACTATTATTGATTTATAGGTCCTACTGGTCCACCTGGTCCACCCGGAGAGATTGGCTTACCTGGTTTACGAGTAAGTGAAAAACTATTGTAGATATTCCAATATATTATTATGTATTAAACGAGATAACTAATCATATATTATGTATGTTATTAATACGCTTATCAAAAATTAAGGACGACGTAAGTTTTGTTTTTAAAATAGCACAGTATCGGCCAGTAGCTTAACTCTATATAAATTAACAAACACCAATATTATTATTTAAAAACTACTGTTTAGGGTGTAGGTACTGGTTTTCCAATTTTCTGAAATTCTATACAATTTAAAAATTATATTTTAGTTACTACCTTAATTATAACACTTTTCCACTAATCTACAGCTCTATACTTATTTAGGAGGGTTGATACAGTGTATTATATCAACGAAAATGACTTAAAAAAAACTCTCACACCCTGTAGAACAGTCTGATTTCGTTAATTTTTTTTTTGTTTGAAAGAAGAGAACATTTTTCAGTTCGGATCGAAGGCTGAATTTTTATTTTACTTAAAATATTAGTAGAAAAATACTTTAAAAAGAACAAATATTTATATATATTATTCAAGTGCATAATTTAGCTTCTATAATTATAATTTTGAAAACTGAGCTTTGATCCAAACAGCAAAATGTTCTTCTTTTAAATAAAAAAATACTCACGAAATCCAACTATTCTATAGAGCAAGATTTCCTAAAGACATGATTTTATGCTAAAAGACTCACTGGCTCCGACGCCCGTATACTGATGTAGTTTACTGAAACACGACAAACAGAAAATATTGTATTTAATATGTTTCGATTATTTACAATATTATTCAACCTGTTTTATATTAGTACATCTTAAATGACTTATACATATAAATAATATATCATGATTCCACGATTGTATGTCTTTAGGGTTCACCGGGCAAACCAGGAGGTCTTAAAGGGGACAAAGGAGATCCGGGAGTATCTGTGGTGAGTAAATTATTATTAAAATATATTTCGTATTAATACTTTCATATTTTTAAACCTTTAAAATACAATTATTGTGGTTTTAGAAAGGGGATAAAGGAGATCCGGGAAAAGACGGAATACCAGGTGCTGGAGGAACATACGTGCCTGTTCCAGGACCACCAGGCCCGCCGGTAAGTATTTATTTTTTTTTTCACTTTATTTATTCGTGTTCACGTTATCTGACAATATTAACAAATCATGTACATTTCACCAGGGAATTCCCGGTGTTGCAATCGAAGGTCAAAAAGGCGAACCTGGTGATCCAGGATTTTCTTCGTCACCACTCCGAAGTAATGATAACGGCCGAAATTTTTTTTTTTGTCTTTTAAATGTCTTTACCATCAGTATTGTTTCTATTTGCATATTATTTTTCAGGTGAAATAAACGAACCTGTCATCGTACCAGGCGCTATGACGTTCCCTAACAAGAAATCGATGATAAACGTAAATATGAAATGCATAACTAATATTATATTCATAAGACATAATAATATGCCTCAAATGCATCGCTGATAATTGTGCACGTATTGTATCGAAATAATTGAATTGTATAATTGTATTCGTATACACGATTAGGTGACGGACAGAACTCAGATGGGTACCATTGCATTCATCATCGAAGAGGAAGCCCTTTTAGTACGTGTCACGCGTGGCTGGCAGTACATTTCCGTGAGTTACATTATTAAAATATAATATAAATACATGGATTTAATCATATCGGTAACATCGGTCATTAATGTTTGTTTCGTACAGCTTGGTTCATTAGTCACAACTGGAATCGATCCGGTCCCGGCGAGCGTTCCGATTCCGACAAGAGTGCCGTTGGAATCATCGAATTTAGTACATAACCATCCAGTAAAAGATAACACAATGGTAAGGCACACGGTTTAAAAAAAAATATAATTATTTTTCAGTACATATATACTCAGCCGATTATAATATTACCATTAATAATTATTGCTTTTCCTATTTCTACATAATATTATAATATATTTTTCCGGCAAGCAAAACTATCATAGCATCTAGAGTTACACAGTATTTGAATTTTTTTTTTAAGCCTTGATTTGTTTGACACTTTCACGTGGTTTTTTGCAAGTGTCCCTTTACAAAGTCTTGTCCTGACCACGTTGATTTGACGCACTTTTTGGGTTTTATTATGAACACTTACATTTTCAAATAAAAAATTGTTTTTCCAATTAAACATTTAAACTCGAGGTTAATATTCTAATTTTAACTAGACGAAATCGGTTTTGACGAGAGGAGGTTGTGAAAAGTAGACCAATTATATTGTCTAGTTAAACTAGGTTTAACGGATTTCGGGTTATAACTGCTGTACCATCATATTACATTTATAACTCAGTGTAAAAATGTTCTATGCAAAAATACTTGTAAATATGTCGTTTTTTCTCGATGCTAATGTACTCGTGGTGTTTTGTTCTGTTTCAGTGGCATCCCAAAATGGTGAGTATATAATATTAATATTACGGGAATCTCTCGGGGGCTCGTTGCGTTTGATTACGACTATATCGACTATAACGTATAACACGATATTGTTGTGAATAATGTTATAATATTATATGTATAAGGCCGTATTAACGTGATAAAACTATATCGCTGTGGCTTATAAACTATAACGCAACAGTTATAACACAGAATATATGAAAATATATTTTCATACAGTCTGTGGTTATAATAATAATAATAATAATATCATTGTGTGATGTGTCATGGTGTATAGTTGCGAATAGCAGCGTTGAATGAGCCATACACGGGTAATATGCACGGAGTTCAGAGTGTGGACTATTCGTGTTATCGTCAGTCTCAGCGAGCGGGGCTTCACGGGGCGTTCAAAGCGTTCCTGTCCTCGAGGCTTAACAATTTGAAAACGATCGTTCACGAATCCGACAGAGATTTGCCCGTCGTCAACATCAAAGGAGACGTCCTGTTCAACTCCTGGAAAGACATATTCAGCGAGAACGGCGCGTTTATATCGCAACAGCCCAGGATATACAGTTTTAGTGGCAAAAATGTGCTCACCGATTTCACGTGGTAAGGGCAATTTATTGTTATTATACACGACTATAACGACAACTGCCTATAATAATAATAATTACAGGTGAAATAATCGTTTGGAAATTTATTATTATGTTTACATTGTTATATTATATTGTTACCATAATAGTCGAATAGCAATATACGGGTGTAGTAACCGCTAAGGGTAAGATATTTGTACCATATTATATTTTATAGGAAACCCGTAAGTATATAATTCTTATATATACCTATTAGGTATGTTACTTAATGACTTGAAACTATATACAGTTTATGAGCATTCCGAACGTTACTGGATTCCAAAGTAGTGAATTTTCTAATAAAGTGTCTATGTATAGGTACGTGTATTGACATATTGTTTATAAGTATAGGTCATTTTCCCATAAACCCTAAATATATAACATGTATATTGTGTACATTTATAATGCGTATAAACTATATATATAATACAGTTATCATTACTAATAACGATTTTCTATTTATTCCATCTTGAGTGGATTTATAAATGAAAAAAGGGAGGGGCTAGACGAAAAAATGTACCTAATTCATGTACATAAAATCATAGGCATTAAGTCTATGTTTTTATACTGAATGAAATATTCATCATACATGAATATCATAAAATAATAATAATAACAAAGTTACCTTTATTGCATGTAATTGCGTAGGCAAGAGTGAAATATTTTTAAGTAGCTAAAGCCCAAGGGGCAGGGGGCTTCAGCCTACATAGCCCCACCTTGTATTTAATATGTTTTTAATTAATAATGTTTAACACGACTCTGGTCTAATAAAAAAAAAAAAAAATACAACAAAATGTATTATATTATATTGGAAGTTTAAAATGTTGAATAAACATAAAAAAATATAAATAATAAGTATTATAATAGTGTATAATATTATTAAAAGAGTGTAAGCACTGTAAGCAGTGCGTCGTTCTAAAGTTAACGTCTCTTTATTTTCCTCTAGCTTTTTGAGGAATGATTTGCAAAGTTATTAATAATATGATTGTTTCCTAAAATAAAAAATGCCCTTAAAACTGCTTGTTTAAATAATACGAGATATTAGCTACCACGGTCTCGTCGAACTCGCGGCAGAACATTTTACTTTTTATTTTCTCTTCTCCCGTTGCACGTATCGTATTACGGTATTTTTAATGCCGCGAAAGCATTCGGGCACAGCATATTAAAAGCCATTCTATATAACAATAACAATTCGTTTTAAATGAGCGATTCCATTGTAGTAATTTTTCACTTTCGCGGTATGCCTTTGAGAATAAAAAAAACGAGAAGCCATTGTCTTTTCGTCACCGGTACCTACCTATTATAGGGTAGCGGCGGCGGTGGTGGTTTTCGCTTATAATATACGCGAATTCTGTTCAAAAACACGACTAAAAAATATTTAGCTGAAAAGCGCTATTTCGCAGTGTCAGCTAAGAGTTATATACTATAGTAAATTATAAGAAACAAATTGCGAGAAAAAAATGAGAAAGAAAACGGCGAAGGTGGTTTAAAAAATTTAAAAAAAAAAGGGTCATATCTCGGGGAATAAGTGAACTGTTATTACTTATTATAATATGTGTCTGGTCCTTTTATTTTCGGCAGTACGCCACGAGAGTTGACTGCAGTCCGATTCTATAAATTAAAGTCGTTTTAATAATCGCACGCACACGGCTTGTGATGTACCTTTTTTTTATTAGATAAATAGAATATTTACAATCTGTAATTTTTATGATACAATAAGTAAATTAGGTAATGAAAGAAACAATAATAACATGAATGGCTTGAGGAGGGAGGCCCACCAGTGTGGGTACCCTCTAACTTGGGGTGAGGGATGTCATGGAGTGGACGAAATGGGAAGTGTAATTTTGTTAATTAGGGAAGTAAGAGCCAATAGAAGAGGGTTTAAAATACATTTTAAATCTTCAATAAATTTGTTGATGATGTGGAGAGGTTGATTGACTGATGAAGAGTTGGCTGTGGCTTTGGCATAAGATGTCGGTTTTTGATTTGAGTTGTAACTGGGGACGTTGAAGATTTGTGGTGCAACAGGTACAGCAGATGGTGGGCTGGGGTGTTTTTTCGGTTTTTCAACTTTGTCAGCTTTGTAAGCGACTTTGTAAATGGTGCGCTTTAGTAAATTTTTAAAAATTTGACAACCTTTGTAGTTGGCAGTGTGGTTACCGTTACAGTTGGCGCATTTAACGGGTTCTTCCCGTGGTTTAGAGCAATCTTCGGTGAGGTGGCTTAACCCACATTTCACGCAACGCGGAGGTTGGTGGCAATAATTGCGTGTATGTCCATACATTTGACAAGAGTGACATTGGGGAGGACCAAGTGGCCTTATCGGATGCTCGAATTTCACAATTGAGTTAAACAATTTGTTTATTTTGAAAATGTCGTTGTTGTTGCTGTTGCGGGCTAGGGAAATATTGAATAACGGAAGTGGCGATTTGTTTGTACGATTGAGTATGTTTGAAATGCTGATAACTTTGTGTCCAAGGTCTCTTAGGCTATTAATGATGTCCTCGGTGGTGGTAGAGTGGTGGAGGTGACGTAATACAACGCGGAACGGTTGGAGAGCGCGGGGTTGATAACAGTGAAAATCACAGGCGGCATTGATCAGATAAGATTTAATGGCTACATACTGAGCTCGTGTATTTGTCCGTAAAATTAAACTGGATTTTTTAGCTTTGCAGGTGAAGCTCTCTGGGCCCACCAGACGGGTAAGATCCTTATTGAGAGTAGTAAAGTCACTTACGTTTTTTAGGACGATGTTAGGAAGTTTGAGGTTATTCTGAACTGGCAACGTTACGCTGGATGGTGAGACGGGGAGGTTGGCGATATCAAGTTCTTCGTCTTCCGTTCTTAAGACTTCAAAACGGTTTGGGGAAACAAAAACTTTGCTCTTTTTGTCTTCGTGGACCGGAGAGTTTGGTGATGACGATGACGATGAGAGGGCTCTTTTTGTTGGAGTGGCATTCATTTTCGATTTGCGAACGGTGTTTTTGTTAATTATAACGATAGGAGAAACCACATTAGCCATGGCAATTAAAAGTAAACTGATAAGATACGTAACACATTACGGAACAGCGCACATGCTATCGCTTTGGCTGCCGAAACCCGACTGTGATGTACCTATAGCTGATGATTGTAATAAATGGTAATTTAATAACCTAACCTTTACTGTTCGTACACATCTGCAGGAGTGTCGAGGACGGTCCGATAAAATACCGTATAAGAAGTTATTTATGTAGGTAATTATGCAATCTACCATTTATGTAATTTTGAGTGGTAAGGAGTGTCATACGAATTTCTAATCTGGGTTTGCAAATTCATGTGAATGGTGATCTAGATATTGACATATTAAATATTTCGAAAAAGTAAACTTTTTCCATCAAGGAGAACTGCGAAACCTGTTGCTAGATATTTGGATATGTAATTTACATGTTTTTAATTTTTGCGGTGGAAAGATTCTCGAGTGAACTTCATAACTAGCCTAGGACAGCTTACGGAATCGGTAAGTTATATCTTAACAAAAACAAATTTCAAAATTCACTGGTTTAGGGATGAAGAGTTGTATGTTTCATGCACAATTTATGTAATTTTGATTTTGAGGGGGAATGATTGTCATGTGGATTTCCAAACTGGTATTGTAAATGCATGTACCTATATGTCATCCTTTCTATTCACAAATAAAAAATTGTGACGGACCTGTTCATCACCACTTAGGTATGTATTTAACTATTTTTTTTTGTTTTGCTGTGGAAGAAATGTGCACTGAACTTCATAACTAGTCTAGAACACTTGCGGGAACGATAATTTAAGTTTTCGCAGTAAAAAATTACTTACACACCGATGTCCAACTTTGGGTGTTCCTCCAACGTTAAAGCAGGTTTCCACTGTACACGAAAAATGTCCGACTATGTCCGACAACACAGGGTCGTGGTTAATCGCGTGGTAACCGCCTAACCTGACCGACCAATCATTGGAAAGGATTAACGTGTATGGTGCGGAAACCCTCCTTTACGCTTGCGAAGTACGACACGTAGTGCACTAGACCGTGGAACACCCGTGTTCTCGCATTTCGGCGACCAGCTGATATAGCGACCTTGCGCAGGGACGTCGCTTGCAACCGCGGCCAAAAATATCGGTCGCTTCAGTGTACCATAGTATGGTATTATTTTTG
This sequence comes from Macrosiphum euphorbiae, assembly GCA_949089665.1. NCBI lineage: Eukaryota > Metazoa > Arthropoda > Insecta > Hemiptera > Aphididae > Macrosiphum > Macrosiphum euphorbiae. Next base: position 130,252,798 of record CARXXK010000001.1, read on the forward strand.
GGGGGGAGCGATTTTCTTGCAACCATCTGCAGGTACAAAATACTTAAAGACCTGATGAAAACAATAACTTATAATAGGCATTTAGGTCTGGCAGGCCATTAAACAATATAATATTATTATAGGCATTTAAACGTAAAATTTTAAACTTCGAATGTTTTTAAAAATAAGAATTCCAAATATTTGAAACCCTGTTTGTTACATTTTTTATATATAATATCCGTTGTTAGCCGGTTATGCGACTAAAATGTTCACATATATAGGTCGGTATTTGATTTTTGATCAATACAAATATTACAATAATATTATAATCCATTAAAAAAAAAATAGCAGTGGTTCACGAATTCTACAATGGCTATGATCGTTCAAATTAATATATACACGAAAAAGAAATACTTTCAATTTTTTAATTTTTTTTTTTGTTTTTTTTTTTGTGTGTACCAAAATGTATTATATTGGCAATTGGTTTAGTATAATAAATTGATAGAGTATATTATGCTTTATTTACTCCGATTCCGGCCAAAACAATGACATGAAAATATAATAATAATAATATGTTACCTGTAACATATTATTATACCTATTGTAAAATATTTAACAGTTAATAATATTATTTATCGATTTTTTGGAACTTTCGTGAAATGGTTTATTAGGGATTGTTAATGTATTCATTAACCCAAACTATTCTAACACCTCTATATATATATGGAATATAGAGATGTATAATGTTATTAGGTGTTAACTTATTATATAGTATAAATTATCAGAATATTATTACTGAGTGTTGGACGTAAGTAGGCGAAAGAGAGCTGATAACGGTTTTGTCGATGAGTAATTTAAACTTTTAGAAGTGAAGAAAGAAGGGGAATAGAGAATTATTGATTAATGAGCTTAGCGTTGTGATTAACTGTGAAAAATTTTCGACAATACGATCTGTGTGAGAATTTCGATGGTTGGGAGCTTATGTTTTGGTTTTGGGTTAAGTCAGTACCTATTATTAATATGCCTCAAATGATTGTTGCATTGCTATAATAACATGTGTTATGATATATTGTTGTTATACATTTAAAAATCTTCAAATTTGTTAGAATACGTACGTATCCATTGATGTTTCAATTTACGCATTACAACTCCCAGTCAAGTGCTACTAATGGGTGATTTCTTATTCAAATGTTCAATGTATTTCTTCTGTCACCACAAACACTTATTGTGCTAATTACTAAATAGTTAATATTCTGTATATCTTAAAAAAATAAAAAATAAATTGATCCTTGATTTAAAAATAGGTACCTAAAAAGTAAAATCTTCTCATCATAGACTTAGTACTCAGTCCAGGTATATTTTAAATAGAGTAGAATATTTATTATATTAAATTATAAATTGCATACATTTTCCTACTACACTATACGACATACCTACGTTTCTACGTATATCTATAAACAAGTTATAAGATAGTGTCACTCATAAGAAATCTGTATAGAAGATTCCCAACAAGTGTTTCTACCTCAATCAAAAAAAAAAAATTCACAGGAAAAGTAAACTATTTATAGATGTGAGATATTTTTGATTTTTATTAATCTTTTTTTTAACTATTCAATTTGATTATATATTTAAGTATGCTAGGATGAACTTCTCCGCTCAGAATAGTTGTTTCGTTTTATCATTAAATTAAAATATAACGCATCCATTACAACGACATGCTCGACAACTACTGTACACCAGAGCGATACCCACTTGTCCACCTTTTTTATATATTTTATTATAGATTTGAAAATTAGCCTTTTTTTGAGGAGAGGGTATTATAATGTCAAATATTTCAAAGTCACACATTTTGTCTAAGTCTTAACCAATGTAATTTTGAATGACCGGTAGTTATACGTTATTACAAATATTGAACGGAACTTATGAAACCATCAAGGTTCCAGTCCCTGCTGAAGGCGCTGAACTCTATAGTGTTATATAGAAAATAACATACACAACTCATTTTCGCTAATAATAATGAAATATAAACAAGTCGGTAAACACAACCAAAAAAAAAAATCAGTAGTTGCCGTACACATAGAGCTTACTTACCTGTCATAACGGCAACGTGGCAATAATATATTATTATATAGTATATTATATAACATCATGTACTACGGTGTTTATGATACCTCCAGCACAGCCTTTTCGGAGGTGATCGCCAACGATAATTATTATGAAATGTATACATCTTGTAATATATATATCGCTGATGGATTAATACATTTTTTATTATTTTTACTATATTATTGTATCTATTGTTGTTCAGGCCTCAGAAGACCATATGGCACGGATCGGACATGTCCGGCGACAGTGCAGTGGACGGAAACTGTGACGCTTGGAACTCGGAGAGCTCCGACAAACGGGGACTAGGCTCATCGTTGACTTCAAAGTCCGACCGGCAGGCAAAGCTCCTAGACCAGGACTCGGCTTTCGACTGCCGCAACTTTTTCGTCGTCCTTTGCGTGGAAATCACACCGCACTCGGGGGCGATGTTTTCTAGGAAACGTCGCAGTGGCGGAGGAGGGTTGCACGACGAACCTCAGCCACCGATGAGCCGCCAAGAGTACGAGAAGCTCATCGAAGACATCGGAGCTTGAACACTATACGATATACAAGCCCGAAAACGCATCCGTCTAGCCGGCTGTACCTATTCGATTATTACAAAATAATATTACGTTCTCATTTCGACTTCATATTCTTTAGTGTGTACGGCGCCGCCGACACCGCGCTTCTTGTCCAATTTAATTTTCCAATTTTTTTTTTTTAAGACACCACTTTGCTGTAAGCCATACATCACCTATAATATAAAAGGGAAGCGACATAATAATATTACGTTTAAGACACAATTAAAATTATTGTCATTCTATTATCGACTACACCATTACGGTTAGGATATGTCCTTCATTCCTCGTTACTTTTAGTTATAAAATACAAAAACATATTTTAACAATCGCATATCATTCATACTACTCTCGCCATATCTGACTCTAAAATATTATTATTATTATTATTATTATTATTATTATTATTATTGTACTTACTATGTTATAGTTTCGAGATTTCTGAAACCACAACTGCAGTGGATCGCTTAAAAATTATTATTATTATCACACTTCATATTATGATAATATTTCACTGTAGTCAGCTCACCCTTAACATTATCATCATCAAACTTACACATACCTCGTTATTTGACTTGTATGTTGTGGATCTTTTGAACTATTTTTATTCGAAATATATTTCAATATTTCCATCGGTTCAAAACATAATATTATGTTTGTTTTGTTTTTATTTGTTTATACGTAGTAAATAGTATTTTTGATAACTTACTTAATGCTATTGTATTCCTAATGAATTTTCAATTCTCAATTCGAATCAGAATTAGATCGTTTTTCAGAAATACCTAATAGAAAAACAGTAACACTATTTTAATAGTTTTCAAAAATATCTTATTTTTTGCTATCGACAAATGTATACAACATCAAAGCGTTAATCGTATTATCGACGGAGATAATGCCGATTTTTAGTCAAATTTCTAATTCCATGTCATTAATAACCATTTGCATTTACATGAAAATAAAATTATTGTTTTGGACATTTAGTATATTATATTTGATAATTGTTTTACATTTATGTGTTCAAGTAATAATATTGTATATTTATTTTAAATATTATTAAATCATTTTATACTATACATAAATGTATGAGGTCTGTTTAAAGAATAATCGTTTATACTACAACATATAAAAACATTGATTTTATAAAACATTTTGTACATTTTGTACATTGTATATATAGTTATAAATCAACTAATTTTATAAACAAAAACTTAACAACTAAAGCATTAGTTTGTGTAATGATAGCATGAGTATAACCTATTAAAAATTAGAAAAATTAGTTTGAAACCTAAACCAGTGTCATCGATTAAAATATCAACATAAAATTAAAAATTGGTTTGTGTAAAAATTCCGAGTGATAGGAAAAATGTTTATATGATTATGTATGATGATGATAGATAAATAATACACATTGTTATGTATTACATAAAAATTCAATTAAGAAATAATTTGAAGTGTGTTCTATATTTCTATAAATAGAAATGTATTTAATCGATGAACATTTTTTTTTCTTATAGTCATAGAATATATTATAGGATATTGTAAATTGTAATGTATTATTTAATGTCTAGTGACTGTAGAAGACATGAAAATCCTTTATATATTTATCCAAAGGTAGGGTTAATTTGATAAAAATTCCTTTTTTTAAGTTAAAATATTATGTAACATAATTATTACAAAATGTTTTCAATATTATTTATTTATTAGTTCAAGCACAAACACATAAATACAATTTGGAAGACATTATTTTACTTTGGTTATAACTTATAAGATAAAATAAGAGTATTTTTTAAATTTATTTCAATTACATTATCTAAGAAACTTATACAATAAGGTAAAACTAATTAAAGCGAGATATTTAATATCTTAGTCAAAGACTATAATTTTGAACATTTACTGAAAATATAATATGTAATAGGTGTATGATTTTATTCATTTACATAAACAGTTTGTTTTTAATATAGTTTTAGAAGAAATAATTACAATAAATTATAATTATTATTGTTAATTAAAGAATACATTTTTATTGTAGTTAACTTTTATACCTATCTAATTAAATTGTATTTACTGCATTTTAATTTTAAAATATAAATGCAATTTGTAACAAAACTACATGTAATTTACTGAACCATTACAACTTTAGGAGGTTACAATTTCAGCCAATTAAATTAATCCAATACTTCACTAAAATATAATAAATTGTTCTGTATCTTACATAAATTTTACCAGCCTATAAGTTTGTTATTGTTTGTAAGTGTATGTTAAGTTAAATGTTTAATAAATTAGATCATTCTGTATTACTGTATTAGGTACTATAATATTATTAAATGTGTAAACAATAAAAAGAAATTGCAATTATTAAAATTTCGTTACAATTAATTAAACCCTAGTCTAAAATGTATTAAATTGTACGTAGCGTACTTCCCAATCCTATAACTAAAATATTCAATCCACTAAAAAAACATAAACCATAAACCACCAAGATCTATCAAGTGCATTTTTTTGATTCAATAACACTCATTATTTTTGTTTTGTATTATATAACAAGAATAAACCTCAAATTCATGCAGAAGATGAGTTACAGATAAGTTCCCCACACTGTTTCTGTTTCCATCCACCTTAATGTATTCCTAATATTAGTGACATTATTATATTAAATGTAATGTGTAACACGGCGTTATATGTAGGCAGTTTATGTGCATTTGCTTAAAACAAGTAACAACTCTTTATCGATACACAGTACACAGTAAAAACTATACAATATTATAATACATTATAAGAAAAAATCCTCATTACTTGCTCTTTATAATGCTTTACTGTATATTTGAAGAAATATACATAATACAACACCATTTTTATTTTCAGATACATTATGTCAGAGTAATGATAATACAACGTATTACATTTGTTAGACCTTATCGCTTAGACGTTTTCTAATGTTCTATGTATAAAAGTATAAAACATAATGAGTATTGGACGATTAAATTAGGTAATCTAACTAAATTATAACTATCTTTTATTTAATACATAAACTAGTTAAGTTACTGCTTTTTGATTTATGATGTTGATAATATATTAAGATATTGTATTTACTGTCCATAGTTACTATCTTACCTAATGTATGATGCATATTATGGATATGTGGTTTTTATCCGTTGTATTAAAATACAGTTAGAAACCGGGAATTCAGCAAGCACGGAGAGTAAGATCTTTTCTAACCAATCTACCCCCCCCCCCTTCTACGAATATAGGAAAAAGTTATTTGTACGACAAAAAAATTCTTGCGTGTTAATATATAGATAAATTCTCGTTGCCTATTACTTGTAAATTGCAAGAATGATAAATAAATGTAGGTACCTAATGTCCTAATATATTAAAACATTACCACAGGCTGTAACTTTTAAAATAGAACATTTTTATACTCACTAAAAACAACTGAACACTCTTTTTCGTAAGTGATGGCCTTATTATTATAACTTTCTTATTGAAAATGTTTTTACCTACTTGAATCTCCTATCACACCCAATAGGGTGAATTGTAAACTTTTTTTTTTTATTGATCCTTAAGTCCGGCATCTATGGCCATTAGCTGTTAGTAGGGTTCTATTGTGGTGGTGGTGGGATTTTTGAAGTGGTGGGTTTTTACACGTGAGTGTTTGTGTTTGGCAGAATTTTTGATTGGGCACCCGTAGGTATCTGCCATGCCCTGGTGGGGGATGGCCGCACTTGTTCTCCGGACACAGTGACTTTCCCGGAATTGTAAACTTATATTGTGAAAATTCATAGATTCTTTTGTAATTGATCTTAAGCATCGGCGACTATTGCCATTATTGCATATTTGTAAGGGAAACATATTTGTTGGTCGAGAAACACGTGCATGTGGGGCGAGGATTCGTCACTAAAAATCCGGGTGGTCACCCGTAAGTGAACTAGCGACGCCGATGGTTGACCTCAGAACACGTTAGTGACAGAGGCCAATCGTCGAGCCCCACCAGGCCTCTCATAGATTTTTGTTTGGTAAAATAATGCAGGGCTTTGCACCCGAACGTAACCCGAAACCCGAATTATTGAAAACTAAATGGCATATCAATTTGTATGTATTTTTTTCAACTACTGCGACTAAGGAGATAAGAAGATAGTAGTGTAAGTGTGTAACGGATAACTCAATTTATTTATTTGTAACCAACAAAATAATACAAAATAATTAATTAAATATTAAAAAAGACCTTGATGCTAGATGATTGTTTTATTTTATTTCACAATATTCAATAATAGACAGTAGTAATTGTGTTGTCTAACATTCTTAATCAAAAATAAATAAAACGAAAATACGTTTAGTTAAAAATTAAAATATGTAATAAGCGAGAACTTTCTTCTGTAGAAAAAGGACTGAGTAAGTACTAGATAAATAATAAGTAATAAACCAATAACTAATAAGTATTAGTATTTTATTTTTTTTCATTATGTTTACTTTAAATATAAAATCAGATTACAATATCAAATTTGCATTGAAAATCTCATGTTAATTGAAATACAACATCTGTTTTTTTAACACCCGAATTAACCTTAATTAACCCAAATAAATTTGTATTTAACCGTAACCAGAAAAGTGTATTAATCCGTAACACCCGAATTCAATAACCCAAATTTTCTTCCAACACCCGAAACCCGAAAAAATGATTCCGGTGCAAAGCCCTGAAATAATGTCATGTTCCACGTTCAATTCAAATCTGTGAAAATAGTATTACATTCCAAGAGGCAGTTCACGCTTTCTAGTGTAGAACGAATCAACTTTACAATTTGACAATGAATATTAACAGTAGATGGCGGCACTACATCATTAGCCGTTCAAACCATTCACGCCATTATATTAATAGTATTGTTATAAACTAAAAGAAAAATAGTATTGTCGTCTTGCCAAGTAATCAACAATAATTAGGTATCATAATTATAATCATTACAGTAGAAGATAGTCATGTGCTAATTCTACTTTTCTATGATTAAAGTGTTTTTATGTAATTATTATTTCATTAACCTTTAAACCTACTTATTATTTAAATTATTATAGTTCCATAGTTGACATAGATATAATTATAGGCATCAAAACGAAAAATACGAAATAATATGAACTAACTAATTTAAAACATTGATGAACACAGCATTTTTAATTGCATGACTAAATTCGTACCAATTAACTAGACATTAATATAATATTTTTAATTAAATTCTTGAAATTCGTATAATATTATATTAAATGAGTAGGTATTTAGATAGATGACCACAGTTATATTTTAGAATATAATATTTTGCTCAAAAATGACAATGATACTATTATGTGGGTTACAGTTGTATAATGTTTTTGCCTCGCCTTAAAATGTTCATGAATATATTATTAAGAATCTCATTTTCTAAAAAGTGACTTGTTAAAGACTGTATTTTACAGTGTATGTAATAGGTTTTTTACTAATTACCGAGTAGAGTATCATAATTCATAACCATAAAGAATCTTTACAATTTTGAATTTACAATTTTTAATATTGGGACTTATAGGTACAATGTAATACCTATTACGGACGATAACTATTAGCAATATTGAAAACATAGTTATTAAGAAAAAATTTAATTATTTATTAGTGAAACACATTCACTAAATGTATTTCCCGTTCTTCAGAATACGTATCTAGGTAAGTGCAGTGGAATATTTTCAAAAGAAACTTTATCTGTCCAATATAGTAAATTAAAAAAAAAACTGCAAGTCCACATTCACATACATAATGTCATAAGTGCTAGCGAGAACAGCAAATATGTATTTGAAATGTTGCTTACACAGCAATAAAATAAAAATATGTTGTCGTACAAGTTTATCTTAAGCTTAATTTTTAATGTGATTGTCGTTACTTGCAAAATCTAATAAAGTTATTTTGTACATAACAAAAATATATGTATTTCAGTATTCCCTTGCAAAATATTGTATTTGTATCAAATATAAATTGATAGTTAACTCTCTCTCTCTCTCTCTTATCATTTATCTTAGTATATAATTTTTTTTTTAATATATAAATAGGTATGCATATTAAATTTAAAAGAAAAAAGCTAACGTGTAATTAGTTAAAACTAATTTTAACATTCACTTTGATATTTATTTTAATGTTTTTAAATCTATTCTGGGGTCAAAAATAATTACTGAAACTAATACCTGAGTACGGTTTGAATTATTGCCAAAACCAACTCATCAAAAGTCATTACAGATATACGCTAAGCATTGAAAATTATTATACGATTTTCCCTAGTCATTTTCTCTAAGGAAACCTGAAATTTCAATAAAATGCAAGTTTGAAATTGAAACGAGTTAGACATTTAGCGCAGTCGTGCTAACTAATTAATAAAAAAAATCGGGCTCTATATATAATTCCAGATAAAATTGTCCTCTACAATATTATTGTTCTAGTAAGTGTTTTTACTGTGAATCAATTTGGTAAGCACCATTATTGGAAGTACAAAACCATGTGGTTATGCGGTATTGTTTTCGCCGTCACGTGTACAGAGTGATACGATATATTTTTAACTCAGAACACTCTCAATATTCCTAAACTAACCTTACTTAACAGAAAAGTAAGAGCGTGAACATTTCAGTTCTCCTTATAATTGATTGCCCTGTACAGTAAACATTATGATAAATTGTGTTTATCATTAAAATAAGTTTTATAATGATGATTACACTATCCAACTCCGCCTTGCAGGTGGGCGAAGCCTGATGAGTGCCCAACGGTATCTGCAGTACTCTGCCAGTCTTGTGTTTTAGTATTTAATTATGTTATTTTTTTTTTTATTGTATCGCTTCTATTTATAAAATAATAGAACACTCCAATTACATTAAGGTTTGCAGTGACGCAACCTAAATAGAAACAAACAAAAATAACGTCTGAACAACTCTCCACTCATAGGCGCAATGATACAAATTACGATGATGCACCACTGTCACTTTCTTTTACTGCTTCAATCACTATATTAAGGCCTTTGAAAGGATTTCGTACCCCCATGTACCCCATTGGACCCCCATGTGTTGTCTCCGTCTTACCAGCAACGCATAATATAATATCAAAATGTACGACAAAGTTCCGATATTTTGTTGTTGGATTAAATATTAGAGTGAGTTGACACTATTGACCTGTTATCAAACTTAAAGAGTAAGTAAGAACATAATATTTGTTCTCTTGTTAGATTTTTACAATATTCATAGAGAGCTATGAGCTTATTACAAAAGTACTCATAAGTCACTTCAAAATTAAAATATCGTAAAAAACCAACGAGAGAACATACATAAGTATGTTCTTACATTTAAGTTTGATATAAGGTTAATTAACTCTAATATTTAATTATTTGAGCCAACAACACAAAATCGGAACTTCTGGACGTACGTGATTTTGGTTAGGTTAGGTATACGTAGGTATATTCCGCGTTATAGTAAAATGGAGACAACACATGCGGGGACGATGTCCTCTGAATGCTGTAACTTGCGGATATTATGTACTTCGATTTTCAATAAAGAATAATATTATTGTACCTGCACGCAGACCACCGATGTGCGCTGGATAATTAAATTGAATTGTATGAGCGGTAGTCTAAAATAGTAACATTTAGGTACCTACTATTATAGGTACTACCATAAGCAGTAGGTCACGCGCACACATGTGTCTTATTTTTTTAATTATACAATCCGACTAAGAAAACATAAAGACTTAATTATAGCCTATGCAACTATGGAGATACTTAAAAGTCCCCAATTTATTTATAACGGAAATGAAAAATTGGTAAACAATAATAATAACCATTCGAAGTGGAAACAAGAGCGGAGTGACACACCACCACTGCGCCTCTGCACCCATCGCCCACGGGTCAGAGCTGACACCATCCGTGACACGAGCAACGCGTGTCGCAGAAAAAAATTATATCATAACAAAAACACTTTGTAAACTCCAAACTGTGAAAAACTGTTAAGTAAAAAAATACACAAAGTGTTCCAAAGTGTTTCCGATTTATATATATATATATATATTATACTCTGATATTGTATTATACATTTTAAGTAATATTAATTATATTCATCGTATTATGCTTGCAAATTGTTTTTTTGTATTTGCTATAAGAATTAGGATCGTTTATCTACATAACTTCTATAAAAGTTGTAATAAATCAATGTCAAAACTGAATAGATATTATAGATTAACAAAAAATGTATACTAAAATTTAAAATATACAAAATATAATATACTAAATTATTATAAAGTAAAATATTTTCTAAAATTCGTTCCTCCACCTATTAATATAGGTAAAGTAGGTGAATTATATAATATTGATATTCAATTTTATTGAAACTGACAATAATAAAAATATATAAGAAACAAACATTGGTCTATCGTCTAAGATTATTTAAAACAGTTGATTATATTTTAATAATGAATAAAATATTGTTTAATAATATTATTAATTATGTTAAAATGTATAGAGGTGTTAAAAAATGGTATATTATATCTGTCATAAGAAATAATAAATTATGATGTATAGCATATCGGAGGGCAATTGGAATTTTCAATAAATTTATCTACGTGTAGGTATAATACAATTTTAAGCTTACAAAATCACATAGAAACATTACATTTCAAAAATGAGTTTTTTATTATTAGTTATTACTCATCACATACCTATGTGATATGTATATTGTGTATCGTATATATTATGATTTTTGGATCGATTCAGAATTGTGGATTTATATAGGAGGTACCTACATTTGCCTTATTATTATATGGTTCAGATGCGAAACGCAAACTAAACAGAAATTGTTTTAAATCGCCTTGAGAAAATGCTTCTACAAACATAATAACTTGATGATAGTACTCTAACATAAGATGCAGTATAATAGAATATTTATAAGGGTTTGTTTGGTCAAGAGAGTCGTTATACGTTGGTGGTATCATGAAATAGAGTACATTACTCTAAAGAAAACAACAACAATATGACACCCCCAGCAGACCGTTGTAACATTAAACATCAAAGAAGAGACCAAAAGTATACTATAACGCGACAAACAATGGTTAAACTTTATTTTTTTGGTATTCGCAGTTTGCTATAGTTTTTTTTTTCACAGTCGTATCTTTTGTTATTATTAATTTATTTATACGTTTTTCAATTTAAATTATTTCCGTAATCATAGTTTTTATACTATATGTCTATATATGTCAATATCTATATAAGTCCTATTATATTATGCATTATGCAAATTAACTCTTAAATATAGTTAAGCAATAGAATATAGTAAGCAATATTATTTAGAACAGCAGCAGTATCATAATTATACTGCATTATAAACTGCGTCAAGTGTTATTCAGTAATTCATGAGGAATCATCAAAATGCATTCACGAACTTATTAATCCTAAATGATACTTGCATAAAGGTACCACTACGATATAATTGTCATCAGCTGTAATTCCCAAACTTCCCCCGTGTAATTTAAGTACTCGATTTACATAATGATCATTATTATTCAGTACATTTCAGTCCTAAGTCTGAGCAGAACGGGAAGGACAATAACATTGTTCTTACTCCAGGATGCAATTAATGAAGGTTTTTTTTCTTAATATCATCGAAACGCAATTCGTATGCAGCCATTAATATTGTGGTGTAGGTATGCACTACGAGCGTGTCTGTGTCGTATTGCATAGTAAAACAACGAAGAATTTATGATTAAAAAAAGACACATAATGTACTCGTTTGATGTCTGTTTTTTTGTGGTGCAGTCGTTTATGGTCAAAATGTAATCGTACCTATAATCATTATAAGTACTAAATTAATGGAGGTTATATACTTATATTATTAGAACTTGTCAGTGTAGAATTTTTTATTTTTAAGACTTTCAGATGTCAGAATATAGAGACCAACAACTGTTATAAATAAAATATATGATTCATGGACAAACCAAATTCCCGAACTGATAGTTACAGGTCTAGGTCATCTCTTTTGAGTGTACATAGACAAATTGAAATCAATCCAGATGACGTGATCGATTGTTTCACAAAAGAAAAAACAGACTGCTAGACTTAATACTTATTATAGTACTTAAAACTATAGTAATTAATGTAAAATTGTATACATTTAATACACATGTAATGCATTTTAACCCTTATTATTATTTTTTTTTTGGTTTTCATATCATGAAAATATATGATTTGGTTATAATAAACCCCTACTGAAAATTTGTTACAGCTACGGCCTTGATAATATGATAATATATATATATATAACATATTATAAATATCTAATAAGTCAATACTCAATAATAATAACAATAATAATACACAATGATAATTTTATAATTGTCGTCATATTTTAAATTAAATTATAATAACGTCTAACAAAATTATATCAATTTAAAATAGTCAGTATAACACAGGTATACACCACAATACGTCTTTTAAAGTAGAACAAAAGCGTTATATAATAATGTACACAATACACATCATACAAATATAATATAATTAAATACTTCTCTGGTGTACACAAAAATATTGCTTTCGTACAAACGGACTACGGGGTATATTATAATATTATATACCACTGAGAAAAATTAATAATAAAATATCGTCATGGCTATTATACGGGTGTCTAAATATTCGCGTGCCATAACGGCACCATCATAATAATAATGTCACATAAATTGTAACTAGACAGCTAATATTATGCACTATTTTAGAAATGATGTGTTCTACAAAAACCTAGACTGGATAGTACGGGACTGGAAATAATGTTTTAAAAACGGCTGGTTTGTTTTCGACGATAATATACCTATAGCTATGGCTGACCCGAATGTATATTGTAAAAGTTATTTGTTTCAATAAAGACAATACACTTCATAATATGGGTATTATTGTTCGTTCGTTCGTTCGTTGCGATCGCTTTCAGAGAGTTCAAAAAAATCTTAGACAAGTCTCACGGACGAATTGTTTACTATTCATCGGGTCGGCACAGAGGTGACGGAACAATAAAATTGACAGTATACGTCTACAACTATACCAACTATACCTGCGCAGGATGTTACGTTCCGACAGACAACAATATATTATAATAATAATATATATAATATAATACGGTATTATGAATGTAACACGAAAACAACAAATTGACGTAAATGGAGTAAAATAATATTATATAACATTACTTTTTCCTAACAACAGATGTGTACCGGTATTCGACACTTAATAAATACGTAATAAAAATGAGTGTTTCACAGAAATTTCGTCACAATATTGTGCTCATGACGATAACGCGTCAACGGCAGGTTTAGCAGGTACTCGATATCTTGTCGGTACGTAAAAAAGGCATTTTAGTAGAAATACAAATAACCGGCAATAATTATTTTCCATGTCGAAGCAATCGTTTAAGTAAATCCTAAAAATGTAATTTGAGTGCGAAAAGAGTGGGTTTTTGCAACGTCGCTGTTAACTGAATTGTGCATAGAGGTGAAATCGGGTGGTTATCTCCGGTCGAGATGGCAAATCAAAAAGGTTCAATGTGCTGTAGTTGCATACAATTCTATATATTTTGTAGTGAAGTGAAGTATTTTATTTTTAAAAACGGAATCGACCACACGATTCATATATATATATATATATTATATAGTCACAACGCCTGGAACCCTCTTAAAACGCGATCGTTATTTTGCATTTTCTTATTCCTTTGTGGTTTTGGGTGTTTGAACGGCTTTCTAGAAATGTGTTCAGTAGAGTTATCCATTTGATGTTCATTACTTCAATAAATAAATTTAAAAGACAAACGAGAGGGAATGTATAGCCATATACAACGAATGTCTGAATAGTTTTTACGTCAAAAAAATATTACGTTAAAGGAGACACCGTTATTTTAAGACTATACAAAGTGCTCATGTCGTATTTTTATATTATATATTATGTATGGAAAGAACTTGAACCATTTTTTCTGATTTTTCAGTACTCCGGATTATCACAATGGACGGCAACAAAACGTTCAATGCACGCTTTACCACTTTAACCCTGTACAGGTAACCTCAATCCTTATGTATAATAGATATATTATATAATTCATATAATTTATAAATTTATAAATTGAACAGGAAAGACTTATATTTTATTCTATTTATAATAGAAACCTATGTTTAAGTATATAACTATTAATTTTAGTCAATAAATACGTATTTGATTCCTTATAACTGGGGAAGTCACCCTGTTGTATTGAGTAGGTCACTGTAATAATAATTTATTTGTTAATTAATTTTAATTCAATGATAAATCATTGCACAGTCGCCATGCACACGAAATTATTCTGAGCGAAGCCGGTTGGGTGGTCATCATGTAAAGATATATTTTATAATTTTTATAGATGTATTAGGTACCTACTCTATAAGTAATATGAATAGATTAAAGGTGAACTATTTTTTTGCCAATAACATGAAATGTACTTTTTTTCTGGTTAAAATAATATGATATGTAGGTGCTAAGAAAATAAATTATTGAATTACGTGATTATTAGCCACCAATTAAATTGCGATTACCTACATATTATAATATATTATGATATAGGTAGGTACGTATCTATGTATATTATGTTATCATTGTCTTATTTATAATCGCGTGTTTTATATAGGTAATATTTATTACAATATTATATCATGATGACATTATAGAAATTGCTATAAACCTACACTTATTATTATTATTATTATTATTATTATTAAGAGGATGTCACACCCCCTCATATTGTGTTGTCTCCGTCTTACACACGTACGACATAGACAAAACGCGTTTATACGCAGTCTGAGTAGAACTCGCTCAATTTTGGTTCTAGAGTAAAAATACTTATTATAAAATTGAAATTTGGCAATATTTCTAAGAGCTACTCTTTGCGTTTTTTTTTAAAAAATTTAAATTTTGAAAAGTTAAAGTTATTTTAAAAATGTTGAAACTTTTTCCATTTCTAAACGATATAATAAACGTTATATTGGGTGTAATGGAAAAAACGCAACACGCAAAGACTTAACTTCAGAAATATTGTCACAATTAAATTTTATAATAGGTATTTTTACTCTAAAACCAAAATTGTGTGAGTTCTACTCAGACTGCTTAAACGCGTTTTGTCAATGTCGTATACGTGTCACGTGTGTAAGACGGAGACAACATATGCGAGTGTGACGTCTCCTTAATATATTATAAGTCAATACCTTATACCTGCAACGTACAGCATAACGGTTGTAGACTGTGCAGGGTACATATAGGTTCATGGTATAAATAGCATAAAATTAGTTAAGATTTAAAATATTTTGAAAATTGTATAATATATATATGTAGATGGTTATAATAGGTAGGTTAGTACTTAGTTGTAACTTGTAAGTATATACCGTATAAGTATTGGTGAACAATTAAAAAATGTTAAGCTCCTTTGATATGAATTAAATTACAGCAAAATAACTGAAACAGTTAAAGAAAAGTTTTTTATTTTTGTTTAAATATCTAATTTCGTAATATTATGGACTACAAATAAAACTTTCAACTTCTATAAAATAAAAAATGATGGCTGTATCTTGATATTTTTTAATTGCTGTAAAAATAACTTATTACTTATTAAACACGTTGTATTAAAATATTTTCTATTCAATTATGTCCAATAAATTATATTAGTAATATATTTGTTGAACATTTAAAGCTCTATCTTTATTGATTTATATTTTATAATAAAAATAATAATTGATTGTTTCAATAATTTTGTTTTTTATTTTTCCCAATTATTTTAAATAGTACTGGAAATTATTTTTGACTCACTTTAGTAGGTACCACAACGGCAAATTTTCTATCATTTGCTAAAATCTTGAAAGTTGAAGACTGTTGTAGCACTGTCATTATGCTCCAATGCTCCTACGTGAGTAGTCGGGCACAACAAAATAATGTCATCAAGACAAATTAATATAATATAAAATATATAATATTTTAGTTTTGAAAATCATATTATCAAATTCATAAATTCATAATACTAATATAATTATAAATTTAAAGTTATTCATTTTTTTTTTTTTTAAAGTTATTTTATTTGTATAAAAAAATGTTAATTAAAAGTGTAATTAATGGTTATTAGCACTATAACCAATATAGTAATTAGTTCAATAATAATAAAAAAAACAATAATTAGTATGCACATTTTTAATCTTATTATTTTAAATAATACAATCCGTTTTCAAAGTTTATTTTTAATCACATTTCAGTGAACCTTTTAACTGAATCAAGATATTGGCTTCATTTAATAAACTGAGAATATAATGTATTTATATTTTTGAGTCATATTAATTTCTGACTTAATATGAAAAAAAAAGTTTTTATTTTCTTTTTAATAAAAATAATACTCATAATATTAATTCATTAAAAATTACAATTTACAGTAACGGTATAATACATTTTAAATTAGAAATCACATTTACAAATCTTTGCAGTGAGTATCTAATAGGTACTACACTTTGCAGTCTTCAATTTAATATGTACTGTCAGACTTCAGTTATTAGTTTATTACATTTTGATGTCTCAAAATATAGAATTTATGTCTATTACATAATTAATAAATTGAATATTTGTTTTTTTAAATGTGCTTCAGATATCAGGTAGGCACCTATAAATTATAAATGAGACATTGTTTATTTAATTGATTCATGATTCCCTCACCCAGCCCACACATTCGGAAAAGTCATTTGGTTTATACATTATATTGAAATATGTCATACTTCATAATATGAGTCACTGAATATTGTATGAACTAATTTTTCTTCAGCGTTTAACTAACCTGTTTATAAATTCATAAGTATACAATAATATTTAGGTTGTTTCAATTTATTTGGGAATTCACTCAACATTTTGATATCTTTAATAATATAACGATGGTCGTACTCATGTACTCGTAAGTTGTAATATACTAATATGTAATATTTAAATCTAATAAAATCATTAAAATTTAAAAAATGACTACAATGGATAAAAATGATGTTATAATAATATGGGTAGTATTTAAATTTTTTATTGCATTTGCAGTCAAATTTAAATATTTTATAAAATATTTACAATTTAGACTATGGTTATAGCCTATAAGTTACTAGTATGTATTTTGTACCAACTACCTGACAACATTTTATACAGCAGCACTCCCCACTACATTTCCTGTCAAACGTTAAAAATTTAAATTAATTTAAATCGTCATTACATTTTTCAAAATGGCTACTTAAGGTATTCCGAAACTAAATGAATAATGCAGACATCTCATGTATAATTCAATAATAATATTATCATTTAAAATAAATTATAAAAAAACTATGCAGGTAACTTTAGGTTTTTATTTATTGGTTTTTTTTTTTATTAAAGTATAAATTACAATCAGTTTGAAGTACGATACTTATTAATAACGTAGATATTGGAATATATTATTATAAAATAGGTACTTAGGTTTATTACTTATAAGATAATAACAATAATAATTACTGTGCGTATAGCTTAATGAATGAATCACATATTTTATTTAAGTCCAATTTGAAATTATTCAGACACGTAATTATTAAGTATGCAGTGAGTTCATAATTATTATTATGGTAAGCATTTGCAAATAAGACAAGCACATTATATTTTCGGTTGAACTTAAAACATTTCATTTAAATTAAACCACTTACATATATTATATTTATATTTCATTTTCATTATTTACTTGATGAAACCATGTATATAATGATGAAATATAATTCTCTAGCGAGAAATATGTGTACCTACTTACATTGTTCGTGATAAATAGTATACGAGTTTAACCACTGTACAATGATTTTGTCGTATTGTAAGAAATAAAAGGTCTCATTTTTCAGGACCCATTTTTTTGTCATTTTATTGAATGGCACCCAATGCCCTTGCAGTATAAATGGTTTCAATTGAAATCCACTATCCTACGGCCTTCAAGAAAGTGAATACTACAGACATCGCGTGTCCTTTTTTTGTATCCACAAACTTCAATACTATGCATGATCGTAGTATTATTTACAGATGGTCATTGTGTTTATTATAATACATTTTGTGAAGAAAGGAATATCAGTAATAATATTCATGGTAAACATCTGTTTAGTAATGAAATTATTAAAACTAATAACAGTATAACACTATGGTTTCAAATAGTCCAATAACACCACGTACTAAATCTCTTAATAATATTATCATATTATTTATTATTATGTATGATGCAGTTCTCAGATAAATTCACCCAGGCCTTTGATACTGCGTCAAACACGTAGTAAAAAAAAAAATACAGCATGATATTAATAATATTCAATAATGACGTTTTAGTCAAATTGTATGTTCCCGAATAGGTAATAACAATTAACAAACTAATCATATTACCTATTAGTAAATGGGTATATGGGTAAATCGTATTTTAAGAGTACCGTTATATTATTTAATTATTATTATAATAATATTATACCGGTCAGCTGAAAATTATTTTCAATACGAATAATAATATAACCGCCCTTTCCATCCAATATAATTTATTATACCGTATGTGCGTTGACTTGGTCGAAACGAATAGAGGAAAAGTTTTGACGCGATATTATAATAATAATATGTGTCATAAACGGTACACTTTGGTTCGCTCGCTATGCTACCCACCGCTCGCCGTTGTACCTTTCACGTATAACGATATTATTATTATTATACCAAGGTATAGTGTTACGACAGCCGCTTTTGGAGAGGGCGCTACAGAATAATAATTGTTTGAAATCGATGCTCGGTACCGGATCCTCTTGTTATACCTATCCAGCAGACATTTTTTTTGTAAGCGGAACGACCAGCGTGGTGCTGCGGTCGATGGCGTCAACATCGTTTGCAATACATTTTTGGAAGTTACCTACCTACTATTATGGCTACTAGAAACTCCGCGAGTATTATAAATAATAATAATATTGTTATATTATAACGACGTGCCCGGACGCCCAATGCCGGATCTAAGCCTCGAAAGTCCAGGGGTGTAACTACTGATATTGGGGAGGCCGTAAAAAAAATTATTATTTATAAGACGTCATTCTAATATATTAATCAATTAATAATAATATCAATGTATAGTAATAAAATATAAATAATATTATTGACATGGTTTTTAATTTTTTTTTGGTATTTGATTAAAGTGTAAGCTGGAATTAAAAAGAAAACATTATAATACTAACTAGTAGCTACCCGCCTACCCATGTATAGATAGTAGATACCTCACGACTCATAAGTAGAGATTAACCTAACCCCATAACAGTTTAAAATAAACGAGTACCAGTCATTTCTTAAAATACTTTTTGTTTTTAACCAATATTCAATATTCTTAATAATTTAACACTTTACAAAGTTAGAAAATCTAGGACATCAACCTTGCTGAGGTCCTTAAAATATACTCAGCCTTGAAGCCCCGGTGCGTTTCTGATTTCACCCACTGTTGCCTGCATCCCTCTAACCCCGTCAATGGATGTGTCAATAAAAATATCCCTCAAGGAACTTTTACAGAATATTTCGAACATATCCCTCCACCTATTGGAGTATG
Organism: Macrosiphum euphorbiae; assembly: GCA_949089665.1. Lineage (NCBI taxonomy): Eukaryota > Metazoa > Arthropoda > Insecta > Hemiptera > Aphididae > Macrosiphum > Macrosiphum euphorbiae. Next base: position 130,273,056 of record CARXXK010000001.1, read on the forward strand.
TACATTCCTTCAAAAAAAAAATAATTTGAACGAATAAGACAGCATTAACATGTCAGTAATCTATACTGAGTACCTATACTGGCTACTGGAAAAACTGAATTTTATTTCACATCAATTTAAAATCCAATCTTTACACTGACGAGTGACGAATGTCACTCCAGTGTTCATATTGTGTGCCATGTTATATTTTTAGAATAACCAAAAGTCTTCCTATTATCCTGTAATATATTAATATTGTTGTGACTTGTGACTATTTAAGTTAAATTAAAATATATTCAAACATTATAATATGAATAATATATTAATATGTATACAAATTGGAATGTTACCAATAAATCCTAGTTTTGAGAATATTTCAGGTTAGATTTTCCGAGGAATTATCACATCGTATTTTTTTTTTATTTTGAGTCCTAATGACATAGATAATAGAAGAATGGATAGGCCATGCAACCTTATCACACGGGAATTAATTGGAAAAATATTTTGAGGTTATAAAAGGCGGGTACAACACGATTGCGAACGTTTTACCTTTTTTATAACACGATTGCGAACGAATGACGCTTATCAGAGAATTTGTTTTTTTAGCCGAAAAACGAACGATTGCGAACGTTTTTATAGACTACGTTGCCAAGTTTATATTTCTGAATATGTTTTGTTTGGGAGTTCAATTAAAACATTTTTTTTTTTAAATATAAACTATTGGTATTAATAATACAATTAAGACAACAACTCTTCGTTACAAACTAAAATAAAATTATACAAAATAATAAGTAATGTTTAAAATGTTGATTAATTAAAAATGTTTTCGTTGTGTAAATATTAATAATACTGTTACAAAATGTACGTGTTCATTTTACGTTAGAAACTTAAAAATAAATAAAATAATACATACATACATAGATCTGAGTTCTGAATGAAAAAATAATATTATACATAATAATACACTCAAAATAATAGTTTTTAAAAAAATTTCAGAAAATCCTTATATTACTATATGATTATTTTTAAAATTATTATTTAAAAATTTGTTATTGACACCAAATCTGACAACACCGCATGATTAAAGGCAGGTAAAAACGTTCGCAATCGTGTTACCGGAAAAGGTCCGTTCGCAATCGTTCCATTCGCAATCGTATATTACCCATAAAAGGCAATAGATAGATAATAATTTAATGCTATCAGTTTATCACAGAACAAAACATAGATAATATAGATAATATAGATTTTATCTATGAACAAAACAAAGGATGTTATCTATTTTAATTTTTATATTTCAACATAACCTAACAAAATCGCCACTTGCGGGAGTGAGAAACTGCCTTCTCTCTCATACTTAAAAGACCGCGACCACTTGCGTTGTATGATTTAACATGGCCTATCCATTCTTCTATTATCTATGCCTAATGAGTAATGACCTAACCGTCCTAGCCTATAGTGTTAATAAATAATAGTAGAAAATAGAAATAAATATTTATTGGACAACATGATTCGTAAATTATAATATGACGTATATTCAATTATAGTTATGGCGACTAATATTATAATAGTAATAAATAGCAATATAATATTATTTACTAAACAGTAACAATATGTTCATCTTGTCACCGTGTGGTAATTAAATGGTTACCTCTTACCTACAACTTACTGACTTAAGGCGGGTTTCCACTATACACGTATGCGTTCACGTGCATACAAATCATTTGCTGTGATTGGTTGGTTATGTTAAGTTACCACACGATTAACCACGATACCGTGTTGTTGGACATAGCTGAACATTTTTCATGTACACGGCAAACGTGTATAGTGGAAACCCACCTTTATATAAATTGCGGTATACTTATATTCTATATATATATAGTCATATAGATTACAAGCAAACGGTTTATATTTATTTACTCTGAATTCTGATTTCCACCATACACGTTCTTGTAAATCCTTTCCTGTAACTGCTTGGTTAGGTTAGGTTACCACACGATTAACCACGTTACCGTGTTGTTACTTGTTGGACATGGCTGGACATTTTTCGTGTATACACGGTACACGTCAACACGTGTATAGTTGAAACCCGCCTTAAATTACTAAGATTCGGTTCCGTAATAATGCCGTAGTGCGGTTACACCGAAAAATCTAACCATGCGTAACCACACCGAGTTAGTGGAAATAAATTATAATACCGCCTTTACGCTACTCGAGATCCGGTAACCGCAATATTTTCAGTTGTCCACTCTCAAAGGAAATCGGTGGCCCTCTGCTTCTCAACGATTCCTTCGAGACAGCCTATCGGAAAATGATATGTTGTAACTTGTTATGTAGTGTGAGTGTACCTTTATGATATAAATATAATTTATAAGCCTTTACGGAAATTAAAGTCATTAAAACGGTTATCAATATGCGTGCGATAATAATTAAGCATTTTTAGATATTATTTTCCTACAAATGGGTCACAACCGCTTTTACCATGATTAGCAGCTGCTGTTTATAATATTTACATTATGCAGTGTTGGCGATACATTCAATGTACCTATATAATATTATAATATCAATACCTATAAAATCATTATCAACACCAATAATAAGATATAAAACATGTTATGCTAATATTTATTTAATAAAATATCTTTTAAACCATAGACCTTATACTACCTTAGTATAAGGTCTATGTTTTAAACCAATTATGCGAACTTAGTAGTTTGTGTTAGTTTTTGGTTTTTGGTTCTGTTATGTTTTTCTATTGATTATTTACCACTGCTAATGCGTCACTTAAATTTACACAAGTTTATAATTTATTATTGTTATTATGTTATAGAAATTAAAATATAATAATATACTTGTGTGTACTACATATGGCCCGTATGCAGGTAATAATAATTGTTGTAATATTTTTAAAAGGGTTTCCGACCCGTATAAACAAATGAATACCCCATTATCACTAAAATATTCGGTCGACTCTGTTTTGTTAACAAGTTATCCGGGATGAAAAATTAAATTAACGTTTTATTCCAAAATAGGATACATATAGAATACAATATAAAATACATTTATGGATAATAATATTATTATGTTACTAAAAACAAAATATGTTAAATCCGAAAAAAACACTAAATTTATCTGTCTATAAAATAAAATTAATTATAATTTAATGCATTATAAATATTGAAAAAATATAAGATTGTTATTGTAAACAAAAATTGATTTATCACATATTTACATAACATTTCCTAGCCAATTGCCAATTGGTTATATTTGTTTGGTTGTAGCAAAGCAATAAATATATTTAAGAGGAATATTTATTATGACGTTTATTGTTATGTTAGCTACCTACACAAGTGAAAAATTACGAAAACAGATTCTACTTAGAAAATGAAAAAAAAATTATGGATATTAATAAAATAATATTTTTTTTTCCGGTGGTTAATGATTAGTGAGCATTTATACCTACTATATCTTCAAGATAAAATATTTGTTTTTAATTTTTTCTACTCATTAATTATTATATAATATTATAACGATAAACACATTTAATTATCAGCAAGGAACACGATCGGAGCCTATCAGGATGCACTGCACCTTTTCATTTTGTCATAACATGGTTGGCGCACTAACCCAAATAAATAAAAAAAAGGTTTCCTAAAACATTACATTATTAATTATTATAAGAATTAATTATAAACGCAAAAATGACTGTATAATATTATGAAAGTGCCACCCAGTATGACCGCCCCTCTCCCTTCACCCCACCTATTGAAATCTTTCTGGTTCCCGTGTAACTAAATTTTTTTATTTTTTTTTATTTTTATTTATTGATATATAATATATAATTATGTATACATGGTGTTTTTTAAAGCTCAGATTTTAAATTTATATTATTTTTTTTTAAATTATATAATTTTAGTTCTATCGGGACCAATAATAATTTATACGATACAATTTTTACGGCACTTAAGGACTTGGCGACCACGCGTCTATATAATATTATCATTATTCTTTTGGATTATACAAGCCTATAATAAAATATACACGCATTACATTATTTTCAACTGAAATCGAGTCTGAATAAAATTTGTGAAACGTAAAGGCGTTTTCTGCAGCACGAATAATACATATTATCATTGATTATAAATACTATAGTACCTATTTAAAATCAATGATACTATACCTATTTACGTATAATTGATATGTATATTATGGCTATTGAGTCTTGACGCACCACCCTTGACTCGTAATCTTTGGGAAACAGACGAAACAGTCGACACGTTTGTTGGTCTGGAAGTGATTATAAGATTGCAACATTACTATTATATAATATTATATAAGTACGTAACGCCAGAATCAATTTGCTGGAACGTCGTTGCACTGTACAACGCCTAATTTATACACGATATACACTGAAACGCGTTCGACGTGTAAACGGTTTGATCGAGAAACGTTGGTGCAGAGACTTGGACGGCGTAATAACTGCAGACGGTGAGAAAATCATGGTCGGTGACCTAACCGTTTCCCATTAGGAAACACAGATATAAATAATAAACTAGTTTGCCAACTCGCGATGGTAGGCTAAGTCAACATCCACCATTGTTGTGGGAATTATGGGCATTTTATTTTAAACGTTAATCGTGAACCTAAACAAACAATGCGTGAATAATTGCTCCGAGGTATTATGTTAACTCCAAAATATCATAACTTAAAATAAATACTAAAAAATAATACTTACATACAAACAAACATAATATTATATATATATATATATATATAATACATACATAATATATTATTGTAATTTAAATTTTAAATATGAAAACTTTACAACTGAAATATTTTTGAAATATGGTGTGTATCCATCATGCTTATATAAATTTCATTATATTTTCATTTAAATAAATCTGACTTTTAAATATATTAAAGCCGTATTTTAAAATAGATATTATTTTCTCTGCAAAAAGGAAACTTTTAAAGTTTTGATTAAAAGAGAACAAATAAAAAATCAATTTACCTGAGTTTATTTTGTGAAAAATTATATTTTGTTTATACTTAGTTCAATAGTTCATTCATTATTAAAATTTTGATATTTATAAAACTCAAAATAAGTACTCGAAGTACATAGGTCAATAATTTTAGATTTTTAGAGGAGCGATGTACCTACCTATGTGGCTTTGTAAACAAGTATAGTAACAATAACAATTATAATATACTTACTACAGTTGAAAATCTTTATTTATACGTATAATATAAGTAATTGTAATTCATTACAAAGTACAAACATTATGTACCACATTATACCCATACAATAATAAAAAGGTGATCTGCTGTACAGTAGGTTACAAGTGGGTCACTGTATAATGGAAGATATTAAATTTGAATTCAGTGATATAATATCATTGTATAAGAAAAACGATTTCTGAGCGGAGACTGTATGTCAGTCTAGATATAGGTAAGACATATTATATACTTATCTATGGTATTAAAAAAATTTGACCTATAATAAATTACAAATTAATCATATCACAATATTCATTAGGTACTTATAACGAATTATACATCAACAACAAACCCTGATACTATCATAGATGTATAATAGCGTACTTTAGAAGTTTCAAGTACCCACGAATAATATTATACAATATCACAACAAAATAACTAAAATAGTTATTCTAGTTTTTTTTTATGTAATTTCATCCAAATTTGAACTTAAAATTACTATAAAAATAAACTGTGCTAATGTAGTTTTTAGATTTTTTGGTAACAGAATAAACTAATTACGTGGAATCTTGTTTTAAATTTTCAATCCTTAGATATAAAAGTTAAACATTTTATATATTTTTCACTACAAAATAATTATTCAATTTTAAATTTGATAAATTTTGTCAAAATACGATCTTTAAATGCTTATAAAAAAAAAATTGTTCCTATGTATTCTTAATATTTTTCAACTGCTATTGTAAAAATATATCAGGAGACTTGTATTAAATGCTCACACTTTTTGGCAAAACAGATAAAACTTTAATGATATTCGTAGAAAAAAATTTAAAAAAATTTAAATATTAAATTGTCCGTAAACAGCTCAAAACAAGTCAAAATATTTTGAAAATTTTATCAAGTATAAGAATTGATAAAATAAACATTCAGTGAAATTTCATGTATCTACAGTTTTTCGTTTTTGAATCACAACAAAATAAGAAAATCGCTACATGAGAAATTGAGTGAATATCCAATGTTGTAAAAATTTGAATTTCAAACGCTCATAAAAATTTAATTTGACTTTCTTATAGACATTTTTTTTTTTTATAAAGGTAGATAATCTTATAAGGAATCTTGTATTACATTTTAAAACCTTAGATTTTAAAAGCAAAATTTTTACGACTTCTTAATCAAAATAATTTGCTAATTTTCGTTATTTTACCATATTTTGTCAATTTTTGAACTTTAAATGCTTATAAAAAAAACTGTGACTAAGGATTTTTAATATTTCCCATGTGCCTTTGAAACAATATACTAGGAGCCTTCTATAAAATTTTCAAGTTTTTTGAACCAACAAATTAAATTTTATTGATATTTTAAAAAAAAAAAATCTAAAAAAAAAATGAAAATGTCCCTAAACAGTTCAAAATAAATCAAAATATTTTGTAAATGTTATCGTGTATAGAAAATGCATATATAAACAACCAGTGAAAATTTCATGTATATACGTTCATTTTTTTTAGAGTTACACCAAAAACCAAATTCGATTTTGTTAAAAATCGATTTCGCGTAAAAATTCCCGTTTTTCCTTAAATTTTCTTTTTTTCTTTTCGCTTTTTCCAATCGAACAAGATACTGAAGTTGAAAATCGAAGCATTATTTTGACTACTTATCGTGTACACAGACACAAATAAAATAAAAAAAGGTGGGTAAGTGGATGTCGCTCTGCTGTACAGTAGGTTACAAGTGGCCAGTGGGTCACTGTATAATGGATGCTATTAAATTTGAATTCAATGATATAATATCATTGTATAAGAAAAACGATTCTGAGTGAAGATAGTATGTCTGCAGTCTAGGTTTAAGACAAATTATATACATATGTATGGTATTAAAAAAAATATTGAGCTATAATAAATTCCAAATTAATCATATATTCATATCACATTATCACAATATCCATTAGGTACTTATAACACGTTATACATCAACATCAATAACAAACCCTGATACTATCATAGATAATACATAATAGGACACTTTAGAAGTTTCAAGTAGGTACCCACGAATAATATTATATAATCACAACAAAATAACTAAGTTTTTTAATAGGTATGTAATTTCGTCCAAATTTGAACATAAAATGACTATAAAAATAAACTGTGATTGTATATTTTTTAGATTTTTCGGTAAGAGAATTAACTACTTATGAGTAATCTTGTATTACATTTTCAAATCTTAGATTTTAAAAGAAAAATTTTTACGAATTCTTAACTCAAAATAATTTGCTAATTTTCGTGATTTTTCCATATTTTGTCAATTTTTGAACTTTAAATGCTTATAAAAAAAAACTGTGACTAACGATTTTTAAAATTTTTCATCTGCCTTTGAAACAATATACTAGGAGCCTTCTATTAAATTTTCAAGTTTTTTTAACCAACAAATAAAATTTTATTGATATTTCTAGAAAAAAAACTAAAAAAAAATGAAAAATGAAAATGGCCCTAAACAGTTCAAAATAAATCAAAATATTTTGAAAATGTTATCGTGTATAGGAAATGCAAATATAAACAACTAGTGAAAATTTCATGTATCTACGGTCATTTGTTTTAAAGTTACACCAAAAACTAAATTCAATTTTCTGAAAAATCGATTTTGCGTAAAAATTCCCTTTTTTCCTTAATTTTTCTTTTGTTTTTCTTGGCGCTTTTGAAGAGTACTGGGAATTTTAAATTTTGACCTCCTCAATGCACCAACGATATTCACTTTCCAATCGAACAAGATACTGAAGTCGAAAATCGAAGCATTATTTCGACTACTTATCGTGTACACAGACACAAAAAAAAATAAAAAAAAGGTGGGTAAGTGGATGTCGCTCTGCTGTACAGTAGGTTACAAGTGGGTCACTGTATAATGGATGGTATTAAATTTGAATCCAATGATAGAATATCATTGTATAAGAAAAACGATTCTGAGCGAAGACGGTATGTCAGTCTAGGTTTAAGACATATTATATACATACCTATGGTATTAAAAAAAAATTGACCTATAATAAATTCCAAATTAATCATATCACAATATCCATTAGGTACTTATAACACGTTATACATCAATAACAAACCCTGATACTATCATAGATATATAATATAGTGTACTTTAGAAGTTTCAAGTACCCACGAATAGTATTATACACTCACAACAAAATAACTAAAATAGGTATGCTAGGTTTTTGATTATGTAATTTCGTCCCAAATTTGAACTTAAAATGTCTGTAAAAAATAACTGTGCTCATATATTTTTTAGATTTTTTGTCTACAGTATGAACTATTTATGAGAATCTTTTTTTTAAATTTTCAATCCTTAGCTATAAAAACTGAACATTTTATAATTTATTAATTACGATGATTGATAATTTTCGAGATTTTGATAAATTTTGTTAAAATGCGATCTTTAAATGCTTATAAAAAAAAATTGTGCCTATGTATTTTTAATATTTTTCAATTAATATTGTAACAATATATCAGGAGCATTGTATTAATTTTTCACACTTTTTGGCCAAACAGATAAAACTTTATTAATATTTATAGAAAAAAAAAACTAAAAAATTGAAAACTGAAAATGTCCGTAAACGGCTCAAAAAGAGTCAAAATATTTTCAAAATTGTATGGTGTATAGGAAATGCTAATATAAACATTCAGTGAAATTTTCATGTATCTACGGTAATTCGTTTTTGAATTACAACAAAATAAGGAAATCGCCACATGAGAAATCGAGTGAATATCCAATGTTGTAAAAATTTGAATTTCAAACGCTCATAAAAATTTAATTTGACTTTCTTATAGAATTTTTTTTTTGATAAAGGTAGATAATCTTATAAGGAATCTTGTGTTTCATTTTCAAATCTTAGATTTAAAAAGAAAAATTTTTACGAATTCTTAACTCAAAATAATTTTCTAATTTTCGTGATTTTTCCATATTTTGTCCATATTTTTGAACTTTAAATGCTTATAAAAAAAAACTGTGACTAAGGATTTTTAATATTTTTCATCTGCTTTTGAAACATATACTAGGAGCCTTCTATTAAATTTTCAAGCTTTTTTAACCAACAAATAAAATTTTATTGATACTAAAAAAAATGGAAAATGAAAATGTTCCTAAACAGTTCAAAACAATTCATAACATTTTGAAAATGTTATCGTGTATAGAAAATGCAAATATAAACAACCAGTGAAAATTTCATGTATATACGTTCATTTCTTTTAGAGTTACACCAAAAACCAAAATCGTTTTTTTGGAAAACCGATTTTGCGTAAAAATTCTCGTTTTTCCGTAAATTTTCTTTTGTTTTTCCCGGCGCTTTTGAAAACTACTGTGAAATTTAAATTTTGACCTCCCCAATGCACCAACGATATTCACTTTCCAATCGAACAAGATACTGAAGTCGAAAATCGAAGCATTATTTCGACTACTTATCGTGTACACAGACACAAAAAAAAAAAATAAAAAATAAAAAAAAAACACACATCATTGTAAAATCAATACATTCATCGTTTCACTCAGAATCTAAAATAAATAAATAAACACACATCATTGTAAAATCAATACATTCATCGTTCCACTCAGAATCTAAAATCATTTTTTTTACATCAGATGTATTGTTGTAAGTTATTTTTAATTTGTATACCTACAAAATCTAAACTTTATCATATAGTGCTGAAATTAAATTTAAACATTGAACCAAAAAATGTGATAAAAATCGTATTGGAGGAGACCTCCACACCGAAAGTAATGTACAGTAGAAATCGGTTATAACGAGTTTCAAGGGCCAACTAGTTTTTCTCGTTATAACCGGTAACTCGTTATATGCGGTTAGAACGAACATTCGTTGAAACCGATTAAAAGCGGAAATACAAAAATAAAACCGACTTTTTTTATTTTAGACAAAAAATTTTTATTTACATACATTATTTATACATTTATTATTGAATTTATTATTTAACTTGAATTGATTTAATTTTTATTTAATTTCTTAAAATAATCTTTGATCGAACTTTGCTTCGTGTTAGAGTTGATCGATGTTTCTAAAAAAGACAACGCTTTTCTTTCAGCATCTGTACCTTCATATTTTGTGTAATAAAATCTTTCTAGTGTCCTCAATGCAGCACGAGCTTCGGATATTGACGGCACAGTTTCAAACTCATCATCAAGCTCTTCAATATCAGTATCATTATCTAGCTCAACTTGTTGGTTGGCTATGACATTGTCGACTATATCTTCATCTGTTTGAATTCCTTGTTCTTCCATATGGTCGAAATTGTCGACGAACAGGTGCCGAATTCTTTTGAAATTACGCTGTTTTTCTCACCATTTTCTAAACGCCCGATTATACCGATTTTTTCGTCCAACGTAAACTGACGACGCGACATGGTGGAACGTCTACACACAACTGACGCTATTTGTAATTTTATTAACTTTAAAACACCAGAATTTGTAAGAATAATGTTTATTATTAATAAGTAATCCATATCTACACAACTAAAGATAATATGTCAATGATTAATCGACCTAAATACGAAAATAGTTCGTATCTTGCAGGTACTTGTTCGTAGTAACCGGAAGGTCGTTAGTCAAGTTAGCTTTATTTTACTCGTTATAGCCGATAACTCGTAATAACCATACTCGTTGTAAACGTATATTTTAACATACAATCATATGCGCTCGTGCCGGGACCTAACGTTTTGCTTGTTGTAAGCAGTATCTCGTTCTAAGCGATGCTCGTTATAGTGATTTCTACTGTACTTTGAAAATATATCTCCTGAGTCCTGAATCCTGAGGATAAGTTTAAACAAAACTGTCAACGAACTTTATAAAATTGAATATTGGGTACCACCTTAAAATAAGTTAATCGGTTTACATAAATGGTTGTCTGAAGTTCAACAACTTAAATACAAAATCAATAACTCGTTCTCTTTGCTAGAAAAATCTTCGACTAAATAGTACATTATATAGTACCTATAAACCTGCCGGTATTTCGGGCTTGTGACGAAGACAAAATTGAGAGTCACGATATTAATGACGTATAGCCATAAATGTCCAACAATGTACCAAGAGACACTGCAGCAAATTCTGTGGACATCAATAAAATTGCCAAAGTGGACTATGAAACCAACATGAGTGATAAAGACAATATTATACATCCTAAATCTCGATGGCAATTGAAACGGAAATAATCGAAATTCCGGGGTTAAATTAAAAAAAAAAAACCTATTAGAGGGGTACGTTTAATTGATTTTTGCCTGTTGTGAAAATTTGGTCCCTAAAACTCTTTAATGATACAATGTTGGAAACGGTTAAAATTATATTTATGGTTATTCTTTGTTCGATATTCCACCAGGACATTCGGGAAATACAATAAACCCATACCCAGCAGTATCCAAATAGTCGAAGAAATTGATTTTCGTCCAAACAACAAAGACGGCTTAACGTCTACAGATTTATTATTATTTTGTCGTTCTAGTTATACCGCGGTCACCGTTCACGTTTGTTTCTTCAAGACGCTCTTGTGCAAGTGCTGCTTGACATCACCATGGTGGCCGTGTGCAGCAACCTCGTCAGACCACTGTGAATTTAAAAAACTTAAAATAATCAAGATAAAAATGCACACATAATTTACATTGCAAAAGTAAAATTGTCAGCCATATCACATCTTGTGCCGTTTGTATGTGACTGACGAAAAACCTCAATTGCGTCATCGTCCATGGACCGATTTCAAACAGCAATTTATTCTGGGTCTATGCAGGTGCACATATGTAAAGGGTGTAATAGACATAAAGGATGTGCACGCCAAAACCACTCCTACATTGACGATGTCAAAGAACACAAGCATGTCTTGTAGTTCACCGTACAGGGGTTCAAAAAATTGCTGGAGTTCAGACCATGGCCACCAGGATCAAGTGCATATCGAAGAAACACAATGTGAATTGCATCCACAGCCAGAACGACGAAATAATAATAAATCTATAGACGTTTCGCTGTCTTCATTGTTGACTTTAATCTGGACGAAAATCGATTTCTTCAACAGTTTGGATACTGTTAGTTTTATTGTATTTTTCCAATTGTCCTGGAACAACGAATAACCATAAATATCACGTAAGTATACCATTTTAATCGTCTCCAACATAATATCACCAAACAGTTTTAGGGGCCACATTTTCACAACTGGCAAAAATCGATTAAACGTATGCCTATTATGCTTAATACTTAATAGTTAATCGCCTCTAATATATTTTCTTACGTCTAGAATTTTGATTATTTCCGTTTTGATAATTGCTTTTGGGATTTGGGATGTACCCTATGTTTCATTATCAACTTTTGCCATGTTATTGATGCTCATAGAATTGTCTGCAGTGTCTCTTGATTTTTGGATGGTTTATTTCTAATTAATCGTTGAATAACTTCCTTTACGTAATTAATATCGTGACTCTCAATTTTGTTTTCGTCAAGAGACACCGGTCTATACTTATCACGAGTAGTTGTAGATTTTTCTAGCAATGAGCTAGGTCACGTTATTGAGTTCGATTTGTTCAATCTGATACGTTTTATTGAGTTAATGTCTTATAGTTGTTGAATTTTTGTCAAACATTTTTGTGAACCGTTAAATATTTTTTGTAGTCTGACATAATATTACGTACGATTTTCATAATAGTATTATTTTTTTTTTTCGTATTATCGAGGACCGGGGGGAGAACAGCGATTTGCATTACAGCTCTCCGGAAACCATAATTGTTTTTTGAATCGTATAAAATACTATGTATTTGTGTATAATATACCATTTATAGAAATTAGAAATAACAATATTTAACAATTTAACAATAATAATTTTACTATGGTTTATATCAACCTCCTGTAAAAAATCAGGCTTGTGTCAGAAGTTGAGAGTTATAGTAGTGCATATGGGGATAAACTTAGACTGTATAATTTAATTTATGAAACAGCAATTTTACTTAACATTTATTATAAATAAAAAACATATAAATACATGAAACATTATTGGTTATAGATACAAACATAAAAAAGATGTCTAGATCTCATGAAAAACAAAAGGGATAGGAGCTATAATATAACGTAAACATAAATACAAAAATACATATATAAATACAATATAAATATAAATATAAATAGCTCATAGCTCACATATTAGTATTTTATTAAGATAATATTTATATTTCTTATAGAATTAGTTCTTAGATATTTTTTTTACATTAAGATTTAAAGTAAGTAAACCCTTACGGGAATTGAACGCTTTAGGTCCTAGATAATCCATACATTTCTGGCCTATACTTTTTTTTGCGTAATTTATTTTAATATAATAGGCTATAGTTTTTCGTTTATATAATATATTATTATTATACACCATAATATAAATTAAATAACTTTGAATTTTGTAATGACAACTATAGCAATAAATCATTGTTATTAATTCCTAGCTGAGTAGCTGACTAAATAAGATTGTACTCTATTTCTGACTCAATAAAATTCATTATCGCCGCCAATCTATACTCAAAAATATATAACTTTAACCCAACGTGTCATCTAGTTTTTAAGTATTTTTTTATTATGTAATTTAATATTGCGAATATCACCCAATAGCCTCTGTTGTAGAGGATTTATTTAAATAAAACAATACTATTATACAATATTAAATATAGAGTTATTGAGAAATAATTACCAATTATACCCATATAATCATAGGTTACAAAAAAAATATCAAATATTTATTATTGAAAACCACTTATTAGTTAACGATAGCCGGTGGGTATAATAAATGCCTATCATCACTAATATAACCTAATAATATGGAAACAAAAAAAAAAAAAAAAAAAATTTGAAGAATACGTAAAGCCACGAATATATTACATTAACGCAGGTACTCAATAACAACGTACCTATTCCGTGTGTTTTAATGTTTAAAAGTGTTTTTAATAGAAATGTGAAGAATAAATCGGTCACACTCTCCTTGAAATGATTTTAAGCTGGCGTGGAACAAGAGTGCCACTACTATTATACAACATAGTGGCATATAAAACGACGAGGGCGGGTTTTTTTACATCCACAAAAACGTATAAATATTTTATGAAGTCACAGTAACAGTAGGTCGGAAGAGCAGGCTCGTAATAAGCGCGTATTCCTTTTAAAAAGTCTGTGAGAGTGATAGTGGTCGCGTCGGCGGTCGGCGGTCGCAGTGGCGTCGACTGTGGCGGCACGGCGGCGCTTAGACCTTCTTACCCCGACGGATTTGCGCCCTCGACATAATATATAATATAATATTAACATTGAAACTCCGCATGCTCCACACTATAATGGAAATACTATCATTTATCTACTATAGAGAATCAACATTAGCATTTTTTTTTAACATTATATTATAATGTGAATATAAACATTTTATGTCTTAATAAAATCAATACTTTCAATACGGTCATAAACTATATAGGTACAATTATTATTATTAGTATGATTAATTAGGTAATTATAAATTAATAATTATATTATAACACAATACCTACTTCATGGTTATTTAAATAAGTTTTGTCGGAAACTTAGAAAAAAAATTGAAAATTAAAAATATGTATCAATAATTTGATTTCAAAGATATAATATTTACATATAGCTACTGTCACCTACAACTGTAGATAAATATTATTATAAATTCAAAATATGACTAATAATAATTTAGCGCTATAAGGAAGTAAAATAATACGAGTTATTATTTAAGATGATAATAATATAATATAGGTATTATCTCGGCTCACGATTATAAATCATTCTTTATAATAGTGTCTCGGCTAATCTTATGTACATAATAGGGGTAATATGGCGTAAACCTGCAGTCATACTTAATTCACTACATAATATTGTCGTTTGTCACTGCGCCCTACGTGATTAAAATTAAGGTAAGTAAATACCTACAATATATTTGTTTCTTAATAAAAAATAATTCTTGATCAATTGCTATTTTTCGTTATTTGTATAATATCACCTAACAACTTACTCTATATTCAAATTCGAATTACCTACTAAAAAAGAGTTACTGTCAAAACAAGGATAATTGTATTCTCAATAGACAATATTATTATATGTTATAAAATATCCAATAGAGTCATCGATGATCGATTAAAATGATAGGTATAAGTGTATAACAGCCTTGTGATTTCAACTATACGTTAGAAATGTACAATGAGTGAAGTATGTCGTCACTACATCAGTTTTACTTAGACATAAATTATCTACCTGTACGTAAGTGTGTAAGACAACGGATTTTTATTATTCGTCCTCCAAACTATACAATACAAACGTTTGATGGTTATATTATGATTATTTTAAAATACATATCATCATAACGTAATTTATGAGTTATAACTTATGAGTCTTACTTAACTTATAATTGATCTAGATAGTACTAAAAATGATTAAATATTTATATCTATATGATAAAGTCTCGTCACCATAAATTCCATAATATACATTATATTAGTCACCGTTATCTCCACGTGACGTCATCGCGTCGAACGCTGAGCACCGTTGTCGTTACGATGATGAGTACCATTTCGTTCCATATGTACATGCAACAACAACTTACTGTCGACAGTATAAAATATATTATAATGTCGAGTAATGGAGTTGTAGCGCCGTATAGTGGAGGAGATGACACGTCACTCGCCGCAATCGTATAGCTGAAAATAATTATGTCGTAGTCCGATTTATCGGCCGGAACGACCCCGCCTGATCAGG
Organism: Macrosiphum euphorbiae; assembly: GCA_949089665.1. Lineage (NCBI taxonomy): Eukaryota > Metazoa > Arthropoda > Insecta > Hemiptera > Aphididae > Macrosiphum > Macrosiphum euphorbiae. The sequence continues at coordinate 130,289,019 of CARXXK010000001.1, forward strand.
TTATTTATCGTCATTATCATATAATAATATTAATATTATCACGCAGTTTTGGCAACAAATAATTGCTGGCCGTCGAAAATACATGAAATTATAATAATATATGTACCAATAAATAATTATCGTATTTGGTAGCTTACGAGAGAAGCAAAACACACGACGGCGACGCTGGCAATGGCACGGCGCACATAAGTTATACAAGTACACAACAACACATATAGGAGGTATACAGGCTAAACTTTGAAAATCCTGCTTTAATGGCACTCGAAGAAAAGAAACTAATAATTATACTCGAACCGTATTATATTGTATAATGAGTCGAAAAAATAATTAATAATAACAATCTCAGACTTTTGATCAGCCGATACATTATCTCGTGCACGTACTTTTTTTTTGTACAACACAACGGCGCATGTACGACGCACACTACTCGAAGTCTGAAACTTTTACTACCCAAGTTGCGTACACCGGAACGATCGACGAGCTTTTGTCACAATATTCAAGTTTCAAAAAGTTGGATGCTCACTTTTTCCTTTCCTTAACTTTATATCATTAGGTCTTTCTCTAAATATAAATATTATATTATATAGGTACAGCTGGCTATATAGTTAATGTGAACACTGAACTTGATGGAATACAATTACTGAATTACCTGTTAAACTCGTTGTTTAATTCTTTGGATATAATTATGAAACCATAAAGTAAACATTTTATAACTAACTAACTTTACGGATGAAAATTAATATTTTATTAAAGGAACTTCACTTCTCAGTTCTCAGACAATATAATATTATGCACTCATATATTATAATAATATGCTGTAAATTATAACTTCCAGCCAAATTATTAAAATTAAAAATTATATTGTTCACTTAAAAAGTATTTTTTATTAAACTAAAATTGTTACAATAATTATTTTGAGAGTATTAAATATATAAAGTGTTTATCATATCATCATTTTAACTACTAAATAACTATATAGTCAAATAAGAAATATTATTAATTATTAAGAGGCCGTACACCTGCATGTGTTCTCTCTGTCTCTATAAACCCATAACGGCCATAACATAACAAATTGTACGCTCATCAGATCACGCTTTGCTCTGTTAAAAATAAGTAAAAAATAATTTAAATAATTTAAAATACTCAAAAATTGTTTTAAAACTAAAATATAAAAAAAACCTTTGAGGTTCACTATATGTATAATAATCTTACCTTTAAATTTTATAAGAGGTCAATTCACTCTAATTTTGAAGTTAACAGAGCTAAGCTTACAATTTGCAATGTTATGGGCTTGTAAGATAATCGACTATATATATTATCTACAATCCGGAATCCCTATCATGCATTATAATTTATAATATTAACTATTATAAAACTTAAAAACACAATTCACATAAATAAAAGAGAAAACTTATACAAAATGTAATTACTCAGGTTAAAATGTAATAGAATCTAAAATAACCTTTTTTCATTATATTATTGGCCTATAGGTACCTATTGAATAACACAATGTTGGTCTATCCAAATCACTTGCATAAATAACATTTTTGCACGAATTTCGGAGTGCTATACTTTAAATGGATATGTCCAAGTTGCATGCGATATTTTTAATACAGATAAGTAAATTAGACGTTTATAAGTTATGACTACCATTCCATTTATCAATATTATAAAGTAGTAAAAATACATATTAACACTATCTTCATTTTAGATTCTGTACTTACTGGCAATGAGCTTTGTCAATGTTTTTAAGTATAGGTATTAAACCTACAACCTACTATTGTAATATTTTGTAATTTTTTAAGTTTTGGAATATATTTTTAGCTATGTTTATTTCCAAACCGGGTTATGGGTTTCGGGTTTTAAGGTTTTCCAAATTTTCGGCAACTATTCTATAATTATTTATTTTTTTTTTGTTGTCACGTTAACTATATAATATATTTCCACTAATCTAATGTTTGATACATATTTTAGGGGAGGGGGATTGGTACTGTGTATTATATTAAAATAAATTATTTTTCACAGGAAAAACCTAAGGCCTAGTAGAATTGTTGGATTTGGCAACTGATTTTATCTAAAAATTTTATCTAAAAAAATATGGCTTTTTACAGCTTATATTTTTATTTTAATTCAAATAATGGTGTACAATATAATATGTAAAAAAGCTCAAAAAGAAATTTTATAAAGTTTGAAATTAAAATATTGATAAACGGAGTGAAATGTGGACTGTGAAATATTTCCGTCTATTAATTTAAAAAAAATCAAATTTGGTTTATTATTCAGGACAGGATCATTATTCCCGTAGAGTGTATTTTTAAGAACAAAATTACGCTATGGCTCCGGGTGTCTTAACCGATGCTGAGATAATTAGTGAGATGCCATACATTTCGTGTTTGCATAATGAAATTCTATTAGTATTTAAATACCTAACTGAATAGAAAATAATTGTTATGTCTAAGTTGTAAATAATAGCAAAAATAAAATTGGCTTGTGATTGATATGTTTTAACATCACTCGTAAACCTAAAGCTGTACAAGACTACAAGACGATGACATATTATACTATAAATACCTAAAGGTTGCTTATGAATGAATTAAATTAGGTCGCTAAGTACCTATACGGCTATACTATCTATACTTATATAATATAAATACCTAGTAATTTTTTAACACCCGACCGTTCTAATATTTTGTTATTTTTAAATCAAAGTCATGTCTTAAGTATATATGGCTTTACTCAATATATGTATATACTCTTAGATTAGCTAGGTGTATTATTAACTATAGCTTTAAAACCCTTATTTGTTTAAACTATTGTCTCATAATTTACCTGAATAACTATTTCAATAAATAACAGAATACGAAATCATAATAATAATATGATAAATTTAGATAATTAATAATTATATAGAATAGTGTTTTAGTATTTATATACATGAGAATATAATATAATATTATTTATTATTTATTATACAATCATAATAAATGTGCTGACTGGTTGATATTGTTGCTATATTATTTATCAAAATAACCTTGTGAATTAAAAAAGCTCTGAACTTTATATTCAATGTTATACACACTTATTTTATTCAATTATATAATATATATTTGTAATAATGTAATACATGATATGAATTGCTATTCATGGGAAATTAATTTATATTACGTATTGTCTAATGTCAGGTGTCTACTCGACGGGAAACTTTTGTGACTGACGTGAGGCAAACTTAATATAAAAAAGGATAATAATGTATATTTGTATAACAAAAAGTGAATAAACAACTAGGTATACACCTGTTTGAAATAAACTAACATGCCAATAAGTAAAAAAAATATAAATACTAAATTTTGTTCTTCATTGCAAGTCAATTTAGTTCAACTTAGTATAGCCTATATTCTATACTATAGAGTCCTATGCATATTTCATTAAAATCCTAAAAAATACGCAGGTCGTATATTTTAATCCTGTAGGAAGAGACTTTTGTTTATAAGAGGAGTGGTCGGGGGCAGTTGTCCGAAAAAATGATAAGGAAGTTTATATCCAGCATATACGTATTATTGCACCAGGGATCTATTGTTATTTATTATCCAAAATATCGCCCACGCTATTGGTTAAGTCTATAGGTATGTACGTTTATTTGAGTATACATAATAATAATATCCATGATAGAAACGTATAATAATACTTTTCTTTCTAAGTAACCTACTTAGATATATTATATTATTTTATAGCCACCTTATTTTTACCTATATCTCTATATTATATAGATATACCTATAGTATAAAAATGATAATATAATGATTTTGAATTTTGAATACCACCTATCCAATTCATTTCATTTTTTTTTCTATATAATAATGTCCTGCTTATTAAAATTCTCTATAAGTAGGAGGTATTCACTATTCACTTTATGAGCTTTGATCACGAAAGGAATTCTTATTCAATTTGAGTTATTTATATATTTTTTTTAGTTAAAGATAACTGATAAGACATAATACTTCAAACATTCTATTCTTTGCTATCCATCTTTCTACCTCTTGAAATTACATATATTATTATATTTATATTTTATTTTTAATTAAAATTAAAAGCAAGGCAATGTTTTTCGTTTATTTTGTAGATTCCATTGCATGTTTGAGATAGGTTACTGCGGAAGTGTGGATGGACAATTTGATAACTTTTATTAATACAATAATACCAATTTTAAGTTTAATTATTTTCACTAAAAAAATAAATTAAAATGAAAACATTATTATTAATATTATTAAGTAATTACACAATTTATTTTTTATTAAGTTGATGTAGTTTTAAACATATATACTAGGTACCTATATGTCCTATATGTAATCAATATTCATTAAACTGGCTATTAGACTAGGTATATAAGTTATATTATATATTCTGCAGTATTGCAGGTATTGAGTTTCTTCATTATTATTTTAATCTTGTAACTATAGGTATTCCTACTAAATTGTATTTATTGTAATGTTTATAAATTAATTATAGATGTTTGGTTTCTAACTCGAATATTACTATCTCAAAGTTGATTAATCGCCTAGTGTAAGCCACTTAAGAGTTTAAACTATATTGTCTATATTACTCTGAATTTTACTTAAATGCACGAAGAATAAAAAACCCCCGAAGAATGTTCGACCAATTCGAACATTTATATTGTTCCTAATGCCAAGTATTCTTGTTTATGTAGTATTATCCATTTATCCATAATGATTAGGATAATATTATATTATAAATAAGTAAATAATAATTACACTTGTCCAGTAATTATAATATGTATGATGTACCTACTTAGAGTACCTACACTTATTTAATAGTCGAATACTGGCTTCAAACGGGTTGTTAAAAATAGGGACCGTGCTCTATCGGGTTCCACCGATGGCAAACGTCGAATTGGTTCCCGTGTCAATTAAAGTGTACGAATTGGTTCCCGACAAAAAAATACTTTCCAGTATACAACTGTTCGAATTGGTTCCCGAATAAAATTACTTATCAGTTTATCAGTATACAAACTCACTGTTACAAGATACGTATAATATGCACAATCGATAATCTTATAATATTTTATTAGGTTTTACGATGTCTGGGAAAGTTTATAAATATAATTTTATATCTAATAGATTGATTATGTTTCGTCAGTCTTGTCACAACTAACCTAGTGTGTGCAGGGGCGGATCCAGAGTTAGGAAACTGTGGGTCAGGAAATTTCAAGGGGCCACTTATTAAAACCAAATTAGAAATCTATACTTGTGTACTAGGTATATAAAACAAAAAAAAGGTGCTCCGCTGTACAGTAGGTTACAAGTGGGTCACTGTATAATGGATAGTATTAAATTTGAATTCAATGATATAATATCATTGTATAAGAAAAACGATTATTTTCAAAATTGTACATTGTATAGGAAATGCTAATATGAACATTCAGTGAAATTTTAATTTATCTACAGTTATTTGTTTTTGAATTACAACAAAATAAGGAAATCTCTACATGAGAAATCGAGTGAATATCCAATGTTGTAAAAATTTGAATTTCAAACGCTCATAAAAATTTAATTTAACTTTCCGGTAGAGATTTTTTTATTGATAAAGGTAGACAAACTTATAAGTAATCTTGTATTACATTTTCAAATCTTAGATTTAAAAAGAAAAACTTTTACAAATAACTCAAAATAATTTTCTATATTTCGTGATTTTTCCATATTTTGTCAATTTTTGAACTTTAAATGCTTATAAAAAAAAATTGTGACTAACTATCATCTGCCTTTAAACAATATACTAGGAGCCTTATAATACATTTTCAAGCTTTCTAAGCTAACAAATAAAATTTTATTGATATTTTTAGAATAAAACTAAAAAAAAAATGGAAAACGAAAATGTCCCTAAACAGTTCAAAACAAATCATAATATTTTAAAAATTTTATCGTGTATAGAAAATGCAAATATAAGCAACCAGTAAAAATTTCATGTATTTACGTTCATTTGTTTTAGAGTTACACCAAAAACCAAAATCGATTTTTTGGAAAACAGATTTTGAGTAAAAATTTCCGTTATTCCTTAATTTTTATGTGTTTAATCCCGGCGCTTGTGAAAACTATTGGGAATTTTAACCTCCCGAATGCACCAACTAGATTCACTTTCCAATCGAACAAGATACTGAAGTTGAAAATCGAAGCATTATTTCGACTACCTATCGTGTACACAGACACAAAAATAAATCAAAAAAATTTAAAAAAAAACACACATTGTAAAATCAATACATTCATCGTTCCACTCAGAATCTAAAATTAATTTATACTATATGTGTGTTTATTTAAGTGACCAACTACTCAAGATCTGAAAAGAGGCCAATTTGATCAGAAAATATTAACTGTGGGTCAGCTGACCTCCTGAACCCTCCCCTAGATCCGCCCCTGAGTGTGTGCGTTAAAATGGAAGTGATGTTTAGTGAAAAAAATCAAAAAAATCTTCGTTATTAAGGGTTTCAAATACGGATTCCAAAAGGAACTATCGGGAAATATGGAACGTTGGACTTGTACAAAAAGAAAATGCACATCGTTTTTAAAAATAAATAATTAGTGTTTGAACTATTCAAACTTATATGAATTCTAGACAGTCCTCAGTCTGAATAAATGGGAAGGAAATTGTTGCTGGTTGAATATATCATAATAATTTGGTAAGTTCATTTAACAAGATTGTATTATTTATGGAAGCTTGTGGGAACCAACTCGTATGTTACCTGTAGACAACCCGGGAACCAATTCAACAATTCGTAGTCGTCCCCACCGATATTAGCTATCTGCCTATCTATACATTAAATTGAACTTAAAATGAGTCGTTGATCAACATTTTGTAATTTTTTGGAAGTAAAATTTACATCTGTGACCTCAACAATATGTATTTGTACTAATATTTCTGTAGGAAACTTATTTGATATTTCTGTTAAATAGATTGTGGGTATAAATATGGTATCTACATATTATTATTATTATAAAAAAACACGAAACTATAATATTTTGTTATTTTGTAATTTTGTATGTAGGTACCATTAGTCTTGTTTTTGAAAGGAATGTAAAGATCTTTTATTATAATTTATTGGTAGGTATATAGGTACCTAATTGCTGCATTAATAATATAACATGTTCTAGATTAAAGTCATTAGTACTGACTGCTGAGCCATAATAATATTATGTCATTTATTTCATAGTATTAGGCTTTTAGTGATTAAATAATGTTATTTTGAACTGAATATCACTATATAATATCAGTGAGATAGTACGAACTACGAAGGTCATAATATGAAAATTAATAATATTATAAACTATATTAGAGGGAATAAAGTATAGACACAATATTAATATATTATAGTAGTATAAATTAATATGCTGCATATAATATATTTTATATAATGTCATTTCAGAGTATACAATAAGAGGTCGAGGTATACATATTATACCCTTATATATTAATATATTATATATTTATATTATACTTAGTACAACTACATAGTGGTGGATTGGCCAGATCGGTCTGCTAATGTCTTGTAAATTGTAGCACACCGGGCTGGTTCAATATTTGGCCAGTGGGCAGTGGGGCTGCTGAACATTTGACAATTTGTATTACACATTATTACTAATCATTGAATAATACTGGGCCGCCTCCCAGTCCACCCTATCTATAGGTTATGTAATGATTTTATTTTGTCACCGTAACCCGATTAACATTAGACCGTAGTACAGTTAACATTTTAATGAATTATTAATAACATGTAGGTATCTTATTATTACAATATTTGATCAAATCAAATTATATAAGTAAATAGCCGTTCAGTGTTTATTCGTTGAAATATAAATAATAGCATTGATTATAAATATAATATAGTATTTATAACCAATGATAAAAGTTATATAATATGCTTTTATGATCAATAGCGTGTTCTAAGATAAAACAAAAGAAAAAAAATGGTCTTATAAACAAAATTGTGATGTTTTTTTTTTTACGTAGGTTAAAGATGGAGTAGGGATAGGCACAATTAATATATTTATGATTTATCCAAATCAATTTATGATAGTACCTATTTTTCGTTTTCGGTTGTGTGAGCAACTGATTACTTCAGAATTTAATAAAATATTTATTGTAGTCAAGGATTGTATCTTCGTAATAATCGTTCCCATTTTTTTAACGTTTAAAAGTCTGATGATTAAGGTCACGAGTGTTTCGTACCCGTTCGTATATTGTGACGTGTATGAAAAAATAATAATAATAATAATAATAATAATAATGATAGTATTGGATATAATAAAAAATAAAAAAAAACGGTAGGTCAGTTGACTCGTTTACTCCCTCCGCACCGGGACATGTACGTACTACGTAGGCACAACAGCCGTATAATTTGAGTGTGGGTAAAAACTCGACGGCTCGCAAAAGTTGCAAATCGAGTGTTTGTATACAATTATTACAGCCGCGGAGGCGAATTGGTCAAACGCGCGCACGCGAGACGACGTGTGAAATCGAGAGGGGGAGGGGAACAGTGTGTCCGGGCCGGACGATAAAAAAAAAAATATTCAATGCTGATAGAGAAAATGAAAAAAAATACATTATAATATTAAATATTTTAGCAATGGAAAAATATTATAATTTTTCTTTTGTGGATAAACGGCCGGCGCCAGGGCAGAGTTTGTGTTAGTAAAGAGTAGTTCAATAATAGTAATAATAATATAGTGATTAAGTCGTCCCGGCGTCGTCGTCGGGGCAATCGCCAATCGCGTTATTATATTTTCGACGGGTAAGCGGCTTGCCGCGGTGAGCAAGCTAGCGCTGTAACATCAGCTCACGACTACTGTTGTAATAACTCCAACTGTTCGGCGTGCGTCGGCGTCGAGGACATTCCGGACGGCGCTCGCCGGGGACATTCCGGTCGGCGCCGGTTGGTCGCACTGCGCGCGGTCTGCAAAACAGACGGTCACCCACGCAGATAAAGGGATAAAACTGAGTTACGAAAAACAACAAATGAGATAACACGTCCGTTCATTATTAGTTATTACACGCGCAACAAGAACGGCTATGTGTAATATTGTTAAGTAAAAAAAAAAAATTGTAACACTAATAACAATAATAATGCTTTAATAAAAAAAATAATAAATCATATTGTACAAAACAAAATATCTGATAACGTCCTTTTAGTTTAAGTGTTGAAATTCGATCCGTCGGTAATCTTTAATATTACCTATATATTTTTGTTTTTTTCTCCCGTTTTTTTGATTTACAAATGACACAGCATGTACTGCCAGCCAAACTGCAACAACTCTACGTCCAAATTGAAAGATGGTATGTAGATACTACATTAATACGTTTTTGTCAGAGTCAGATAACGTTATTATTGCATTTATAATTGAATTACAATTCGAATATTGGGTATTTTAAATCACAGGGTTCCATCACAAATTGGATGAATGTGGTCACAATATTATGTAGGTTAAAGCTTGAAATTTGTAGAAACATGGATTTTAGTTTTGTCACCAAGCCAATTTAATAAATTTTATAAGGAATGTAAACTCTATAAAAATTGTGTATATTATTTTTATCAAGCATTTTAATGTGTGTAATATGCACATACAATTTCAGATATTTTATAGTCATAATACAAAATTCTCAATGATTAGCTGGTCGGGTTGAAAATAAGGTTCTTTTTATTAAATATAATATATACTTTTAAATGATACTAATACATTGTTGATCATTTTGATACCAAACATTTGACTATTTTAGTATATACAGTGAGTATCGTTTAATGTGATAACATTGGTTCAGGCCATTTTGATTCTATTAACCAGTTGATTCCATAATCATTTTTTTTTTCAGTATACTATTTGGTTTGGGATTTTCATTTTTGATTCCAATAAACGGTTGATTCTATAAACCAGTGATCACATTAAGCGGAACTCACTGTAGTGTGTATACCTTGATATTATGTTTAATATTACCTGAATAGTAAAATAGTAATGCCATAACTGATTCATATTTTACATTGTCACTTGTATAGTATAAAGTATTTCAACTATAGGTGTTTTAATTAGTTATCAAACATTTAACATTTGGCTGACATACTTATTTTGTACCTACCTATCCTACGTCTATCTTATACGTTGCGGCGTCGTTGCCTGTATTATATTAGGTATGTATTTTCAAAGATAAAATTAACATGATATACCTACCAGGGTACCTAGGTACTTGTGTAAGAAGCACTTATAGCTACAGCCTTTTTTTGCTCATTACTACAAAATTGTTTATATAATGTTTTCTTATATTAATTTATAAATCTCATTTATTTATCTAGGTACTTAAATTATGCTATTGCATTTATTTGCTTAATAGGTACTTGTCGATATTGTATACCATAAATATACTCACCTAGTTAGGTATTATTATAATTTATATTAAGTTTATAAAAACATTTTGACTACCTACAATTTGTAATAATAACCCAACTGTATGTAATATATAAATATAAGTATATATGTAATCAAATATTTTGTTAAGGTTGTCATTATTTCCTGGTCACTTCAATATTATATTTTATTATACATATTGTGAAGAATTTTTATTTTTATTTTTTGACATTTTAGCTCTTCTTTTTGGAAATGAAAAATAATGTAGTTAATCCTGAAGTAAATTTTATACTTAATAGTACCTACCTATTATTATTATTTATTATTTACTTATATTTCAGCCAAATTAATTATAATTTATAATTAAATAATTACATTAAATGTCATTAATAATAGCTGATACTTATACTAACTGATATATAAGCTTGTATCTGGTATACCTATATTTTATATGTGTACCTACCTATGAAGTTTAATATTTGACATGTATCCCTATTGTAAAATAATACTTATTTTATGTTTTCATAATGTAACACCTAAATTATGTTCCTAAAAGAGAATCCTCAGTTTTCACGCTTGTCAACCAACGACTATTGCGGTGTTGAACTCTAACTTTACAACTAACATAGAATTTGAAGTTGACATTACCCGACAGCCCTTGTTCAAACTCACTAGATAATGGTTAGGGTCAGGGTAGAATATTTTATTGTAAGTAGGTAGATTTGATTTATTAAAGTAATTTATAGATGATTTTGTTCAGATTGATTCAAACCCTTAATTTGTTGGGTTTAACTTTTGATTTTATTAATACAATATAATAGTGTTTATATCATGTTTGGTCTGTTATATTTTTAAACTTGTTAAATAATCTGATAATCTGATTATCTGATCTGTACTTAAACAATTTTAATTATTAGAACTTAATTACCTAACTAAATACTAATACATATATTGTTAATTTTTTGACTATTAAGTTTACATAACCATTAAATTACCTGCTGTTACCTACTTATTAAAAATTTGGTATACATATTGAGAATACAAATATTTATTTATTTTTAATTAACTTAGCAATTCTCAGAAATCTTATTTTTTGCTTTTCTTTGAATGCATGCATACATTTAAAATAGTTAGTGCTAAAAAGATGTTTCATATTCATTTTACTAGTCTTCTTATATTGTACTATTACTTTACCAAAATTACCAAAATTAAGTAAGTTAGAATCAAATCAATTACATCATAGGTATGTAGAGATTCAAAGACAAATGTTTAATAACTGGTAAGTTGTTATCTCGGTTGTTATGTAACAAATTTATGCAGATCACTTTTTTGTCACTTTTATGAATAAATTCAGTCACTTAGTCACTTTTTTAAATAGCTTTAACCACTTCCAGCCCTGTATCACAATTCTTATTTAAAAATAATTAATTTTTAACTTTAAACACTATTTGTAGGTATAATAGTATTGTTTTTTAATCATATTTTCATAATATTAGTAAATTATTATACATGTTAATACTAATTAAAATAGAAAAAATATTGTACTTAAATTAATTATAATTATAATTATATTTTAATTTCAAATTTACAGTAACATAGGGGCTAATATAAAAAATGTATTGTTTAAAAAATCTGCTATATCTATATCTATAAGTAGGTAATATTATTTTTGTTATTTATGTAGTTAGTAATTCTGTATCATAATTGTACATAACTAAAATAATAATTAGGTTATGCAATTAAGATTACTTCAGAAATACAGTGTGTAAATTCTGAGCTTATTTGTATCTGTGTACAACTTGAACTAAAATGTACAATATCTGTAGTTATGTAGATAGCAAGGTAATTTAGTTGTATGTATCTATATAAAATGGATACCAATGATTATATAAAAAAAAAATTTAATTGGTAAAAATAAAAATAACTAAGCACCTAATCACTAATACATTTTAACTGTATGTGTTATAATTCAGAGACTTAAAGCTTTAATTAATGAAGAGATAACACATGATTTTTCTTTTTTTTGTTGTGTTAGGTACTTATTAATAATTTTTTAAGTATATAATAGGAATTCTAGACAAATTTTTTATTCCTTAACTCTATCTTCATTAGATTGTCTAGACTGCACAACCGCCCTTTTTTTCGTACAAACTGGACCAATAAACTTTCATCAGCGTTCGGATTAATATCCAATTAGTATTGTATTGCATAAAATGTTAAAAGGCTTTACTAAAATCATTATTGAAACCTTTTAAGTATAAAAACATAACATCAAGTGAACATTTATGTGTCATTACTCATTAGTTTAGTTTGAATATTTCCATCCCAAATGAACTGTAGTTTTCAGATGGAGATCATTCTAGAGGCCCCTGATGATAATTTACGTTCTAAAATAATTATTACACGTCTGAGGGTCTCCTGCTGAGCTTCTGGATAAACGCATACATTATGGTCGATTGCCTCTCAAGGGTGTGAACAGTAATTTATTGCGCCCTTTTTATTTCTGGAGTTTCTCCCCTTTTACTGAGGTTTTGCGGATGGAATATTGTTTCCTTACACTATGCCGCTATATTCCAAACATCAAATGAAATACCTTCTATCATAGTCGTATAACAATGACCTAAGGTATCGTAATATTGGATTTTATTGCCTAGGGCTGCTGAAATTATTACGTATAATAATTTCGACTAAAAATTGTTTTTTATATAAAATAAATGTAATCGAGATAAAAATGTACAAAACAAGACAATTCTGTATGTTTTGATGTATTAAACTAAGTAAGATATATTTATTAAGTTATAGCAAGTACTTATAGCAATATATACATTTATTATAAAATATCCTTAGAAGTACTTATGCTAATGGATCATCTCCGCTCAGAATCGTTTTCGTATTTATTGCATTCAAATTCAACAAATCCATTACTGCAGTAACCTACTCAATGCAGAGACCCTCGACACCTATACTATATACCAGAACCAAGTTTTTATTTTTAGTGCCCCGTAAGAAGTTGACTTATATGTTATAACTTAAATGTTAACTACATATCGTTCAAAAATCGACGGTTATGTATCGAATTCTAATAGATAAACTACTTTGTAAAACAAAATGAAAAATATATGTTTTCATTCAAAAAAGTAAAAAAACTGGTAACTGATAACGATACAAATAGTTAAACATATTGTTAGTAAAGAAGTCAAAATAAAACTATTTTCAAAACAATTATAAGAACACTACATGATACGCAACCACAGCACGTGTTGGCCCGTTGTACAAACGTATACAACATAGCTCAGAAAAATCAATTTTATGTATGTAAAATATTACAATTTTAATTATATTAAAATTAAACTGAAAAAATAAAATCTGGGAAGCAAAAATTTGTTATGTTTTTGAAATAATGATAAATGACCCTTTTTCTAAGGGCATTTTATATAATATTTTTTTGTATATTGCTATACGTAATTTATTTTTCTATAAATAGTAAAATTATAATATGTTGAACTATAATTTTTTGCCAAATACATCTCATACATCATTATTTAAAATTGTTTTTTTACTATAATATATTATTATTGTAATTAACTTATACCACGTATAGTAGAACGGTGTGAATTGTTTCGTTATAGGTTTATTAATAGCTTAAAATTAGAAGGTATTGATATATTTTAAATTTTATTGAGTATAGAAAATAATAATGTACGTTGTGACTAATGACAAATAGTTTCTAGTCCTTAAATATTTTTTGAACTACAGCATAATATGAATAAAAATTTATTTTTCGTTTAAATATTCAATTTCGTCAGGATTCTTTGTTGGACGATTTCTTAAATATCTATAAAAAAAAAACTAATTGTTATGTGTTTTTAATATTTTTAGAATGCTGGAGTAAAAACTTTTGTATTAAGAACCTTAAATCTTGAAATCCAAAGCTATTGAAATTGGAAATTATTATGATATTTTAACTACTTATATAATAATATATGTACCTACATTATTTCGTCAAAATTTGTACTTCAAAGCTTATAGAAAAGACATTGTTCATATGTATTTTTAATGACTGCTAGAACTAATGAGAAACCTTGTATTGAACTTTCGAGCTTTTTGGTTTAGTTAAAAAATCTTAAAAATATCTTAATATCTATAAATCGATCAAAAAGTGCTGCAATTCTTTTAAAATTATATTATATCGATAAATGCCTAATTAATATTCGTATAATTTGGTAAACATTTGAAGTACGATTATTAATTATAGAATTACATAAAAAAAAACCAAAATCTATTTCCCAAAAACAGATGTTCCGTTAATAGGTATTCTTTCCGTTTTCCGTAATTTTTTTTTGTTTTTTTCTGACTATTTTATAAAGTACTATTTTTATTTATGACTCTTCAAAGTACTAACTAAATTAAAATACTAGAGATCGAAGTTGAATATTGAAGCATTTTATCAGCTCCAAAACGTGATGACAGACACACACACACACACACGCACAAATAAATAATAGTGTAAAAAGTGGGTAAGTGGATGTCGCTCTGATGTACAGTAGGTTACAAGTGGGTCAATGTATAAAGGATTGTATTAAACTTGAATTCAATGATATAGGTAATATCATTGTATAAGAAAAACGATTCTGAGTGGAGACGGTTTGTCAGTCTGGATATTGTTATTATTTATTTTATCCTGTAAGTTGAATTTATAATATTATAAAAGGGATTATTATTTTTATTCGTTTCTATGGTGATAAACAAAGCGTTAGAAATTTAAATCCCATTTTTAGCGGTTTTTCGTAATTTTTCCTGTGACATTAAATAACTATTGAGAAGATCGAAATTGACCTTTCTAATGTACCATCTTGATCCAATTTGCTAAAAGATAAGGTACTATATCTTAAAATCGAAGTACGCCTGGTAGATATTTTGTATACAGGATATATATAAAAAAAAAAAAAAAACGTTTGTGAAACCACTAGCTTCCTCGCTCCTCTCAGAATCTAAAAAAACACAAATTATGGTAAAACTTATAAGTTATAATACATTCATCGCTTTGCTCGGAAACTAAAATTATTATAATGCACATTATAACAATATAATATTATATTATTACAATTTGCTTTAAATGCCTAAAATAACTGCTATATAGTTGCTACTACAACTTTATTTTTAACTTAGAAAATTAGAAATTCTATTTAATTTCTTGTGGGTTGAAATAATTTATCTTTGATGTTGGCCAGTTATCACTGATCATGTTATATTTATTATTAAGTAAATATGAGAAAGAGATGTTAATTTTTGTAGTTGAGTCGCGTTGAAGTATATAATTGTAAATAAAATTTACGTATACCTAGACATAGCATTTAAATAAATTATACATGTACATTGTACCTATGTGTGTATGGCCTATAATTATGTCAATATTATATTATATCAAATATGTTTAGTTTTAGTTTTCAATAAATATCGTAATAATATGCTCCTAAAAGTAATGACAGCGGTCAGACAAATACACAAACAAAAAATCACGTCACTGTAAATCTAATATATTCATTGGTTAGTTAAGAATATAAAATAGTAAAAATGTTTGTGTATAAACAAACGATTTTGTAGAAGACTAGCTGACATGATCGTGTTTATAATGTGCAATGATATTTATTATTGTTATTATATTTTAATGACTTACCCACTTTTTGTGTCAGAATTTTGTTAATAACAATTAAAACTAATGAAATAATAAATTATTTAGATTATTAAAAATAATTTTAAAAGGTTATGTACTACATACAGGATATCTCACCATGTTAGTCCTCATACATTCCTTTCCTCTACTTGCCTCCTGCCTATAGTTTAGAACTTATATCACTATATGAATACATACTGGATATTAATAATTGCAGTTGTAAAATATTAACATCAATTGGCCCCATAGGATTTGCTATCTCAGATTACTATTTTTTATATAATATATGAAAACAATTTAATTTTTTTATTTTGAGTTTAGGTAAACCAAAGTATACTTAAAAGTATTATAAATGTAAATAATTTTGAAGGTAATTATATATAAAAAAAAATAAATTAAATATGTTCACATAGGTACTAGATTTAAGATGTTATATTGAATAGTTGAGTATTAGCATTAACTATGAAACTTGCAGCTTAATTTTCTAAAATATTTTACGAGATTGTTAGAGGATAAGACATTCAGTTTAAATATTGTTACATTTATAAGGTAAGTATATTATATTCTATTAAATAAATTCGAGATTTTAAATTTTTACCAACTGTCAGATTTATGGTTTAGTTTTTAGACCACATATTAAATTTATTCTAAGTATTTTGTATTAAATGTTTTATTCAACCATTTACAATATACCTATACATACAGTACAGGTACATGGCAACACGAACTGTTGTCTATTTGATTATGTAAATATTAGTCAGTTTTAATTAACCTTAGTTGTAATAACCGCATATAATACACTAGCTGCAGCCATCTCGTGTCATGCAATTTCCTCTTTTGGTAGGAAATTGAATTAGGCTTGGCTAACCAGCGTTTCGTTTAATGTACTGTATAAACTGTTAACTCACGTTATTTAATCACGTATATTACATAGTACACAGGCGAATTGGTGACACTGACACATGGTACATTGCCAACTTGGTTTTGAATGTATCCTAACAGTTTTTTTTCTTTTTTTTTTTGGGGGGGGGGGGTTAGATGATAGCTATCTTTATAATAGGTAGTCAATAACTGATTATTTTTGGTAACTGAAATAGTTAGAGGCTATACTTATTGAGTCATTTAACTTATAAGTAAGAAAGATAAAAAAAGTAAAATAGAAAATATGTCTTTCATTTATTTGCATACTGTATGTAATTTTTTTAAATTATAATATGCTAATTTTGAGTTTTGACTGAAATGTCGACGTATATTTTCTTATATTATATTTGAGAATAAATACATTTTGAAGAAAATCCTATGTAATAATTGTTCAGCATTTTTATACAGGTAATGAGTACTACTAGAATAATCAGAAACACATTTATAAATTCACTTATTGTCGTCTAACTTGGAGTTCAACTATTTTGTTTGATATGAAAAATGTAATTTTAGTATTGATTAAATATAGTATATTAATTGATCAATGATTTTAGTCTTAAAAAAATTGACTATAATACTTCAATTCAAAACAACATACTTTAAAAATATTTATTTAAATAATTTGATTTATTTTTGTTATAATACTTCCCTTGTATTATGATCATGATCATGATAATATTAAAATACGGTTAACAAATCTTTAAACCAATCATGGAGATAGCCATTTCTAGATAATATATTAATATATATATAGGTACCTATGTAATATATACTTACTACAATATATTATGGTTTATAACTGGTAAATGTCGAAAGGCGTAACATTTCATATCTTATTCTAAGAACCCTGAATCATATACAGTGTATTAAATTCTAACATCAATGGTAGATCTTCGTGTTGCAATTTGTCCGTGACCATTCCGGACAACCTCGTAATTGAATTTCACACAGCCCTCTACAACTGAGGGTGGACAATAACGTGTCGGGACGTTTTTCTAGGTAACTTAATCTCTCCATTCGTTTTCTCTTGAATTTGTGGTGTAATTGTTTTTGTATAGAAGGACTTGAGTAGAGAAACAAAAAGTGTAGTACTTTGAGAGACAACAAAAGTTGGACGTGCTAATAAAATTCGTTTGTAATAAGTTCATTGTTAAGAATAAAACTTTTCAATTCAAATTAAACATTACTATGTGATTGGCTCGTTTGTTTTATTGTTGAATGTTCTGAATAATTAATATTTTGACGTCATACGGTTAGGGAAATACTTCGTCTGGGGTCCCTTGTGTGTGGTTTCTTCCGGTGGAAAATTGATCCTGTGCGCCCATCTTCGACTGTTTTTATACTGCCAGGGAATAGTGCCCGCCAGAATTTAAATTAGAAATTAATGTTGGAGAGCGAATAAAAACTATTCTAGGATTCTGTGTTACCTTTTATGTAGGTCATATTTATTAAGGGATGCAAAGTTGGAATAATATACATGAACGCGAGTAACGGGCACTTTATGTTATTTTATACGTTATGAATCTAAACCATTTACTTAATAGGTTGGGTCTTTAACATTTACCTATATACTTATAGCATAAAATAAACATATATTATAGTACTTAGGTACACATATATATAAAAGTATTTTATTGAGTTTACATTTCACTTTCTTAAAAATGATTAGTATTATTGACTAAGATTTTTTTAGCTATAACGAAAATGTATTAACTATTAGGTATATATATTATTCGTATTTATTTTCTCGTGTAATTTGTCTGACGATATTTTCATTATTATAATATTTTGGATGTATTATAGTCAGTAGATTTTGCATTCGTCAGATTATTAACTTGTTTAATTATTGATAAACTCTTATTATTTATGAGTTTCGCATTATTCTGAGTGATTAAAAAAAACTGAGAAAATTACTATGCTGCATTCACCTATTAAAAAACAATAAAATAACTAAAATCTTTATATTTTGTTTTTATCCAATTCCAACTTAACATGCTTAAAAAAAATTGTGCGTAGGTATTTATACTTAGGGTTTTTATGTTGCTTTAAGACGAACATAATATGATTATCTTTTATTACGTTTTCAATCCTTAGCTATTTAATATTTTATAATTTAATGTATATGATATAGCATAGGTATATTTGTAAACCATTGTAAAAGCCATTACAGTTTTTATAATTGTCACGAACTAGTTACTATTGGAACAACTTTAATACGGTTTGATTATCAATCAATAGTATCATATTATATTAGTTCAGTAATACATACTACAAAGTCATGTAGATTTTATATTGTCCGACTTATTCCATAATATAAAAGACTTCGTTATCTATATATATTTATAAAAATATATAGGGTTCAGGCGACCGACTTATATTATATTAGTGTCCAGTAGAAAATGGAATGTATGTTCGGTGTGTGGGCCCTTATAATAATAATTATTACAATTAATTATGACCACTTTGGATGTAGCGGATGGGACGTGGAAATGTAGTAGTCGATGTTGCAATGACCCTTTATGTGCCAGATGGCGAATATTGTTTCGGGTGTAGCGAGTGAGGGTGGGTTAAGGAAAGACCCCTATCCATATCCCCTTTTTGATTTTGACAAGGATTTTGCTGTCAAGCATGGTTAACGTAAGATCGGAATCCAGATTTATGTGCTGAGAGGAAACTTTTATATTATATATCCTTTTTTATTTGGTTACACGCAAAAAGAAATACTCAAGACAAAACTTAGTACCTATTTTTCATTGAAGTTCATACCACATGGTTAATATAATATCTATATAATTTTTTTGAACTATTGAAAAATGTTGTTGAACTAAAATTAATTTTCACCTAGTAGAAAATAAAACATTTTTATAAATATTCTATTCATTCGTATTGTTTGTGTGTAAATAACAATTTAGTTTTATATTTAAATTATACAATTTATTTAACTTTAGTGAATATTCGCTTTTAAAATAATATGGAAATATATGTATAATTATAACGAAACATTTTAGTTTTAAATAATAGTTTTTAAACATAGATAGGTATATTACTATATTTAAGTAGGTATCTTGTAAAATTACAATTTCATATTAATTATCAGTTTTTAATCAATCGACTAATAATAATAACATTATTTTGCAATAAGTTAATTTAAATTAAAGTTATTATTTTATTAATGATAAAATTCTGTTTAGAATTTTGCAGAACAAACATCTGGATCTGATATTTAACATAAATATTTATAATTTAAATATATTTTGTAGGTATTTATGTCTGTGTTTATTGTTTTATTGCATATGGGATTGGATATGAAATTATTAGGTATTTTTTGAATAAAAAAAAAAATAAAATCTATTTTTTGGTTATTAATTAAATTTACTATAGTATGTTGTAACCACATATTAATCTAAGAAATATTATAAAAATAATTTTGGTTCGACAATTTATTATTATGAATAAGTCAGTTTTTATTAATTTGCTTTCATTTGCATAATGTGATATGCTGGTAATCATTTCTGTGACTGAACAATAATATTGTACTCCTGTGAACGGCGACACTGACGCGCACTAGCTGACATTGCTTGCCAGTTGCTACTGCTTTTAGTAGTGGTTCTCGTGACCCGTTCGCCGATGGTCTTGCTCCGTGTGCGCTTTACTGTGTGAATTGTAAATTAAAACATACAATTTTTAAGAATAAATTTGACATTTAATTATTTGTGTGTTATATTTTTATATTTCTTATCATATATGTAAATACTTATTTTTTGGATTTTAATTATTCGTATTTAAAATTTATTTATAAAATGTTATTTGTACCGAGTGAATAATGATTATATAAAATTGATACTCCTGTAGTTTATTTTGGTGTTTTTGAAAAACCACCGAAATCAGGTAATCATTTTATAATTGAAGGTTGATATTTTTAGTTCTGATGTTTTAATTTATTGTTATCATTATAAATTGGTAATTTTTTGGTTTTCTTGTGATAGCTAAAAATATAATTACAAATTTCCTTTGTAAAATTACAAAAAAAATATATTAAATTACATTGTATATGTCCTATAGTTCTTTAGAATTAAAAATTGGTATTATTTAAAATTTGCTTAATAATAACTTATTATATTGTTTCAGGAGTTACCATGAGAGAAAAGAAGAGTGGTGCTTTAAGCAA
This sequence comes from Macrosiphum euphorbiae, assembly GCA_949089665.1. Taxonomy (NCBI): domain Eukaryota; kingdom Metazoa; phylum Arthropoda; class Insecta; order Hemiptera; family Aphididae; genus Macrosiphum; species Macrosiphum euphorbiae. The sequence goes on from CARXXK010000001.1 coordinate 130,310,182, forward strand.
AGTTCAAAAAATTAAAAAACGCTTGAGCCATAGTTTTGGCCGACTTTGTAAGTACTAATTATTTTGTATCATTGTTTTCTTGTTGTTTAAGCCTAAGCTAAAAGAAATACATTGTTGAGATTAAAATTAATCGTTAACATGTTAATTAGAATAGAATATCGACCAATATTGATGTAATGACATTTGAATGATTAAGTCTTCAGTGGGGATGTTGATTGTTTTTAGTACCTACTACGGTTACCTGTGCTGTGTTAGAACAGAGTTGTATTTCTATAATGGTGGAATGCCTACGCGATCCGTCAGCCTACGGATTCTGCGAACTTCTGACGCGTTTCCTTTCTTAGCATAAAATAAAATGATAAAAAATATCATACATTTAAAGTGCTTGCTAATTTATAATTTTCATCGCTGTAATATTTAAAAATTAGTGTTATCTAGTATACTACTTCAATTAGACTTTAATTGATTGTAATTTTTATTTTGCGTTTTTACGGATTTAGTCTCCAATTTTGAATATCGTAAAAATAAACTTATGCTACTAAAAAATAAAATAATCCATTATTGCAGTATAATATTACTATTATTATTATAACATTGTTTATTTATCTTAGAAATGTTTATTAATTATAGTTTCCCGTGTGGGGGGGGGGGGTGTTCACCTAACATTTAAATCAGTATTGGAACTTTTTTTTCGTTATTTATTTTAATAAGTACACATTTTTTTATCATTATCTGTTACTGGCCTGTTAAATAATGTTTTGGTACTGCTAGAAAATTGAACTATATGTGGAAATTAAGGATATTTTAGTACATGAATTACTATTATAGCCTATAATAGATATAGTGTACGTATACACTTGTACATTTTGTGCGTAATTTTTTTTTACCTATAGGTAATATTTCTTTCATTTTAAATGTTATTTTAATTCTGCCGTATTAATATTTTGTTCCTGGCATTTTTTATGTTATTAGTATGTGCAAAATACACTAGGTAATAAGTCTGATATAAACGGCATGGCCTATTCATATTTCTTCTATATTTCTTTATATCTATAATTTATATTTCTACTATACTAATCCGAATAAATTATAGTTAAATTTAATTAATTTATCACTCATTGTTTCCGATTTAAACTTTATTTTAATAATGTTCCCAACTATATCTGAACATTTTAATTTAGAGACATTACATATTAAATTAAATTTTAATTGCGAATATTAGAAAAAAAATAGAATTTTACTTACCTATTTTCTGTATCATTAACATTTGTTCTTATGAACGTCTGTATTTCGTTTACTATAGGCACCTTCCTATATCTTGTAGTATCATATTATAAAGTATTATGTTTTCTATTGTAGGTGGTTGTAAAATACTTTATAGTAAAGCACTAAAGCGTAGGTTTGTAATATTTTACACCACAATCCAGTTATTATTTTTATTTTGTATCATATTATGATAAAATGTGTTATACAACACCGGTCTTACAATAATGATATGGTTAAGCAAGTTGTCAATGGAATACCTAGTAACGATTATAGTAATACTCCAGTAATACGCCTCTAAACACTGATATATTATGTATTAATGAAATCTGATGATAAATAAGTTAGTTATTACTAGGTATGTAACTTGTGGTCAGTTGACGTTCTCATGCATCTCTCTGTTCATGAAGTTTCAACTATTTTAATTATGAACCATATATATTATTATAAAGTTAAAGAATTAGATACTGTTAAGTTCTATTTAGTTATAATTTATAAACAAGTAAGGGTATAAGGTGTAGGGTCTTTAACCATAAATGGCGATAATTTTATATTATGAATATAATAAGCAACCAAATAATGAAAATATTTACAGTTTCACCTTTGTGTTCAAAATATTGAATTAAAATGTTATAGTTATTTTTTTATGTCATCTTATAGAATTAATGACGTATTACAGCGATTAATTTTCTACAGTTTTGTTTTTAATTAATTCGAGGGTCTATTAATCCTCCATGTAGTTGGAAAAGACCACCGACTCCATAGGGGGTATTTTCCATTAGTAGGATTAAGGTTACTTCGTCCTCAGAGTTCTACTGAAATTTTACGTTTTAGAAATCATATTATATTTATATTTTTATTTGAAGTGATATCGTTTTAAGTAAAATAACAATAATAATAATAATAATAATACAATCTTCATAATTCTTTTGTTATGACTCATTCAAAACTTCCTTATAGATTACGATGTAGTAATATATACACACACACACACATCCACACACACACACATGAACATTACAGAATATTGTTAAGACGAATTGTATTGAATCGGGTCATCATTATCTCTCTGATCTTCTGGTTTATTTTATCAATTATATAGATATCGGTATGTATGTAAATATAAATAATAACAAAAATAGTGTGGTATATTTAGTAATTTTATTATTACACATATATAAACTTAAATATATTTATTTAACTATTTATCTAAATGAAAATGTTATACGTTACAATCACAAAACTATAATATTATAGTTTTCCCTGAAATTAAATAAATGTTTTATCGGTATGACAATTATTATTGCCTCGAGGCCCACTCGTCTCATGTTTGCCTTGGCTGTTAGGCGTCTGGCTGATGATTCATTTTACTGCATAGGCAGGGGTGCTAAACATGTGCAATAGTATATGTACATTTTACATTCATGGTGCATTGAATAATTAAAGATATACGCGTGTTAAATTGTATAGCTTAAATTAATGTTTGGATTCTAATTTATGATGTGTATTCAAGTTTAAATAACTTTAATTAATAATTCGGTCATACATTTATAATTATTTTTAATATACCTATTTAGTTAACAGCATTTTTAGTAAAATGTTCCAATTTTCAAGTTAATAAGTAGGTGCCTAAGCCCTATCATAATAAAATCAGGACTTGTTACACATACTAGATGTTAAGTAGTCTTAATTTGCTTGTTTTTGAGCAGGATAGTAGTGTGCTAAATTAACTATCATTCATTCAAGTCATCGTATTTGATAAAAACATTTCCAAGTTAAGGTTAGATCTAAGCTTGCTGTTGTTTCATCAAAATAATACCTATCTAATGTATCTTTGGATATTAACTATCAAGTAAAATTACTGTACTGAATATAATGATTCTGTTGTTCAAAATATAGTGTTAAACGGAATATATATTCAGTATTATAAATCGGTTCTTAATATACGTTTGTCGCTTTATAGTTTTTACGAACAAGCCTGCAAGTTGAAACATAGGAAGCCGAATGAAAAGATGAATAAGAGTAAATATAAAAATTGGTAGTTATACGTGCATTGAGTTCCGGAAAACAGTTTAAACCCTAATTGTCATTCGACGCGCATGCTTATTGTACCCTGCGCATGTGTATATCATAAAAACCAAAGCAATATACGCCGCAAGTCTCAATGTTCACACCGCATTAAATCACGTACTATTTTCTTAAATAAAACGTATATCTTTTGAATAATTATGTTATTTATTTTTTGTGTTCATTATCTAATCAACAATCAATAGTCAGATGATTTTTTTATATTGTGGGATACGGAAAACAATCGTCAACCATTATAAATATTTAGTATAGACCACTATATCAAATATATATAATATGTAATATACATATAATTTATGATATATTATTTGATTTCCAAAAAAAATGTAAATTGAACCATTATATTTATTTCGTTAAGCCCGTGTTTTCAACTGTCAAGTATGCTGACTTTAAGAGCTTTTGTATTTGTCTTTGAATAAGTTAACCCCCTTTTGCCGAGGGAGATAAACTTGTCGTTTAAAATCTTTCAGAGGGGATGTATTCATCCTAAAGGTCTTATGTGAATTCGTTCCTTCTTAACACCTGTTTCGTAGGTTATTTCATATATCATGGAAGTATTTTATAGGTAGTATAAATAATTATCAATTAAATATTATTTAGATTTTTAGTATAACATATTTTGGATACATTTCATGGTTCATTATTAATTCTTGGAGCATAAATGTTAATTGGTGTTCAAAAATAAATGCGTTGATTTTCATATTTTAGGTACACTATTTTGGTTTTGATCTTTATATACGGTGAGGAGATTACAGGAATCACAAGTATTTTATGATATTTATTCATATTATATGGATTTTAAGACTTTCAGCCTACAGGTGACGAGTGATGACATTTATTCTGGTTTTAAGAATGTTATAAAATATTTAATTTTGTTCGTGTTTTTTTTTTGTTTTAAATTGATCTACAAACATTCTTTAATGTTCTATAGTCCTTTTTTATTTTACCTTCCTATGTTGTATGTTTATCTCTATATTATGCTAAATATAATCTTTACAGAAGTAGGTAATATTATAATACAACTGTTTTATAATAAATAATTTTCTCCGAATGTTATTTGATTTTAAATAGAGTTGTATATTGGTGAAAATTAACAATATTTAAGGTACACTAAGTAAAATTTACGATATATCATAAAGAAAATTTTTCAAGTAAAGTATATATAATTTTTTTTTTACAAATAAAATGTAAATTATATAAAATTCTTGGACTTTCATGCTTTGTATCAAATACGTTTTATTTTTATTGAAATAGCGTATTTTATGTTACATCATATGTAAATCATTTCTTTTAGACATATCTAAATTAATAAGTATTACAGAATGCAGTTGTTTGAAAGCTACAATTTAAAAATAATATCCGAATCATTGGTATATAGGCATAAGCCATTTGTAAATGTGAGATTATCGGGTGACATATTTGCAGAACATCTATCGTATATGAGCTTTTGTTGTTACGTTCAATGATTTATGGTGAATTTCTACAGAAATGAAAATAACAATAGGGCTATAGGGGCATAAGTAAACACAAGGATTATCCTTTTGCACTGTACATTACAAACGTCTATATATCAAACAAGGATATTCTTAGCCATGTCCTATATTTTGAATCAATAATAGTATTATATATTCCAACATTTCATTTTACTGCGATATTGACCTTATAATGTACCTAATATACAATTTATTATGTTTTGAGTTTTACATTTTGTTTGATTTTTCGGCATTTTAAATTGGCTGCCATATTTATAGTATAGTACCTATACTTATATTTGGATTCTGAGCGGAGCAATTTTACATGTTATGTTTTTTATTTTTTATGTCTACCTCCAACTTATTGAGCAATAAATATGCTTCGAATTTCAACTTTGAGGCTGGTTTCTGTTGATGAACTGTATCTAGTTAGTAATTTTCAAAATGACTAGGAAAAAAAAATTAGGAAAACGAACATTTTTACGCAAAATAAGTTTTTGACAAAATCGGAACAATAATTAACAAAAATAAGTTGGTGTTTCCGTAACCTGTATTATTATACTAGTCCACTAGTACCTACTCATTTTGATATACTAAATAGTAATATATAATAACATGTAAATATAACGATTATACTATAATGTCAAAGTGCCTCCAACTAGTCCAACTCCGTGATTCTGGATTCATATCCTTTTTTCCTTCTCTTTGTCATCAGTTCACCATCACGGACAATTGTGTAATATAAACACTTAAAATATGTTCTTTGTTTGGTTCTTGAATATTTTTGAAAAACTTGACACATTTCAATAATTTTTTTAATTTCTAATATCTGCGTCTAATATCGATTTATAATCGTTAAAGATATAAATATATTAAACTTTCATCAAAAATATCGATTATTGACAAATTTAAACCGCACATTTTTGTAAAATCAAATATGTATATCTTCTTCATTTCGTTCTAAATTAAAAATATGATAAGTTTATTACATTATTTTTTAAATTGTCCAATGGCTTCTTTATTTAAACGATATGTATTCTTTATAAATACAGTACATAACATGTATAATACATAATATAATATAGTTAACTGTACAAAATACGTGAGTAATATATGTATAATATTTAACCAACTATATTTGTATATTAAATATTTGTTTATGTATTTTTTTGTTGTTATAAGGGCTTTCATTATTATGATAGAAATGACAAAAAATTAAAATCTGACTGTATAATAATGGTTAAAAAATCAAATACTTGCACAATAGATACTAAATAAAATGTATAATTTTAAATTATATGTGACTGTAAACCATTTCGGTATTATAGTTGTGCGCATTGTGTTTATTGTGCATATGTGTCACAGCTGTAACCCAGGTGGTATACGGACACTATCAACAACATCTCACATCCGCATATAATGTATATATATATATATTTATGATATATTATTATATGTATCGATTGCATTATGCATATGTTTCTAATGTAGTCATAAATTCAATATGTATTTATTTTTACAATAACACAACATATAGTTGTAAGTAAGCTTTATGTAAGTATATTAATTATTACATCTATAGACTGTAGTACTGTACAGTAGAGTAGTAAAGGGTTAAATAACGAACAATATTTTAAACACTCTTAATTGTATTATTTTACCCGAAAATGTTTAGTTTATATTTGATCAAGAAACCCTTATTTTGAATTAGAAATTTTACAGAGCTTGTACTTTTTATAAATGTAATAATTATATATATTGTTTAGTATTTTCCCCGGTATTTTCTGAGTTTGAAGAAAAGTAACAAATAGATTTAATCTGATCTACATAGGTAGTGATTCTAATTTTTGTTTTTTCTCATAAGCAAATTGATAAATTATCAAAATAATCCAATGTATAATAGGTATATAGCCTATTTATAATTTTTTTTTTGTAAGCCGCTTATAAGGCTTTTAACGATATAACGATAAAATATGATCTTTAACGATACATTTCAAAGGTATTAAATAAATATTTTGGTAAATGTATACAAAAATATGTTTGGGTTATCACTCTCAGTGGAAAGGCCCTGATCTTAGTTTAATATTTTAAACTAAGTCATATACAGTATTTGGTGTTTGAGACTTATGTCATTATAGTTATACAATAGTTGAATTGTTGCTGGATTGGTGTGTTGACCTAGCCCTATCTCGTGTTTTCGGGCAAACTTAGTAATCACGTCCTGTCATCCTGGACGGAGGTAAAATCTCGGTGGATAATGTCGTTTCTGTCATACCGGTATACTGCGACAAATAGTAAATTTTAATACAATATCTTATAGTTTATTAATTTTTATTGTTTATATATATATTTTTAACTATTACCCATATATCAACCCATTTATCTAATTTTATAACACCATAGTTAAACATTCATTAGTGATTATTATACAGATAAGTGTCACATTTTTTTTTTAAATTCAATTGATTTGTATTTTAAACTTTCATTATTGAAGACTTTATAATAGTTGTATAAATTATTTTATAAGTATTTCTTTGATCAATATTGTAAATATTTTTGTAAATCATCTTTTGTATGCTTTATCAGGTATATATTAAATGATTCTCTATTAAATTATTTGCATATTTAAGAACTCAAGAGTTTCAAAATTTTAAAGTGCTTATAGTTGTCAAAAATGGTAAACACATTCCATTTCCTTAATATTTATTTTTGTATTTTACTTAAAAACTCAAACATGACAGTATATTTGGGTTTCTTCGTAAGTATGATTTAGAAACTTAAAAAAAGTTTATAAAACCAAATTTACGTATTTAACCTAGGTAATTCTTGACAGGCCGATTTTTGTGATTCAATTTAAAAATCTGAAATATTAATAATTAATATTTAATATACATATAGTACATATCCCTATAAGTGGATTTTTATTTCCTGTGCACATTGCACCCTCGCGTGTATGGTACATGGCGTATATTATAAGCTCATTTTTAATTTACATTATTTAAGTTCGTATACGTTCCTGGATTTGGATATACAGTCAACTCGCGATATAACGAACTTCAAGGGACCGAGAAAAAAATTCGTTATATCGAAAGTTCGTTACATCGAAATTATATTATACCGCGATATTTTCAAGGGACCGGTAGTTTTATTCGTTATATCAAGATTTTCGTTATATCGATATTCGTTATATCGCGAGTTGACTGTACTAGTATAATATTACATAAAATGTCACCGATGCACATATTAATTTATTATTTATTTCGTTATTATTTTGTGAACGAAAGGTTGAAGTGCATATTGATAAGACACATGATAAGTCAGAGATTTAGTCATTCAATATTTAAATCGAATAGTATAAAGTGGTAAATATTATCTATCTAATAGTTTTATTTGTTTGTATTAAACGTATCAAACTAACATTTTTATAGTTTTGAATAATTTTTGAGTAGATACCTACTTAGTACTTTGAATGTGATATTCCTTTTTGTTAGCTTTAATCATCTGTGTATCTACATAAAAATAAATTTATCTTTATTCCATGGTTATTTATACGAGCCCCTTTGTTAACAATTTCTTCCCACACTGTTTTACATCGAGCTGCTTATCAAGGTAGCTATTATCGTATTTATTTTTGTGGTTACAGGATTTAATTTTACAGTTTAATGGAATTATTATTATAGACTCGTAAATGACTACTTAGTACTTAAAACTGTATGGTTGTATATATGTATTGTGTTTTCTTTACACATTTTTGTACTACATGAAACACGTTTAACATTGTTACCTAATTTAGATTAATTATATTAATATGATTATCTCTAAAATTATTATTTATCTATAAATTATTTTAAATTAGACTAAAAAAAAAAAAAGAAATACTTACTGTATTTAAAAGTGCAACTTTATTTACAATATTATATCTGTACAATTGTAACTATGTTTTTCAATATTTGTATTGGTATTTTTTTTAGATTCTGAGCGGAGCGATGAATGTATTGGTTTTACAATGATGTGTGTTTTTTTTTAATTTTTTAATTTTTTTTTGTGTCTGTCATCACGTTTTGGGACAGTAAAAGTGCTTAGATTTTCTTCAATAGTACCTTTTCTGATAGGAAAGTGAATCTAGTTGGTACTTTGGGGGGTCAAAAGTATAAATTTCCCAGTAGTTTTCACAAGCGCCGGGAAAAACAACATACAAATTAAGGAAAAACGGGAATTTTTACGCAAAATTGGTTTTCCAATTAAAAAAAAAATCGATTTTGGTTTTTGGTGTAATTCTATAAAACAAATGAACGTATATACATGAAATTTTCACTGGTTGTTTATATTTGCATTTTCTATACACGATAATATTTTCAAAATATTTTGATTTATTTTGAACTGCTTAGGGACATTTTCATTTTCCATTTTTTTTTAGTTTTTTTTCTAAAAATATCAATAAAATTTTATTTGTTTGTTGCGAAAGCTTGAAAATTTAATTGAAGGCTCCTAATATATTGTTTCAAAGGCAGATGAAAAATATTAAAAATCCTTAGTCACAATTTTTTTTTATAAGCATTTAAAGTTCAAAAATTGTAAAAATATGGAGAAATCACGAAAATTAGCGAATTATTTTGAGTTAAGAATTCGTAAAAATTTTTCTTTTTAAATCTAAGATTTGAAAATGTAATACAAGATTACTCATAAGTTTGTCTACCTTTATCAATAAAAAAATCTCTACCGGAAAGTCAAATTAAATTTTTATGAGCGTTTGAAATTCAAATTTTTACAACATTGGATGTTCACTCGATTTCTCATGTAGCGATTTCCTTATTTTGTTGTAATTCAAAAACGAATAACTGTAGATACATGAAAATTTAACTGAATGTGTATATTAGCATTTCCTATACACCATACAATTTTGAAAATATTTTGACTCTTTTTGAGCTATTTACGGATATTTTCATTTTTCAATTTTTTTAGTTTTTTTTTCTATGAATATCAATAAAATTTTATCTGTTGGGCCAAAAAGTGTAAAAATTTGATACAAGGTTCCTGATATATTGTTACAATATCAGTTGAAAAATATTAAAAATACATAGGCACAGTTTTTTTTTATAAGCATTTAAACATCGAATTTTGACAGAATTTTTCAAAATCTCGAAAATTATTAATCATCGTAATTAATAAATTATAAAATGTTCAGTTTTTATAGATAAGGATTGAAAATTTAAAATAAGATTCCACGTAAGTACTTAATTCTCTTACCAAAAAATCTAAAAAATATACAATCACAGTTTATTTTTATAGTCATTTTATGTTCAAATTTGGACGAAATTACATATTAAAAAACCTAGTTATTTTGTTGTGATTATATAATATTGTTCGTGGCCCGTGGGTACCTACTTGAAACTTCTAAAGTTTACTATTATATATCAATGATAGTATCAGGATTTGTTATTGATGTTGATGTTTAACGTGTTATAAGTACCTAATGGATATTGTGATAATGTGACATGATTAATTTGGAATTTATTATAGGTCAATTTTTTTTTAATACCATAGATATGTATATAATTTGTCTTAAACCTAGACTGACATACCGTCTTCGCTCAGAATCGTTTTCTCCTGTTTTCTTATACAATGATATTGTATCATTAAATTCAAATTTAATACCATCCATTATACAGTGACCCACTTGTAACCTACAGTACAGCAGAGCGACATCCACTTACCCACCTTTTTTATCATAAGTTTAGATTTCAAAAATGTCCTTTTTTTAAATTATCGAAGAACATTAATGTTTTTACTACAACACATAACTTGTACAACAATTAACTATTTAATTATTTACTTCATTGCATGCCTGTAGAAATAAATTATTAATTAAATTATAAGTACGGTATATATAGGTCGTATTAAATAATAAATTTTAATTATAATGAAAATAACATGTAGATATTTTTTTATTCTTGTAAGGATGGATAATTCATGTATTTAAACCAATAAACAATATATGAACCTAAAGTACCGGAGTATAATTTTTAAGGAAATATGTTTAATAATATTAATTATCAATATCTTTTGTGAACCTGTATGGGACGACGTTGGTGGATAAGGTATGTCATTAGGTATGTACTTGATTCTCGAAAAACTGGGCACGTCCACCTATGCTACTTATTATATTATTAACATTTTACAGAGCTGTGATTGAAAATTAAAATTCTGTACCTTGTTAAAATTTTTCTTCTTCAAACTAAGACCCTTTTATTTTGGCATGCAACTCAATATTATATTGTATAGATATATGATATAAGTACCACTAACTGTATTCTTTATTTTATCATAATCAATAATCATAAATAACTATAATTTAAAGTTAAATAAACCATGATTGATATAACAACGAACTATAATAGTTTCTATACTTTTTAATTAATTTTAAATTTTACTATTATACACGATGGACCGTATACACGATACCAAATTGTATATTTATGTACCTAACTATGAAATCGTTTCTGATTTTATTTATCCTATAATGAAGACTATGGTTTATTCCTCCGTGGAATTGCATAGCCGTTATTATTTATGTTTGAACAAATGTTAACATCCATTTGGATGTTGACCCTTTTGACGTTTTTATTTTCCTCTCTTTTATTACCTTCCGAAATCAAAATCCTCGTATCAGCTCTCAAATTCCCTTACGGCTTCAAAATAATGAACACACAATAATGTATTACTCTCGTCTTATTATTTTGTATATCATGGAAGAAATTGAATGTTATCTTCTGCTGTTCTTTAGATATACATTGTTTTACATATGTAATGATACACTATTGTTTTCACATTTGTTTTTATTTTTACTTTTTTTTTATATCCAACATGAACCCATTATTATTTTTTATCGTGTATCATATTATTTACGGACAACTAAATGGAAACGTTTGGATACTTTTTAGTATAAAGGATTCAAAATAGGGACGAAAAAAGGACCATTTAATCCCCCATAATATCTCATTTCGCATTATTTGCCATGAAATTAACCAGCGATACACGCACATGACGTAGCTAAAACTCAAAACTAATGGGTTCCGTGTTGCAAATAAATTGAACACCCCTCACTAAAAAATAATTTAAAACTCAAATATATAAATTATCAAACATTTTTGACATCTCTTTGTTGACTTAGATATGTTAACATTTTGCCAAACAACTATTTTGCTTTTTGCATACTATTCAGTTATCGGTGATTACTTCAACTTGAAATCAATGTTAGTGTTCATTAATAATAATATAATATTATGTTACTTTAAGTTATGTATAGATAACTACACATAATATATACCTAAATTGTAGATTTAATGTATTGATTTTTGTAAATTATCCTCTTGTCTCATTGTTCTTTATATTTATTCATATTTACATTAAGGTTGTAAAAAAAAAAACTGTCGAGGCGCGTGCAGCAGTCGCTGATATCGCCACAAATTATAATATTATTGTGATACAATTATATAACAATTATTGCAGTCGGACCGGGCGCGAAAAGTATTTTATTTAAAAAAAAATCCGAATAGATATGATTAATATGATTCATAATAATATTATATACCTGGATATAATAATATGAATATGTACATTGTACATATTATATTATGTTTGTCGATTTCAGATTCAGCTTCTAGTTTTAATTAAATTCATAGTTATATTTCGATGAATCACACTTCATTGTATACTATAAACTGGAATAAGCTCGTATTATTTATTTGTATGTATTGTGGTATTGTGCGTATTGGTTGGAAGCAATAGCATACTTTTAATTTTATTGTGAAATGCAGATATATGTTGTTACATGTGTTTCTTATTTGTTTTCATTTTTCTTGAGAATGCAATATGTGAATTATGTTAATGCATTTTCCAAATGTGGCATAATATATACCTAACTGTGTTGTATTAACATTTTTATTAAGCATAGAATGCAATATTGAAAAATTGGAATAAAAATAATATATATAATATTTTTTTTTTTTTTTGTAAACATTTAGCAATACCTATCTATAAAATAAATCTTTGTATTTGCACGTTAAATGGTGTACATTAATTTTCCCGAAAATTAAAATAGACAAGCCCAATATATTTTCAACAATTTAAATTGATTTGACAACTATTTTAATTTTGATGTGCTAAAATTATGCACTCAACTGTATTTACTATTTTGGTTGTTTTTCGTACATTGGCAACATTGGATGAAATTGCTTGTTTTATTTTATAGTGATATCATAAAGTAGAAGATTTTCGAAGTATATGAATGTAAAATATTAAAGCCATTATTATTTTTTAATATCTAGGTAGGATAATCTATTAATTTAGAAAAATATAGAGTTAAAATATTTTTTAGTTGATAAAATTCTTTTAAGTGTTTTTTTTTTTACAAATTATGTAATGGTTCTAGATTTAGTGATTTGAAATAACCAAAACATTTATTTAATTATTTATGATATTCCCTAAATTTTTTACAAAAGACATTTACGTTTTAGTTTTTTATCGCTGAAATCCTGAGCGGTGAATTAGGTATAGTATAATTCTACTGAGAGGTAAGCGATGCTAAACGAATGTTAAACTATCAATTTTGATATTCTTTTTGATTTTAAAATAAATGATCATGTTTTGTTTTGTTAATTATTTTAAAATAAAAGTAAGTAGATATAAGTACTATTAAAATATATAATTAATTGGAAATGATTGGTGTATACATGTATTAAATGATGAAACTTATTTTCGCTTCTTGAATAACCCTCTATTAGAACAGCTATAATGCAATTTATAAATAACAGTAATTTATTATCAGGCGTCTTTATTTCCGCAGCTTATAATATTATTTGTTATTTTTCAATACTGCGGTATTATTTTCTCTCTTTCTTTTGTTTGAGCACTTTCATTTTCTACCATTACCATTATTCTCAAGAAAAACAAACTACTCATTCATTATTTTACAGTGTTTCATTTTTATATTCATACGAATGTTTTGACTTACTTATGACTGCTAAGCGTGATATTGTGTCCCTATACTGGTGTTTATAATTTTTCTTCCTGGGATAAAGTCTTATTTTAAGTAATGGTTTCCGTAGAAATATATGAATATTGTCAAAAATATAAATGTTACCAATAATATTGTATTTACAAAGAAGATGTTTTACTTATTTTTACAAGCAAAATATTAAAACACACAAAATACTTTTCATAAGCTATTATACTCATAATACTATAATAATTATATCCTATTTTATTAATCCCATCATAACGTTACAATTAAATTTAGTTTATTTTATTTACAATGATTGAATTGTATTAAAGTGTATATTATTTATTTATGCTTAATTTGTGTCTTTATAGTTCAAATACTGTTTTACTGATGTAAAGATAATGATACAAATTATATAAAGAGTGTATCTATATTTCGTAATTTCTGAGAAAATTTAATTAAAAATATGGTTTGGTTATGTGTTTACTACTTTTTTTTAAAAATTATTTGAACCTAATCTTTATTACTACATATGTTATCAACAAATTATCAATAAATTCAATTATTTTTGGATTTTATTTGTGTAGGTAATTATAATCACCCACATAATATTGTACAATAGGTATATTATTAAGGATTAATATGTTTCCAAGACAGTAATTTTCTGTTTGATAATATTTTTATAACATTATAGTCACGAATAATATTAGTATAAAGTTATTATAATACTATTATAATAATATCGTTACAAAATGCTGTCTGGGGTATACCTATTATTTAAAAGTTCCATATTTTTTAGTCGAATATCTATTTTGTATAGATAATATTATAACAACAAAAACCCTTCGTTAACAACTTGTAAAAATGGCTAAGTAAAAAAAATATAAGATCTTTAAGCACTATAATGATGTGATATCATGAATAAATGCTAAGTATATTGAATTTAAGTAAACTTATTTTGTTTCAATAATTTATTTACTTGGAGAGGAATCATTTCTTAAAATAAACAAAGCGTGATGAACAAAATAATTAAATGACGAAGAAGTGTAGGACTTTTAAAATATAACTTATTATTATTTAAAAAAAAATATTATTAATATTTATATACTATTCTAAATTATTCCTCACCAATTAAATAAATTATTGAAACAAAATAAGTTTACTTAAATTCAATATACTTAGTATTTATTCATGATATCACATTTTTATGGTGTTTAAAGATCATATATTTTTTTACTTAGCCATTTTTACAAGTAGTTTACTAAGGGTTTTTGTTGTGATATCACTAATTTTTATCGTTATTAAATATTGAGTGTTTACACAATGAGAACGGTAATATTGTTGGTAACAATGGCAACGCTGATGCGACGACGACAACGACGGTTACCGTGATTCTGAATTTAATATAAATTTCCATTAAAAAGTTCGCACTTTTTCATTTATAACTTAATTTTGAAACCTACGATTTTGGTAATTTTTACAAAAGCACTTTCTACACAATATTTCTGATGTTTTGGAGTTTACTAGGAAGTAATTCATGCATTAGAAAATTAGTTATGTCGTATAACAAATTTACTTGTATTTTACACAGTTTAAATAGGCAACTTCTGCTTCGATATCCTATACACACACCGTCGTGCAGTTATTTTTTTTTTACTTAGCTCTCGCCACGACCGTGACTCTAGATTAATCCGTTTTCTTTTTATATAATTTAATGATTTTACTAGATAGATACTCTATTTCCATTATACGCGAGAAATAAAAATTAATATTTTACATACCTAACTCGTGCTGTTATAACTAACTATTATGTGTTATAACTATTTAGTGCACAAATTGTTCTTAAACATCTTTCAATTTTTTTCAGTAAGTATAATGCACTGTGATTTGTTTATTATTTTCCCATGTAAACCATTCGTTTAAATGGACTGAAAAATATTACTCGTATTTTTTCTTGGTACTATAAATAACGTTTTTCATCTGGAATAGTTTTGTTTATATGCTTTTGTGCTGGAAGCGGTGGAAAAAGTTCCCAATCGCGCAATGCAATAAATTCGACATACAACCTTCATGATCTTCTCCAGGGAAAACTGAGTTAGACTGAAAGATATACAAAACTAACAATAATTTCTCTGAGTTTGTCGTTTAAACTTTTTCATTTTTATTTCAATCATATAAAAAATATATTTTTGGATTAATGTTTTGATATTTATTGTTGGTGTTATACTTCTGATGGTTGGAAGACAATTTAAACTTTTGTGATTGGAATTTTATAATTAATTTAAGTGGAAAAGTTACAAATATAATTTAAAAAATAATTTTCATCTTTTTCGATTGGACTTAATGAACTTTAATGTTGTTTCCATTGTTTTTACTATAATCATCGCATTAATTTATCAAACAATTAATTTTAAATGTTTTCAGATTGTACTTGATTGTTTGGTTTAATCATAAACCAAATGTCTAAATGCAATTTGTCATATGTATGGAAGGAAGTAAGAACCCTCTTATAATAGGTATCCTTTGAAACTTGTCCATGTTGGATTTTATTTTTCAATTACCTACACAGTAATTTTGTAATACGATTTTATGTACACAGTATAAAGGTACCTATAGTAATAATAGTAGTTAACATCAATCATTTTTGACGACAGCTTTAGTCTCGTATTTTCCTATTTTTTTAAAGCTGATTTTACAAAAAAATCCAAGGATATATTATTATACTGTAATTCCATACGTACTATTTTTTTATTTCGTTTTTAAAATAAGTTGTTTGATAATTTATATTTATATTGATAAAAAATTATTGAAAAAATTCTCTTTTGTGAAACTGAGGTTTCTACCTTGTCACATCTACTGACCGACTTTATGTTTATTGTATATTACCGTTATTACTAAAATCTATCTCATATGTAATATTATGATAACAATAAAGATAGCCGATTAACTGTTATAACACCGTTGTGTAGAAGTATTATTTGTTGTGATTAGGTGATAGAGCATCAGATTACATACGTCCTATTTACAATTTACAACAATATATAGTATTTGGTATTATGTAACCAATTAATAAGATTTTTAGGAATCAAGGTTAGAACTTAGGTAAAACTCGATTAAAATAATGTAATGTAATAGAAACAAATAATCGAATCCGTCATCAATATCAACATCGTAGGTAACGTTTTAATGACATCTAATATTCATGTACCTAATAATTAATAGTGTCCTACCATATGATATGTAATAATTTAACTTTAGAATAATCTTTTGACAAACGTCAAATGCCCTTTAATATAATACTAAACGTATTTCAATCATTTAAAAAACAGTATAATCATTGTGGGTATGGAAAAAAAACCTTAGTTAATTTGTATATTAAATATATACTATGAATGGAAAGATAAAAAAAATAAAATAATAACTCAACTGCATAGGCGTCATCTGGTAGATGCATTAATTAAAATATTAAATCGTCCAGTGATTTGCCTGGTTGTTGTTTTTGGTAACAATAATAGGAAATTCAAAAGACCTCTAACAGCTCAGTAACAGTATAATGGTTTTAATATATTAATGGCTTGGATATATTGTTACTTTGTGTAAAGTTTTTAGACATGGGCTACCCGGCTTCATTGTTACGCAAGACTCTACCGCAGCTTTAGACGTAGGCAGTTTCTGTATGATAAATAAGTTATTTCGATAGGAATTTAATTCTCATGAAATTTAGAACTTCCTATAAAAATGCTGTGTGTGATCATATTTTCAATCAACTATATAATATGGCCTTGGATAAAATACTCAGGTAGGTAAAGTACTATAACAAATTACAATACAAAATGTATATTTAGTATTTTTAAGCACACCAGTAAGATTGATGAAATTGTTCCTTTTAAACATAGAATGAATTTGATTTTAACGATATTGCGTAACTTAATATACTTAAATACACATACATCGACATCGCTATAACATAAATCATTATAAATCGCGGCAATAATACACATTAGTAGTTTTGCTTCTCTACATTAATGCTAAAACATTGTTACATACTACCTATTTTATTATAGTACGGTACGTACTTATGTTATGCAGGATTGGTGATAAATTTAAACTAGGTTTGAAAAGTGATTTTCAAAATATGTCAATATTCATAAATTTCATATTTATTTTAGTATTTTGGTATATAGTCTGTTTGAATATTATAGGTAAGTTATAACTTTTAATATTAACAACTGAATAAACGTAATAAAAAACCAGTAATCGTTTATTGATGTATTTATAACTTATATTTACAATTTACATATCATTTGAACAAAATATATACTCATATCTATATTATGTACCTACATTTTATTTTTTAGGTTCAGAGTGGAACATGAAATCTTCTGCTTGATAATAATTTCATATGCTTAATTTATTTTTGATTAGCATTATCTTAGTTATGATAATACGCAATCTAAGTGTTTAATGCATAGCTACCTATATAATGTGTTATAATCGTTTGGAACACGTTTGTGCTTCTAGAAATTGTGTTACATTCTATGGATTTATGGACTGGAACCTTTTATACGGTATGGTAGCACCAAACGATATGGAACATAGCCAAATCTCTATAATATTTTACGTAAAACTACTTATATATTAATTATTTTATTCACGAAATAGGATATAGGTACACCTATTGGTTCAATGAAGTGTTTTTCACTTTAAGCCTTAATTTTTCTACATCCGTGTTATTCTTGTTGAATTATTGTATTAATTTTAGTGATTTTCAATTCCAACTAGTAATTTTCCAACTTTAATATTTTGTCCCTTAAATAAGATGTCTACATAATTAAATATTCCCCAAGAGTCATTAAAAAAACATCAAATGAGGGTTGGCTGATTAATGAACCGAGAAGTTTAATTGCTTATGCGCCAAAAATAAATCAATTGCCTTACCTATTAGCCCGTTTCAATTAGTTCTCTTGAAAGCCGTGTTATTCAATCAAGCTTGTGTTTTCGATTAAAATATCGTTTTTATTTTATTTCATTGGAATAAAAATGCCTAAAGGAGAAGGAAACACATGCATGTCACCTATACTGCTCGAACGAGCAAATGAGATGTACCATAATATACCGCATCGGGTGTGTGCGTCCCTTGATAACTTGCGTCCCCTCGGGATTTAAGACACGGATAACTCCCAACCATACACACCCAAGTTCTTAAATCCAGACAAATCGGTAACGATTGTAATCTCCTCGAATCCACAAATCAATAAGTTTGGCGCATTTGTCAGAACACATTACGGTTCGTGATTTCAGATCTCTTGCGGATCAGCAGCAGTTTTTTCTGCCTTTCATTTTTTCTACCAAAAATATATTGCACGTTTGAAATACTATAATCCAGCAAACTTATTTAACCAAATAATTCGTGAGTGAAAGTTTGGGCTTATAGCAATACTTTAGTATGTCTGTACATATATATTAACTTAACCTAACCTATATTATTACTGTTTGTAATGATTTAATATTCTGTAGGTATTACTATATACTACATTACTATACGTATTCATCTGTAGGTTTTCTGCTAGGTACTATGTTTTAATGTTTGATACCCTGTTTAGTTGTATTGTCCTTAATAAACATCGAAAATATAAATCAAACTTGAAGTAGGTAGGTACCTAAATCTTTACAATGCATTTTTTATTGTATATTTTGAAGTATATATATATTTAAAACCACTTCAAGCATGTTGTCATCACAGAAAATTAATGCAAAAAGACGGTTTACGAAAAAAAAAATAAAAAACCATTACTTCCTTAAACTGAAAGTCATTCTATAAACCAAAAAGATGGATGTCTATGAGGTAAACCCCTAATAACCCACCTAAACCTTTTAAAAAATTACTTTAGTAAAAAACGATTTGCTTTATATAGTTCAATGAACAAAATATCATTAATTTTGTAATGATGTGTTTTGGTCTGAAAAATGAAACTCATTTTATTTTATCATTTAAAGTGTATTTTTTTAATATAACGTGTAATTTAATTTTTAGTTCTAATATTTTTAAAATGTAATAGGTAATAATATATTATATATTGTTACGAACAATTAACATGATAAATTATATTTTATGCTCACTTATTGGTTGTTAATTGATTATAGTTTTTATATATTCGGACTTATTATTTAACCAAAAACAAGTGCACTTATTATTTTGAATATAATTTTTGACATAATTTTAATTTATTACAAAATAAAAAAAACTTGAAATAATTATAATTTTGATTCTGAGCTGAGCGATTACAATGATGTGTGTTTTTTTATTTTTTTATTTTTGTGTCTATCATCACCGTTTGGGGTAGTAAAACTGCCTAGATTTTCTTCAACAGTGTCTTGTTCGATTGGAAAGTGAGTCTAGTTGGTGCATTCGGGAAGTCAAATTCTTAGTAGTTTTCAAAAGCTCAGAGAAAACAAAATAAAAATTAAGGAAAAATAAAAATTTTCACGCAAAATCGGTTTTCGACAAAATTGATATTGGTTTTTGGTGTAACTCTAAAATAAATTGACGTTTATACATGAAATTATCACTGGTTGTTTTTATTTGCATTTTCCGTGCACGATAAAATTTTCAAATTATTTTTTTATTTAAATTATATTTGTTCTGAACTATTTAGGGATATTTTCAGTTTCCAATTTTATTAGTTTTTTTTTCTATGAATGTCAATAAAATTTTATTTGTTGCGTAAAAAAGCTTGAAAATTTAATACCAGGCTCCTACTATACTGTTACAATAAAATTAAAAAAATGTTAAAAATCCTTAGTCACACTTTTTTTACAAGCATATTTATTTTTAGTTAAGATGTCATAAAAAATTCTCTTTTAAAATCTAACATTTGAAAATGTAATACTAGATGCCTCATAAGTTCGTCTACCTTTATCAAAAAAAAAATGTCTACAACCAAATCAAGTTAAATTTGTATAACCCTTTGAAGTTCATATTTTTAAAAGATCGGATATTCATTCGATTTATCATGTAGAAATGTTGTCATTTTGTTGTAATTCAAAAACGAATAACTATAGATACATTACAATTTCCACTGAATTCTTATATTTTAATTTTCTATATACTATACATAATATTGAAAATATTTTGACTCTTTTTGAACCGTTTACGGACTTTTTCAGTTTTCATTTTTTTTTTGTATTTCTTTTATAATTGTCAATAAAGTTTTATTTGTTGGGTAAAAAAGCGTAAAAATGTAATATAAGGCTCCTTATATATTGTTACTTCATCGGTTGAAAAATATTAAAAATACAAAGCACAAGTTCGAATTTTGACAAACTACATTTAAAATTTAATAATTATTTTGAAGTTAAAAATGTATAAAATGTTCAAATTTTATAGCTAAGGATTGAAAATTTAAAACAATTTTCCGCTTATGTATAAATTATACTTTATTCACAATAATATTATTATCGTCAAATATACTTAGTAATATCGTAGGCTGACTGACCGTTTTCGCTCAGAATCGGTTTTCTTATATACAATGATATTATATCATTGAATTCAAATTTAACACCAACCATTACAGTGACCTACTTGTAACCTACTGTACAGCAGAGCGACACCCACTTGCCATATTTTTTACTATTTATTTATCCTTTATTACTTTTTTGAGTGGCAAGATTTGAATTTTATATCCCAAAACAAAATATTTTTCAGAAAATTCGATTTATATGAATCCAAATTTGGATGAAGTACCTAATTAGTTTCTTACAGGTATGTAATTTATTTAAGCTTATACACTGTATAATATACAGATAACCTAACCTAACCGGGGTCCGATGAAAAATGTTAATGTACCTATTGTCCTATTCGCTTATTTTAACTTTAAATACTTATAACTTATTACTTTATATTTAAATAATCGTTCAAAATTCGATTTTCTTGTATCAAAATTCTTAGAAAAATATTCTGCTTCGAAATATGAGATTAACAATTCATACCGTTACTTAAGGGGACGTTATAGTTACATTATTTGTCACTGTCTTACAAATGCGTAACATAGCTAAGGGCCAGTATTACTATCATTGAATACACTTCGATTACCTACGCTTAACTGACTGATAACAGATTTTATTACCGGGCGAATTCCGCTGGGTAGGAGTCCGTTAAATTTAACCGGATATGGTAGTATTGGCCCTTACGCTCAGCTGAACACTTAATCTCAGTTAGTTTGAAAATTATAGCGAATTGAGCTCTTATGAAATTTAAATGTAAGACTTCTATCTATACAATTACATAGGCTTTTTATTATATTTTATTTAAAAGCGAGTTGTGTGTATTTGAAAACTGTAAACTGTTTGTATATCTTAAAATACTCATCACACGCTTTAAAATTAAAATATAATAAAAATCCTATGTCATTGTCTAGATAATAATCTTACCTTTAAATTGTATAAGAGGTCAATTATCTTTAATTTTTAAACTAACGGAGATAAACGTGTTCTGCTGAGCGTAAAATTTGCTATGCGTTACACACTTCTAAGACGGAGACAACAAAATATGTCACTGTAACATCTCCTTAAAAAAATAATAAACATCACTCACTATTTACAGTAATAATATTAAATCGTGTTTTTATTATACTATAAACCTTACCTAGTTAAATGTATTAATAATCTTACGACATATAGTGATGCTTAAAACATATGATCGAATCACTCATATTTTTATTTTGTTTTATTTTTCATCAATTTAATGTTAATTGATTTACCCTAACTGAAACTGGAATACGATATTTATGTTTTATATATGTTAATTAATTCGCAGTGCATTTAAAACCACAAATATTTTTAATTAACGAATTATGTGGATGACTATCAAAGGGAATACGCATTGGCAAAATAATTTTATAATATAGAATTTTTTTGTTTCAACCAAATAGTTTTCAACTTTGAATTATAATACGATTTACATTTTGATTACGAAGTCAAAAGGTCTTCATAGTTGGTGATCTCGCCTGTATATTAAATATCGTTTATTACATTTTTACAAATTGTTTAATTGTACAAAACTTACTGAAGTGAATTTATTCAAGTCAAATTTAATTAAAAAAAAATAAATAACCATTCATTATTGTATAGTTAACTAAGAATTATATACAAACATTTTTATATGTATTTTGTATTTTTATTTGGGACATTTTCTATAAACGTAACAATTCTCATTTCATTTTCATTTTTAAGCTTTTCTGCATTTAATTATTCTTTGTTTAATTAAATTTTTATTTATCTGTATTTATTGTATTTATTCAATGTACTTAAACCATTTAAAATGTGTTTACTAAATTAAACTTAAAATAAATTTATTAAAAAAATATATTATTTATTTTAACTTATTATAAAATAAACTGTCTTATAGTTCTACTTAACTTCATAAAACTGACAAAAAAAATGTTCGTCATATACTATCTATATACTCTATAGTGATTAATAAATCAGCGTGTGCATTTAAAATGTTATTATGATTTTCATATTTGGTCTTTAATGTATTTTATTAAACTTTTAATTATAAATTAAACGTTTTTTTATACCTTATTTAATACAGAATGAATGAGGAAAATAAAGTATTATAATATATAATATATATTTGATATAATAATATTCTATAAATTAGGTGTCTATTATAGTTCTATACTATAATAGTGAAATGGTAAAATATTAAGACGACACGTATCGTTTTGATAACTACACTGGATAATTAATAATTTTTTCAAACAGTATAAAACATATTTATAAACTTACATATATTATTCATAATCGATAATTAACAAAAGTTTATATTGTGCTAACTAAATATTTGCATTTATATGTAATCCGGCCATCTAGGTCTTCTCATTTCCGTAACTCCGTGGGACTTTTAAATACAATAATAATCTATTTAATGTCGTTTTAATCGGTTGTATAGCAAGTTACAAAGTATTATACTAAATTGGGATTTGTTAATGCTAGGAACCTATTAATATTTGAACATTTCTCGGAGAGGATATTATTTCACCATTTAGATTTCGATGAATAAACTTTTAAATGTTTGACTGAAATTTTGAGTATATATTATGTTTGACACAGATTTACTGAATATATTTGTTCACCTCAATGGTATGATATTTATAATAAAAAAAAAAAGCTATACACATTGAAGGAAATATGTAAATCTTCTTCAAATGGCAATATAGAAAAATATTTTTTACTAGAAAATACATTTTTAGTATACACTATAAAATATATTTATGATATTTATGATATTTTAAAATGAAAAAGTTTTATACCGTATGGTTTAAAAATATTTTGCATCATGTTTCATAACATTTATATTAATTTTATATTTTTTTCCAGCTATTTCTAAAGAAGATCCTGATCGTAATAGAACATCTCGGGATGCACTGCCGAGTAAATTGCAATTCAATGGTTATTCTGAGGAATACCTAGATCGAATTGAACCAAACGGAAACATACCTTGTGCCAATGATGAACACTTGTCCAGATACGGTAAGTGATACTTAATATGAGTGCATAAAAATTAGACAAATTTATAAATTACATAAAAAAAAAAAGAAAGATTTTTGATGTGAGATGTCCATCTTGTAGTGAGATATAACGTTAGAAAAAAACATTGAAAATAATTATTTTTTTGTATAATAATGTGATGTATGTTAGCGATATTACTTTTATTATTATTATATTATATTTGTCAACATCGTGATACATTTATTATTCTAAAATTCGTAATTATTTTCTTACCCTATGTCTTAAACAATTCATTTTTTTTGAATTTAATACCTATAGATATGTCTGATATGTGTTTGGTTTTTAAGGGGATTGGAAGCGGCGATTTTCTGTCTTTATCTAACACACGTGGAACATAGGATTATAGACGTGTTCTATGTCCAACGTACCGATTAATCTAATGAAGCGATAAGAATTCTGAAAACAGATTTGAATTTGTCGTCAAGTCTACTTGAGATCGACTTTCCCACATTTTTGATTTTTTGATTTAAACTTCTCCAAAAGTTGAAATTTGTAAATTTTTTAAGTACTTTTTATAATATATCATTTTTATGATTTTGGTGGGACAATATCAAAAATGTGGGAAAGTCGATCTCAAGTAGACTTGACGACAAATTCAAATCTGTTTTCAGAATTCTTATCGCTTCATTAGATTAATCGGTACGTTGGACATAGAACACGTCTATAATCCTATGTTCCACGTGTGTTAGATAAAGACAGAAAATCGCCGCTTCCAATCCCCTTAAGATTAACCATGTTTAACGTTGTTTTCAAATATATATATGTAATAGTTATTAATGTTACCAAGTATTATATTCTTCGTTGCATTATATTACATCTCTGCAAGCATTGCGGTTTTCAACAGTTTATATTTTTTAACATCAGTCAATATAACAATGTAGAAAAAATAAGGTTCTTCCTTAGAAAGATATTAAAGAACAAGAGGGTAAAAGAGTATTATTATTCTGTAACGCGTAAAAGCTCATCATTAAAGAACAAAGGGCAAACACGTTGAAAATAGAAATCTCCTCTTCCATTTGTTCATATATAAATGTATTTTTAAACCCTAAACAACTTCTATCAAAATCAATATTTACGCTATTCGATCTACAATAATATCTTAATACTTCTTAATTTACTCAAAGACAAAGGTATTTTATATTTACTTAAATGTTTTATATTCTGTTAATATACAATACTTTAAATGATGATTCTTAAGTTAGTATTTTTGTTTAGTTTCAAAGACAATGGATAAGAGATGTAATAACCTTATAGGTATTTGCGCAGTTTATTGATTTTTTCCCTTTGTATTTTATTGACAATAGCTATTTTATTTTATTTTGTTTTATTTTTATAAACAAAAAAAACTCAAATTTACAGTGAATGAAGATTATTATTATATTTATAATGGTTTTCTCTTGACTGTAACTTACAAATCTTTCGAACTTCACACGATCTTGCTTGAAGTTATATAATGTGTAAATGAATATAAATAAAAGTTATGTCTATAGATTTATTTTTTAAATATTTGTCTATAAATAATTTTTATATTGCTTCTGTATGTGTAAAGATTGTATTGGATATAACATATTATTATGTGTTTAGAGTTGATAGAATTAATTTCAGGGGGACGAGGTGGCCGAGCGGTCTAACGCGTCGACTGCGGCGCTGGCAGTCGCGGGTTCGCCTCTCGACCACTGGGCGGCATTTTTCTCCGGGCAAGTCACGGTGTCCGGAGTACAAGTGCCGCCATCCCCCAACCCGGGGCATGGCAGAAACCTACGGGTGCCCCAATAAAAATTCTGCCACCACAAACACACACGTGTACCAACCTACCCAATCTAAAAAAAAAAAAAAAAAAACCTACAGTTCCCTACCAACACCCAATGGCCTATGTTGCCGCGGGTTATCCAATAAAAAAAAAAAAAAAAAAAAATTAATTTCAATTGAGTAATATTATGAAAGTTAATACATAATATATGGATAGATTAACCTTTATATGATATGTATTTTGTTAGCTTTTAATAAATTAAACGAGGTAAACTTCATAAACATTTTTTTAAGTCACCGTATAAAAACTTAATAGCTTCTATTGGTTTGATTTAAGAAATTATGTCATATCCTGAGTTTAAATATTCTAACACAATCATATCCCACGCTTTATTTTCGTAGGTAACTGTTTAATTATAACTTATCCGAGATTAATTAATTCAGACATAATATTCATATTTCATTAGTTAGTAAAACTAATATTTAGTATTATTATATTTAATATATTATTTAATTCTTAATGATTTAACCTTATAAATAATTTGTTTTCCATTTAAGTATATAATTTCTTCAATGTAGAGTAATATAAAGAATAATACATTATAGCAAATGTATTTTATTTCTATTGTGACTATAAGCTGTTCGTAAAACATTGAGATTTCTAAAATAGTTAGTATTATTATTTGTACTAAAGTGTTGATTTCGTTTACATTAGCTTAACTGTCCTCCATTTAACAAATTATCGTATTTGTAAAAAAAAATACCTCTGGTCGTAAATTATTTTGCAAAAAACTTTACCTTATTGGTACTAGCTAGATATAACTAAAATTGAATGCATCTTCTTTCGCCATAATGCAAATTCTATAAACGCTGAATTTTGGGTAACATCCTGTTTTTAATATAGAACTGATCATGAGGTTGAGTACATCATGCTTGGCTACTATAGAGCTTAATGATTTTCTTTTAAACTTGGGGTTTCGAAAGCTTTTTTTCTGCTTTTTGAGATGTCAATACATAATTACTGAAGTGAATAATACGCATGAATAAACACCAACCATGAAAATGGTAAGAAACTGAAACGTGGTTCTATTAACTAATTCCCGTTAAATAGTTTTTTTTTGATTCGTTATTATTATTGTATTAATATAAACACGGCTAAATTATATCGAGTATGAATATAATATTTAGAATGCATTTTTATATTAGCAACAAAGATATTTAGTGATAATTTGTGATATTTGTTATATTATTATTATTATTACATATAATAATATTCATCTGTTGTTGTTGGTAATTAGCTGAAAATTAGTTGATATTTTTTATTTTAAAATGCATTATTACGTGTTTGGGTTGTATCCAGGGAAAACTTGGAATAACGGGATATTAATGCTTCCAGAACAAATAATTATAATTAAAACACTGTCTGTGCACGACCATCGACAAATACAAATTGAAAGACATTTCGTATTATATTATACATCTTAGGGTTTTTAATACTAAGCATTTTGCGTATTATTAATATTTTCTCTAGAAATGAATAAATCAATATCATGTCGTGTTTGACAATCAAAATTAAAATTTAATATACTATTTAAGCATTTTAAGTAATCAAGTGCACTGCAATCAATTGGTTGAAAGTATGCACTAGAATTTTGTATTTTACATTACCTATATGTTGTAATGTATATGATTATAAAGAATTATGTCATGAATAAAACATATTCTAGAATATTAATTTGTTAAAGAACAAAATCCGTAGGCTAAACATATGTTGTGTGCGTGTTAAAGAAAACAAAATGTATACCTACTGTTTAAAATATGTAATGTAAAAAGTCTATCACAGACTAAGTCATTCCAAACCACAAACATGCTTGTACATAGTATATCACGAATAAATGCGTAGGTATACAATGTATAAATACTAAAATATCTATAAAATATATTACATAATAACTTAATTTAATTATGTTTATTAATTATTAGTAAATTATAGTTTATCTGGGCGTCCGTGTAATAATTTATTTTCCTTATCATATATTTGTCAAACCTGACCTAACAAAACCTAGACATTTTGAGCGGTACCAGCTACCTAATCCAAAATGTTCAATCGAATTTTTTTAATATTTTTATTTTACCTTATAATAATCCATCAATCAAATTCACTAATATTTCACATCAATTTCACACATATGAAATATCGATATAGAAACGTAGAAACATTTTGGTTTTTTTAGTATTGACAATGAGAGATGAAGCACTTCTACTTACCCCGCATGATGACGTGTTGTTTTATGTGCTTGTTTCCGCTATTTTATTAATTTATATTTCTGTTGAAATTCATTTTTATTTTGTTTATAAACATATACATTATACATCGACTGATTAATTTTAAACTGACGATTATACTTCTGTTTCATTAACATGTTTTTTTTTGGGCAATTAATCGTTATGTTTACAAATTTGTTATTTAATAATTTTTCTTTTGGGGTTTAAAGTTTTGACATTTATTTTAAACAATATAAAACTATCATTTAAGTTTTTTTATCATTAAATTAACATTTAAAAAATTAAAAATTAAATTTTTAATTACAGCTTAACCTATCCCTTGAGTAGCTCTTTATTTAATTATATTAGTTTGTACTTTGATTACATTAAGTAGATACATTATTTATTTTCTATTTTTATTTTTATTTATTTTTATGTACACTATCATATTATATGAAACACATTTCTATTGTCTTAGATTAATTAAAATACTCCAGGTGTTATTATGTTTTACCAAAATTACGTTTTAGATTAGTATTAATATTTAAATTATAATTCTTAATTTTTTAATAATTAATGATTACCTACTCGTGTTTATTTAAGTCCAATATACAAAAATAAATTGTCCGCTAAGAAATTATAAGTATTGACTTAAATATAGGTTAACATTTTTCTACTTATACAGGATTTTAAAAATCGATTTGTTTGTTTAACTATTTATACGTCTTGTGATTTATACTATTAGAAAATTAGATTTTCTACTAATGAAAAAAGCGTTATACTATTGCAGTGAAAACCATTTTATTATACTTACACTTTACTTAGGTTTTTACTTGCAGCATTAGGTCAATTTAATTTGTCATAAGTATAAAAGGTGAACCCATCAAAATCCCATTACGGTCGTTTGTCAAATACCCGCCCCGTATGCATGTCAACCTCGTTAAGCGGTTATGTCACAACCTTTAGTGCTTTTGTCCCTGCAAGTCTCATCTATGTGCGGTAACATTTCACTTTTGATTGGTGACTGGAAAAAAAATGAAACCGTTTACATCATCCAATAGCTATATCTATTGGTTGAATCTTCTGCGGTATGTAGGGGTTTTTAAAAAGTGTTTAAGCTACTGCTTTTCATCTCGTTATTAGTGAAAGAGACAGAGCGCCATTTCTATATACAACCAACCCTAAAACGTAAACCACAAGAGCGTCATGTTGTGTACATATAACTTACTACGTTTTTTTTTTATCAAAAATCTAAATTAAAAAACCCATTTTAGTTAGGTTTTCATTATTTAATTTTTAATTTCCGTATAACCTAAATATTAACTACGATATTTTTTTAACTAGTAAACATATGTAATATGTATATATACCTACTTACAAAGTATTTTATTAATTTTTGGTGGGATTAAAAAAGTGTAATTTTACGAATGAATGCGTACCTACTACTAAACTGCGTACGTATCTAATGTTTTATTGCAATATTTTGTAAATGGGCTTGTTTTAATAAACATTTATTTGAGTTCGAATTCTTTAAATTTAAATTCAATGAATTTAAACGTGAATGAATTCGTCATTAAAATTAACATTTTGAACACTCTAGTTGTTTATATCAGAGGTTCAACTCTTTAAGTGTTTAACATTTAATTTATTTATTCATGTATTTATAACTATTTGCCTGTTTATTAAAATGTTATCGCTTGAATTCAATTATTTTTTTCAAATTTCTGCTAAAAGTAAAATAATATTAAATGTATTATGTTTTATAATTTTAGAATAATCAATGTTATTACTATTTATTGGTAACATATTATTTTAATCACCACACTGGATTATAATGCAAAAGAAGAATCATGTTGTCCTAAAATTAAAGTTATTTAGTAAAAATATTATTTTATCCTTAAACCATATTATAAGTAATTTGATGATGATGTTAATAATTCTTCATTTCTAAGAACTTTCCAAGGATATAATTATCGCCTAAACGAACTTCGTAAATCCAGAAAGAAATGCAAAGGCCAAAAGAGTGCTCGAGTTTTCAAGTGTTGACTCTGTGTGCTGTGTGTGTAATATACATATTTGTGTTTATTTGTGCGTGTGTGTGCCAGTCGTTAAATATATATATAATTGGATCTTAGAAGTCAAGACTTACTTTATAAAATTAGATTAGTGAATATAACATTATGTTAACACCAACTTGTTATTGTAGATTTAAAATACGAAACTCTTGTCATAATAAAAGTTAACAAGTCATTTTGAAAAAAAGTAAAAATAAAAATCTGCCAATTGTATATCTATGTATTTTCAAATTAGGACTACGTGAACCTCGACTATACTGTTATATGTACGTCACGTTCTATTGTTCATTTACACACACCACTTACAATTCCTACTAAAGTTCAGTGTTCAATGTATACTGCTGCAAAATACAGGTTCTAACGAGCACTTATTTATAGGCTCGTACATTTTCCACAGTTTTCTCCTGACTATAAGTAAAATGGTTGTACGTTAAAAATACACATTCGTTTAATAAAATCCCGAATCCACGTAGTAACGAAGATCTAGTGCTTCTTAAATTTGGTATTGTATAATATTTTATTCAATTTATTATAAAAAATAGTCAGGGAAAAAATATTTTCATACAATTAAACAAGCAGCTTAATCAGAAAGCATAAAACCATAAAGGGGTTAGCATGTGCATTATAGCATACACTGTAAATAAAGTGCATATTTATATGCATGTATGTATCATACATATATATATTCCACCACGTCTGGCTCGTATATTATGAATATAATGGAAGAACCCCTCACTGTTTAACAAGAGTAAAACGCAAAGCTGATGAAAATTACATTTAAATCAATAGCTCTGCACTATGTGTGTTCGACATTTTAAGGTGACCATAACTTTTAATTAAATTAACAGTATTTTGTTTAACCTACCGACTGAAGTAATATTTAATCTCTTTTTTATACTTTAATAATAAATTTAAGTGTTTGTAAAAGTTTTGACTATTTTGTATAATCATTTAAATATCAAAATAATGTTACTTAAATATGTTATCAATTATTATGTTGGAAATCTGCTTTAAATCTCTCTTTTTGTTTTTAAATATGAATTTAAGTTTATAAATATGAATTTGGTTTTTTGATTTTATTTTGTTGTGACTAACTAAAGTATAGTTATTATTTATACAAAATCGTTTGTAGTGAAATTAACATTTTAGAGTATATAACCATAAAATCTGTCGTCAGAATTTTAGGAACATATAATTTTACATAAGTGAGCCACTTCTTCTTAGCTTAATTACAGTTCTTGTTATACTCGTTTTAATTTAAATTCAAATTTTACTAAACTTGTTTGAATCAAGTTTCCACCCTTAACATAATTAGTCTTTTAATACGAAAGTCCATTATTTGATTATTATCTGTGTTGTCGTCAATGGATATGGCGCTCAGTACTCATTATTTTAAAATATTTTAATTTTTTTACAATTAAAATGACATTTTAGACTAGGTTATTCTATATTTTGGCAACAAAAAATGTATTTAATACCATGTATTGCATATTGTATGGTTAATTTATTTATTTATTTGGTCAATATAAAATAAACTATGTACTAACCATTTAATAGCATTTAATAGTTTAAAAATATCTGATTTAGCTGGTTAAATTTACCTTATATAGTCTTATATTTTGGAACTAAACCAATTTTAAACATTACAATACAATATTAATAAATCATATATTTATTAATTTATAGTTATTATATTATGCATTCATTCTAAGAAATTACATGTAAAAAAAAAATAGAATTTAATGCAAATGAACTCTTAACACATATTATAATAGTGCTCTTTTATAAAAATAATTTGATAAATGATATAACGTGCATTAAAAAATATGTGTACCTATACATATTAGCTACTAAAAAGTACATTAAAATTATTATGAAAAAAAATATGATAATGTAATATTTATAATGTATCTATATTTAACTAATTATAATACACTTAATCTTTTAAAAACCATTTTTGATCTATATTTTCTTTTGTAAATTCCTTGTATTTAATTGTTATTCATGTATGTGTACTTTGGATATTAATATTTGTGTAAAAGAAATTACTATGGTACCTATTTCGTTGAGATTATTCTATACATCTGAGATTTTTTAGCAGTACAATACAGTGTGGTACTTCATTCTATCAAAAAATTAATTTGTTTGCATAGGTATATTGTGCATAGTGCATACATTATTATATCATCGATTTATCGTATCAAACAGTTATTGCTTGAGCTGTGATTTATAATTTTTAATATGTTAAAGACATCTCTCCTTGTGATTTATGTTATATCTTAAATTATTTATTAATTTATTGTTGAAAGATATTTGAAAAAAAAACTTCTGTAGCAAAAAGTATTATAAAAAGAAGTTTTATATTATAGCGATTGATACCAAAAAATGTCTTATAAAAAACATATTCTATCTTTTTTTTAATGTAACCAACAAAGATTTCCCTAAGGGGTTGATATTTTATTTGGTCGCACCCTTTTTTTTGGGTAGAAAAAGATCCAAAGTTTTATTTTTATTGCTATAAGTTATGTATATCTAAAATGCTAATAAAGGTTAAACCTAATGCAGGTGGCTTGTATAAAGGATTTTTTGTTTTTAAATCATTAATATAACCAACATTATTTTCTTTGATCGAGGGATACTACATTTTTATCAAACTAAACTACAATAATTATTTTTGATGGTTTAAATTTCTAAATCTTGATAACAATGTTCATTCGTACACTTAAATGGTTTTTATATTTTTTTTTTATATAATTAAAAATATATAACTAGGACACTAGTTATAACGATTAACTTTTATTGACGAATTATAACGTATATTTTAAACAGTTTTAATCATATATCCAATTTAAAGTATATAATTAACTTAAAATCAAATTGTACAAAATCAAGTTAATTAATTTATCATCTCATTTATTGTCACGAAAACAAAAATAAACTTAGTACTAAAAGTTCAGTTCATCTAATACTTAATTTATTTTAATTAAAAACCTTAATTAATAATTCAATAATTGTATAAATCGAACTAGACGTTGTTGGCATTTATACAACGTTTAATATTATCAAGATATTTTTAAGGCAAACAAATTATTGAGTATAGACATTTTAATAATATATTACACAGAACCTTTAATTTTATAAACAATATTAATAGTTAAATTTGAGATGTGTATGAAATATCAAATGACTGGGTTGTGAAAAAAAAATATAAAACCACTAGGTAATATAACAGGTAATAGTTTACATCATATAATATAGTTAGTTTGTTAATTAAACGATACGCTTAAAAAAATGATTACTTAAAATAAATAATTATAACTATTTACTTAAGTCTAAAATGAATAGATACTTATTATATTTTTTTATTACACTAACTTACTACTCGATTTATGGATTTCGAATTTGTATTTTGTGTAAATATAATATGATATACTGAAAGCTATTGTTTCTGAATTTCTTAAAACAGAATAAACCGATCTAATCGCTTATGCTGGCATTCGTTACTAAATCTCTCCTGTTATAAATAATATAAACCTCGCATCATATTTCGTGTGGCAGAGTTTCCCTCGGACATTTTCTCTTATTAAAGGCCCTCAACCCTCCACCACCGTTCTGTCGTGCTCTACAAATAAAAACGTTCTCTTGAATAATAGTTCCGGCCTGTCATCTTCAGAGCACTTGCCAGGCTATTATCATACGCAATACACCTCCGAACCCCTCTTTGCACTTAACTAAAAAACAAAACAAACCGTAAGTGTACAAAATCATTGTTTTTACAGAGAAAGGATTTCAAAAGAAATTATTCTCACAAACAAGGATGATTTTTCGTTGTATTTTATATTAAATTTGACGTTACCAACGTTCTGAATAAGTTACTTTATGGATGGTGGTTACTGTTTGGAGCAGTTTATGTAGAAATAAATTATAATTATATAATAAATAGTGAAAAAAAGATCTAGTTATAAACTGTTCGGTTCGGTTAGGTTGTATACACGGGGGATTTTAATTTCCTGAACGTCGTGTAATCTATAAAAGGGTCAACGAACAGATTTCATCAGGTGAAGTAATTTGTCCCCTAGCTCCGGGAATTGCATTTGTATGGGTGTGTGTGTGTGTTTAAAGCCGAATGAGAGGAGAGGTGAGGGATTCATTTACTCGACTTTGGCAACATGACAAAAGCGTACATGGAGTGCAATTTAGACGTTTGGATGACAAACGCCCATCAAAGCCAGTTGCCGGATGTGCCCTCTGCGTTAATTCCTACTAATAATATCATTCCGACGTCATTCGCATTGGTTGCGCTGTTAATGATTTTTTTATTTATGTCCCTTAAAACACTATACGAGCTGTCACGGTATGTGCGATATAGGTATAATAGGTATATACTTTAGTATTCCCCCCTCATATGTGTGATGATTTGTGAATGAAAAGTGTATTCCGCTGTCAAGTGTCAACTAGGTATGAAATTGTATTTTCGTTTTGTGTTTATTATTATAAGCTGTTCCAAAATCACGTACTTGGGATAGTATTTTCTTCTATTATTAATATTATAGTCATATTAAGACGCGTGGTTTTGAATTGTTTATTTGTATTTCTACTTTCGTATACAATACAATATATTATGTTTATATTACATTGTAAAAAATACGTCGATACAAATGGGGTGTGTTAAAATGTGTTATGAATATAAACTATATTATGTAAGTACCAATATTAGGTTACTTTTATTTCGTTTTTGTTTTCCCAGCGTGACGTAGTGGTTGTACAAAATTGTTGAAAATATCAATAATACCATTTTTCTAGTTTGGGTTTTTGGTTTGGTTTTTTTTTTTAGCAAAGGGAAATTCTTCGACCTGTTTGCTTTAATATATTATCATATTATACTATGTAGGGTGTCCTAATTTATAGTCATTCGTCCGGTCCGGATGGCATTTGACATCCGTATTCCCTGATAACGCGTGTTCAAACGACATAATTTATAACTTTCAGTATATAGCTAATATTATAAACCTATCGATTACTACGACACTATTTTATTAGTTAATTAACGAAAATTAAAATTCCGTGATCATAATTTTAACAATTTCACTGTGAACTTTTGACTTTTAAAGCTTCAAATTTTTGAACTTGCATGAAAATGTTTTTATTTTGTTTATGTATATAATATTCATGGTTTACAATAATATATCTAGTTTTTAGATATTACGCCTAAGGAAGATTGGTTGTTGTGTGATCTAGGTTGAAAGCTTCCTGTCTTCCTTCTCGTATAGTCGTATGTAAGACATTCGGTTATATAACGTGTTTTACTATAAGGGGAGTTACTGTAACTAGTATATTTTATTAAATAGAAAATAATCGTATAGTCATTTCTCGCATTACAATATATTATATTAGAGTGATTATACAACTGAAGTAGGTATATTATAGGTTGTAAAATGTTAAGTAAATACTAAATTAATGTAATTTCATTACAAAATAAAAAATCAGGAACGATTATTATTAATTTAATATTTATATTTTTAGACTGGAGTTCTGGTCTTGGTGATCAAGAACGTGTTAAACGGCAGTTATCCGTGTCGTCTGATTCAAAGCTGTTGGACGAAGCTATATGTGAGGAGACACGTGTCATACTAAGACCTAAGAAACCTCCTAGGCCTAAATCTGAAGTGTTCCTAAACCAACCCAACCACAGACGAACCAAACGGTATTCGGCATTTGGGGTTAGTATTTGCTTGACTTTGACTTAATAGGTATATATATTTATGCGTGTTGAAAGTAAAGTACTTTAATCCATCCTCCACCCTTGATAAAAAATAAAATGAAATCCAGTTTTGTTTTAAACACTAATGACATTTATAACTCCATTCATTATAATATAGCTTTAAGCGGCCAAGAAATGTTAAACCTTTTTATACCTCGTTATTTTCCCCTATTGAATCTTGATTTCTTTTTTCTCTTTAAAATATGACACGTAACTTTGACTTTCACTATACCCGAGAAATATTATTAAAATCGCTTTTAGACGTAACCTCCCCCCAGAAAATGTGTAGTATATTGTTTTTCATGCAAAGTATCTTGAATTTTTTAACTTTTGTTTTTTTTTTTTATACAGGGAGATTCTCCATTTGGAAAATCAGAGGCGTACATAAAATTAGACCCGCTTGGTGAAGGTTCCTATGCTACCGTGTTTAAGGGGTACAGTAAGTAAGTATAACAAATGAACTAAAATGGTATCTTTATAATAAATATATTTATATATTTATTTTTATTCAGTAAAAACTAAAAACTTTATTGTACTTTTGAGAAGAATTAAAAATGGTTACGTGCATCAAATATCGTTATTTAGAATTAATTATGTGTAGGTATAATTAATGTTATAATTTTTATAATAAAATGATTAAATAATATTCACACATTTTGAAATATTTACTTTTGTAAATAGATATTATAATTATTAATTAGTTCAATAATATTGGTACCTATAATATTTATGATAATAACATAATTTAAGTTATTGTTTTTAAGATATTAATATTTACAACTTCTTTAAACCGTAAAACGTGTTGTTTTTTTATAGTTTATAATTTAAATGAAATACATTTGTTTACCTATCAGATAGTGAAAATTACTCATCAAACATTTATTGATTTATTATATTAAGGCTGTTGAAAGCGAACTATTTTTAAGGGGTCGTATTTAGGCCATATTTTATATACATCGTGAGTTATGTTTGACTGGGTGTGTATAGTGACCATGATTTAAGATAGTATCTAAGATACTATCTTAAATCGTGGTAGTGACTGATCATTAGTATGCTCGAGTTCTCCAAACGCATTATGTAATTAGATAAGCTACGGCTATGATTTATGAAAATCAGTAACGGACAAACGCGCAGTCACACGTCACTACATTTTGCAATCAAAAAAGTTTCATCATAAAACTCCCCAAAAAATTCACCCAGTACCAAAAGCCCGATTTTAATTTTGAAAACATTTGAATTCCTCATTCTATTTTTTAGGTTATGTAGGAAGTGGAATTGTCAATTGTCAATTGTCAATTGTATTGTTTAATTAGTATATAGTACCAAATTAACTATATGTACATATATATTTTTTTCAAAATTTACCTTTACTTTAATGTTACTGAAAAGAAAAATTGAAAATCTATTTCCTACATAACCTAGAAAAGAGAATAAGAAATTCAAATATGTTTTCAAAATTAAAATCGGATTTTTGGTATTTTTCTTCCGCTTATTGGTTTAAATCGAGGCTGGTATATTGGGTCCCAAATAACCTCATCTCGGTAAAAAAAGTTATAGATAAGAAGTTGAGTCCTGAAAAAAAAGGTACTAGATAAATAAATTGAGTCCCGAAAATAAAATGTTATGTTCATTCCATTTTTATAATATCAATCATCTTTATTAGAAGTCAAATTTTATAATTATATTATATTATTTTATATTACATAATATTATGTTCTAAATAAATATATGGTTTAAAATATTATGTTCTCGGTATAAATTGTATAATTAGTATAAATTAAAATGTATTATATGTTTATTATAATATTATGTTCTTCGTAAAAACTTGAATGATCTGGCCGAACAGGTAGGTAAGTAGGTTTATAGCTGGGGCCGAACTTACCTTACTACTTTTTTTTATCTGGGACTCAACTTACCACTTTCAAAATGTACCCAAATTATTGCGGAGCCAATTTACCTAGTCCCGTCTAAATGCACGAAAAAACGACCAGCGTTTCAATAGCTTTAACATTATAAAATAACTATTAAAGGCACGGTATTTAGCAGAACTATTTAGTCAGGATACTTGAAATTTTAAATAAAATGAAAAGTTACAGTGACTGTGAACCATAAATGTATTTATAATAATGTGTAATGAGTTATAATTATAATGGCAGGTAGTTCGTAAACCAAACGGACTTTTCGTGATTGAATAGGTATGTGTATTATGTACGAATATTAAAGGTTCATGAGTAATATATGAAGACGAATTCACGGAACATTCTTATGGTTCTTAATATAGTCTTCACGTCTTACCAATTTTGTAAATATTGGTTACCTAGAAATTAAATTATAAAAATAAGTCTACGGAGTTATTTGGTAGCACATTTTTTTCCCTTTAATGAAACATTGTGTTCCTGGTTTTTGTGCTTTGATGAAAATTTAAGAAATAGAAAAACGTTCGTGTTCCAATCTTATGGTATTTGTTATTACATACCTACTTATTAGGATACAATCAAATATATAATATGTACCTATAATACCATTAGGTATGTACCTATATTTATATATACTAAACACGTGAATTCTAATAGTTTTCTAATTCTAATGGGTTTTATGAATTCCGTTTTATATAATATTATGTAATTCATGTAGCTGTTACAAATCCGATCATATATCTAGGTATCCCGGTGTTTGTTCATTACTTACTTGTGTTGTTATTCTATATTGTTCCACCGTCTTGACAACAATAATTCATAACTGGTCCTTTACATTGTTTTTCTCTAGTTTGACCAATCAAGTCGTTGCGTTAAAAGAGATAAGACTACAGGAAGAGGAAGGTGCACCTTTCACGGCGATCCGTGAAGCTTCGTTGTTGAAAGAACTGAAGCACAACAACGTGGTCACTCTACATGACATTGTGCATACACGAGAAACACTTACATTCGTTTTTGAATACGTGGTAAGTCTTCAGCATAATATTATATTTTTACAATACACTTTTTGATTTTAGGCAACCTAAACCTGTATTTTTATAGTGACAATCTATTATTTATTACTATTATTATTTTATATTAGATAATATTTCAAAAAACGCGTTTATTTTAACACTTTGACTTATCCTTATTATATTTAGATTATTTTGATAATAATAATATTTTAATACTAATATAATATAGATATTATAGTATCTTTAAACTCAAGTACAGTAATAATGTTAATGTATTCAGAACATATTGATGATAAAATTGTTTTTCTACCCTAAATAGTATTTACACATAAAAAAAAAAATATTAGGTTGTTTGTTTATATTTCAAACTAAGTATCCTACTGTTTATATTTATGACTTATGTGAATAAAAATAACTTATACATCTATGGTAGCAGAAGTTAACATTTTACATTCTATGTATGTGAATATTTCGAAAATAATAGCATTCTATTTATAATATGCTTAATTACTATTAAATGGTGTCTATAATAGGCTCGGGAGCTAAAAAAAATAAATTAAATTCCTTCCATAATAATGTTCATTTAATTTGATTACATTCAGTTGATAGCCGTAATGCATCCATTATACTATAAATGCTTATGAGTTATGAGTCATAAACCTTGCCTTCAATATAAAACAATGAATTATTATGATTTGTATTTAATATTTAATTTGTCTACAACATGTATTATTTTTAATGACACCATACAATTATAGAGTTATTCAAATACATTATTATTCGTATGTTTTATTTATATATCTTGAAAATATATTTCATATTCAATTATTTAAATTCAGAATTTATCATATTTTAATACCATAGTCAAGATTAAGTTGTATTTTAAATCCAGGCATTTTGTGATCATAATTAAAACAATATTTTTATGACTAGGTTTTAATAAAATAAAAAAATATTACGCCCTCATTTTAAAATGTAAAATTTAAACACTACAAATAATATTAAGAAATTTAATAATAAATCTTAATTATTTCTTAAGAATATCCGAGTATAATATGATTAATGGACAAAACAGAAACAGTGAAAAATGAAATATTATAATGAAACTCATTAAATTTGTGTTTATTATTTTAGCATACCGATTTGTCACAATACATGGAAAGACATTCAGGAGGTCTTGACTATTCAAATGTACGATTATTCATGTTTCAATTATTCAGAGGCTTAGCATATATACATCAACGCCGTGTGCTCCACAGAGATGTCAAGCCTCAGAATTTGCTCATCAGCGAGATAGGAGAACTTAAATTAGCTGATTTTGGTATGAGTAGTGATAATTAATTACGCAATAATAATTATACTATACACTTCAGGTTATGAAAAAATGTGTATTATTAATGTTGTTGTTTAGGATTGGCTCGTGCTAAATCAGTTCCAAGTCATACATACTCACATGAAGTAGTGACACTGTGGTATAGACCACCTGATGTCTTGCTTGGGTCTACTGACTATTCAACGTCCTTAGATATGTGGGGTGTTGGATGCATATTCATTGAGATGATTACTGGTGTGCCCACATTCCCTGGAGTACGAGATACATATGATCAATTGGATAAAATATTTAAGGTTAGTATACAATTATTGATGTATGCTTATTAACTTTTGACGGTTTTAACTATGTTTCATAGATTTTGGGTACGCCCACAGAAGAACATTGGGAAGGTTGCACACATCTAAAAGGTTACAAAGAAGGAAGAGGAAAAATATTTATGTATCCACATCAAAAGCTTGGTCATGTGTTCCCTAGGTTGTATGACATTGCCGAAGGCGAGAACTTGGCTACGTCATTACTTCAAGTACTAATTCATACTAAATATTAATCTTATATCTGTATTGTACATTTATGTATGGTTCATCAATAGACAATATATTTAATATATATATGTTATATGTAAATATATAACTGTATTATAATTATATTAAATAAGTAGCAAAAGAAATTTTGTTTTTTCATTATTATTTATTACAAATAAATCAATTGAACATGTCATATTACATAATATTATCTTCACAAAAATTATTAAATCAATTTACAATAATGAAAAAATTATTTTAATTTGGTAACTTTTAATGAATAAGTACATACATACAATTAAAAATATTAAACATAATTTTATATAAACATTTTTTTTTCATAATATATATACTAATTGAATTCATCACATCCAAATACATACTCCAATAACTAATTTAATTTTCTTATAAAAAGTACTTATCCTAATATTAAAGATTTGATAAATGTTAATATTTATTTAAATTTTTGTGCATCAAATTTAATGTTCCTTTTGATGATTTTTATAAATAATTTTATAAACATCAAATATTTTTTCATTCTATGTAAATTTGGAGTTTATTGTGTATACACAATTGTTATTATTAAGTTTTTATATAATTAATATTAAAACTAAGTATATTAATTAAAAATATTTAATATGCATTTAATTTAAATTGTTACTGATGATGTTGAAGTACACATATACCATATTTTTTTTATTTTATTTAATATATATTATATATTATATTTAATGCTTATAAAAATATATTATTTTTTCAGCTTAATCCAGATTTGCGTATCAATGCTCCATCTGGTCTTAGGCATAAATATTTTCAATCTCTTCCCAAAGCCATATATGATCTTCCAGATGGTAAGTAAAATATTGAAGAAGTTTTAAATATTAATTTTAACTAATGGTATTTTGGTATTTTCAGAGGTGTCTATCTTCAGTGTAAAGGGCGTTCATCTGAGTCATGAATCAAGAACTACGTTCAAGTGTTAAATGTTTTTTTTTTAGTAATTATGAAGTTATTACTAATTATTAGCTCAATAAAATTAAAATAATAATATTATATATAAGTATAGTTGTTTACCAGAAACATTGAGTTGTGCGGCCCAATCGGGGCTCTACGCGTCTCGGCTGTTGAGCCATTTTGCTGTGATGATGATTATTTTATATTTCCTATATTCATACTTATAAATGTTAGTATATCAGTGTTGTAAAGGGCTTCTAGAATGAAAATATTTAAATATTAAAAAAAAAAAAAAAATTAAAAACTAAAAAAAAATACAATCGGTTATATTACAATTATAAACTTATTAAAAATACGAAAAAAAAAACTGAACAAAGATGAAATAATATAATATAAGATATATATTTTTAGGGTGGTAATTATTCTTCTGTGTTTACTACTTATGCAGTTTTCACTACTAAAATATTAGTATTTAAGGCAAATGAAATTGCTCAACAAAGTGGGGGTCAACTGTATAACAATCTAGTTACATATATTATGTATACTTACACATACATATATTTGTATCTATAATATTAAATTTAAACTGAACAAAATAACTTAAATACTCTCCCCACATTCGCTTTGCCGTCCCTTGAACGTCCAGTAAATATGATATTATTGTGTTTGAAAAACATTCCTAAAGTTGCACCAATCACAAAATTTTCCTCTGCGATTATATTTGTTTTTGGAAAGTTTATTTTACATTTGTCGCTTGCCGTCCAATGGGTCCGTCAAAGCAAAATATTCCTCTGAACACACTTTATTTAGCCGATAACTTAAACAAAATTTCCAAGATGACTGATCATTGACATCAGATTTTATGTTATTGTTAAACTATTTAATAATAGGTACCGATCCGTGTACGTTCATTTATAATAATGGTTGTGTTTTTAAGCACATTGTATTAACTTTATGCATTTTACATATATATATATACATATATACCTACTTACATGTATATTATAATAATATGTATCTTTTCTTTTTTTTCTTTTTTTTTTAATATTTATTTTTTATTCAAGTAAAATGTATACAAAGGTTGAGTTAAGAATTACTAGAATTAAATCAAAATGTTGATTTAATCAAATTATATTGATGTACAATTATATTTTATTGTAATTTTTTTTATAGTTTTAAAAATCATAACTATTTTTTATTTTTTAATTTAAAGTTGTGTAACTCAACCTTCTTAGGTACATAGTAATTCTTAGTTCATACAATATATTATATAAATATATTTTTTTTTCAATCTAATTTCATTGTCTCTCTTAATAGGTAGCAAATATATTAGCGGCTAAATATTATATTAACGAATTAATAGATTATAAATGATAACACCTTTATATAATAGATATTTCACTGTGTCCCAAATTTTGCACACGCTAGTGAGATAACCAATTTTTGTCACTAATGAAGTCAATTAACTTATTGTGAATGATGAAGGTCGCGTACTTTAGTTTTTTTTTTTTCTATAAAACATATTTTGTACGCAGTATTCTTTTGTGAAACATTTAAGGCAATATATTATGTGGATTTCTACTGTGATTGTAAATCATTGTGTTATATGTTAACAATTGTAACGGTTTAGTAAAATTTGTGTAATTTATTTCCAAAAATAAAAAAAAAAATGTTTATAATGTCCTTCCCGTATCATTCTCCTGCCCATTGAACTACTGTTTTGTCTATATTTTAATGTATTGTCATAATAATAATATTATATTTATTATTACTAATGTAATATTGCGATTCTATGTGACAATTATTATTATTATTATTATTATTATTATTATATTATGATGATTTTTATTATTATTATTTATTTATTTTAGGACTGTTAAAAAAAAAAAAAAACGGGTGTAAATAGAATTATTATCATAACTTTGTCATTTATATAGTTTGTTTATATATTATATTTGTTTAAAGACTTTATATTGTAGAACGACTCATTAAGTGTAAAAAAAAAAAGAATTAAATTATAAATTATAAAAACAACAAATTTCTTAAAACAAATATCAAGTTTTCTTTTATTTACTACTTGCTAAACATTGTATTTTATTAAACGCCTAACACACAAGTAAAACTATTGTGCCACTTTGTATGTACAAATGATAATTCATCACACGTCAAATGGGTTGGAGATCCATGTTGCCACTGACAGCTTGCCGGAATCATGTAAATGGCCAAGATGTCAATATGTATACGAACAGCAGTAAGAACAAATGTTTTTTGCTTAGGTCTGTAACAAATAATAATAACAATAACAATTTAAATCTTGGTGATTAGTTATTACATACCTACGTCAATAGTTTTTTTGTGATGTTAAACACCTTAATCATAGTGGTGGGAGCAAGAGGAGTCAACTGCCCCTAAAATATTTAACTGTGTGGGAAATAGCATCATTTTACCTTATAGATTTATAGTTTACCACAGTTTGCACCCCCCCCCCCCCCGAGGCTTGTCACTTATGTGAACTAAAACTTACTAATCATGTGGAAGGTGCATCATACAAAGTCAATGTGATCCGAGGACACAAACAGTTGAACTCTACCTATAAACTATTGATGAGTACTTATTGTATTCCATTAAATTATATAAATATATATCAAATTAAAAAAAAAAATCTAAATAAAAAAAAAACCGTTAGACATAATAAATATAGTTAAATAATAATATGACGTGTAGTACCTACCCAGTTATCTGTAATATAAATAAATAATACATTTTATTTAAAATTGTAAAAAAAAAAAACACATTCATAACGGGATGACGCGTAAAGAGACATGAATATTGGATACCAAATAATCAACTC
Organism: Macrosiphum euphorbiae; assembly: GCA_949089665.1. NCBI lineage: Eukaryota > Metazoa > Arthropoda > Insecta > Hemiptera > Aphididae > Macrosiphum > Macrosiphum euphorbiae. Next base: position 130,355,016 of record CARXXK010000001.1, read on the forward strand.
CAGAGTCCAGACTATGCGAGGGACTTTATATATCCCATACATACCTACCCTTATATTATATACTAGGACACATCGATAGATGATAGTGTCCGGCCATCACCAGAGGCTTATATCAAAGTTATAAAAAGTGACTTGGCATTAGTTCGTCGATACATTATTACAATGTATAATACAATTGTCTGTATATTACCACTATAACGTATAATGTTCCTAGGTACTACCTAAGTCCTTTTGAGATTACGATAAAACAATAATATTACAATAGTGTGACTCCACAAATAAAAAGCTAATAATAGGTACCTATACTTAATATTATTTACATTGCATCGCATATTACGATTACTTTTCCTATATATTATGGTATTGAGTCCGTTATACCTAGTACCTCAAAAATTGAATTTCAAAATATTTTAAGTATATAGCTATTGCCTATTAGGTAGGTACTCTACAAATTCATAAGAAAAATTATTTGAAATATACCTATTTTAAATTTGCGAATTGCGCCATTCTAACGGTCAATAATATAATAGGTATTAATAAAAAATAATCAGGTAAATGTGTACCTATTATTTTAATACCCATATACACTTTAAATCCTAATGTCAATAAAAGATTTAAAAAATTTAATAGTTTCAATTATTGTATAAATAATATGCTAATTCAATGTAAGTTGTAACATATCTGAAAGTCAAAGATAATAAATTGTAATACTTATAAATCATAATATTGTTAGGTAAGGACTAAGGACCTATGATACCAAGGTAAAAATATATTTGTATATACAAATATTTTCCCTGGTATATTTCTTACCAGTTTTATTTTTAACTAGGTATGATGTATTTAAAATTTAAAATATTCATGTTGGCACAATTATTCGTAATTCTAAAATCATTCTTAGACAATAGATGATTTACTGTTAAAAAAAGCAAATCCTCCTCTGCACCCCTATACATCTTTGCTGCGCCCCCTCAAGGTTGTGATATAGCACTCGATCTTTACAACATTCATCAGACATACCTCAAACTAGGTAGGTACTGAAAGACTATTAGCCACAGTTGTTATGACACAGTCATATTATCCGCACACAAAGTTATTACTACAGCTTCACACAGAATTTGCAATATCACGTAAGCTTCATTTAATCTTTGTGCAAAAGCTGGTAGGTATTGATCAAAATAAATGAAAGCAAGTCAACACAATAGTCACCCTACTCTGCTTTTACAGTATTCAAATCTGGGGCTCGGCTAAACTCTTAGACATTCGTCCCATGCTACTAAGAAAATCTCGGTGGGCCTAAAGTTAGGGCCTGTCGTGTGAATATGGATGAATATAAATTCATGTTTAAAATACGATTAGCCAAATATAATATAAGCTTGTAACAATTTTAGGTGTAATTTTCCAGTGAATACGTAAATGGGTCGCTTAAAAGCGAACATCTCAATGGGCCGATACACACCAATCTGGCCCTTTATTATACTAGATGTGAACACTAGCAGATTAAAAGGAAACTGAAACCGTGACTTATTACTCTGACAAAATAAACACAAAATTATATTCCCTCCTCTACATCTTGATAATATGTTCTAAGCTAGTAGGTAATTAGGTATACGCGGAGTATAAGTACCATCAATGGGTGACTGCTTCCCCTATTAAGATAAAGCTATTCACATTATTAGTACCTAAATTACGCATGTATTTTGATATAATAATAATAATTATAATAACTGATTGAACATGTGTTTCTAGATTATTTTTCTTCTATCAAATAAAACAAAGGGGTGTCACCGGTTTCCGCCAAAAATTACCTTTCCGTTTTCCGCCAATACCTTTTTCCGCCAAACCAGAAAAAACGTCATTCCCTTTTCCGCCAATTATAAATTATTGAATTTTAAAGTTTAGGAACCCTTACGTAAAGATTTAATAATTGCACACTATAGAGTTAAAAAATAATAATATTTTTTCCAGTTATTATTTATTATATATTAGTAATGATATTAGTGTACCGACAAAATAAGTCAAAAAATATAATTTTATCATAACACTTATTAGGTAGGTATAATAGATATAAGTATTAAAGAAATGATATTTATACTTGCATTGTCTTGATGACAATATGTCAATATGCCAGCGCTTGATTAAGTATCATTTTTTTAATACTTATATCTATTATACCTACCTAATAAGTGTTATGATAAAATTATATTTTTTGACTTATTTTGTCGGTACACTAATATCATTACTAATATATAATAAGTAATAACTGGAAAAAATATTATTATTTTTTAACTCTATAGTGTGCAATTATTAAATCTTTACGTAAGGGTTCCTAAACTTTAAAATTCAATAATTTAAAATTGGCGGAAAAAGGAAAGACGTTTTTTCTGATTTGGAGGAAAAAGGTATTGGCGGAAAACGGAAAGGTAATTTTTGGCGGAAACCGGTGACACCCAAACAAAGTATGTTTTATAATCTTCATAAATCATACCTGCATTTTATTCTTGATAATATTGGACCCAGAGAGTTAAAGGGGGCAATTGCCCCCGGGTGCCATAGTCTTGTAAAAGTAAGGGGTGCCTTTATTTGCGCTTAATATGCTACCTGGGGCCTAACATTTTTGTTTCCTGGTTAAACAAAATTGAGAGTTGATTTAAAAGTTCATCCTATCCTAATAAGTTTGTTTTATACCAATTTTAACATTTTAAAAATACATATCAGGTAAAATTTTTAAGTTTAAACGTCAGCCCTGTATTAATTTATATAATATTATTGAAGTCATAAATTTATAACTTTAATGGTGGTAGGTTTATATTATCGAACCGACTAATTATTATTTGTAAATGTAGAGAATTCAATCAAAACCTGTTGTCGTTCACTATTTGTCAGGCCGCCAGAGTAAAATAAAAAAAAAACGTAAATAAATTTATGCAAATACAATAATAATTAATGAAAGGCAATTAAACGGGTGAAATCAAATAAAGCGTTTTCCAATAAAACGATTTTTTTAAGCTTTTATATTTACTCATCGTTTGGTTTTCATTTAATTATTATAATCATATCATGGGCTTTTTATATCGTGCCCAATAAAATATATACATATAGGTACCTACAGCAGCTATACACATAATAAATTGGCTGGTGTTTTTATTTATTCCATAGTATATAGTATTTTTCAATAACGGAAGCAATACCTATATAATATATATATATATATTTAAATATATGTCGCGGGAGTGTATAAAAAAAAACAAATTGTGAATGTTATATGAATAATATGATATACCTACATGATATAATATTATACATCGTATGTGCATAATCATTATAATATATTATACATAAATCCTCGCAATGCCCAATTTCCAATACGCAAGTCTTATAACACTGCGTACAATATATAATATGAACTTGTGAGCATTATTCCTGCAGGTGCAGGATTAATCTAATGTAGGTAAATCACTATCATTATGTAGGTATTTCAAAAACTATTAACGTATTAGAATTTAGAAACATTTTCTTGCATGATTTTGGGCTCTATAACAATATTATAACTTTTAAGTATATTATGTCGTAAAGCGTATATCTACATTCAATAAAATAAAAATTCGTGAAAGTAGGTAGGTTCCTAGGTCATAACCCAATTACTTCGTAATTAAGGAAGTCACTATCAATATTTATAAAAAAATAAATAGAAAACATCAAATTAGCTTAAAATGAGTCAAAATATATTTTTGTTGGCTACCCTGTTTTTTGAAAAGGGCTTGACCATTCAGTCATGGTTATAGTCAGTCGCAGAGTACCGGTTGTGGGCTCTGTTCGTAATGTTCGTATGTTTGTTGTTATTTGTTTATGCATTTTTAATAAAACTGCTTTAGTAAGTACAATTCGTTTGTCTTCGTTTAAAACCTATTAGTAACATTTTCAGAAGTGGGATCATAAATCCATAGTTCGCGAGTGTAGTTGCCGTTTTGATTTTGTTTTAACACAGAAGACGGTTGGTGCTTATTACATTCATTAGTCGCTACTGGTGTTGCGAAACCACGAGGTTTAGTGGTAATAGTGTGCGGAGGAAGTAACGGTGGCGCATAAGTTGACGTTACGGTGTGTCAATCGATGACTGCATCGCTAGTAGAGCTGATAAGCTGGTTATGTTTACATGTGATAAGCCGTTGTTATCACAAAGATTTTCTTGTCAGTCTTGAGCGAATCGTTTGTTGTGACGATGTCGAGTGATCACGTTGATGAAATTACAGCACCTAAGTATAATGAATTGTACCAATTAGTGAACGAGCAACGAGCTAAACTCAAACAGCTAGAAGATGAATTAGCACTGGTAAATGTGAAAAATGACGAGACACCATTGAACACTAAGACAAATGATGAATCGATAGAGTTTCGTGTCATCCCAGACGTCAATAAGTCAGTGAAATGTTTTACTGGATTGGAACCTTCTCACGTAGCCGAAGATTGGTTGGAAACGATAGAGGGTTTAGCTGATTTGAATCGGTGGCCATCCAAATTTTGTCTACATTTTGTACGTTCGAATATGTCTGATGCGGCACGTAATTGGTTTTTATCGAAAAATTTTGTGAGTTGGTCCACGTTTCGTGAGAAGTTTAAACTAGTGTTCGTACGTGAATTACGCATGGCCGACAAGTGGGACGCTATGCGCAGTCGTGTACAACACAAGGATGAATCACTGATGTCATATTTTCAAGATAAGGTGCGGTTGTGCAAAGGTGTCAGATTACAGTTCGAAGAACTTCGCGATTATGTTCTACAGGGCATTTTATCTCGGGAACTCGCGATGTATGCATTTGGAAGGAAGCACTATGACGAAGACCAATTACTCATAGATATATTGGAGTGGCAACGTCAGTCTGATCGTCGTGGAGATCAGCCAAACACTTCCGTAATTACTAAAGTCGATCATAGTAAGATGTGGTCAAAAAAAGAAACAACAAGTAACCAGGCAGAACCAAGTAAGTTCACATCGACGACACGAACCACTACGAAAACAGAATCACCGACATCTGACTCACGACACAGTACAATTAAGTGTTACAATTGTTCTGGTTTTGGACACATAGCGCGCGATTGTCCAAGACCAAAACGACCAATGAAATGTTCATTGTGTAGCGCCGAAGGACATACTCGGGGCAAATGTCCTTCTGTTAAGCAAGAACATCCTGCCAGAACGTGCCAGGTTGTGGTGGCGGGGTGTGCAGGGAAGAATCCGTTTGGGAAACAAGTGAAAATTAACCAAGTTGAATTCAATGGACTCATTGATTCAGGTAGTACAGTATGTTTAATCCGATCGTCTGCAGCTGTACGGACCAAATTACCAATAGTGTCATCAATCAAACCATTGTATGCTGTGGGTGATATGAAGACACCTAGAATCACTTCATTAGCAGAAGTAATGGGAGAGCTGGTTATCGATGGGGTTAAGACGGACAAGGTGCAATTCTTAGTAGTTGAAGACAAAGCAATTCCAGTAGAAGTATTGATTGGACAGTCTTGGCTCAATTTGCCTCAGATTACTTACCACAAACAAGATGACACGTTTGTCGTTGAGTACGCAGATATGGACGTGGAATCAATATGTGCCAATATTAATAAGCATGAACATGGAGTTCAAGTATGCTTGGTGCAAGAACAGTCAACATCAAAAGTGTCACTGTCAACAGATGATGTGATAATAGGCAGTCAGGTTGACTCCACGCAAAAAGAAGAACTAACAGTGTTACTGAATAAGTATCGTGCAGTGTTTGCATTAAATTTACAAGAATTGGGTTGCACGGATTTGGTGACAATGGAGATAATGGAAGAACAAAACAGTAAGCCTGTATCGATGAAGCCGTATCGCACATCCGAACAAGAGCGAAGACAGATAGCGGAAATTACTGACGAATGGGTCAGGAGTGGTATAATTAGTAAGACCAGGTCTCCTTATGCGTCACCAGTCATATTGGTCAATAAAGCAAATGGAAAGAAGAGGTTGTGTGTTGACTTCAGGAGATTGAATAGTCAGACAATATCACAGTCATATCCAATGCCGGATGTAGATTCACAATTGAGTTCATTGTCTGCTGGTAAGATGTTCTGCACTTTAGATTTATCGAATGGTTATTTACAGATACCTTTGGCTGAGGGAGCGAAAGACAAGACTTCATTTATCACTCCTGATGCAGTATACAAGTTCGAACGTATGCCTTTTGGTTTGAGAAATGCTCCAGCTGAGTTTTGCCGATTGATGGACCAGGTGTTGGGAACTCTCAAGAGGGAAGGTGTTGTTCGTTGTTACATCGACGATGTCATTATTCCAGCAACAGATTGGGGAGACATGTGTAGGAAAGTGGAAAGAGTATTTCAAGCTCTTGAACGTGCTAAGTTAACCTTGAACCCAACCAAGTGTGCTTTTGGAGTCACTGAATTGGATTACTTAGGTTTTAATATTAAGGAAGGTCAGCTGCGTCCAGGTCGGAAAATAGCTGTAATTGAGAATTACCCAAGACCAAAAAATGTCCATGAACTAAGAAGATTCCTCGGATTGACAGGATACTTCCGTCGTTTCATAACACATTATGCGGACATTTCTGCACCACTGACGGCTTTGACGAAGAAGGATCTACCATGGAAATGGACGGATGCACAACAAGGAGCATTTGAACAATTGAGGCGTATACTGACATCTGCTCCAGTGTTGAAATTATACAATCACGAATCACCGGTGACTGAAGTACACACAGATGCTAGCGCAAAAGGTCTATCGGGCATGTTAATGCAGGGTGACACTGAGAAATCACTACACTTAGTGTATGCGGTGAGCAAAAGAACAACCGAAGCGGAATCACATTACCACTCCAGTAGACTTGAATTATACGCGATTGTATGGACGTTAATTCGATTGAGGCCATATCTGCTTGGAATCAGATTCACAGTGGTGACTGATTGTCAGGCTTTGGTATATTTGAACACCAACAAGTCAGCAAAGCCACAGGTGGCTCGTTGGTTCGATCTACTACAAGAATTTGAAATGAATATCAAGTACCGATCAGGCGAGCGGATGGCTCACGTTGATGCATTGAGTCGTTTGGAAGGTACTACGGACAGTGTACAAGCAGTAGAAGAGGCATTGGATAATCGATCCTTGGTTATGACATTAATGACTTTGGAAGAACGTGTACGATACATGCAACAAGCTGATCCTGATACATGTCGATTAATCAACATATTGGAGAGGGGTGAAGGTGACCGAACTCCATATGAGAGGAACGCTGTAAATAAATTCAAGTTGTTGGATGGTGTATTGTATCGAGATTTAGAGGGGATAAGTCGTTTTGTGGTACCTAAGCCTCTGAGAAAGGGGATAGTGATAATGGCCCATGATATGGCAGGTCATAGGGCATTGGATCAGACACTAAAGAAAATTCAGGAACACTATTGGTTTTCAAAAATGCGTAGGTATGTACAGATGCATATCGGTGGATGTTTGGATTGTCTGGTCAACAAGAAGCCTGGAGGAAAACAACCAGGAGAGTTACACCCTATTCCCCCTGGAAAAAGACCATTTGCAGTTGTTCACTTGGATCATTTGGGACCTTTTGAAACCAGTTTGAAGGGCAATAGATTTTTATTAGTGTTAATAGATAACCTTACCAAATATGTATTGTTGTTTCCAGCAAAATCCACTCACACTCAATCAGCTATTAGAAGTTTACAGAAGTTTGTTGATCAATGGGGATTGCCGGATCGTTTGATAACAGATAGAGGGACATGCTTTACTTCCAAGGCGTTCCAGGATTACTGTCAACATAATGGGATCAGGCACACTCTCAACTCGTCTCGACATCCGCAAGCAAATGGACAAGTGGAGAGGACCAATAGAACCTTATTGCCAATGCTTGCAATTCAAGCACAAGATCAAAAATTATGGGATCAGAAGCTGAAAGAAGTTGAACGTGACATAAACAACACGGAAAGTAAGACTACCAGATACACACCATTTGAGTTAATCCACGGATACCGGCCTCAGTTTCATTCAAGCGTGCTGAGATTACTAGATGGTGTTGGTACACATCAGCCTTTGAATTCAGTAGAGTTACAGGCCAAGGCAAGAGATAACATTTTGAAAACTCAGGTATCAATGAAAGAAAGATATGATCAGAAAAGGAACAAATCGATAAGCTATGAAGTTGGAGAAATGGTGGCAATGCTGCGTGCACCTACCCCAGGTCAATCTACCAAGCTTCAGACCAAGTATCGGGGCCCATTGCAAGTTATAGGGAAACTACCTGGAAACACATATCGAGTCGCTGAGATGGCAAGGGATGGTAAACACATTTATGCTACAACGGCTCATGTGTCTCAGTTGAAGGCAGTTTCAATAATGCAAGAGGAGCAGCTTGAGGAAAAAGGAAGTGGGTCATCAGCAGATGAAGATGAAGAGACTAACAAATCAAATGCTGATCTACCAAGGGTGGAAGAAACTGTTAAGCTTAAACGTCAAAGAAAACCACCAAAGTATTTAGAAGATTATGTTTAATTAAGTCCATCTAAAGAACTGATTTGTTTAATTTTGTTTAAAATATTAATTTAGTTAAATCCATCTAAAGAACTGATTTGTTTAATTTTGTTTAGAATATTAATTTAGTTAAGTCCATCTAAAGAACTGATTTGTTTAGATTTGTTTAAAATATTAATTTAATTGAGTTTGTTTTATATAATGACTTATCGAGGTCGATAAGTAAGGGTGGATGGCCGAGTGTTGGCTACCCTGTTTTTTGAAAAGGGCTTGACCATTCAGTCATGGTTATAGTCAGTCGCAGAGTACCGGTTGTGGGCTCTGTTCGTAATGTTCGTATGTTTGTTGTTATTTGTTTATGCATTTTTAATAAAACTGCTTTAGTAAGTACAATTCGTTTGTCTTCGTTTAAAACCTATTAGTAACATATTTTAAATTACCGATCGTCCCGATGTATAGAAATATCACAAGCAATAAAAACATTTTGCGAAAAATACTTAAGTACCTACAGCTTTTTTTATTATCATTTATTTAAAAACAAAATAAAACTAAAAAAAAATAACTAAAAAGAGTCAATATTTTGAAAATTATACCATGTAAGTACAGAAAACGTTCCCATAAACACATTTGTTTAAAATTTCAAGTATCTATATACCCACAGGCCACAGTTATAAGTGTTTGTATTACGACAAAATAAGTAAATTTATATAGTCGGAAACTAGTTTAGCATAAAAATTTCCGTTTTCCCCTATTTATAGTTCTTTTTCTCCCGATTACTATGAAAAGTAGGACTGGAATTTTTAATTTTTAACTACGTTTTATTAACAGTATTCCGGTCGAATATCTCGAACGTTCGTCGCAGCATTAATCAGCTCTAATCCCGTAGTCATAGGTACCTAATACATTTTTTTTTATGCAAAATAGTCTGAAAGGGTTCGCGTTTACCTGCAATGTACCTACAAACGTATACATTTTACCTATACCTACTGCTATACGTAATGAAAAAATAATCCTATCCACATAATTCAAAACTCGACTTAAATATTATTATTAAAATATACCTAAATCAAACGTACATTTTTTTTATGCTTGCAGAGATCGAGAGAACGGTGGTTGCAATACACTTTACCAATAGAAAACATTTCTGGTTAGCAAAACCCAATCGTCGAACTTCGGCCATCAAAATATATATTTGTATACAAACAATAATATTACGGTAAAAAAATATCTTTGCACACATATAGCAATATATAGCCTATATAATTATAAGTTATTATTTTAAGATCTGAAAAACGGACCGAAAAAACGATTGGTCTTACCGTCCGAAATTAACTTTCATATATAATATTATATTATGGGGAAAAAAATTAAAAAGTAGCTCTGCTATTAGTATTTAAGTATCGAGGTATTGAATATTATAAGCAACTGCGTAATAGACGTATTCAATTAGAATTCAATGATAAATCATTTTTGTCTACGACGAAAAATGGTTCTGGGCGGAAATAGACTGTCTGTTAGTGTTTCTAATCATGTATTCTTTTATAGATTATTGTGTTGCTATTAGTTTTAGATTCTGAGTGGAACGATAAATGTATTGATTTTACAATGATGTGTGTTTTTTTTTTTAAATTTTAAATTTTTAAATTGTTGTGTCTGTCATCACGGTTTGGGGCAGTAAAACGGCTTCGACTTTCTTCAACAGTATCTTGTTCGATGGGAAAGTGTATCTAGTTGGTGCATTCGGGAGGTCAAATTTTAAAATTCAAAATAGTCTTCACAAGCGCCGGAAAAAAACAACATAAAAATTAAGGAAAAACGGGAATTTTTACTCGAAATCGGTTTTCCACAAAATCGATTTTGGATTTTGGTGTAACCCGAAAACAAATGAACGTATATACATGACATTTTCACTGGTTGTTTATATTTGCATTTTCTATACAAGGTGAAATTTTCAAATTATTATGATTTGTTTTGAACTGTTTAGAAACATTTTCATTTTCCATTTTTTTTTTTTTAAATATCAATACATTTTTATTTGTAGGTTGCGAAAACTTGAAAATGTAATACAAGGCTCCTAGTATACTGTTTCAAAGGCAGATGAAAAATATTAAAAATCCTGAGTCACATTTTTTTTTATAAGCATTTAAAGTTCAAAAATTGACAAAATATGGAAAAATCACGAACATTATATTATTTTGAGTCAAGAATTCGTAAAAATTTTTCTTTTTAAACCTAAGATATAAAAATGCAATACAAGATTCCTCATAAGTTTGTCTACATTTATCAAAAAAAATTTCTATAAGAAATTCAAATTAAATTTTTATGAGCGTTTGAAATTCAAATTTTTACAACATTTTATATTCACTCGATTTCTCTTGTAGCGATTTCCTTATTCTCTTGTAATTCAAAAACGAATGACTGTAGATACTTGAAAATTTCACTGAATGTTTATATTAGCATTTCCTACACATTACACAATTTTTAAACTGTTTACGGACATTTTCAGTTTTCAATTTTTTTTAGTTTTTTTTTTATATAAAAATTAATAAAGTTTCATCTGTTGGGCCAAAAAGTGTACAAATTTAATATAATAAGGCTCCTGTTATATATTGTTACAATATCAGTTGAAAAATATTTAAAATACATAGGAACCATTTTGTTTATAAGCATTTAAAAATCAAATTTTGACAAAATTTATCAAATTTAAAATTAAATAATTATTCTGTAGTTAAAAATGTATAAAATGTTCAACTTTTATATTTAAGGATTGAAAATTTAAAACAAGATTTCACGTTAGTAGTTTATTCTGTTACCAAAAAATATAAAAAATACATTAGCACAGTTTATTTTTATAGTCATTTTAAGTTCAAATTTGGATGAAATTACATAAAAAAAAACTAGAATAACTATTTTAGTTATTTTGTTGTGATATTGTATAATATTATTCGTGGGTACTTGAAACTTCTAAAGTACACTATTATATATCTATGATAGTATCAGGGTTTGTTTTTGGTGTATAACGCGTTATAAGTACCTAATGGATATTGTGATTTGATTAATTTGAAATTTATTATAGGTACCTATTATATTTCAATTTTTTTTTAATACCATAGATGTGTATATAATATGTCTTATACCAAACTGACATACCGTCTCCGTTCAGAATCGTTTTTCTTGTACAATGATATATCATTGAATTCAAGTAGTAAATTCTAATATCAACATTTAGTGACAATTTCAAGTCTCTAAAGTTATTTGTTGTAAAATTTTCTTTACAACGCCGTATAATTTATTTTTATTTTTTAATAATAATTAATTATATATATTATTTTAAATATATTATCAATCAATAGTGTCAATAGCAAAACGAAAAGAAAGGGTAAATCGTGTCGATAGCGTGTGCATATGCCGAGAAGTTGGATGCCATTGTAGAGATTTAACAGTTATATTAAGTAATAATAAAAAAAATGTGTATTTCCAAATTAAGTCTGCGCAGTAACAGTGTGACTTTGCATAAATGTATAATATAATACAAATACAACTTGATAATATATCATATAAATTATACAAAGGTGGGCATCAACTTGTTAAAAAGTTAAAGTTAGTTTTTTTAACTTTTTAACTTAACAAGTTAATTATTTTTATTTTTAACTTATTAACTTATTCAGTTAAAATTTTTATTGTTGTAACTTAACTTTTTACATTTTATTATATTTGTATCATTTTCGAGCAGTTGAGTTAATTTTCTTTTCGTGTCAAGCGGTGTCAGATAGACAATACTGATTTGTTTACTCTTTTTCGATTTTGATAATTTATTTTATAGTTATATATTATAATAATTTAATTGTTTTTTTTTTAACTGAGTTAGGTTAATTTTATTTTTTATCTTAACTTTAAACTTATCTAGTTAGTTTTTTTGTGAACTTTTAACTTTTACCTGAAGGCAATTTAATTGAATAACTTAACCTGCACAGTTCATTATTTTCATTAACTTACCCACTTCTGATCATAAACAGTTTTGGCACACTCAACTTTTTAGCGGGTTTGGGAGATCTTATATATTATGCAATAGGAATAAAGTAATTTATACTTTTATTTCTAGTATCATAAATGGTGAAAAAAATAATATTATAACAATAATACATCACACAACTACTATGATTTAACGTTTCCGGGCGTAGATATTTCAATTTCGACTTACATACCTATCTGATACATATATTATAGTATTTAGTACCTAATTCCCTGTCAGCTATTAGACACAGACCACGCGGCGAGGAGGATCCATCGGCATACGTATTACAATATAGGTAGGTTAGGTATATTATATTATTATTTAGTGACCTATTCTCTTCAAATATGGAATCGCACTTTTTAAATTATCATAATAACAATCAAGAGATGCGCGTGCTGAGTTTATTTTTATAAATTAAAAGGAGTACGCTGCCTGGGTGTAAAAATTAATTAAAAACGACGGTCGACAAAACGATGACCTTATTTCCATCAGTCCCGCGAGTAATGCAGCTTAGCGGGATTCAAAAATGTTTACTTGTCAACCGACTTTCTGCTCTCAGAGTTGCAGGTGTATTGTACCTACGGAATGAAAATTCTTTCACCGAAATCGGGTGGCCGATAGTATGATCGCAATAACTATGTACCTATATATATTATATAGGATGACTCATGAGTCATGAAGCTATTGTTCTCCGTCGCATTTATCCTTTAATAATTAAAATGCGTTTATTTGAATTCTAATATTTAGAATTCCTAAGTAAATGTGTACAGAAATAAAATATTTTCAAATACTTTTAAATATATTTACCGTTTAAGGAGTGTCCTATGTTAGGTGCCTAACACAATATTTTTTTTTTTAACTGGACCCTCCTTTTTTACTGTAATATTGTTAATCACATGAATGTTTTGAAAATCTTGATGAATCTAAATCGAAATCTAAACTATTAGTTTCCGAGTATCAAACATTATGTATAGGTACTAAGGATAATTGGATAATTTATTATTTAGCTTAATAGTTGTATTTTATTAGTTCAGAGTTCTTATTATATTCAGACCGTTTTTACAAATTATAAAATTTTAATAAATTAATAATAACTATTAGACACTGTAATATTATTTAAAAATTAAGTAAAAATATGGTATTTAATAACGCAATTATATAAATTCTGACTTTTAAAATGTTTAAGTATCGTTACACTAGACTCTAGACTTATTAACGTATATGTTATGTGTTAGGCCTTCCGCGGACCAATGACATGAGTATCGCGGACCCCCAGTGGGCTGGGGACCACAGGTTAAGAACCGGTGTACCTACTAGAAGATAAAAGAGAACGAGCGTGCTCGGTGAATCAGCCAGTGTAATAATATACACACCAGAATCGTGTTTCACACTATACCTATGCCGTACGAATGACTTACCCGACACAGCTATAATAGGTACCTATGTCAACGTTACACCATTATATTAAAACACCAACCTCGGGACGTATTAAAATCATATTAACATAATAATAATAATAATATGTCACCTATTATAATTTACTGCATTGTATGTCATAATGACCCGCGGTATCGCATAATATTATACCATTAGATATTATATTATGGACCAATTATATATTATATACGGTCGACGGTGAAACCTGCACTGGAACCATATACGGACAGTATACGAATTATGAAATATATACGCAGCAGATAATAGAGCAGCGAACAGTAATATTATTACGAAGGCGATAGGTGTATAAATTAATATGACTTGTATACGAACATTTGTTTCTATATATATGTCATATTTTACACATGATATTATGTGTTTATGGATATATATTATATATGGCTAGGTAGGGGAGTATAATATATTGTAAGCTGCTCCTCGAAAACGTTCTGTCGAAAATGCCATCGTATCAGCGCAGGACAGTGCCACAGTGGCACAGGATAATGGTGCAGGATAGTGATTAGTGGCGCAGGATAGTAGCGGACTATCGAGCATTGTAAATATTGTAATACTACATATTTTTTAACCGATGTGATAGAAGCTGAACGATTCCGAGCTTGCAACTACTCACATCGGTAGATTTTTCGAGCGATCGTCGATGTAATATAATGAGCTATATTTACAGATAAAATTGAAAAATAAATATTACCAATTAATATCATTACGACTGTGGAAATATACATAATATATAGTGATGTTTTTTTTTTTTTTTTGAGGTTAAGGCTTCAACTACTAATGGTCATTAGCCTGTGGTACTGTAGTGGGAGTCGGTAGGTTTGTTAACACGTGTGTTTGTGGTGGCAGAATTTTTATTGGGGCACCCGTAGGTTTCTGTCATGCCCCAGAGTGGGGGGATGGCGGCACTTGTTCTCCGGACACCGTGACTTGCCCAGAGAAAAATGCCGCCCGATGGCCGGGGATTGAACCCGGTCCGCGTTAAACCGCTCGGTCACCTCGTCCCCCTATATAGTGATGTATTAAATATTTTATTCGAAATTGACAATATGATTATTATGTTTTATAAGATTACAAACATATTTATTTATATTTTATTCTCCAAAAAACAATTACTATAAAAACCTCTAGAAATTGGTGTGGGTAATCAACGATTAGTCAGTATTATTATAATATTGGGTAGATTATACGGTAGGTATACAAAGTCTTATTTATTTTCTCTTGACAATTTTTTCTCCAATCAATCACGTGGAATCGCTTAATCACACTTTTTAAATATTTTTTCCATTTATGTTTGAGAATACGCAATGTGATAAGGATAACAACATCCAATAAATATAATAATCAGCATTTAGCTGCACTTAAGAAAACAAAAACAAGTTCTCGTTATTAGCCTATATAAATAAATACTGGAGCATCTGACGTTTAAAATCCATATACTTTTTTCGGAATCAATATAACGATAATGGTGATGAACTTTAACAGCTTTTTCAAAGAAATTACAATGTGCTCTGCCCTGGGTGCATATATGTGATGGTATTGTATAGCTTTTTAAAATCAAGAAACTAAACGATTGCATTAGATAGGTACGTAAGCGTGTCGCACAATACGCTAATATCGATTCGTCAAACTATATTTTTATGGACCATAATTTAATTGGCTATATTTAACGCTACAATGACTCTGTGCGCCGTAGTGGTTTCGGATAGGTACCTATTGAATGTGTTAAATTTTAACGATTACTTGTATGCAACGACAATATGATGCGTGACTATACGTTTAGTCGTTGATCGTCGATATCTGCTTTTAGACCTCTGTATAATTTATATCATATTGTATAATATTATGAATGGTTCCTAACCTTTTTCATTTCTCGTCCCACCCCCCAGATAGATTTTATTCTATTCACCCTATTCTGCAGAAAAGATCTTCTCGCCGAGAGCATAATAATTATTACCGAAGGCCGCAAAGGACTTTTTAAATATTGTATGATTCAGTTTAACGTTTTCGAGGTTGAACTGGCTTTGAAATATTATAATAATGTTTGATTTATATCATGAAAATAATAATTCATTACTCCACCATTAAACTAGCTGTTATTGAATTTATTGTAGTATGTAGTTTACTATTTCCATAAAGTATCATTATAAAAGTACTTTATAATATAGTTGTCGGACAAATAAATTAAACAGTTTTTTTTTTCTTATTTGCCAAATACCATATTTATATCAGGAAATCTATCAGTTATTCAAAAATGAAAATTTAAAATACTCTACATTACAGTTAAAAGTTAAAATCGTTCCCATTCAAATGCAATCTAAAATAAATTCATAGTAAAAATAATATTTCACAAAAGTTTTAGGAATAGAATTTATAGCTTACCAAATCCACTATAAAAATAAATATAACACCTACACATTTCGTTTTCAACTAACTTTCTTAAGGCCGCAGAAAAAAATGACAAAGTCACAAAATAATATTGTTTACGTGGCTATAAAACCTAACCCAACCTAAAAAAATATGATCATATTTTTGATAGTAAGTAATACCATTGTTTTAAAATTTAAGATGACGATTAGAATTAAACAATAGGTATATATAAGTACTTATTAAAATTTAAGCCATACATTAATCTTGATAATTAAGTAACTATTGTTTTACCTTTTATCCGGGGGAATAAACACATAATATATTAGTTTTAAAAATGCATTAACGTCGTAATATCGCATGCACTTATAATACATGAACCCATCTACCGATTACATCGGAGTTCTGTGGTACATCAAAATGTTGACATATATTTGTATTTACGACGCATGACGTAGATACTCGCTTACAAAGTCGTTTTTCAAATTGCACACGAGTTCCGTTTCTTCCTCTTCGTTTTTTTTTTTTTTTTTAAATTCAGGATTTATTGTTTTGAGTAATGATTGAGTTTACATATACGCAAAAACAAAAGTGCATGATATATCGCACGCATAAAAATACAGTACAATTATTATAATTTGCCAATCGATATAATTCTCTCTGCAGTATAGAATAGAATATATAAACAACAAAATCAAAAAGAGTTTTGAGCGTATTTTGTGCTGCAGTAAATTGGTTTTTTCCGTACACAATTGTACGTGGCAAGGCGAGAAAGAGAGAGAGGGAGGGTAAAAAAGAAATAATAATACGCTTGAATTAGCAATCATTCTGGGCAAGTGAGTTTGTGTATACGTAAAATTATATTTGAAAAGAATATCGCCATTATAGTTTATTAAATAAGAAAAGGCGGCAAATCGTAACCATTCTTTTTATTTTTTATTTTTTTTTTAATGCCTTATTTATATTTCAATCAACGCAGGCTTGAAAAATAAATAAATGTGTCTTTTTTAAAAAAAAATAATAAATAAAACAATCAAAAGTAATGTACACTATTATGTAACACTATCTAATAATATTATTTTTTTAGACGGGAACGTACCTACGGTGAATTATATTTAAAGTCCTTTATAGAACAAATCACCGAACAATAATAGTTGTACAAGACACGCGCTTATGAATTTATTTAACTTTAAAAGTTGTACCTGCCTACGACCAATATTATAGTAACGATGTATTTATTTTTTGCCATTTTAATATATATTATTATTATTTTTTTTAATTGCTTTTCAATTCAAACTTCCCAGTTCGAACTTTTCAACATTTTGACGAAAACTTTCCAAATATAACTTGTGCACTTCGTTATAAACTAAAACAAAAAAAGGGTATTCATTTTTACGCGTGGTTCATCGAACCAAATTAAATGGCCATGTTTATCTTGAAGAATAAATTAAGACGCACAAACCGTGTTTTATGTCTATAGGTTCATAAATTTAATTGAGTGTATTGTTGGTATAGAACATTATCATCATAATGGAAGAGAATTCATTTTCTTAAAATACTATTTTTGTTTTTCTTACTAAGAGATCCCTGCGATTTAAGTGTATTTAAGCATTTGGATGTATGATATTATATGTATATTGTTATAATAAATTATTATTTATTTTTATTTATTATTATTGTTATTTATAAAACACATTTAATTTTTATTTTTGTGCGTACAAATTACATATCTTGTATCGTGTTTATACATATTTTACAAAGACTAGAAACGATCGATGCGAGTCGGACGCTGATCACATTTTTAATCATAGTTATAATATTGCATTGCAGCAATGCAGCCCGGCTGTCTATTCGTGAAACACAGTACATTCGTGACATTCTTATCAATTTACGTTTTTTTCGTTTATCGTGTTCCACATAGTATTCCGGTTGTAATGGTATCAAAATTGTGACTATGGCCCTACTGTACTATGAGATATGGTCAATTATATACACTAGTTCGCCATCTAGTTGCATGGACAGCGCCTTCATTATTTTGCTTCTCCTGAACAATTTTGTGAAATACACTTACTGTGTTTTACGAATAGACAGCCGAGCCATTCCCGTGACACTGTAGATTATGAATTTTAAACAAAAATAATTAAAATCAATTATCATCGCAGATATAATAGATATCGGACAATATAGGTATTCCGTGGCGTTCTTAGAAATATATTTGTGGGGAAAGGAGAAATAATTCATAAAAAATGTATTTACATTTTTACTAACTGCGGGCGCATAATAATAATAATATAATAATATGATTGTACACGGACTTTAGGTACCATATTATCTCATATACGATTTATAATAACATAATATTTTAAATCAATAACGTGTGTGGATGATTTTTTTTTTTAATTCCTTCTTCCTTTAAACTAATGATTTCAGACGTATCCCCGAGGGTTAGCAATACTGATTTTGAATAGTGCTGTTGCCGTTTTCTTTTAACCGAAGAAGTCGGTCATCGGAATGGACGCCGTTTGTTTGATGTATAATTATTTTTTTATGGGCTTATATTATTAATATGTTTTGGACCGAGTCAGTACCTATATAGGTAGCTATCGTATGGGAGCCTCGTTTCGTATACATATATACGAACCATGCGGGGCATACCACAGAGGCGTTTTATTATTAAAAATGTACGTTGTTTTTTTGAACGGTAATCACACAAAGAGTCTTTGTAAACTGCGGGGTGGTAATTTGAGTTTCTCGGAACGGTCTATCACATTCAAAAAATCGAATGTCAACGACGTCGTTACGCGTTATAATATTATACAAGTTCCTAGCCTATTATATACATGCGTAGTAACGCATATTATAATATAATATACTTAGGGAGAAGCACTTAAATCACGGTCGGCTACCATATATATTTTAAGTGTGGTGTTTTATACGCGCTTACGCATAATAAAGGTTCGAAAGCGTATTACAAAATAATAATAATATAATACTATAATAATAATAATAATAATAATAATAATAATAATAATAATAATACGATACGACGGGAAATCGGTTTTAATCTCGCGATAACTGGCTGGCTCGATGATAAACATCGCCACCCTGCGCCGTGCTTCATAATTTAAATACGCGATATTATGTTTTAATGTGGAGTTTAATTTTGGACGTGTGTGTATGTTCACAATACGATATTAGAACGTCTAAGTACCCCATAATTTAGCACAGCCGGTTTCCACTCGAATTAGTCTCTCGAGTAAATCCTCGAGGTTAGAGGCTAAAACTTTTCACTCCTCTGCCCGTATGTTTAAATCAAATTGAAAATAATGGCTACTAAATTGAGTAATAAAACCTTTAGGTAGGTACCTTACACGCCCGAGCATATATAGGTGCTCCGAGTTGTAAAACTCTGTTTCTCGTTTCGTATATGAATTATACGTATGTACGACGAACACATATTATTCGCCGTAGGTACCTATTATTAAAATCCATATCCATAGAATTATTATGATATTATGTTCGTACACATATCGTTTGAGTTTTTTTTACGAACTTTTTCTACGTGATATTTTAATACACCTTAGTATATACTAAACCGTCCTTACAGTATATTATTAACGGGATTCTGTCGTATAAAAATATAATATGGTATTGTTATATAGGTAATTGGTTATTATATTTTATACGTTATATATATATATATAAATTATATGGATGATATTACAATTCGTATCACGATAGAATAATAATAACAATATCGGTTTACGTCGCTCGAATTTAAATTAATTTGTCTGCATAAAATAACAACACGACAATAATAATATATACACGCGCGCGTATAAAAGGACTCTGCCGCAGTCTAGACCCGAATTGGAAATAAGATCGCGTAACCGTGTTTACTCGCGGTAAATATAAAAATAATGTTTGTATTATATTATTTCCAATAAGTGCGTCTCATATAAATCAGTATGTTTTTCACATTTATGTTCGTTCGATCGGTCTCGGAAACCCATTTCCAGAGGGTACATCAGGTGTTGTGCATTGCCATAAGTTTCCGAAATCGTGCGCACAGTTTCAAACGACAAAAACATTAGGAAAATGACGTCATTATAATGGAGCGCAAACTCGCGTTATATATAATATAACTCATATATATATATATAATATACGTTACATAATATATATATATATCTACACAAATATATGCTGCAGGTATCATGTATGATGTGTCATTACATAAACACACGCAGAGAGTTACAGTCGAGTTTTTCGAGCAGCGACAAAAAAAGCCGTGGATAGGTACTTGAAAGCGTAAAATAAAAACTGCTTAGTCGTTTAAGTTTTATTTATTTATTTGTTTTTATTCGTTTTTCCTTTTTTTGCGATAGGATATTCCCCGGCAAAGGCCCCTCGAATAACTACTGTTCACACACTCAGCAGCGATGCCGTGCTCTCGATCTGCTGGCGATTGTCGGACAGAATTATATTATTTAATTATTATATTGCCTACGTCATATTATATAGGTAAACGGTCTCCGGTACGATTCAAATGCATTACAGCAGATTATAAAATAAGTGGTAATACTGGCACTCAATGATATTATATTATAGTAGCCGACAAGATTATTAATATAATAATATGTGGAGTGTTGATTTTAAGTATTATTTCTTACGATGTTGATTTTTTACAGAACCGAACATGGCGATCAATAAGAGAAAAAACGATAATCTGCACGAAGTAACAACAATGTGGGTAGGGTAACACTGGTATATAATATTATGATTGGGCTACAAAACAGGACATAATAAGCACATCGAGGTAAATCGTTTATTTTAAAAACAAATTACAAGAATGTAAGTGTTTAGTCGGAGTCTCAAATTGGTCATTCCGTAAGCTGTAAAAAATAATTTATATAATTTGGTAGGTATCTAACGCATTTAGCCGAAACACTCAAAAACAACAGAAATCTACTCGCAGGAACTCATAGCCGCCGGGGTCGTAATAACAATTATTATTCCTATCCTTTGTCATTTTTCTTTTTAGTTTATTTGAAATCTCATCACATAATAAATTATTACATTACGTTCAATAATATAGAAGACATGATGTGTTCAAATTTAATATTTAATCCGTTCCATCGCTTTTAAACATTTTTGAGCTATAGTGGCACATAATAATAATATCATATTTATGACTGCTGAAGGTGTACATGACGCGCGTTCTGAACCTTCTACAAAGGTTGTATGGAGTGTTAGACACTTGTGAGTTTTATTTTTCTTTACCGTATCGGAACGATTATATTATTTTCAATTGGTATGGAAAAAGAATCAAAAATTTTGACAGTCTGAGTATTGTAGTAAATTACTATGTATAATATTATGTGGGCAGAACCCATATTATATAATACAGGTGGGTATTGCATTTTATAATAGCTCTCGGAATTTTAAACTTGATATCACGGTAATGTAAAAGATATTGATCATAGCTTTTCGCGCCTTACAACTGTGCAAGTTTGAACTTTGAATGTTTGATACGAAATTCGTATAATTCGAATTTACTACACCACTTTCACGGAATACAGAACGTAATATAAATAATTGTCCTGCGTTCGCGAAGAAAGTTTTCTAAGGTTTAAGTGATTTAAAAAATAAAAATAGAAAACGTTTTCGCTATTGTTTACACGCGACATTTCCGCAGTTAAGTTGTAGTTATTATTGTTGATGCAGGTTAGGTATTAAATAGAAATGCGAAAAAATATGTGGAAGGTTCGTCGTCTCGCGATTTTGAACCTTTGAAATCTACGAGTTCGTAATTATATTATCTTTGATGTTTTTTTTTGTTTTTTAAAATTACAAATTGCTTTTAATAACCATTTCACCAAAACTATACCGTTTGTAGAATCAACAACTTTATTAAATCCTTAGAAAGTAAACGGTCTTCGGCGAAACTGTGAAAAAGCTACTTTTTTTTTTTACAAAATCATAGTGTATATTATAATATAACATTATTATTGTGATGTGCAATATATATAGTGTTTGTGTGGGACGTGGGATTGTCGATCGATACGCGTAGAATGAAATTTGAAGTTTTACTTTGAGTAGGTACCTATTCCGTATATATGTTTGACATTGAGTTATGAACAAAAGTCAAAACTTGTAATTGCGAATCAAATCGACGCTTTTCAGCACAACGAGAGATTCGCAGTTTGCACCCCATACCTCGCTGTATCCAAACACCAAACTATATAATATTTTGTAAACACAATAATGGCATTACAAATTATTTTTTATCGCGATGCGATATTTGTTTTTAGACTCACCCGTGGCAATATATATCAAAACATAAAACAGAATGATATCGATATTACGAGTTTACCATAATATTTAGTAGGTATATAAAACGTGAAAATATATAATGGACGAGGATAGCTGCAGGCAGGTATCAAATATAAAATACGCTATTGCAGGCCGCAGGTGGGTGGTATACGGTATATTATTGTTTACTCGTGCGATTTTCGTATTGAAACAACTATGCTCGAGGATTTCGGTGCATAAACGCCATAAACGAATCCGAAAGGAGCACCGCAACTTTGGACGCTCCGTTAAGTCCTCCGGAAGATAATTTAGAGAAGTTTTGAAATCCCATCACGGTTGGTTTGCTGCAATACCGTATGATAATGTAAGTTGTGTAACAGCGACGAGACGGTAAACTACCTATATAGCCATATAGGTATAAGTATATAACAACCAACAAGATATTAAATTATATCGACGGATCTGTTAAGGAATTGAAGACCAATTTATAACTCATTAAGACATCGTTGACGATAATATTCGAACCGACCATGGAGAGAATAATATTCCGACGGCGTTAAATTATCCATTAGGTTCCCTACAGTGAATCCTAAAACAACATATTTATTTTATCAGTTGTAATAACAGGATTAAAAATTACTACTAAAGCGGCTATATAATATATAAGCCTCAAAAACTACTGTACAGTTAGGTAAGTTTCCATATTATTGTTTTGATATTTGCCATTAAATGGTACGGATCACAGTTCTAAAATAATAATAACATACCAAAAACATAATAAAAATAAATATTGATCGAAAATCAAAATTAACACTTCACCGCGTAAATAAACATTATAATAGTTGTTCCCCGACCTTTACTTATTATTATTGGGTTTGGGTTTTTTTTCAACCATTGTTGAAAAATACAAAATTATGACAATCAAAACTTTTTTTTTTAATTTTATAGTTTGACTAATATAACCAAAAAAATATATGTATTATTGAGTGTTATACAAAGTTCAAATAACGAATGACTTTAATAGCACATTGTTCTAAAATAAATTTATTAACTAAATTCTCTCTCTCTCTCTTTTTACAGAATGTATATTATTTTTATAACAACCTGCAAGTGGGTAAATTTAGTACATAATATTATCCGCATTTTACGAGAGAGCATTTACTGTACTTTGGTACTTTATAAAAGTATTAAACGAAAAAAAAATTCTACAGGATCGAGTCCCGATTAAAGATTATTATTTTAAATCATTTGCTATTGCTGGGTACCTACTTATTGAGTTTGGTAAACGAATAAATTAAATCATGCTTATATAGAACCAACAGTTTCGGAATCGAGTACAGAATTTCAATGACGGGATAAGTATACTACTGATCTACTCGTCTATATACGACATATTATTCGTGGTGTTTTCAAACATTAAATTCTGTAACTTAAGTACTTCATAATCGTATTAAAATCTTTTTATCATTGTTTAGCTGTTATTAATAATATTACTATAGTACGGGGTCGTCGTAGCCGCATGTGGATACTTTACATAACACAGCACATTTAAGTAAGTACAGAAGAATCCGTTTTACCCCATTGTTTTTGATATTAATATTTAATACGAATATTCATCTATTATAAAATTTAACTATATTTATGAGTAAGAATATTATTTAGGAATCAAGAACCCACGTAGAATTATTTTGATGTATAAATGTTGAAGCACACATGAATATTTTTAAATTTAATTTAACGATTCAATAATTTACAATAAATAAATGCTCATGATTCAAATTCGATAATAAGTCAATTCACTCTAATATAAAATCCTACAGAGTAAAATGGGTTCTTCTGCACTTAAAACGAGTTGGTTTTATTATTGATCATAAAAATGGATTTATATTTTTAAATCAACAGTTTTACGTTTGAAACTCGTAGATGGGCCGGGCTGTATTATTTAGGTTATGTATTACGGTATTACAAGTCATTTGAGTTAGCCACCAGCTGACTACGGCCATAATATCATGTAAACAATAAACATACTTCACGATACATAATATTATATTGCAATATTCACCGAAATATCACGGTGCGCTAGATTTACGATTGTACACGCGCTACGATCTCCTCAAATCGTTCCTGGGAATAATGATTATAATACGGTCATACGTATGTTGAGCTTAGTTTCCGATGATTAACCGCTGGCCGACCGATAAATAAATAAAACACCATTAGGATTTAACGGCTCCATGCTCCGGTATAATGTATAGCACTGTGCCCCAAAACGGAATTCCCGCGGGGCTAAGAGAACGCGACCTGTACCGACAAACGTCCAAAATCTAAGTCACCGCATTTCGTGATTGTATTTCTTCCTCTCCAAGAACCGTTTCTTTTCGCGTCCCATTTGAATGACTCCGATTTATAACGACCGACAGGATACGGCCACACCATAACGCCAGTGTTATCGCTTGTATATATAGGTACACGGCACAAGGAAGGATTCAAGAAGGATCTGTTCATAAAGAAGTTATATATTTTGACATTTTTACGATTAAGCTTAGTCATTGTTGTACACTCTGTACGATAATATTTAGGTGCGTAAGAGTTGATTAGGTTTTTGTATTTGTTTTTAATTTTCGATAGAAATTGTGGGGGGACTATTCTCACAAAAACAGACGCTTTTTTATTTGTGAGGGCGAATCCCCCGAGGCTCACTTTGATGTTGAAAAATTAAACCACTCCCCCAAAATTTAAATGGGTTTCGACCATGTTGTAAGAAAATTTTTGGTCTCTGTCCGTCGCATGCACAACACACTGTAGCTGGAATCGTATTTCTAACATAATACTAAGACCGTGGTCTAAGAGCCAATTAAAATAATATATAAACATAAAATCATTAATTAATGCTAGAATGAGTATATTACGCCTTGTCACTGTGTCGATTGGTTTTTCTATATTTTAACTTTACGATAGAGTAGACTGTATTAAAGTGAGGTATATTTTTAATTTTTATACTTTCGGGTTAAAAGTATCGGTACCTAGGCAATTAAAAAATATGAACATGAAGCTCTGGATTCTAAATATCGAAAGAGCTAATACTTGACCCAGATGATTATAATATTATTATTTGCTAAATTTATTGAACATCGATACATTTGATAGCATGTTGATTCAATCTGACCCAGAAACTATCACAGCGGTCAAAAGTAAAATAAATTCGGTTTATAACACGCGATTACCATTATAGATATAATATGGAAATAAAGGTAGGAAACTATGTAATTAAATCGGAAACCATATTTTAACGAAAAAATATGGTACGTACAACTTTAGTTATACGCAGGGCTTAAGGTTAAAAAAACCATTAATTATTCTTCACCAATAATTACGAACCACGACTGTCAATCGTTATACCATGACTGTGTTATTATTTCACTGGCCCGACGATGGTATATTACTTGAGAAGTCGCTGTTCTGCCAGTCGATAATTAAACGTTATACAGGTGGATTCATAAAAGTCACATGATTGGCAAATTATAATAATAAGTATTTATTGATCAACATTTTATAATTTAAAAAAACTGTTGAAGTATAATACCTAATTTATAATAAATACTTTCTACTTTAGAGAGTATTACGCGTGTATTCTATAGCTTATGTAGAACTATTGAACCACCGCCCATATATTATCTCCAATGCCTATATAAGTGTAAATGTTCCAAAGGTTTTGACAGTGGCGCAACTAGAAAAAAAATGTGGGGGGGTACAACCCCCCCTGGTTGCTCCACTGGGTTCTGAAACTATGGTAGGCATACCTACCACTAGTGGTAATCAGAAGCCTACGTAATGGCACTGGAAATAATGTAAATTGTAATGTGCTCGCGTAATTCCGCTGTCAAACGATGAAAAGAAAAATATTAATTTTTTGTTAAATTCATAATGGATAGAACCTATAGATAGGCAGAGACGATTATGTATAATATGTATGCATTAAACATTATTATAATATTTCACTGATACTGTTTTATCATATTGAATAGTTTTGGTTTATGTCCTTAGTGATACGACTGGTAGCCATTTATCCATAATAGATGATATGTGGTATTGAGGTCTTAAATAATTTATTATGTGAAAAAAATGTTGTAGACTATTCATTTGTCATTTCAATTCATATAGTTTAATAACTCAGAAATCAGAATGCACTCGTCTAAATTACGATTTTGAAACATCGATTTGTTCAAAAAAAAAAACCATTTATTTAATAACAGTGAAAATGAACGATTGTCGTTGGAAAACTAACTCGCGTGTCGTCAGGGGACGTTGTGGCATTAACAAAATCTAAGTATCCAAAAATCATAATTTAAATAAGATCATAATTAAAGAGCGAAACGAGGGCGAGCATGTGCTCGGTGAATCATATTTCAGGATTAATGATCCACTTGTAGTTGTTATTGCAACGTGACCGTCCGCCAGTCACGTACCAAAATAATAATATAATATACCTACAATAGTAGCACCATAACGAAGCGTCCAACGTAAACACACGACTTCAAATAATATAATATATATTTGTGTTAAAACGTTTAAAAACTCTTTGGCCATTAGAGCGTCGAGTGGTACGCAATAATTATTAAGTGGTTTGCACAACAATAACGGGGCTTGCATAAAAAGAAAGATTATTGTCGACCACTAAAAATAAAAAAAAAAGTAAAAACGATGTTTTGAGCTTGAACGAACATTTTTTTTTACCATCACGTACGTATCATTATCCAACAACGAAATCACTCCTTGTCTTCAAAGACTTTGTCAGGTAGGCATTTGCGCCTGTTTTATTTTTTTGTTTTGCTTTGTTTGAAAAGGACCAAAATGTTTGTGGGGTGGGCAGAATAATAAAAGATCAAAACGCAGGAAGGTTTTCAGTTAAAATCGGGAAAAACGGGATTTTTGGACTTTTTTCCCTGTGAGCTCCAGAAAATATGGAAAAATTAGAGAATTTCGAAACAATTAATTTCCAATAAAACGTTGAAGTTTCAGAAAATTAATAAAATGAACCTGAGAAAATTAAAAAGTTTTATTTACGCTCAAAATAGTTTAAAAGTATGAAAAAACACAATTAAAAAAATTATACTTGTAACGAGTATACAATAAATCACTGCAACTCGTTATCCCAAATTTCAAATTTTTTACCTGCAAATCGATGACTCGCTTGCGCACAACGAGACATCCACACAAAAGCATAATATATCGTGTTATCGTCACAGACTGCAGTAAAAATTATCAAATATTTGATAGCAATATTATCTTATCATCATTTTGGATTTTCCGTACCTAACTACTTTTAATACAGTTTCAGTATTAATGGTTCAGTACACTGGAGTACCTACTAGTGTTTTGACGATTATATAAACTCTTTAATAGGGACTTAGACATTTCTTGAAACTCGGCAAGGAAAACGATGTTTTAATATCGATGATTATAAATTTAGTGAATATTGTGTTATAATGAGTGGATATTCAAATTTTAGATTATATTTATATTGACTATACTCTCACGATATTATGACGATTTATGTAACACACACACACATTTTTAATCACGACTGTTTGCAACAGACAGTCCTCAGCCTGTTAAAGTGAGAAGGAAAATGTGTGCGCAAACGAGTTCTGATACTAGGGATATCGTCACAGGTATCCAAAATATTTCGGTAAATTATGTAGTTTTCTAATACAATTAAAAGTGCGTATACATTAACAAAGTACACATCACGACTACGCATTATTATTACATCACCTAGTTATTTTTTGGGTTCCAAATCATTTTTCATCGACTCCTATTTTCAATTTCATATTCTAAACATTATGCAAAATATTCTTTTTTTTTCAAATCGATAGTTATAGCAATGGAACACGCAACCATCAGCAAGGAAATCCTCTCAAATTATAGCGTCACACTTCTCGAGAATCGACTGTTGAAATATAATTTTAACGCCGATAACTATTATACACACAATATACCACTTCTTTACAACCAACTCTAAATGTAAGAAGTATACGTTTTCTGATCGTCGAATGGCGGACGTCGAAGCTTCACTAGTGTTTTCTTTTTTTAAGCAATTCGTATTAATTAGCATCCGATTGAAGTGTAAATATAATGCATCTCACAGCCGTCTGCTGTAGTAATCTGGAAAGTGGTTCGGTGATATTTTGTTATCTCTATCGACATTTGAAAAATATGAAACGAGAAATCAATAATACTAAGAACCAAGAAACACAATTTATTCGTCATAAATCATGTGTAGGTACAATAGTATTGTGGTGCTTATAAAATGCTTTTACAAGGCTTGTTTAAATTAAAACATTTTTTAAATCGTTGATCCAAGAAAACAAGTATTAGTATAGATATTATGTATATCAAGTTTTTGCAACTAAAATTCATGTATTAAAATGGTTTTTAAAAAAAATATGTATTCATTTATTTATCATCAATTTCTACGGAACATATAATATACATTAATACTATAATATGCTATTGATCATTGAACATTAACAAACATTTTATTCAACATTTTAATATAACAAAATAATTTTAAAGTTTACAAAACTACATTGAAAACAGTTTCTTTCTTTTTTAAGGTAATTTACTTAATAGCAGTGTAAAAAGGTTGTAGGTGTACAACTTTTATAGGATCGATCCAGTTGTGTGCAAAATATTGATTTAATAATATGTTTACAATGAATCGATATAACCATATTATAAAATATTCATATAGATAATAACTGTTTTAGATACCCTTGACGTTTTCTTGATTTTTCGTGTAAATTAAAATGTAAATCATTACTTCTCGCAGAAGCGAGACGTGAAATATAGACATAGGCATGACACAATTCTGTTAATTATATTTTATAATATTATATTATATACACTATATCATTGCTGCTGTTAAACGACTAAATAGTTTTACCGTGACTTTCATAATGGTTGTGCGCTATGGTGGGTGGATTAATGCAAAGTTTCACAGACTGTCAAAGTAAATGTATAAATATCTAAGTTAGAGACGGATTATTAAAACTGTCCGTCGAAGTTCAGAATAGCGATCTCAAATCTCATCGCCAGAAATAGTCTACTGGAATATTTTTAGTTTTTAATTGAAAGTTTGTAATAATAAAGATGCACGCGTTTACCATAACGGTTTGGGTATTTGCTGTCCAAATTTATCGTTATAAACCGATATTATAGTGTCATACATTAAAGTGTTAAACGTACATAATTGAAACGTTTGACAAATTTACGCGGAAACGTTGCGATTTCAGATTTTCGATTGCCGTCACAATATTATTTGATTGAAAATACAATGCGTATACGATAAAAAGTATTATATCATATTATTATTATTATTTTATACGAAATATGACAGTAATCGAAAGCAAGAAGTATATTATAATGATATCGCTTGTAGTATTTTCTATCTGGGGTTGATGGCCCCGTCGGGATTCCCACGGTTTCCTATTACGGCCAATTCCTTCCCGAATGCGTATAATAATAATATATTCGATTATAATATTATTATACAATGATGGTAATAATTTTGAGAATTTCTCGGAGTATTTGTTTTTGAACATCGTAATTCAGTCGTTTCCATAATAATAATAACGGCAGTAGAATGTGAACCTGCATACAAATTCACAATATTATGTTAAAATATCAAACTGTTTTGTGCGCTTTTTTTTTATCCTACTGCGTCCTGAAACCGAGTGGGTCGTGTGCTTAAAAGCCCGTGTATGTGTGTGCGCCATCGTAACCCAATAGAGCGAAACGGCCCGACCGAGTTTTGTGAAACAAACGTCAAACGGTACCTCTTAATCCCCAAGTCGGGGGGGGGGTGACACTTTCCGCGGGTATGATAACACTCGAATACCCAGAAAAACCGGAAGTAGGTGGGATTTGATTTGGGTGCGAAATGATTTTTTTATCGGAATAATCCACATAAACAATTGAAAAGTCGCAACTATAATATAATATAATACCTATTCCACGGAGCGCAGGAGAAAAAAACCACACGTAATTCGGTGAAAACCCGAGGGAAGTGTTTATTTTGAATTACCTAATCGATTATGACTGAAAAACGGGTACTACGAAGAGTACATTGTACATAATAATTAATAATATTATAATATTAGAGTCATTGGTCATCGGCACTAACGAGTTTATCATTGCAGCTTGGCAAACTTAGCAAACGACCGTATACAAAAGAATCGAAATAATAAAAATTTTAATCAACAGGAATATTTTATCGGTTCGTAATATTGAAGTATTAGGTACAGCGTGAAGCCTGTATATTATAAGAAATAGTCACGTGACCAAAACGTTCTACCTAGGTACAAGGTACTAAATTGGAATACCTATCTTTGTGCCTGGACATTATAAAAATAGGTACTGCCTGTTCGAGAGTTTTCCGCTATAATATACACAGAAGTCGCTGTTAAGCATGCATGTTTCTCTGTATTATATTATGTTTCATACTTTCGTTTTATATCCCAAATTTCGATGATGATTAATCAGATAGATTTTGATGGCAGTGTGGTAGGTGCTATATAGTAGGTACTATACATATTACGGGTTTTCTACATATTATTGAGCCAATACTATAATATTATGATGGTTTTAGGTTCAGTTTGAAAGTAAATTTTAGTAACAAGACCCGAATTACAATATCTTAATATATGGAATTAATCCCTTATCGGGACTGACATCCCATAACTTATATCCAGGTCAAATCGTGAGCTCATCATTTGTGTAACAGGATATAAGGTCCAAACAGAGAATAACGAAGTCACGTGACGCAGAAAGCTTGAAATTCAATATTTGTCAATGTCGAAGAATTAGCGGGTTTTTGGCAAATAATATGACGTGTGCAATTACAATATAATCGAATGAGGTGTAACATCGTCGAGGACTAAAATATAAAGTATTAGGTATTTTATTATTATTATTATGTATTATAACTGCAGTTGTGTTATTTGTTATTTAATAGTATAAGCTTGTCGATATAATAATATTATGAAGCAACATAACTTATTTAAAACAAAACACCCACGGTGACCAAACATAAATTTAGTAAGATGAATAAAAAAAAAACGTATTCGGATAAAATCTGCTATTAAAAGAATATGCAAACAAAAGACGAGATTTTCAAGAGAGGCAGGGCAATAAATGGTACCTGAAGTGACGTAGGTACTTAATTAAAAATATTTTCCACCATTTTACATCATAACACCATCTACCTGTAATGGACTGTTTAAAGATCGGCAAAGACTTCTCAAACCATTGTTCATGTAGATATTCCAACTAGAAAACATAAAAACTTTTGCCTATATACCCCATAGAGTAATATTACTCATATATGATATACCCCCGACGATAACTATATAATATGAGTATATGGCTATCACGTGTTCGAACTATAACCGAGTACGGTTCTTAAACTACGACGAGAAATCTCAATATTAATAAACCTTGCTATCCCGTAGACAAACTTTTTTTTTTAATTTCCATAATAAATATGAAATTTGGTTTGTGCTTACTTTTCGTAAGTTTTTTACATTTTTTTTTACAAAAAAAAAAAAGAGTCGTTATTAATAAGCCGCATCACTATTATATTTTTAGACAGAGGGGAGGATTATCATGTATATGAGGGTCGTAGTTCTTGCTAGTTAGGTATAGATTATTGGTAACCTACCCGGGTTAGATAGATCATAGATCAGTTGATGATTAAATAGTATAAATAAGCAGGGGTTAAAGTGGGAAAAAATTCCAAAGGGGGCTAATGTATTCATATACCTTTAAGCGTTCATATATAATTGTATGTATCATTTCTAATGTATAAAATCCTAATTTCTTAAAGGGGACGCTTTTTAACCGCCGTCAGAGGTAGGGGGACTGAGTCCTCCTGCTTCCCTCTTCTACTTTAACCCCTGTGAATGAGACAGGATCAAATTAATAAAAAATTATAATATACACCGGTGTCATACACTTGTCCAAAGCTCGGCAAATATCTAAAAAGGCGGATATGAAATATTTTTTTACATTTTGAGAGCTGGTTTATGGACGAAACGTATACGTGGGATTTCCAATATGGTTTTTATAATAATACGTAATACCTAACGGCTAACAATAATAATAACAATACATTATTATTATGATTTAAGAATTATGATATATCAACTTATTAATTACAGTTCGAGTGGTTCACATGATACCACACGCACATTTACGTGGGTAGGTCATAGAGTATTATGGGATAGGTAAAACATTATTATTATCGTCGTGACGTTTTATAACGAAACCCAAACAAATAATATATGATAATATTGTTGTTATTGTAGTGTTGTAACAGCTATGGCGGCCATGTCATCGACGGTGGCGCGATGTCAATAATATAATGTTCGTTTGATGTCGATAACGACTATTATTATATTATCATAATTTATACGAAGTATGTGTCTATCAGCAGCTGTATATCTTCAGCGTTGTTTCAAACATTTCGCGGTTGCGGGCTATAATAATCATAATACGATACAATAATATTACTGTATATAGGCACTATGGTATCTGTAGTATAGTGTTTAATAATAATTGTAATTGACAGCGCGAATCATTAGATTGTCGGGAGCCCGGGGGAAGGCGCCCCCATATATGAGCCGATGATGATATTATTATAATATTAACACCGTATACAATAATAATATGACGCACCTACCTACTATAGCTTTAGGATACCTTTGTATAATAATAATAATAATAATAATAATAATATATAATAATTATCGGTTACAGAACGGGACGCAACACTGCACAATAATATGCCACGCCGTACGCCACACCGACAGGATTGCAGTCGACATCCTTAGTGGTGCTAAATGATTACCGACATCGGACTCGAACAAACCCTCCGCGAACGCCGAAGACATGAAAGCGCTCCGTCCGTTGTGAATCAATCGTTTCCTTATATAATAATATATTATTACAGATATATTGATCCGGGACGACGAAAGGATTCCGCGATGACAGGTCGATAAGGAAATGCATAATATGTATATTTATATACACACACGCGTACCTATATATATATATATATTTATATATATAATGTGTGTAAAGAAAAAAAAACAGTGATTTATCGTATTGCGGGTTTAGATAAAGGCTTGCTTTGAATTATTTAAATAAAAAAATAAATCGGTCGATGGGGTTGAAAAGTTACCAGAAGTAAATTTCCTGGTAAATGCGCAGGCTTTGTATGTGTTTGTGCGTGTGTGTGTATATTGTGCGTTTTTTTTCAATTAATGTCTAAACATTAATTTCCTTTCTGTTAAAATTATTCGTTGCAGAACGTTTTGCTTTGCACCGATAATAATACGTTGGCGCAGGCAAGTATTCGTTGAAAATATAATATTATACCGAGAAACGCGTTTCCCGACACTTTTCATCTACAAAACGTCCACTGGAAGCTTTACAGTTTACATTATCGAACAACCAAGAAATCTCGATAATATTATCGCCCATCTAATTGACGATCACACCGGTTTTTCAATACTGATTCTTTAAATAAATATATAATTTTTAAATTCAGATCGAAACCACTTGGCCAGTAATTAATTAATGCATTACCGTAATCGCCCTGAAAAATGATTTTCAATGGACATTATTCTGTGAACCAAATATGTGAATTATATATTATGATGAAATTACTTTTGACTGCATCCATAAGTAGTCCACTTTTCGAAGTAAATAGTTTTGATTTTCCATCTTAATAATAAACTCCCAACAACGATAATCAAATAATTCTCAGGAAATCTCACCTGGTAAAGTTTTCAGTAAGGGTGCAAGGTCACTTGGTGCTAAATCATCATTGTTGTACAAATGATAATAATTTATTATTCACTATCTACTCATCTTGCACCGAGTTCAGCAAAATGAGACGAGTCCCCATCAGTGTGTGATAGCACCTAGTTTTAACATCATACCTTAAGTTTTTTTAAATGTTGTATACTGTCATACTGATTCAGAAAATATTGTTTGTAAGGTCTCATTTGTATTAAATAATTATGTTAATTTTCTAACATCTATTTTAAAATGTTAATATTTTTTTCTAAAATCTACAAACAAATACAAAATCAAACATCGAATATGTATATAAATATTTATGAACTGTATAATATTATGTGATCCAAGGCTCAATATTTATCAGTGCGTAGTTTTCGCCAACTTATACTTATATAAACTGCATGGCTATACTGGTACATGGAAATAAATTCGGAAAATTATTGATTTACAAAAAAAAGGTAGGTACCTATAATTGCTTGTTACACGTGTATTGCATATTCATGTGCAATAATAGTAGGAACATTCAATTTTTTTAACAAGTTATGCTTATATAAAGTAAATCAAAAATGCTCATAACTCATTTAAAACTGGAGAATCGTGAAAACCAAACTCACAAACATGTTCTAACTATTAAGTTTAATAATAGGTTGATTCACTCTAATTCTTAAACTAACGGAACTAAACGTGATCTGTACGTAAATTTACTATGTCATGTACTTGTAAGACGGAGACAGCACATGCGGGTGTGGTCCTCATGGTGGCGTCCTCTTTACGACAAACTGAATAATATTATATCTTTAACTGGAAATTAATTTATAATAAATAAGAACTAAAATAGAATATTATGTATGTACAAATATAATATTTGACATATGTGTACTACTGTACATACGTCAATACGTCTTATTGTTTGTATTGTTTTGTTTATTTACATTTATATATTTTAGATATAGTGTTAGAGAACAAAATAAACGGTTGTGAATGATGACACTTCACAGACTTATTGACGATAAAAAAAAAAATAACCAAAATTCAGAGAGACAATATTATTTTAACACACTCATAATTACTCATACTATGAGCATACAGTGAAACTAAGAAACGTCATAATCTTTCGTTAAAGATTTTGAATTGTCGACATCACTATAACTTGATCGATTGCTCTTTTTGTGTCATTGTATTTTAATTTAAAGAAGGAAGTTATAAAATAAAAATAATACTAAGTACGAAAAAAATAATATATATATATTAAAAAAATATACGTTGTACTTACTTATAGTAAAATTCCAATAGGTACTTGAGGTAAAACTTATTTATTTCTAGGTTTTCTGGTTTTATTAGTATTATTCGCGTATAACATTTGTTAATTGAGTTAGGTATGAACAAAAAATAAATTTTTTTTGGAATATTAACACTGTGTGCTTGTAATATTATTTTTTTTCTCTATTTATGAATAACATGAAGTAAAAAAAAAAACAACTTTACTTTTGTTTTGTTTTGTTTTCTTATTTATAAAATATATTCAGTTTTATGTGAAGTGTAGGTTGAATAAAAACTGAATAATATTGTACCTAATTTATGTAGAAAAGTGTGCAATAAAATAAATAAAGTCTTCACTTTTATGAAAACATGTCAAAAATCAAAAAAATTAATAATAATATGTCACTATTACTTATTGTGCATAATCGATTTTAATAACATTTCCCATCACAGTAACTATGTCAACAATAATATTATAGATAGCGATACTAGAAATAACGGTAAGTGAATTGCTTTTCGTTACGATTTCATAGAAAGGAACTCTCAGGCCACTTGACATACATAAAATGTAATGTTTGATTAATAATCTGATTTTTTTGTAATTTGTAAAATGTAAATTTGAATACACCTCGGTCGGAATAGACAAATAAAAAAAAATGTATCTTGTAATTAAACGTTATGCGGATTGAATGATAATATTATTGTTTTGTGTTTTTGCAATCATTTCAAAGGGTATTAAACAATCATTGGTTCCCCTACCTATTATTATTATTGACTTGATTTGCATTGAAAATAATTTATCTGCGTAAATATTTAATATTTATTCAATACATTGAATAGCATTTTATACATATTATAGCCATATTATAACAGTTATGAATTAATAAATACCTATTTATGACTTTTCGTCACCGTTTTCGATTTTATTCATCAATACTATGGTCTATTCGTCTTATATTTACATAATCAAATGTAAAAATAATTTTTTACTATCGTTATGATATTAATATGTACAGTACCTATATCACATCTCGCGGGTATCTCAATCCTATTTCCTCGTCTGTTTAGTAAAATACAAAATATACGTGTTCAGATGGATCGTTGGCAATATTTATTTTTTAATGTTTTAATAAATTTAAATTCCAAACATATTATATACATATTTTTGATTGCACAACATTTTGATTTTTTTTAAAATTATTTATCCACAAATTCAAACTACTGAACTATTAATGATTTTGAAAATCTAATACTTAATAATAATAATATTGGGAATCAAAAATGCTTAAACTTAAAATTAATACAATGTTTAATAGCTATTGATTAAAATTAATAATATGAACAATACATCTATCATGACTTTCAAGCACAGTCTTATTTATTATCAGAGAATCGTACTTATAGAAATACAGTAATATATAAGTTATCATCGTTATTTAAAAAAAATAAAGGCATCACGGATAACCATATACATCTAATAGGTACACACGTTATATATATATTTGAAAATACAGTTTAAGCTTGGAGGCTTAAAAGCTTTTTTTATGAACGAAGACTTTTTTCAATGAAATCCTTTTTCCAGCTGGTTATTGGGTAAGTTTAAAGCTTTTTATGATATTTATTTTTTACGGTGTATTTAAAACCGTTCAATTTTTAATTTATATTACTTTAAAATATTTGACTAAATATCAAAAACAGTATGTATTATAATCATGTGTATAAAAAAAAAACATAGATATTCGATGGCCAAGTACGAACAAATCCAGTAGATATATATTTATATTGTAGTCTGAACTCTTCAAGTATAAATCCTTCCTACACCCGAGTCCTAAACACTTGCAAGGGTTAATCTCTGCGTCATTTGTCTCTCAACGTTTTCCTTCGTTATCAAACTGGACCCTTACGATGTCCGGTATAAGTCTTAAACCATGCCGGTCGTTCGTCAAAAAATATTTACATTTTGTAGATAAAAAAAAAAAAAAAAATTAAAAATAGAATTTCGAAAACTGTATTAGCAGCGATTGATGGGCGTGTTGTCAATTGTTAATGTAGGAAACGAGAAAATATTAACGCAAAATATTGTTCGCAATAATTTTCTACTATCGGGGTTGAGATATATATTGTACCTAATATTATGACGTTACTATATCGTCTTGTTATGGTCGAAATTCGATTCCTTCCGATCCTGAACGGGGTGTACGTGTGCAAAGAGCAAAGCCCAGCTGTCGAGCCCCTAAATATGACGGCGG
The DNA here is from genome assembly GCA_949089665.1 of Macrosiphum euphorbiae. NCBI lineage: Eukaryota > Metazoa > Arthropoda > Insecta > Hemiptera > Aphididae > Macrosiphum > Macrosiphum euphorbiae. Next base: position 130,393,063 of record CARXXK010000001.1, read on the forward strand.
GCCGGCTGAGCGGGGACAGAGCACATTTGGCGGGTGCGAAATCGTTTAATTAGGGAGGCGTTTTATTGGGACTGCTCCTCTCGGAGTGCCATTAAGAAAACCAAAACAACGACGCCGGAATGAACGTCGACCTCAGATTGTCGGGCGGCGAAGAAATTAATAACGAGCGGAGGAGGAAATAAATGGTCGTACTCGTTGTTTTTGCGGTGATGGGCCTTAATGGTGTGCGAACGAGCCGGAAAAGAAGAATTTGTTTCGCTAATGTTCTCCCGCGAGGATACACGATTATAATATAATATGTTTGTATTATATACCTACATGTTTTTTACCCCGCTAATAGCCGGTAATGATTATTATTATTTTTATTACCTATTATTATTATTATTATTAATTATTGTACAGATCGTTGATTTAAATGTATTAATTTATCATTCGGTTACGCGTTTAATTACGATTAATCGTTGTTTTTTTCGTCTGATGTAAACTGACGTAGGTACCTACTATTTTATACCTACCTAACTGTTTTATTTCGTTAATCACTACCTGTTCGTCAGCCGTTATATTATTATGTTTGTATACACCGTAAAAATAACAATATTTTTTGCGCTTTCACAAAAAGGTTCTAATCATTGAAATTCAAAACGAATATTATATCGTATATTAACACCGTGGTATTAACCGAAATAGAAAATTATTGATCTTATACGCTGCAGGTATATCATTGATTTAATTGATTTAAAACTATTTTATTCGTTTCCCCGTGTAAAGCAACACCATCATCAAGACAATACTCAAGAATACTGGTTTATATTTTAATCTATAACCTTTTACAGTATTATAATAATTAATTTATTATCGATATATTTGGTTTTCAGAAGAATGCTTTGAGGAACACGCATTTCGCAATGTCGTTAAATTGCGACTAGGTATTTTAAAAATCAAATCGAATAGTTTTGTATTGTCATAAGTACAATGGTTGAGTGTAAATCGATCCAATAACAAACTATAAATTATAATAAACGTATAATCAGCTATCAAGAATCTATGACGTGTTTTTTCACCCTGACTTTTCATCGGACTGTGTTGAAACCATTATTTTCAATCAAGAGTGTATACGTATAGGGGTCCAGAGTGACGACAACTTATCAATACACCTTGTATGTTTGATTTAAATTTTATCTGGTTATCATAATACAGTTCTTAACAGATTTAAAAATTTTTTTTTAGAAAATTGCTCCTGTGAATTATATTATGTATAAACAAGAACGCACAAAAGTGCATCGGTTAGTAAGGTCATGGGAGGGGTTCAAACCCCACGAACCCCCCCCCTTGAGTACGCCCCTGAAACCATAATATAAAACAAACAACTTTTTATTTTTAATAAACAAAGAGGGTTTTCCGAGATACGAAAAGACATACACGGACATATTTCCTAAGGTAAAGCAAACGAATCGATTCACTGCTGAGGAGTAGATATTGGAATATTGATTGATATCGCTTTAAAATTGGGACATTTCCGAGCACAATATGTCACACTCTCACACACCTATCGCGTGTCGTACGAGGTGCAGAGGACAGCTCAGTGAAATGCGTGTAGTAGATTATTTAGCTTTTTACTCGACCTTTAATGCCCTTACGTTAAAAGGGTTAGTGCAGTTTATAGGTTTGTATATAATATATTATATTATATATATATGGGTATATGTATATATGCTGCTACGTAGCAGCTTTTAACGCGAGTTAAGTTAAAAAACACTTTAACGGAAAGCCGTTATTCACCGTTGTGGCGGGGAACGGCCGCAGAGTTACTATCGCTTTAATGATAATATCTTGTAATCGTCTCGATGCGCAATTGCTCACAATAGTATTAGCCGTCTCTGACACTATAGAATATTCAATATAGCAATATAAGTGTGCTCTCATCATTATTATTATTATTGCCATCACACGATAATAACATATATATAATGGGTCATAGTATAGTATCACTATATCATCGACCGTAACCATCGATCGTAATATAATAATATACTTCCATACTTGATCTTCACACACACACACACACACACACACACACACAAGAATGAGTATGACGTACGGGTGGTGTATTGACATATTATGTATCGTCGGGCCCATCTCCATTTGGCTGCTGTCGCGTGTGCGTCGCGATAAAATGCAATCTTCAGCCCTTTGCCGGAAACATCGCCGTCAGATGCATCGCACCGATCGTCCCGGTGTTTGCAGTACCTATATGGCTATATACGATATATTGCAATATAGGTGTAGACATTTCACTGACATATATATTAATATTATACGTCGACATCGAGCACATCGCAAGCGTATAATATTATCCCGCATGCACGCAACCATATATAGGATGATGTGACACAGCGGTAGTCTCCGCGACAGAGACTAACAAACGTGTGACTTATGCAAATCAGCGGTGCGCCATATTATTATTATTATTATTATGAGCAATATACGATGCCGTACACAATGTATACCCACGCAAGTCTGCGGGTGGCCGCCGGTTTTCGAGTCTACGGTTTGCATATTATAGATTATATTTTATCTTTTTTTTCGAGAGAGAGAGAGAGAGAGAGAGAGAGAAAGAGAGAGACGTAAGATATTATGATGTAAATATAATAAAAACACGTAAAATATTATATTATTATATAATAATAAAAGTCGAAATTAACAATAATATGGAAATAGCTGTGCTTGATGTTTCTGTCAAAACATTTATAATATAAGTGATTTACGTGGTTGATATTAATATTGTCATAATATTTAAGAATATATTAATGTTATGCTGATCACATTATGTCATATGAACGATATAGATAGTAAAGGAATGGATAGAACATCAACGATTATTGAACGGAAATTTAGAGAGCTTTTGAGAATACGGGGCATATTATTTTCAATGGTTTTTACATAACTGTAGAGAGCCCCATTTTGTCTGTCTCTCATCAAAAAAAGGCAAAAACTTCCTCGAAAAAGACCATGACCCATGATAAGTACTTGATATTGACTTGTCCTACCTATTTTTTTTTTATTAACTCTGATGTAGCATACTATGTATGATACTTGATGTTCCCGTCAAAATGTTTACAACTAGTTTGGATGGAATTACTTTGAAAGTTTATATTTGCTTTAAAAAAAATATAATGAGTTATACGTGATGGTATTGTTAAAAAATTCCAGATTTGTTTCTAAAAACTGTATGTACATAATAATATCATAGGATTGCTTTTTTTTTTTTTACTTGCGAAGGTATCGCTGCTTCTTTACCAACAAAATTTACGTTCAGCAGAATTTGTTTTGCGCCATTAATTTTAACGCAACGGTCAGGGTAATTTATCTGTTTTAAAATTTAATCACACGAGCATTTTAAAACTGTTATATTTTACATATAGTTATAACTTATGAAATATGACTTATAAATTATTATAACTCACTTTAAAATTAATAAACCGTTAATAGCTCACGATATAGGTTCCCAAGACGATATTCTCGACTTTCAACTTTATAATTGAAAACAACAAAACAAAACAAACGCAAATTTGCTATGTTGTACGTCAATGTAATACGCGGTTACTGCAAAATACGACACGTGCGAGTAAAGCGTCCTCTTAAAGCTCGAAAGTTATTCGCAATTCTGCTTTAATGCGCTCACGTCGAGTTGGCAATTATGTATCAATATTTTATTTTTACAAAAATCGAGCCTAGATCGTTTATTTTAAGTCTCGAGAGTATACACGGGACACGGACAAATAAATCAATCAGCGTTGTGCCGTAATAAAATAATTTATTATTATCAAAGTTCAGTTAAATTAATAAAAGTATAGGTACGATAAATACATATATATGATTTATGGACAAAAAGTATCACGGTGTAGGTACATCATGGGCAATGTCATATAATATATTATAATAAAATATACGATCGTCGGTGGTTTTTTCTTTGACATGGTCGGTGACGAAAACGAGATAAAGCCGTTCGTGAGGGTCGGCCGGACCGAATTTGGTCGGGAGCGGTGCATTAGATGTCGGCCGACAAGTCTTGTCTCACCGTTGTATAATTCTTCGGGTGAGGGAAAACGACGGTGGCGGAAAATTTTTCCTCTAAACCTATTATACTACGAGGTAAGTAAACGTACACCCCTTCCGGGTAGTAAAAAATAAAATAGTTGCCTGCGCCCACCAGGACCGAGAATATCACTTAAAAGAGATCGGTGACGTACACAATACATAATATAATTGTGGTGTTCTTTTAGAAATGCTTCGGTTATTTAATAACAAGGATGTAAGTATGAGTATTATAATATTATAATGATACCAAGTAGGTATTTGGCAGGTAGTTGTATCGTGTATTATATGTACAGGGTATAACTCGCCAAGCTTGTACCCCAGCCATTTTTTGATTTAATTTAATCAAATTCCGATTTCTTGGATTTTTAGTTACACTCAAAGGCCGTCTTTTAAAACACTTGGTTTATTGAGCGAGTACCATTTTAAAAAAGTTTTTGTGGCGATTCTGACTTGTTTTTTACAAATAAGAAACACCATTTTTTCCTGAAAAATTGTTAAACAGATGACAGCCATTTCGAAAACTTTGAATTTTCTAAAACGAAATTTGAACGAGTAGTTTTTGAGTTCCTTATTTATCGTATTTAGGTACAAAAGATGTACCTAGGTAATAGTTCTATTATTGTATGATAATAGCATTAGAAGATTAGGGGGTCATGATGATTTGAAAACGTTGGTATTTTGTTTTTGTAAAACCATTTTTAAGGACTATTATTATCCTTGGTATATACATTTTAAAAAGTAATAACTTGAGTACGTCTTATTCGAATTTAGATTTACACACATCCAAATGTTCAAAATATTCATCTGCTCAACAATTTGCATAAAAAATGATGATTTATATTTTAAAATAAAGAAGTTTGTGTCGTTACTGGACACTTTTTAATGCATAGGTAAGTAAAAAATCGTAATAATCGAAAATAAGTGTCCTTTAGAAATTAGAATACATACAAAACAATTGCACAAATCATAATTTGAATTAATTATTAAAGGAAAATATGATGGGGTTGGTGAGCATGCTTGATGAATCACCCTGTAGAATGGGCGTATTCTGCGCTGTGCATTTATATCGAAATCCACAACTAAAAGAGATTTTTTCTCCATCTCTCTCTCTCGATATCAGTCATAGTGTAATTTATTCCATTTCGAGGTTGTTCTTCAAATTCAGAAAAAAAATCATATCTTTCACTGGTTTTTCTTCGAAGAAATCGATCGTATATTATACTGTTTACGTATCATTTCACGGGTTTACTTTATTATTATTATTATTATTTAACACAATACTACGGTGTTTACTTGTAGGTACTAGGTTTTAAATTAATTTCTATAGTTATCTCAGAGGTAGAAAATATTTTTTAAATTATTACAATAATAATAATGCAATATTTTTATTCAATTTTTATTTTCAATCAAGTGAAGTAATATTGAAATCCAATTATTTATATAAATACCAGTTGGTTACGCAACAGAATGGTTATTTATGTAAAAGAATAATTACTATCGTTAAAAAAAAATTGCTATATTTGAACAGTTGTATAAGTATTTTGTTAGTCTAATCTTTTTTTTACATTTCTTTTTTTAACGATAAAGTTATATAGGTAGTTTTATATTTTACAATATTATTTTTATCATTAATATTTTAGATTCTGAAAGGAGCGAGGGATCTAGTGGTTTTACAATGGTGTTTATTTTTTTTTCATACTGTATACAAAATTTCTACCAGAAGGAGTGCTTCGATTTCAACATATAGTACCTTATCCTTTAGAAAATTGGATCAAGATGATACTTTAAAGAGGTCATTTTTCGATTTTATCAATAGTTATTTAATGCCACGGAAAAAACCTATAAAAATGGGATTTTAATTTCTAACGCTTTGTTTATCACATAGAAACGAATAAAAAATATAAATATAATAATATTGATTCAACTTACATGATATTATAATTAATAATAACAATATAAAATATCCAGAATCTCAAACCGTCTCCGCTAAGAAACTTTTTTATTATACAATGATATTATATCATTGAATTCAAATTTAATATAATCCATTATACAATGACCCACCTGTAACCTACTGTACAGGGCGAAATCCACTTACACGCTTTTTACTATTTAATATAAATTTAAAATACTGATGAAATCATTCACGATTTACTATTGGTTGTAATGAATTTATTGATTAATCCATTAGTATGTGTTTAAAATGGATTGTTTTTCAATTGTCTAGGTATTCTTTTTTTAATTATTAATTTTTTTTTAGCATGTATACTGTCACATAAATTTGTGATCCATCAATTTGTAAAAGGTATTTTATGTTTGACAACGTCGACATTCTATTACATCGAGATGAACATATTATACGCGACTAGCTCTAGTTTCGAATAACAGTGAATTGTAGTGCATACTTTACACACGAGTATAAATCACGTTTAAATTTCACACGGAACCATTATTTTTGCGGCCGTAAATTAAAAATAAAACTACACTGATCCTGTCTCTTCAGATAAAACACGGGTGTCATACAGCAATAAGGATGTTTTTGTTTTTTTTTAAAGAAACACCCTCAAGGTTAAGTTGTAAGTTGTTATAGCGGTCGTCCGAAGACAATTTTGATCAATTACACATAATATTATACTGACGTCTGAAACTCTCACTTGCAAGACTCAAAATATGCGTATTATATGAAAACAACCTACAGATTACGTACCTAGTGAAATTATGGTAAAATTCGAAATAAAGTTATAAAAGTTTTAGAAATATAATATGCAACATTTATTCTAAAAGCTTTTCAAGACTTAGCTATTGAAACCGAAAATGTTATACATTTTTAACTACAAATTTCATAGTTTGAACATGTTCGGTGATTTCAACTTCAAAGGCCTATGAAATAAAAGTAAATATATTAACTTATTTATGTTTTTCAATATATTTTGTTTTAATTGCTATAATAAACAACCGATGGGCAACATTTTATTTTGTTTTAAAACTTACTGACAGATAACCAACAATATTGTATCAATAAAAACAAAAAATAAACAGATAAATACAACTGTCGAACAATTTAAAATGCCAAAAGCAAATAAAATGTTTCGTAAATTATCTAAAACCTCGAAAATGGTAGCATAAAATAATATTTGGCGGAAGTTGCAAGCTTCTAATTTTCTTTTAAATTATATTGAAAAAATAAAAAATAAAAATTGAAAAAAAATATTACTTCGAAAACTGGTGTATTGCAGATAATCCGGTTTACCCACTATTTTTTGTTTTTTTTTTCCCTAGTTATTGAGAAAAGTGCTTAAATACCTTTGAACCTTCCTCTTCCCAAAGTACCAACAGGATATAAAAATTCGTTACCAGACTACCAGAGATCAGCCTCAACGTTGAAGACGGAAGTAAATTTTTTCTCGTTTCACCAGACATTCGAAAAAAAAAATGCACACATCATTTCGAGAACTGCATATTCCTCACTCCTCTCAGTATTTAAAATATGCTCGTATTATAATGAATATTGTTGAAGTGATCATATGGAAAGTATGTAGGTATTTCATTCGATAAATTTTACGATAAATATTCTTTTTTCCAAACATAATATTACATTATATATGGCGTTTTCAAAACGGTTAAAGTTTAAAACTATTTAAAATCGTGAAAAGCTTTTTCCTAGAGCCTTCGATAAAAAATAAAAATACGTCTATATAAATGTGAATAATTTTAACTCGATAAAATATAATATTAACTTAAATATTTCCGGTTCCTATATAGAACACTATAGATTCAAGACGGATTTCATCATTTAAATCTATGTTTAATAATATTCGTATTAATATATTGCAAGCAAAATAACGGTGGTGGTCTGATTTTTTATAATAATAAATTTTTTGAGTGCATGTTTGGGGCCGCTAACCATATATTTTATTGGCCAAAGGCTGGTTCCGGCGCCCAGGTTGTGTTTTATATTTTTCAGCTTTTTGCATAACCACGTAAAAACTGCAAGTACGTCGAAGGAAAAACCACTTTCAAGCAAATAATTTTAAACGAAGATAAAACCTATTTAACCAAGCACGGTGTTGATCGATTCGAACTTTGAATCAGTGTGCTCAAACTCATTGACGTTATCCCGTCGGAAATTGTATGTTTATTATTCGCAACACTGTCAGTAGAAGTTTATCAAAATAATTAGTTTTACATTATATCACTCGCTGATTTATAAACAAGTAAAAATCAGCATGTATATCTACAATAGTAGGTCAGTTTATTTAGTAAGTGCATCGATAGAACTATATATATATTATACAAAACTAAACGATTAATCAAACACAGCAGTTTAATTATCGAATTGATTAAGGTTGATAATAATGTAATTCTCGAGAGGAAAGGACGACGCCTATAAAATCTCTTAACTCATATTAGTATTATTATTATTGTAATAGACCATTTGGGGGGGGGGAATGCCATTACGCCATTACCTACGTTAACCGTACGATTATTAATGTGATTCTCTGATGTACGGTTAAATGGATGTGTTGTAGTGGCTCTATACACTTGGACACATAATAATACTATTTCGGCCATTCAAATTTGTGAGTTAAGAGGTCAACAGTGCAGGTCGTCGCAGATTTCCCGAGTTCAGAATAATTTATAGTGCCTAACCGATTCGCGCAATGCACTGCAATCAGTAGTTCCATTATAATATGTATAATATATAATATAATACATATTTATGTATAGTATAATTATTATATGTATAGTAAATAGTATAATATTGTGTTAGTATATATTATTATACATATTTTTCTAATTCATGTCGTTAAATATGGCAATATTAAAAGCAATCAAACACGTTTTAACAGGGTACTGGCACAGAGATCCACATAAAATTTATTATTGAACTATGATTGCTTCAACGCCCAATAAATATAATATATTTTAAACAAAGTGGTACATGATAACTCAATATTCATCATAAATTATAATATAATAATTGTTGCAGTTTTCTACGTTCAAAAACCGTGTAGGTACCTACATACTTAGCACTATAACTGCAGATACTTTTCACGTTTGGTTGTTTATACTCTTCAGGTCGAAGCGTTAAAAACTATAAAAATGGGTATAAACTCCTTAAAAACTAATTCAACCGAGGTTAAAAAATTTAAAGGAATTTATTATTTCAATAAAATTTCTTACCGATATGTGCTGCTCCGTTCAGTAATCCTGACGTACTTTTTGGATTTTGAAACGGTCTTGGAATTTCTGAAAACAATAATTATACAGAACGATATTGTAGTTACGAAAATAATAATTAACAATTTTCAAATTTAATGAACAATAATTTATGTAAATTCAAAATTGTGATATTTTTTAAGATTTATTAATATTATTTTTTAACCAAGTATACACATAATTAGCGATACCTACTGGGTATTTGTTTTGAAATATTTATTAAGTTTATTTATTGAACATCATCTCAAGGACTATATATGTATTTATAGGTTGTATAATATAATATTAATATATTAAAATATAATATATATTAGTTAATATTGTATAATAAATGAAGACCTGAGGGCTGAGAGCAACAACAAGACTTCTCCAATTAATACAATTTTAAGGAAGTACTTAAAAATGTTTTAAAAACTAACAACAAATATAATATTTAGATATTATATATATCTATTTGCAATGATTTGAATAAGTAGTAACCAGTGACAAATTGTCAAAATCTAATTTGTATGATCTCAAAATCCAAAAATAAATTTAGCAGATATCTTGTTGTTGCACTAAGAAATTATTATACAGTACATAATATATATATATATTATATAATTTATTATCCTCCATAGGTACTCGTAATGAATAAATTATTTTAGTGCAACAAGAAGACATCTCCGAGTTCTATGAAATAAAAACAAGACGTCTCCTTTTTATGATACCTTTGTATTTAACAATCGAATTTGTTAGGTTTTTGCACCAAACAGTGCAATTTTTTTCTTAATAATAATATACAACCAAAAACTAATTTTCCCCAAAATATGGAGATGTGTTTTTGTTTTTTTCAGGTTTCTGAATAATATATAAATATATTTTACGGTAATTTTAAAATAAGCATAAAACAACTGAATTTATCTACGTGAAGTGGTTGCACAATGCAGGTAATAATTATCAATTAACATAAACATAATAAAGGTGCAATACATTTAACGTTATTTTCATATAAGATTGTATAATAATTATTGTTTGTCTATAAAACAACTAAAAAATACCATAGCTATAAAAAAAAAATATGAATAAGCGTAGTCGTACATCTTCTATTAATGATCAGATATGCTCAACGTTTATAATTTGTCCATCTGGGCCATCGGTGACAGTTACGATTTCACAAAATTATTGGTCCAAACCTATATTGTATTGAAAAAACGATCGTAATGGAAAGCAAACCTTAATCTTAATATGAAATATGATTTTAACATATTTTAAACTCCAACGTAAAAGATATATTTTATCATGACAAATTAACATTAAATATATTGGCTATTTCATCATGATATTTATTATTTACTAATTATTATTTATTAGTAGCATTTATGGCTAAAAATTGGTTATTTTCATATAAATATACTGTTACGAGTGGCCCCCTGATTTTTAAATATATTTTGGTAACTCGCATTACCTGTGACGTCAGCTGAGAGATAAGATAAACGGGACGATTTATACCAATCAGAAAATTACTAACTTTTAACTAATCGAAAGTGAAATAAGAAATAATCATATTCAGTTCACGGACATCCCAATAAAAATCAATAGCTTACCACCAATTGAATAAAAACATTATTTAAGAATGATAAAATAAATTCAGACCACGTCGATAAAGTTTACGAAGATCGCCAAATTTCTTCTGTAAATTACCTACTCAATTAAGAGGTAAGTAATATTAATATTAATTTAATTGCCGACGATAAGATGGAAATCACCGTTTTTAGACCCAATTAAAAACTAATAATTGTATTTCGAAACTTTATCATTTGAAGAAGTTTTAATAAGGTGAGATGAATTTTGAAATGTTGGTCAAAAAGTAAACATAAATTGTTTTTTGATAAACCATTAAATTTTAATTTTGAGAATATAAGCGAGTAAGTTCACAGGTATATCAAATAAAATCTAATACGCGTTTTTAAATATACTTACTTCAATATTGTTAGAATAAACATAATTTGCTTTATAATAATACACGCATGTTTATACAAATAACAAAAAATAAAATTTATAATTAATAATAAAATATTTAAATGAGTAATATGTTTAAAAAAAAATTATAAAAACTTATTAATTTGCTATTTTAACATTTAATAAAAATTATATTTTTCAATTATATTTGAAAAAAGTTTGTAATCTATTTAAGCGTTAAAACTTTCAATATATATTATGTTTACTTTTTACTCATGATTTACCAATATAAAAACAATTTATTCAAACAAAAACTTCTGAGAATTTTATTGGTGTTTGGCTTATATTTATTTTATTTTCAAAATCAATTAAACTGTGAAGTGTGTTTTAGATTTTTACAAGTTTTTATTCATTATTTTCTTAAGTTTTAAAATATAAATATTACACTGATGGGTATTTCACAGTTATTTTTTTACAATTGTGCAGAAGTTTGTACGACGCTCCTGACTTGGTAATTTTTTATACTTTAATATTTTATGTTGCCAATCCATACAATTATTTTTAACATATTACTGTTTACGTTTTTTAAGCAATAAGACATTTTGGATTACCTTCTAGAAACGATAGATTTTAATAGGAAATTTATATTTTTTTACTCATCTCATGTTTGAAGTTCTACGGAGACTGTCACTTAAATCCATAAGGATACAAGATTTATTAGAACTTGTCATAAACTCTTAGATACTATATTTATATAATATATAAATGTTTCTTTTGTAGTTCAAAACTGATATAGAAAGTTTAAAAATTGATGTGTTCTTTGTTGAATACGAATGTGAATCGCACTGTGTTTTTATATCACTTCAAAAACATCATGTATGTTTTATAACATTTTATTTTTTTTTCGGTTTCTTTTAGGTTAAGTTTGTATTATACGCACTGTGTATACAAATAATAGTACATTTTTTATGTGATTTTTTTTATGACATGTATGTTGTTTTAAAATTATAATAACACACTTATACCGGGTCGTATGAGCGATATCGCTAAATTTTGATGAATCAATTCACTATGACAATTTGTCATTTAAACATGATTTAGTGGTTCACGATTGGTCCATTAAATTTTATTTAATACATTTTTTTATGTGACCCGGCATATAATATTATATTATGCATAACCTTTATGATATATTTTAAAGCTGCATAATTTTAGACCATTCCATGTAACTATAATTATAACCATGGGTTAATTATTCGCATATCTCACTATGCTTAATAAAGTATGTGTGTAGGTATAAGTTATGAAGTTTCAATACTTCAAAGGGATTTAACTCTTAATTTTATTTTCTCTGCACTATAATAGTATACCTTTCACATTGTTCAAAATTACAATACGATATAAAATCGGTAACTCGACAATAACTTCAATGAACTTGTAACGAATTAGCAATTACCCAGAACACCGTAAATCTAGTGTCACACAGTCAAACGAAGCCAAATAGATGATAATATTTATGTAGGTACCTATGTACATTATTTGGTGAATCGTATCGCAATCGAACATTTCCAGTAGGCCATTCACGTTGTTTTCAAACAAGGTCTGTGGCATAATATTTGACACGAATCAACGGAAAAGTGTAAACGTTTTTTACCCAAATGTAAACGTAATGTAGGCGGGCTGTAATCAATTGTAGTCCAAGTTGTTTAATTTGGTCTTTCGATTTGTGATTAGTCATAAGTGTCATATAGTATTTGATTCAATTGTATGTGTTGTTTATTTTGGAGCATGGACTACTAAGTAATTATTGCTTACAACTGTATAACGACCACATTCAGCGAACATTTTTTGATGTTTCCTAAAAGACGAAAATACGCAATCCAATATCATAATGATTAATCGAGTAAAAAGACGAAACAAACAGCAAAGTATTAGATGTTTAAAATGATAAAATCAGATATTGAAAATAATAGTATTAAACAATGAAAGAGAAATTAAAAAACTACAATAACATTCAATCAAATGCAAATAATAAAATCATTTTAATATAGATTTTCTCGTATCAACTATAAATGTAGTTCATCAGCTCACGAGAGGCAAATGGAAGACAGTTACACAGAATAATAATTATTTATGATTTCATCTTAAACGGCTCAATTAAAAATGGTATTTCCAGGATAAACATTTCAATTGCGAACAATGTAATAACCACAAGACTTGGATTTCAAGGAGAAAAAGCATCGACTGATGTAATAAATATAATAGAACATTTGACTGCAAGACAATAAATGATAATAAATTATCTCAGTCCGAAAAAAAGTCAATACAAGTAGGTAGGTAACAAAAAATTAACATTTAAAATGTTTAAAATAATTATTAGACAAAATATTATCTATACATAATACATATATTATAGCTATAATATTAATATTTTTAACTAGGTACATAATTTACGACAGAAACTAAATAATTAAGTTTATATAATCTACGAAACACAAAACGTGATTCATTAACGTTTTAGTAGGTACTTTTGATTTGACCGAAATTTTTTTTTTAATATATTTCACTTAGTTCTATTATAGCAGTTATCCGTGCTTCTTATCATATATGTGTAGTCGAATATGATGTATTAATCGATTTAAGATTTATGTTTTAAGGAACTGTGCTTAAAAAAAATACGAACATCTATAGTATTATTTTAAGCAGATTTACCATAAAAACTATAATAACATTAAAGCAAATTATTAATAGTGTATAAATCTATTATACTAATGTGTGTGTGTGTGTGTGTGTGTTTTTTTGTAATTAGACAAGTATAAAACGATAATAGACTAGGTGCATTTAAAAAGCATACAAAATACCTATACTAATATATTATTATGACTATTTAGTATTTATGAAGATATACACAAAAATATTCTTACCATAAATTCGCATGGATCCTTCGGCTTCACCCAATGAGTTTTTTGTGACACATCTATAACTACCATAGTCTTCTGGACTCAGAGATCGTATAGTTAGTTTCATGTGTGCTTTGTACCCATTTTCGTTGGTTACTATGTAATACTTTGAACCAGAAAATATCATATTTCTGGATTCTTGGAAGGACCAAAAGCTTATTGGTCGAGGATATGCTTCAGTCAGACAGTCGATGGTAACATCAGTGCCCAACGGGGCCCCGACTAATTGATTTGGCACCACCAACGTTGGAGAAACTGAAAATATATTGGTAAAATGAAATAAAAGTACGATAATGTGTGTAAAAAATAGAATACAAAATTAATTCCGATAAAGTTATGTATTTTTGACAAAAATATCAAAACCTATAGTATATTGGTCAAGGATGGATAAAATAGGGAGAATAATGTTGTGGAGAAAATACATTGAACATGGAAGAGAATGTTTGAAGAGTTTAAAGGGGACAACAGGTAGGCGTGCTGTGGTGAAAATTTGATGTAATTAATGAGAATTCGGGGTTTAGGTTAGATAAGGTTTCACATTTCGCTGAGTTGCTGTGAAGAGTCATTCATAGCAAGTTTAGTGGAGCGAGAGGGAAGACTTAGAATTAGAATAAATAAATTATTAAATGAAAACACGGTCGTGAGCATGCTTAGCAAATCATCCTGTATACGTCAATAAATTCCAATAGTCGTCAAAAAATACTGTAGCAATTTCACAAAGTGGTCAGTAAACTTCTTCAATGAATATAATAAAAGCAAAACCAACCCAAATAAATACATTAACGTTGATGGTATAGTTTAGTCCCCTTGAGACGAGGTCTTTCAAAAATTGAAAAGTTCATATGCTATAGTAGCTAAACGTAAACCGAAAAGTCAAAATGATGACGAACAAAAGGCCAGATGTCATCTTCTGTAAATCACTTTAGCATTGGTAATTAGTTAGTTATAAAGTTAATTCAGTCCATTATAATTTTATATACATATTATACAAACCACAAGGTACAATTATACAAAAACCACAATATAATTCAAATAAAGATATCATTGTATTTATTCGTTTAAATCAAACTTAATATATTGTATTATAATAATATTATGACCACGAGATCCGTTTAAATCGAAAAAAAAACATTTATTCTTATTTCCTTTTAGATTCTGAGAGGAGCGAAGGATCTAGTGGTTTTACAATGGTGTTTATTTTTTTTTTCATATTGTATACAACATTTCTACCAGAAGGGGTGATTCAATTTTAACATAGAGTATCTTATCTTTTAGTAAATTGGATCAAGAAGGTACTTTAAAGAAGTAATTTTTCGATTTGCTCGATAATTATTTAATGCCAAGAGGGAAAAACCATCGACAAATTACAAAAAACCGCTAAAAATGGGATTTTAATTTCAATTTCACCATAAAATCAAATAAAAATAAAAATAACGGTTTTATTTATTTTGTTGTAATTTATAATATTAATTCAACATACAGGTCTATAATAAAATATAATAACAATATAAAATATCCAGACTGACAAACTATCTCCGCTCAGAATCGTTTTTCGTATATAATGATAATGACATCCATTATACAGTTACCCCTTGTAACCAACCTACTGTACAGCGGAGCGACATCCACTTACCCACTTTTTTATTATAATAATATAGATTACACAACATTAGTTTATTAGTTGATAATGCCAACTAGGTAGCATAAGTTATTTACAGGTATAATAATTATTTCTTTTTTAACGATCTTATGATATGCAATATGCATATCTCTTCATTGATAATTAAATTGTCACTAGAATTCGGTTAACTCTTCGTCGTTTAATATTTAAATCAAAAACGAATATTTTCTTAAAAGCGTGTAAAATTAATTTTCGAAACTTGGGAAATAATAATCAAATGCATGAACTAAAAGTTTTCACGTGACCTATGACTAATTTCGTGCCATTTGCAAGTGTTGCGTTTATGGAAGATAATTGGTATTAAATTATGGGTGTGGCACATAATTTGTAGCTCACCGGTTGATGTTGTTCAATAATATTACATTATATTCGGTAAAATTCGATTAAGATTATTTTAAATACCGCATAATAAATTATGATAGGTATAACACCTTTGATATAAGTCGTTACGACTCAGAATTTTTTAATTACCAAAACGAAGGGTTATAAATATCGAATTGAGCACATAAAATTGAAATTGAATTTATCGATTCTGCGTTTGTATCAAAATATACAAGGCTGAAGGCGACTACGATGAATAATCTAGTTAGTAGTAATAAAGATATAAAATGCAAACGCTACATTGGAATCAAGAAAATATTCAAATTTAAAAACGCCTTTCAGAGAAAAATGTAGTGTTTAGCTTTGTTAAGTAATTTAATCAATTAACGATGTTAAGTTCCAAATAATAGCTATAGATTCACGAATTAGCGAGACACAGATGGGTTTAACTCAACATTTGGACAACATCAGTTTTGGAATTTCATTTTATAGAAAATGTATATTATCTTCTTAATAATTATTCCTGGATCAAACTGTATCATAATCTAATATGTCAAAATTATAATATTGTACTTTTTAACGATGCAAAAATGCAAAATAATTAATAAAACCACTTTCATATTATTTTTTTTCTAGGTATTGATTCATTTTTCATCTTTCGAAAATTATCTCCATCAATTATAATACAGTGTATACTTTTTATCATCTGTTAGGTATTGTAAAGTATTATCACTGTGAAACTTCCGAATATTATGATATATTTATGCTTTTACGCCAAACTGTGTCACGCCTTAAATTTTCCATTTTTTTTTGTTATATTTTTATTTTTTGTTGGAAACAAGAAAAGTTTTTAAAGTGAATTCTCCATTTTTATATTTATCATAATTTACCAACGTACTGTGAATTTACACCAAATTAATAAGTTTTAAAAATAATATTCTAGAGTTCTCGAAAAAAAAAACATTGGTAGGTATTTTTTTTTCGATGTAGCAAATTAAATAATGAAGTATTGAATTCGTAAGAGTTGTATTCCACAAAACTGTTTTAACTTTTGAGTTTATAGTTGTACAATGTATTTGTGAGTTTGTATAAATTTAATTTAAATTGATTAATTAGTTTATTAGTTTAATTAAAAATTACCACTTTTCTAACTGTTACCACGTAGAATTATAATATTATTTTTACAAGATTGTAATACTCATAATTTATTGTTCACAGCATATTTATTTTCCATAAGTATTTTATTTGTAACTGTACTATAGGTTATTATACGATAAGTGACTTAATAATAATAATAATAATAATAATATTACAAATGAAACATAAACAATCAACAGTTGTCGACTCTCGGTTTATTGACTTTACTGCAGTTTTACATTATATATTATTCAAAACTATAGTAATAGAGTTTATTTCAACCATATAGTAATAATACGTACTGATTTCAATTTCATTTATAATTTCGAAATCATTGTAAAAATTGTCAGAAATTTAAATAACATGATATTCACTTGCAGTTAAATATCCTTTTTGGAGCGATTTGCGAAATGGATGTCTTTCGGCGTACCCACCACACAAACTGCAGTGCAATTTTCGAAAAACAAATTTATGCCGATACTCGTTGGAAAAACATCACCATTAGTCGCGTGCAATTGTTTTTATACATGGGGTCTGTGCGTACGCAACAATGACGGTGTGATACACCCACCCACACCCACCCACGCACACACAGTGTGTACAAGATGTGTATTATTACACCCGTCTAACGTTCGCGTGACTTCGCACACACGAGACAGACAGGTAGTTCATTAAAACCGGCGTCGCACACACGTATATAATATGTGCGTTTTAATTGAGGTTATACGGACAA
Organism: Macrosiphum euphorbiae; assembly: GCA_949089665.1. Classification (NCBI taxonomy): domain Eukaryota; kingdom Metazoa; phylum Arthropoda; class Insecta; order Hemiptera; family Aphididae; genus Macrosiphum; species Macrosiphum euphorbiae. The sequence goes on from CARXXK010000001.1 coordinate 130,411,154, forward strand.
GCTAAAAGTTTTCCCGGAGAGGGTTTCAATTTTCTCGCGGTCCAAATTCGTAGTTATTACGACTATACACACGAGGCACGCGCGGGCGGCAAACCGGCGGTGTGGCTTACGAAATAAAAACAATAGTAATAATAATTTATTATTATTAAACAGTTGGTGGCCGTAACTCGTCGAGCAGACATCGTAGTGGGTTCGATGTATTGTTATTCGTTAATAATTTTTTCCCGCCATTTCCGTTTACGCGTGGCCCCATGTTATTATAATATTGTTATTATAGGCCGCGATACAGGCTCCATAATAATAATATTATACAACAATGTGGTATTACAATGATTATTATTATTGTTAGGTACTATTACACATCCGTCTCCGATTTGGCAGCTCGCGATGACGAGATTCGCTCTCTTCGGGTACAACAATAGCGGACTACGTTTCGCCCGAAAGAGTCCGTGTAGATATTTTCATCCCCCTACCCCCTCGACGCCTCGTTTGCAGTCTCGTGCGCTGGCGAGACACAAAGACACCGATGAAGTCGTTATTGCTTCCGGCTTGTCGACTTGCAGCGTATTATTATTGTCTTTTTTTTTCACTGCTATTGTTCGACAGCCACCGACATTGTAACCGCCGCCGATGCAGCGATCGGCAAGAATTGTTTCGGATTCGGTGTTTCGAATGTTTCGATACTATATATGTTATTATTAAAATAATAGATATTATACGATCAGAAAAACCAATCGAATGTGTAGCTCTCGAGTCGCAAGTGTGCGCTACCCAATAATAAATGATAATATTATTATACGAATTATTAATTTGTTTGCACGACACGCTTCGTTAATCGTTTAGCCTTTAACGTATTAATATTGTTTTCAAGTAGCGTTTTTATCATTGATAATAAAAACCAAGTAAACGCTCAAATGCGCAATAACTAATGAAATCGTTCACGGGGAAAATGTTCAAAGTTCTATTTTATTAATTATTTAACTGCTGAATATTAGATAGGTTAGGTATAATATGCGTACAGTATTATGATATCTTACGAAAAAGTAAGAAAAAAATGGGTTTCGTGGAAACCTTAAATCGGAATATTCGTGAAATATTCAGTTTATTGCCTATAAAAAAAAAAAAAAACGAAAAACTGTATTCTGTAGTGGGTTTTTTTTTAGGATAATATTGCAAAATCTCACCTTGGATGTGAAAATAAAACGGAAAGATAATATTAGTTTTGTTCACAAAGTATTGAATAATATTTTGAACAGTCAAGAACGTTATAATATATTTTACGAGCGCTCGTGTGCGTTATATTTAATAAATTACAAACCCATCAAGTCTTGCATGTTTCTCCTCTCCGAAATTAATTTCTACTGGTATGCGCTCTTCTATTACTTGTATTAATTTTGCATATTGTATAAAATATGTACAGAAGTGTATATTGTTAAATAAATAAATAATACAAAATTGTATCTTTGATTGGTGATTAGGAGGTATTAATACTAGCTTTTGAGTTATTATTGATTACAAACATATTTTAATAATATTCAAAGTATCTACTTATTAGGTAATTCATTAAATTATATTATAATATAACTAATAATCAATCCAGTGTTCTATTCGAGAGCCACATCGATGTCATTTTAAAATTAAAAACGGTACATCAAAATTGAACTAGATATTTATCGACGGAATAATTATTATTATCACAAGTGTTGCATTATACCGACCAGTTTTGTTGTACCTATCATAATTTTGATACTTGGATAACAATTTACTTATTTGATTAAATGTATATTAATTATTTAACGGGCCTCATGTCCAACAGTGCAATAATCCAAACGATAATATGTTATAACAGAGCACACCAAGACGAAACATCGATGGACTGAATTAATAAAATAACTAATTATTTACAGTTTTCAATAATATTACAACTATTACAAAGTTAAAAAAATATTGACGAAAGTCGTCTGAACATGCTCTTACATTCAATGTCCAGAACGATTCTTTTGCTGACCGACGGAGGAATGCCATTAGATGCGATGCACAAATAAGATCCCATGTCAGCTCGGCTGACTTTGGTCAGGTTCAGGACATTGCCGTGCTGCTTTTCGACTGTAAAACAATGTGCGTAAACGGTAAAAAAAATTATTAATATTATTAAAAAAACATGACTATTACGATAAGAGCAAAAGTTCAGTGTCGTTTCTAAATATTTATGTGTTCAATTATCTAAATGTAATTTCTGTGGCCTGCGTACCCCGGTACCAGACGCAGGCATTATTGTCCCGGAAGATAGTGGTTTTAATAAATAATATTGCTTCAGTCTTGTAAAATATAGTATCATGTATGTACTATACAATACAAAGAGGACACCTATTATGTCATAACTATTATTATTATTATTATTACTATTACTATATTATTAGGACCCTCAAGTATAAACTGTTACAGTATAAAACCCGTCATAAAATATGTATATACATTTGCGTCTAACGTTCTAAAGTGTTAATTTTAATTATCTCTGTTACAATATTATGTTTTTTTACTCACATAAAATACGTGCAAATACTTTCAAAAAATACTTGATACATGGATATTATAATGAATTTTTGAGTTGATTAAAAGTTAAAGATTTTTATACTATAATATAAGTACATCAAAATATATCAATCAAAATTATTATATTAATGGTTTAACAAATAGTAGCTCTTATTTCAAAATTAAAAACGACCTTATATACCTATAATACTTATGAGACGGCAGTCGAACATTTTTGATTCGTATTATTTTCGTAACATATAATATCTTATATAGTTAAATACTATTTTTAATTGCAAGAAAGAAATCAAACAGACAATAGTGTTATGGTTTCAAAACTTTACGTGGAATGCTTTGTTATTAGTAACAAATAAGTAATAAGTCTAATGAAAATATAATTGTCTAAGTGTGTCATTGTAGGTCAAAGCTATATAATATATAAGTCAAGTGAATTACTTCATTCGACCAAACATTATATTCATTTAAATATAATATCTTTGAATAAAGTGACTGTGTAAAATATTTGGAGTAGAAATGAAATAACTAATCCAAATTATGTTAGTATGATGACTTTAATTTACATTTTGGCTACGCAATGCACTACTTATCTAAATGAACACTCTCGAATTAACCGAATTATGGAGGGAAATAATATAAACAAACAATTTTATTAGTTTTATTTCTTACGCTTGTTTTACCGAATGGTTTTTTTTAAATGATAAAGAAAATTATACCATCAGATATATAGAGGAATTCGTATAATAATATAAAAAAAAAAATGTAAATAATGTAAGTACTTCTAATAGTCTTAACCTTAAGACACGCAGCTTGTAAATGGAATAATTTTGTGTTAAATATTAAAATATGACGGTTTTTCGACCTTTAATTGTTCAGCTGAACATTTACAAGCATAATATTGAAAATAACTTCCGTAGTGCATACACGTGTGATGTTTGTTTGTAAATAATATATCGATAACATGTCAATTTATTTTGTCTTGACAGTTAACAAGAATGAAATTGTTTAACGGGTGTTTTGGCAGAAACCTTACTCTGTTGATCTCATTAATTCATCGGTTCTACGTGTCGGGCCAATGAAGTGCGTCCAAAAAATTGATTTATCTTTCTAACATCCAAACCAATCACGAAGCTGTCACGCCGATTGAAACTGTCGGAGACAATTCAATTCTACGGATTCGTAATCTAATTTTATATGTAGGAAAACCGCACAACCGCGTATCCCTTGCACTTATTTTACAGCAACCTACTTGTAAACTAATCCCATAAACTTTACCTTCAGGGAACACTTAATGTTACATCACATGACTTAAACTTTGTAGTTATATTTTTTATGATTTGTTGTTATTGTATTATATATACTATGTGCGTGTATGTATATACAAACCGAGTATATCAGCGATTAACCGCATCGCAAAACTTAACTTTTTCAGCGTCCATTAGCAAAATATACACAAAAAAATACGTTGATAAACTTTCATCGTAAAATCTCACTTTCGAAGGAGACATATTTTTTTTTTTTTGCATTCCTTAGAGTATAATATAATTTTTTCACATAAAAGACTTTACTAAGAAACGACACGGAGAAATGAATACCTAACCGACTGCCCTGGAGTGACACTAAAGGTAAATAATCGTCGATTAGGGACGACATTCTAGAAGTAAAACCTCTATTCAACGGAGTTCGACAATAAAATCCAGTGCATTAAATTGTGACATTCTTTGGTAAATTAATAATTCATCGTAAGCATTTAAAGTACTTAGCATTAAATAACTTTATGTTGTTTATAGTTGTTATAAATAGTGTTTACTTTAACAATCAAAATACAATTTTGTATACCAACATAATGTACGAGTTAGGATTGAACGAAGACCCACACAACATTGATGGACACCTAATCATTGGCATAGTTCAAGAACCTAGCCAACCACGAAAACCCATCAACGCAGGCACAAAATGAAATGGTGTTTGAAAATAAATTCAAAAGAAGATTTCTGTCAACATTTATCTATTTCTTTGAAATATTGAAAAGTGAGAACCAAGTTGTTGTTTCAAAAATATTATAAACAAAATAATATTAAAGGGATCATCTCGGCGCACTATTTGCTTTCTCTCTCCGGACATGGCACGTGCAAAATAGTAAACTTGCGTTTAAAAGAATCAGTCATGTGTTGTAAGCTTGGACATTAAAGTTAATTAATCTATCATCAGTCTTAAATTGAAGAACAATATATTTGTTTGAACTTAATATTTTTATTTTTCTGCGAAATATGAGCTTATTTACAATAATTTTCATACACATAACTTACATAGATATTGAATCAAAATATTATGAAAACACTGCTAATGTCCCCAGCTCTATGTTTATAGCTATAAAAATTCCCTCTTGTATTACAACTTGCAACACATGATTGGTTCTGGTGAACGAAAATGTCCTATATTTCGTATGAGTTGGTACACAAGAAGTGAGCTGAAATTATCATCTTATCTTAATATAATAATATTTTAAGACGGCGCCTTGTATATGCAATTTCGCTACAGTTGTCGTTAAAAGTAAAATAATAATATTATGACGTATATACGTATATACAGCGGTTTGTAAATTAAAAAGTTATTACATAAAAATAATGCAAAAAACGTCAAAATAAATAAATAATATAAACTATCACGACATACTTAATACTTACTGAAAAAATTTATTAGAATATAAAACTAAATGTGCAAATAAAAATGACCACATTATTACTGTTTTAGTATTTGGACAAGTACCATTATTGAAGGATCGCTCATCATTTTTAACAGTATCAAAATATTTGTGGACCTTTGGTTATTCGCTTTATCAATTTGTATAACTTAATCTATATTATGTATATAGTAGGTACCTACACATAATAATATTTATAAATGTCATATGACATAGATAATATCATCGATTATGAATACTGTTATTACTTAGTATTCATAATCAATGGTAATATCCATGTATTTTAAAACAAAGATATAACGTATCTAAGTGATTTGAACGATGTATAACATATTGTTGATAAAATATGACGTATTCTTTACTATAGGTAATAAATTATAATAGTTATAACATTATTTTTAATAGTTTTAAATTATCTTGATATCGATATTGGTACGTTAAATACGATTTAACCAAATACCTTTATTCAAGTAAAGTAAGTTTATTTCAAAGTTTTAAGAGCACCATCATCTACAATGGACAACTTATCGTTGAAAAAAACTCAAGTAGATGTTAAACTTTTGCGGTACATATTAGTATTACTAAACATGCCAAAAGAAGAACTCATAGAAATATCAAATTATTCAGAAAATACTGACCAGTCAAGATTCACTTCGTCAAGACGAAATAATGATACAGGATATGGCGAATGTAATCAGCAACTACCGAAGTATAGAACGGAAACTTCACGTAATAAAAACAGCGCCAAGTAAACATATTAATTATTTCTCAAGTACCATGTTATGTAACGTATTGTAATGTCACATAAATATTATAATATATTGTAGTCTTATGTATAAAGATACACATGATTGTTTATAGATATTATGATAATACAATATTATCTTAAAAAGGGTGTGCTAGTAGCTGTTTCAAATGTCGATCTTAAAAAATCAAATTTCAGAAAGTAGTTTATTAGTTACATTATTAAAAGTTTATATTAGTGGAGTAGTGGACCAAGTGGAATCTCTGTACCACTCCACTCCGTTTATCAGAAATATAAAATATATCTACTCATAACTCATATACTAATCGTCCAAAATTATACAAATTTATGTAAATATCAAAGTACCTACTTCAACAAATAATCTGCTTTAAAATATGGAATTAAACAATCATGTTATCGTTAAAAAAATATTAAACTTATGTATAAATATTAACGAATAAAATAGAGAAAAAAAATATTGTTAAAAAACCCAATTGTTTTTAAAATAATGAGTGCCTTACAATTGTAAATGGATCATCCTATATTATAATATTTAATTAATTACCTATTAAACTCACCCTCATACTATATTTAACTATGTGTTAACTTTGTGTGTAGGCAATATGCGAGGAGGCAAAGTGTCAACAACAGAAACCTTTTAGACGAATTCGATCAAACAATGGCGGAGTCAAATAATAAATATAAATAAATAATTAATACAAATTAACGATGTGTAAATATTCAATAAATAATAGTTTTTATTTACAGAAGTCAACTTTTAAATCGTGAAAATCATATTATCTAAGCACGTGCATTGTTTTTTTTCTTACCTTTTTTCCTTCTGTCCACTGTTATATTGAATCCATTTTCTCTTTTCCACACAATCCTTGGTTCTGGATTACCTTTTGCTTTGCACGTAAGTGATATATTGAGGCCTTCTCTCACAGCTACAGATGAAGTGGAACTTTCATCGTCCACTATGTTTGGTGGCACTGTCAACATGTAATTGATTAATTTACTCTATTAATTCTTATCAATATGAATGGAAAAAAATATGCACAGTTTACAATAATTATAGAAGTATATAGGAACTCTTCTCACATAATTCAATAATACCTATAGTAACGCGTGTGTTATATAACTTATGGTTATAGTGTACAAAAAGTAAAATGAAAAAAAAAACAGAAAGCCACCTGACTAACCGATTATTTATAATTTAATACTAAATAGATAAAAGGTATTTATTTATGATTTCTCGTACAAATATTTAAAAAGGATCAAACGAAGTATTTTCCGCTCATTGAAATTATAGTCCACAATCATAATTATATTATATACACATTACTTGCCGTTATATATAAATTGCGTCTGATTTATTTTTCTCAAATATCATGTATTCATGTATTCGCGTATTACAACATTTTAACTAAGGTCTTATTATTTTAAGATAAAAAATTAAAAGAATAAAAAAAGAGTAGATTCATAATATATTCTCTAATATTAATTTAGAATTAAACAATACTTTATAAATCCTTAGTTTTAATAACAAATAATGTCCATTACATATCACACATTCTATAAGTTTAGTAATATTATTTAGTTAATTGAAGGTAACAAATTCATAATTTAATTCGTCGTATGATTAATTGTTACGTGGAAAAATAATCACTAAAAGTCCGCCAATATTGATTTTGTATTTTTAACCATTCTTTGTATTTGTGAATTTTCATTGTCCTTAAAACCGAGTATAAGATACATAATATTTTTATTCTAAACAAATACAACTGTTCATAGCACACTTTGAACAAGAAACTACGGGAGTTATCAAACTACTGAAACTTGTTTAAATTGTGTGACACATATTCCAATCATTATATTATTATCCAATGTGTAATATTATAATTTTTACCGAAGTTAGAAACGTTATGCCTACCTACCTATGGGCAAGCATTTACGGTTTAGTTTTGAAACATGTCATTTAAATAAATCTATATATTTTTTTGTTTAAATAGAAAGGATGAAAAATCACGAACGGTTTTAAATAAGAAATATATTGGACGCTTCGTAGCAAAGGAAGTCACAAATCATAACCAATATTCTTACGTCAGGTATTTGACAGTCTAGAAAACTTAAGTCAATAATACATTTATGCTCCTTTATTGAAACGTCCAGTATTGTAGTAAAATCATTATTTATGTCTGTAAAAGCTTATATGAAATCCAATATGCGGTTTTTCATTATTTATTACTTGTATGGACTGTGGTTAAGACTAGTGTGATACTTCAACAATATTTAATTTTTATACAATTTATTCAGTTTATCTGGATTTATAAATCAGGATATCCGATTGTTCAGATTATTAAGACTATGGGTATTCAAATTATTTGAAATTTTGAATATTCCCAAGTTCAAACTTTTATTGTTCATAATTATTAGAGCATGAAACTTAATGGTTTCGAATATTTGTGGTAAGTTTAGATAGAGGAAGCTACAAAATTATTTCAAGATAATATAATATTTCTCAACATATATATTATTTTACATATTTTATATAGATTTTTATAATATTAGTATACAGAAAATTTTTTAAACTTGAGAACTATTTTTCAGTTTTATATTTTCATTTTAAAATTAATAGGTACACTAACAGCTTTTTTTACCCATTTAAAATATTATATTTGAATGAGTATAATATATCATATTTCTTATCCAGCATATATTTTTAAATTATGTATCATCCAACTAATATTTTTTTTCTTTTAATAATGACATTTTGCGTAATATATCTAAAATAGGTACATAGTTTGTTAATGAAATATGTAAGATATTTTCAAAAAGTATTTTTGCAATGTAGCTTATAATGCAATTAATGTGAAATACCAAATTATAAAGTTTGAAAAAAAAGTAAGAATAAGTGCTTTTTTTCAATATATTATCATACGAAACAAATTATAAACATTTCGGATGACTTTTTTTTTTTTTGAAAGTGTTGAACAAGAAAAATCATCTGTGACGGAGTAAAACATTTATAATAATATTCAGTACAGACGTGATCGTCCTTTTCTTCCATCTATTAAAAAAACTTCTTATATATGGAGCTTATGTAAAAATTATACATAATATATTATATTTATTACAATATTTAACGGTAATAATGTTCCGTATATTATAAATTACAGACACGCTTTATAATGAGTAGTTAATGGCATGAATATTAATAATAATTTGTTTGATGTTAATTAAATGTATACTATCATTATTTTGATTAGGTACCAATATGAAAACTGTAATGATCAAAATATAACAAACGCACGGATAGGTTTAAATTTAAATAATTATCAACAGAGACGATTTAAACATCAAAGCTTATGCGGATTTTGATAATTCAAATTCCATAAAGAAATAATTGTCTTTAATATCATATAGACAAAGGACCACGGCGCAGTTGATTTCGCATAACTAGCATAGATTTCAAAGAATTTTAGGTAGGTACATTTGAATAATGCACGAAATGTAGCATTTATTGTGATTTTTTAGAATGCCATACGAACGAACAACAATGTCAGAGGAGAATCGAGAAGAGCGCATATAATCTTCTCTTAGAAATGTCAGTTTTATAAGAATAGAATGTAATAATAAATATTATCATTCTGTTCGCTAAAGTTATTTTTCGTCTAAATAAAGTCGATATGTTTTCGAGATAGTTTTGACATTTAATGGCCAAACATTTTCCAGTGGAATTTGAAGCTTTTATAACGATATTTTGGTCAATAATAACAAAAGTTCCACATTTTCAATGTATTAAATGTGATATATTTAAGCTGAAAATAATATAATAAAAAAAAAAAAAAATACTTGAATAGCAATAAACGAGATTATTTGTTTTTAATTGTAAATATTATGGAATTTGCAACATGGAAGCATCGTTTTTGATAATCCAAAAATATATGCAAATACATTTAGTCGATTTTATAACAACTATAGACGATTATAAGTATTGTGAATTATAAATTTATTGTTATTAAATAAAGAAACTACAAAACGTTCGAAGGAATACAAAATATATTGTAATAGGACATTGAATAACGTAAAATCCAAAGGTTAAACTCACTTGCATTTTAATTATTATAGGTATATCTTTATCATAGGTACCAATATAATGCAAAACTAAAAATATTAAAATTAAGTAGTTTTGATAAATTTCATATTTTTTTTTGGTTTAACAGCCGGTTAATCAACTCTTTTTTTGTGTTCTTATTAAAATAAATTAAATAAAGAAACGTAAACAATTTATTAAAATTAATTACATACATTTTAAGTTTCCTGGCTTACTTGTTTAGCGTCTAAAGTTTAATTGGTTTGAAATATTTATCTTTTGTTTTATAATTAACTCAATTACCTACCTACCTTTATTGCACAACAAGTCAATCTTTGTAATGTTTTTCTGAAAGCATTTATCAGTTTTTCATGTCTTATAATTCAACTACACCTACTTATGGTTTTTTTAAAAGTAAAATATTTTATATTTAATACAATGAAATAAAAAGATAATAACTTTAAGTAGGTAGAGGCTTTTACAGTTGGTACATTAAAATCATATTGCGTTAAAAGTTAACTGTATTAAAAATAAATTGTATTTTATTGTTTTATATGTATAATTTGAATACGTGATCGTGCTAAATATTTGGTTGAATGAATATAAATACTACTCTAATTTGTGCATTTTAAAAATTAGTTACTTCAAATTTCTCATCAGTATTTTTTTTTACTCAATTGTTAAACCAATTGTTTTATGATTAAAACTTCAAGTACCTTATTGATATTTTAAAATCATAAATTTATTTTTAACGTTGTACAATACAAATAAACTTAAGCTGACAGTTTATGAAATTTATATAAATATTTATTATACAGGATGATTTACTGAGAATTACCCGTTTGCGACAAAAAAAAATGTATTCGTATTGTGTACAAACTATTTGCGTAAAAATAAAAAAAGTTATGTTTTTTTTCCGACAGCCTATTTGAGCCAAATTTACCTGTATGAACATTTTACATTTCCATTTTTCCCTTAATAATTTATTTATTCAAATTTTGGGGTTTTTTTTTTAAATAATATACTTAAAAATATTAAATTTAAAACTGAGATTTTTTTTATTACTTAAGAACATGATATGAACTGATCAACCATTTATTTGTGAAATGAGAACCCTTTTTTTTTACAGCACAATATTTAGAGATAAATTCAAAATTTGAACGATTAGTTTCTCAGTTATTAAAATGCTTATACTATGGATACCTAATTCTTCTACTTCTAATTGTCTATCTGCCATAAGACCATAATACCATCACACAACTAATCCTAAAATTTTCCTTATCAGCTGTTCAGTGATTCTAAGTATTTGTTCATTACAACTTCTCAACTTAAACGAGGTCTCTAGATTGGCATTTTTCCTACTGTACTCTATTCCACAATAACTATGGGCACAATTTGTTTCTCGCATCACCACGCGCGACTAGTCCACTGTAATCATCGGCTGAGTTCGGCTCCTGACCTATATAATATTTCATGTCTAACAAATTGAGATAACCCTATTTCAAACTCAAAAATAAATGAATATTTATATATTTTTAACAGATTCGTATATGCATTCTTCTTTTTAAATATAAAATTGAAACAAAATATTTTCGTACGGATAGTAGTAATGTCTAATGAACATTTTTAATCCTGTTATTTTTTAATTAGATATAATTAATTCACTATAACAATAAAATTAATGTCTACTAGTAAGTTTTATTTTTTGTTGTCGAGTATCTTAGAACCATCTATGGTTCTAGCTTAAACAAAAATATATATAGTTCTACTCTAATAATTTATTGTATTTGAGTTTTATTTTTGCTTTTAGGCAATATCAACAAAGATATTATATAGCTAATCTTTACTATTACGGTTCAAGATATAACGTTTATTCGTAAATAAATCTGAGGATAAAAAACTTGTTTAACTTTTATTTTTTTAGTATTATAAAGAAATAAAGTGGAGTCATTGGATTACATTGAAGTGCATAATCCATCCAAAGAGCTTGTGTATTTTAGTTGAGTTTTTTTTAAACTATTTTCGTTCAAACGCTGCTGAATGATATAGTTAAAACTATAAGAGAAAAAATGGGATTTGCTGTTCTAAAATATTATAATCGGCTTTGCTGGACAGTCCGGTACAGGTGGGAAAAAAATTAGTTCTGAATTTTAAGCCAGTTCTGGGGATTTTTTTAATTAAATTTTATCTCCATTCCCCCACAATCCTCATTACCAAAAGTATATTAAATTATGTATATGCGGGTAGTAGGTAATATTATAACCTAAACTTGCGGGCACGGTTATATTGTTATGAGTTCTGATATGATGATGATGATTTATTTTAAAATGCAATCGATGGTCTCCCATGAATACAAAACAAAACATTCAGATTTAATATCGCTGTTGAGAGAAACTCTTAGCCCACTCGGCTGTTAAAAATTAGAATGTTTTTCTTAGGGATTAAAATATAACAATAATAATAATAAAAAAATAATTATGAAATATCCGATGTGCATTAATAATAATATTGGCTTGACGAAAAGTCAACCATGTTCTGTAGAGTGGAAAAATAAAGTAAAATATGATTATACTGGCTGTCGATTGTTTTTTTTTTTTTGATCTGGGTCAGATAATATTATACCTAGATAATAATTGTTATAGAACGGTGAAATTATAACGAATAAAAAATAATTCTTCGGTATTCCTACGCCACATTAATATTATTATTTACGAATATCCGCACTCACCGACCACCTGCACATAACCGACTTGACTGATCATCGGGTCGGTGTTAACTTGGCACATGTAAATTCCCTTGTCCGACGCTCTCACGCCGTTAATGTTCAGCATCCACGTCTTCTGGCCATCGTGAGACATGCTGAATCTGGGTATTCGGGCGATGACATGTTTGTGCACTGCAAGTATCATCTTCCGATCGATGTGGATCCAGGCGACCTGTAAGTCATCATAATATGTACCACGACGTAAGATAGGGGCAGTTGAGTAAATAAGTCTACACTGGTATCATGCGCATTATATCAATATACCGAAAGTAAGTTAGGAGGTATATAAAATTATGTTAAGGGGTCCAGTTGTCGTTTTTTTTAAATTTTCCCGAATTCTATAAAATTTGAAAATTATATTTCATATTTTAGTTACCCCTTCATTGTAATACTTTTCCGCTACTTTACTCATCGATACCTATATTTAGGGGGGAGGGTTATACTTATATTACATCGAAAAAAATATGACTTCACTTTAATAATTATCATGCCTTGTAGAATTGTCGGTTTTTTGTAACTATCTTTATATCTGAAAGAAGACTTCCTACAGAACGCATTAAACTCTATTGTATTACTTTTGAATACATATTGTAAGGTTTTAGTTTTAAATTAAAATATTGAAAAGCGGAGTTTAATGTGGCCTGTAGATTATTGCTACTAACTCTCTATTAGTTAAAAAAAATCATCAAATTTGGTTGATTCGACAGAACAGGATTCTTATTCCTGTAGAACGTATTTTTGTGGAAATGGGAACAGAGAGCCTTAATTTAGCACTTAGAACGACGAAGAAAAGTAACAAAAATTACAGTAGTAAATTCAATAAGCTCGACGAGGACAACATCGCATTACAAATCAACGACGACGGGGAAAATAATTATCTCATAATCAGCTGATTCAACTAAAAAAAAGAAAAATTGGTCTTTTTTTATCGAGAGTTACTTTTAGTAATTGTTATTCAAAGTACAATAAATTATAATATTAAATTTCGTTTACATACAAATACAATAATATAATATTAATATGGTTAATTTTATCCTAAACATAATATCCTATTAACCTAAAGAATAGATTGACTGTATACGTTGTAGATACTCAATGAAATAAATAACTTTTCCATAACTATATAGTTAGGGCAAGTACAGACATTACAATGTATGCGTACAATGCGATTTTAACTTTATCAATATAATATTATATTTCTTATTCCATGCATTGAACATAATATCATTTGTATTATATTATAGGATTTAATGGATTCTAAATCCCATCGGCTCTTCAAAACGTACATGTACAACAACGAAACTGCTATAAAAGCAGAGGAAGATGTTACATAAGTATTCAATTTACTGCTTTTAGAAACAACGTCGGTAAAATTAATTTTCTCGAGATTTTTCGTTTTCGGAAAATCTGTTTTAATAATATTTTTCGTAAATAGTGAAAACATAATATTATATCAATACTAAAATCTACCATGTTATTTTACACTTTTTGAACTCAAGTATTAAAACCAGAGGATGTTCATTTTGGGTGCACAAAAAGTGTTTGCTTATTAATATATATATTTTTTTTTTTAATTTCCAGATGCTTGTAATCTTATACAAAGGCACAACTCTTTGTAATAAATAAAATTTAATTTTAAGTATACCTTAGAGATAATTTGTTTCTTGCCGAAATGTTGCTGTTGTTGTTTTTTTATTATTATTATTACAGGCTATGCAGAAACCTCCTGCCTGCGGCAATTTAATTTGCACACCTTCCCCTTTCTATACTCTCCCGAAAAAATGTTTCTCTATCTTTTAATTGATTATGTTCACGGGTACTAATAGCGAAGTAAAAGAGCAAAAGAATGTTGGATAATTACTTTTATTAACGAAGAGAAGACTTCAGTGGAAAAACCATTTCCCACTTTTTTTAAAACATTTTTTATTAAAAATAAGAAATAATAAAAAAAATAAAAAAATCTGTTGGTTAAAATGATGGGTTATTTTAAATATTTATACTGGGTCAACATATTTTCTTAGACGTTATAATCTTAATGTATTGTAATTATTTTCAATAGTACAACACAATAGTACCTAAGCATAATAGTTTTAATTGAATCTGTATAGAACAAAAATGAACGCACCAATTTTCAGACCGAATTCCAACCTCGGAACTATTATGCCCACACCTCGTGGCACAAAATATTATATGATAAAGATCAGTTAGTTATTATCTATCGTACTTTACCCCAACATCCTCTGTATCTAAATGTGCATAATGTCCAGACGCACATTTTACCTATTACAATTATTCATCATGGTTATGGCTCGATTCCTATATAAAATCTATTTATTTAATATATCAAGTTACAAAATAAACCAATTTCTTATAAACTTAAGTCCTAAATGTTGTTCCATAAAAGAAAACATAAGCTATTAAAAGTAACTTCAAAATATATAAGATTACCTCTATTACATTTAAAAAAAAAACTTGAAAATGCGTTTAAAAATTACAATATTAGGTACTAAAATTATAAATTAGTGGCCAATGCTTTTCATGCTTAACATTGATGTTAGGTTAGGTCATAGAATTTTATTGACACAAGACTCAACCTTTTATTTTATAACGAATAATTTTTGTAGAACTACAGCCCCAATTCATTACTATTCAATATATTTTTATGTATAGGTACTGTAAGTTCACATTGACATATTCTGCGGTAATATTATACGAACATTGAATCTCATTATGGAAATGAATAGAAATGTATGTTTGTGGAATAAACGATATATAATATAGATATCATGATTAAATATAAATTTGATGAAAAAAAAAATATTATCTCGTCTTCGGATTTTGTACATACAAAAATATAATATATTCAATTATATCGTAATTTTGAATAATAAATTGGTCTCAAACACTCGGTTACCTATTCGAGTATAATAATAATGTGAGGATAAAAGAATACGTAGAACAAAACATAATAATATATGAACGATCGGGAAATAATTTTCCGTATACGACCACCGAGAAACCTCATTTCATTTTCCACGGGCCATCGTAAGTTTTTAAATAACAGTCCGACCGTCAGTGTATACACTATATAGGTAGGTATAACAGTGTAATACTCAAGTCTATCTCGTCTATTACCAATAAACTGCTGCAGGTAGTTCGTTCTGTACAATATATATATATAGGTATTGAACGTTGCATGTGATTGTAATTACATTGACATATACCTACGTCTGTTGTCGTGCTCAACAATTGAAATTCTACCGGAAGTCGACGTCTCCGCCCGGTCGGTAGGTTTTAATATAACTCTGACCGCCTCTGAATCATTTTCTGACGTCATTAGAAAATAGAAAGAAATTTAAACGACGTTTAAGTGTATTACCTATCGGCGAAAGCTTTAAAAAATAAAAATTCCCTCACTTTAATATTTCATGACATTATACCTAGTGAAGAATTCACCGTGATTTAAACTATAACTATATTCGTGGGCTCAGAACCAAAAGGTGCTAAATCGATTTTTTCGAAAATCCACTTTTTTATATAAATGGGTTTATTGGTCAATGGTCTATAATCCAAACTCACATCCAACTTTTTAAGTACATTATTTAAGGAGTTATCCAGAACTAAAAGGTGCTAAATCGATCAAATTTACACTTTTGTTATTTGATAGCGATCTAGATAGCACTATTTGGTTCTTGAGAATAGTGTTAAAACCAAAAGGTTCTATCTATAAGAAGAAAAAAAATTAGTGATAACCAAAAAGTACTATCTCATGTTCACTGTATTAACCATACAATAATAATATGATGGTACAATATTATTAATTATTGTACATTTTTATCAACAAAACAAAGATTTCTATAAATAATTTTAATAAATATACGGTACATTTACCTTAGTCAATATTATTTTTATTTTGGTTTTATTTTAACTGGATGCCTCAACATTAATAATTCTGATCCAAGATCTTGTCAATTATTATCGTTATAATAGAAAAAAATATGTTGTCATCGAGGTTACGAAACCGTACCAATAGTTAATGAAGCTAGCAGAAAAACAAGTTGACATTAACAACAAGTAAGTACCTATAAAATAATACCTAATATATAATTTAGAATTAGGTATAGGTAATAGGTATTCATTTTAAGTGAGATATTTACCTAGGTACTTAAAATATTTTATAGATATAAATTATATTTAATATAATATTATCAATACATTTAATTGAAACATAATGTTTAATATTATTGCAAAGGCTTAAAATTGCTTTTACAAATTAATGCAGCTAATTGCTTAGTACCTACTTATGTTCATTTGATGGCATTATTACCATTTAAAATTTTAAAAGTAGGTAACCCCTTCTACAGGTACGGTCATGTATATAGGTTAGGTTAGGTATCTATTCTACTCAAGTGAAAAGCCAATGCCATGTCATTATTTATTATTTTGAGGTTGGTAACACCATAGTGAAAACATACATTTAATTCAAAACCAAAAAGTTCTAACTAAGTGAAAAAAAAAATATTAACAACCAAAAGGTTCTATCTGAAGAACTTTTTGGTTCTTAACGGAAATTTTTTACATTTTTGTTTTTCTTACGTTACATTTTGATTTTAAGAAAACTAAATCGCTAGTGTTAACTCAGAACAACTTTGTGAATTTTTAGATGTGCTAATCATTAAAAATCATTCATTACGAAAAAAGATAATGCAGTTTTAAGTTGAAAATAGTTTAAAATGGCTCTCCTGAACAATTTGATATTTTGAGATAGCACCTTTTGGTTCTGAGCCCACGTATTGTCGATGGCATTCGTACCTATAGGTACCTACTTAGACATTCGAGTCGATGATGATTCTTAACTTTTTTATGCCCCAAATATTACTGTTTTATACATTTATGATACAACATCAATAATCAACTTATTTTCTTCCAAGTAATAGCTATTTTACATTAATTATAAGAATTTCACGCTTCAAGAAATTTATAATGTAGGTATGTGTCAAAGCATACCAGCATGGTATACGTTGGCGCCTTTTAGTACTTATACATTTTTACATAAGACTACTTATTAATTATTAAATAGGTACATAAAATATTTTTAATTATGCCTATTAAGTTACATATTAGTCCACAGTCTACAGTACAATATTATAATGCACCGTAGTATAAAATATTGTTTTGTTTAGTTACCCGGTATAGTATGCTCTTCATTAAACATAATATTAGATATGCAAACAATTTGAGTGTAGTTGATTATCATAACTTTCTGATTTCGTTATGATAATGAATTATGTTACTTTTCAATGATGAAATATCTGACCATTAAATTTGCTTTACGGTCGTGTAATCTGATAAAATTGAATTGTTACAATGGAGAATCATTTAAATGACTACTGTTTCGCTTTTCCATACAAATTTCCACGAACTCAGTAATAGTGTATGAACTATATCATGAGATAAACTTTATTAAATTATTCTCTCCTGGAATAATTGCCTTCCTATTATAAGCTATAATAATATTGAAATAAGTTTCTTTGAATAAAAAATTAACGTATAGTGTGGAAACGTCATGACTATAATGTTAATAATAAATACGAATAGTTACCAACATTATATTATTATTATTGCCATCATTTAAAACGTAAATGTCTAGATATAATCGCGTTTAATACGAATCGGAAATCCGTTTATAATATAATATAACAGTTAATTTTAATGGACATCGCAGAAGAATAAAATGAAATCCGGGAAATTTTTGAATTAACTGACAATGTCGTATATTTTTATTGTCCAATACTCAGTCGCTGAGCATGGCGTGCATAATATAATATACCTGTGACAATCACGGTGCCCGTGATATCGTTAATATACTTATTGTTGTGCATCGTCTTAGAAAATAAATTTACATTTGAACGAGTTATGAAAATGTACGTTTTAATTAAACTCGATACGTTGGGCCAACAGGGTTCCGGGAAGTCACGAGTGGTGTGTTGCAGATAAGCTTTTCCACTTTTAAGTGTCCATTAGGCTCGTCTGTTGTCCAATCCAATCTGAAGCGATTCTCAGCAGCCAGCGCAGGACGCGAGGTCGATGGTTTTCTGCAAGTGAATAATCCAGAAATGTTTCTTAAATTAATTTGGCCCCAGACAAAGCAGCCGATCCTCTATCACTCCTCCTGTGCGGGTCGGTAATTTCCCCTTCGTTTTGCTATCGGAGGCTCCGATTCACGCTTAACCAACCTTAAGCCTGCAAACCCGGTCATACCCAGAAGTATAATAGGAATCGTTCATGGCATATTTCACACACACACACACACACACACACACACACACACACACAAGTCAAAACCTATTCGGAATGAGAAATCTTAGGCTCATGCCAAGTTGCCTGTGTTCATCTGTATCACAGAAAACGTCTTTCGTTTTTATATGTTTTTCAATGTCCATAAAATAACATAGAATAACTTTGACATGGTTTATATTATGATATCAGCTGCTGTTTATATTTTTGGATTTGATACACTGGGATCGCAATCCATTGAAATCACATATCGTGCACTTTAAAATACGTAATTATAATATAGCAAACATAAAGGTATATCCCGTTTAATCCAAAAAAAAAATTGATAAAAATAAAATACAATGAAATAAATAAAAACTGCTCGGAGCAATAATATAAGTTATTGTAAATATTTATATACATTCAGTATTCATTTACATTCAATTTTGAAATATTCACATTTTTTATATTCGTATATTTATTTTAATAAATGAGCTGCCTATAGAATTAAAAAAAAGTTTAGTAAAAATGTAATCATAACCTAACCTATAATTGAACAATGATATTATGATGAAAATGTTTTTCAAAAAATCATTTATCTAACTGCTTAATTTAAATGTTTAAAATAAAGAATAACACTATATGAGAGCTATGTTCTATAATTTACAAAAACAATCCCCTATTTTAAGTTAACATAAATATTGTTTGTAATAAACTACTAGTGAAAAATCGCTCAAAGGTACAGACATTTTATAAAACAAATAAAACTTTCCTGTCATCGGAAGTAATTATTATTCGTTTTTATTTAAAAAAAAAAAAAATTATAAACGTCTGGTTTTCTCTAAGCCTGGGCACGAGTATTATTAACTGCTAATCTATAAATAAATGTATTTCATTTAAAGGAATCTTTTAATCATACATTTCCGATTTGTTATTGCACCTTTCACGATACTTTGCATAATGCATATATATTCAACTTATATATAACGTATTGAACTGTTCTGTTTAGCTATACATTGATACTTGTATTAACTGTTATTTATCTGTTTTTGGATACATAATATATGTAAAATGCATTTATTTCACGAATTAAGTCACACTACATGTCATCTGGAAAAATTTGTTTTTAATTCCAAAATAATTCAATATAGGTAATAAATAGAGTTTTAAGATCAGGAAGGATCAATAGTATACATATAAGTGAATTAACTAGCAATAAATAAATCATTTTGTTCAAAAACTAGAAACAGTTTTGGCTCCCTTTGCAATAAGAATCAATAAACATAAGGTTTTCACGACAACGCTTATTTAGGACCATTCATACACTGTCTAGGTAGCAGGTAGCTAAACTAAATTACGATATACACTATTTAACTCACCGTCATCGTTTTTCGCATTGCAAAGACCCTTATCACTCTAATGAGCTGATTCCATTCAATATGTTTCTTTTCAAACTACTATTTTCATGTTAGGTTCGTCACGGACTCGTACTAATAAAGTAATAATAAACAATATGTATACACTATTTTTCGTACAAATAAAAATTGAAGTTATGCAGACAATATTGTTAAAATAAACAAATTTCTAAATTTCCAAAATCTAAAAATTATTGCTATATGTTAAAATAGTAAGTCACAAAAAACAAACATAAAATGAACATTGAACATTGAAGAATATCGCACATAAATTTTGCATTATTGGAGTGCAAACATTTCAAAATGGTAAACGATATTCGAATAAATTGGTGACCCATTGATCATTGATGATCATATTATAATTCTGATGGTTATATTTTCAAAAATGCACGGCAACTACTTTTTTTTGTTTTGCTAACCATGGTAAAAAAAATAAGAATACAACAACAATATTTATTACCATAATATTATTACGAATTTAATGAAAACGTAGGAAATCATTTGAATTTTGAATGATATTGATGGTGTATAATGGTGTATAATATTATGTATAGATGGCATCGATTGATTCGTAATTTTTTTTATTATAAGGTATAAAATAGCTATCTATATATTGAACCGTGTCATTAAGAGTACGTTTTGACAACCGTGACTGTTTAAATGAATAATAATGAACTGGATGACATTGTCAGTAATATGAAAAACGATTATATGTATTGGACTAGTATTTCGAAACACATTTACAGTGTAACTAACGTCTGCTCAACAATTTCACTTTGTCTTTCATAAAGATGCCCTGGCACGATACATTTTAATTATTAACTACTACAGTAATATTATTATTATATCGTTATTAAAAATATAATTCTAAAATAATATAAAACAGGTTATAAATATAGCTTCGAATATAGGTATACATCAAGGTTTTTAAGTTTTAACGATATGCAAAATCTACACTTTAGGTGCATGCATGAACACTTTTCACTTTAGTATGTATAATATGTCCTAAGTACAGCAATTAAATCTTAATTTTTTTTTGGATTTAACTTTACAAATATTTGAATTATTAATGTCTTATTTTTATATTAATTGGATTTAAATTATTTTAAATTATTCAATGCTATACAATTAGGTAATAAAAAATTATTATTACTACACATTTTTTTTGTTCTAAGTTAAATGTTGGTACTATATTATTAAAAATTAATTAAACCTATAAATTAATAATGGAGTTGAAACTGCATTTTACGCGGCCCGCATTACGCCGTGTCCTACGTGAATCCGACAAATGCGACAAAAAACAAAACAGTTTGTATTTTGTCTCATCGGTCGCACCGTATGCGCAATACAGCAGGGTCAGAATAGAAATCGTCGGACTCTCTGGATCTACGTAGGACACGGAGTAAGTATCAAGTACAATGTACAAGCACTACAGTGGCGTCTACCTTATCTCTAACCACCACTAAGCGACTAGAGCAACCAGGTATACTCTCTCATCTGCCACGACCATGGTAACCCAACGACACAGTCACGTTAAGGTGGGACGGGGAACCGTGTCGCGTACTGTCGTTTTTCATCGGACCGTCGGACCGATAGCATATCCGTCCGACGTAAAACTCATTGCCCGAGCGGCACCAATGCATTATTTGGTTGTAATATTATTATAATGTAATACTTAGTGACATACATAAAGTGTTTATGTTGTGTTTTTTAACCCCTCAATCCAAACTTACACTACTACCGGACTACGATCAACCAGCATTCAATCATCGGGCGCTCGTCACATTATTCTTTAAATTATTTGTTTATCTTGACTATTCTTATATAGTATCATACGTCTAGATCTGTGTGCAATTAGTCTGCCATTAAAAAAATCTTTTAATAGATAAATAGAAACATTTTCTTTTTAAAATGTGGGGTTACTGCTCTAAAAGTAACCATAATGGTTTTTAATTAAAAGAAATATTTAGTTACATTTTGAATATCATGTGAACATATGAAAAATCAGCCACATCCTCCCCCCCAACGAAAAAAATGTTGACCACCACTGATCATGTTTAAGATTATGTTGGTAGGATGGGTTCACCCTTTCAACAAGTGTGTGGCGTTAGTTAATGAACTCTGGTGTTGATATACTTCCAATTCGGATTTAACTGTGAAAAAAATACATATTATGAAATTAAAAATGTAAACCAAATAGCTTAACAATCTAAAATTAAGTTTGATTTATTCTGATGAACGTACAAATTCAAAACAAATCTTAAGCATTGATCACATCAGATAAATTGAATTTATATAATACTAGCTGATCCAGTGCACTTTGTTTCCCGTTAAATGTACCAACTCTTTATGGCTCAAACTTTGTTAAATTCGTTATTAATATTCGGTGTATGGTGTTCAAAACTTATCTTAACTTTTCCGTGGCCCGGAATAAAAATTCTAATTCGCAGCTGTATATTATCAGGTAGGCAATCTACCTGTGGTAGATCGCGGACCCCGTGCTGTTTGTATGGAAGTGTATGATTTAACTCTAGAGTATATCAAAGACCAAAGTTATACCATTTTTATCGTTTTTAATTAATTCCACCTACGATGGATTAATATAATCAATAAATACAAAATCCTAACCCAACTGTACTATAATCTGATGAATAAAAAAAAGCAAATTTAAACCTTTTTAAATTAGCTTATCTTCTTCCTAGAGGTCTAATCTACACACAACTATTCATTTTTATGTATATAAAAAGAAGAATGGCCAAACGACCAATGTTAGTAGCGTCTCCTTCAGTAGCGACGGAGTTACGCAAGTGGATGTACTTGTCTGATCGTAACTTCGACTGATTGAAACGAATGAGACGAATTGAGACGCTCCATTAATATTCAAATCAAAAAATAATAATAATAAATAAATATTATTCTCAACTCTTATAACCCATAGCAACCATTAATAAACAAAAATTTCTATCGTAAATCTCAAAATCCTGTTTCAGCACCTACCGTGGGTGATCAATTCCCTTTTTAAATTAGAATATGACACTCACAAAGAACGTGGCTTTTTATTGGTGAAAGTATTTTCGAAATCGGTTCAGTAGTTCCAGAGATTACTTTCAACAACGGTAACTAACGACTCCTCTTTATATAATAGTATAGATATAGATTATTATAAATTATAATAATTTACTTCCATTTCATTACAATGTACACTGTGATAGAAGATCAATGTAGATTATAAATTATAAATTTAGGGGAAAAAGTTAATTTGATGTATCCAATGCTTATATTATAGTACCTATATATAGATTTACATATACTTATAATATTTAATATATTATTATCTTATGTTTAAACTTTGTGTCATAAATCGTATTTATCACATTTATTATTTAACGCCTATTTTTAAAATTTATTTGAAACCATTTACTCATTGAAGATCAAATTTTACTTTTCCATTATTTATTTTCAAAGTCGTAGCTTTAAATCGCTGTACGTAACATCGTTTGAAAAAGTCAGGGAAAGTTGATCGGTAGTAATGACGGTCATATACCAAATACAAAGTATTTTCCTTTAAAATGTTGTTCACATAATATCTATTGTTGTTTTGTAATATGTATCGATCTTATGTAGACACAGACATCGGAGAACAGGACACCAACATATAATAATTATAAACGTAATCTATAGAAAATTGACATTCACGTGGTTGGTACGTAAAATACGCGTATTTTAAGTTTTCAATTTTTTAACAGAGAAATACATAGGATCTCAACTACAGAGGTTCCTCTTCCACGTGATACATAACCGGACTTCGTAAGGTCGACGAATCACAAGGCAGCGAGAACACGCGAGTCCCAGGGATCTGGACTTAGAGGCTGCAGGTTTTGGACTTGGCGCCAACCATTTTGGTGCTATATGTGTGTGTATTGTTTGTCGAAATCGGCATCACACACTGCAAAATGTAACTGCGGTGGTAGCGTGACCTTTTTTTTCCTACAAAGAGACTTTTTAAATAAGTATACCCATCGCCCGTCAATTATTGTTACCATGGTGTTAATGTAGATGGCTAACCAACCCCACATCAACCCCACCACCGAACGAAGTTCATAAAAGTGCATAAATTATTCGTATAATTATAAATGAGTCTTTCATAGTTTCATCAACATACCCGCCCCACTTTTACTTGAAGCTGTCGCTTCAGAAAATAGCTTTTCATGACGCCTCCGCTGACTGTTAGCTTAATATTGTACACTTTCTATGCACACATCAATAATATATTAAGCGATCAATGATCATGCCATACATAGTCCGCGATAATTTAACGGCCACATTTCCCATCGTTTCTAATGCGATCAGCAGCCGGAACTGTGAACCACTCTAAGGCCTAATAAATAAACGAATGCTGAAAATTCGCGTGTAATCAAATAATCGAATGCGGAATTTGTTGATAACCACTATAATATTATTATGTACCTAAGCCAAACGAAATATTATATTATTGTACGACGAAAAACTGAGGTAAAATACAAAATAAAATATGACAGGTTTGATCAGTATATTTTAGTGATTACTTGCAAGGTACGGATAAATATATATCGGGACTGTTCCCAAAAACCTTATGGTGTATTAACAACGCATCGCGAACGATAATATCCAACCGTCTTGTAATAATAATATTATTCATAAATCGTTGTTTGTGCAATAAACGGTTTTCACGAAACAAATTTACCGCCGAATCATTGTAACAACTATAAATATGAATAATATGTTACATGACACCGAAGCATAGCAATAGCAGCTGCTGACCGATACAATAATATTTATTAAGTTACGAATTTAAATTTGTGGACTGTATGGAATTTTATTACTATAAGAATAAAATATACTCGGTTTATTTTGTAGTAAAATATTTTTATTTACGAGGCGATACTGACACTATACACCTCTTATACTATTATATTATTACATACTGCTCACTTTTGGGATCGATAATAGGACAAACTCCGGTTTTCAAATTATTGGAGATAAAAATATATACGAGTCAACAATATTAATGGCCAACGCACTGCACCAGGTATAAGAATCAAGTTAGTTCGCTGTGCACCTTAGACCTCAATACACTACAAATACCGTAGGTACTCCGTACGACTAAGAAGCAGCCACATAGTACGATAGAACGTAATATTTATAAAATTATAATATATTTGTGAGTATATTTGTAAGTGCTTAGTAGACAATAAGACCTAATTATAATTGAAATAGACTCCTAGTTATTTAAATATACTTAAGATTCTGATATTATACGTCTTTGTATAATATTTAACTGGTCTCCCTGCCACTGTCATATTATTATAGTCGATCTGCCACTGAACAGAGTTTTGAGGAAATATTTTATAGTATAATATTCTACGACGGACTGGTAAAAGCGGCCTTAAATAGCGGCGGAAACGTCAGTCGCTCGGTGCAACATACCTACATCGCAGTCGATCCATTTCGTGCAACCGCGCAACACTCCGTACAAGTTGCAGCAGAAGCAGAGGGGCGTCATGTCAAGGGGGGCTGTGGAGGGTGCAGGAGCAGGACAAATGCATTCGCGTCTGCAGCTTTCTTCCGGAACTGCCGAGTGAATTATTATTATTACAACCTAGTCGAATGCACTTCCGCGAATTAACTCGGAAAGAGCGGTGTAACAATGACACCCGTGGCGGAGTCGTGGGTGCAGGGTGGAACGGCGCCATGGGTTTTTCGACGTACCTACTATATATTATTATTATTATTATTCGTGCACCACTGCGGCGGCGCCATTTTTCGATGGCAACATACACACACACACATACACACTTACACGCACACGTAATTATAATTATAATCGCAATAATAATGTGTGGAGCTTGGAAATTATGCGCATTCCGTCTTAAAGTGGCGGAAGTGAAAACGGGTCGTCGGCAAGGGTCGGTCGCTAACCGTCGATCGTTGGGCATAAATTTTATGCGATTGTTCCGGTAATGTGAATTAACGAGCGTGGTTGCGGTTGTTAATTACACGGAGTTTTCCGTCGCAAATTAACCACGCCCCTGCTCGCGCGGCCGCCACTCATCGTCCCCGCCACCACCGATGCCACAGTCGTTCGATCGTAATTAATAACAACCGACGTTGTCGTCGTCGCGAGTTCGGCCCATTTACCGTCGAAAAGACCAAAGTCACGACGGCGTATAAAACGCGGTCAGAAATATTTCAGACGAGTCGCAAGCGCGCTCGAAACCGAACACTAGCCGCGTTTATATTATATGTATATATAACAGCAGCGTTTCGAGAGCAAATATGGGAATATGTTGTTTACATTGATACAAAAAAAATTACACATACAAACCAAAATTATAATGGTATACCTACTTTGGAAAGGAATTCGTAGACTAAAAATACGACTGATACGTCGTGAAATAATAATAACGATTTCGAGGACCGCGGCAGTCACCGCCGTCATTTATTATTATCATGTATTACCCACTCGATTATACGCAGTTGTAGAATTATGTGATTAATTAAAAAAAAAACTTATATAATACCTATATACCGTGTGTCCGCAAAAACAGGGTACACAAAAAAAATTGTTGCGCATGAGCAAAATACAAGAGTTTAACAATATTGTAAGTTATAGAAATGACGTATGATCCAACAGTTCATAGTCTATCCTTATAAGTTATAATAATTTTATGTCCCTCAAACAGAATTCAAAAATTATATGTATAAGTTACTGAGTAATAATATTTCATGAACTATACTCTATTCAGGGCAAGAATGCCAAATTCGAGGATAAATATCGGCAACTGATCCACCAGCACTTAAGATCAGCAAATACTATATAGTTCAAAACTAGTACCATAACCATGAGATAAAGTTAAGAGCCAGTGGCTCAGTAATTAGTATTCATGCACGAATTTGGTCATTCTTATCCTGAACAGAGTATAAGTTTTTTTGAATGTACCCTATTATTAAGGACACGCGGTATATAGTACACACGTCGCACATGGTCTGAAGAACTGTAGGTCGACGTTTTCAAGCGAACAGGCCGAGATCTTCTAGTGCTTGCCTTTGACCCGTTTAGTCGACCACCCCTTCGCCGGCAATGTCATAATATTATCGATGCAAACGGTTCAACGACAGCGAATCGATCAGCGTAACGATATTTATTGCGCTCGTTGGAGGTGGGTTACGGCAGCAGTAGCTACAGTTGTGATAGCGTCGCGGGGTGGCGATTTTCCCCGCCCGCCAACTGTTGCATATCATCATTCCGGGAGGGTAAACCGCGGCGGTCGAGGACTAGGAGCCCCGCGGCCGGTAGGAAAAAACCACTTGTTCGAGTAGATTTCCTTCTGACAAACCCGACCGCTCGTTTGTGCCGTCCCTCCGGTGCTCCGGCGGCACTGCAATTAATCACCGGAAAGTCCACCGCGCTAGATAACGCACTATACACGGACCCAGCACACCTCACCCCCATCGTCGCCGATAACGATGCTATATATAGAGCGTGTACCTATATTATACCGCGGTCACCCGAGTCTGTCCGTCCGTCGTCACGTTGACATCAAAAGCGATTCATCATCATCCGTCTCGATGTGGATCCGCGTATCGAGATAACGGATCGCTTGCTCGTATCGGCCAGTGGAAAATAATTAAAACGATTATACAGTCACGCACGTGCGTCCTTGTGACCTGTGGTACTGATGTTTAAAACATAACAAGGTAATAAACCTAGTATTTGCATTTTTTTTTAATTGTATTTAGTAAGTACCTATCATTTTCATGTTTGATACGTCTGATGATAACATCAAAAAGATTATTAAAATACATAAATTTAATTTTGTTTTTTGGAAATGTTTCACTTAACAACAGAAGATAAAAATAGGTGTGAGTTAAATAAGATATGCTTGTCTATAATTTGAAACCATTTATGGGTTATGACGTAATCGTGTCACCAGAATGGATTTTTTTTATGACGTAATTGTTAAAGTTTCATAACTTTAATATCCACCATCACAAAACTATATCGAGTTATAAAAGTATAAAAAATATAATATGTCACATTCTATGGTTTAGTATTTTTTTTTTTATATATTTAACACAATCGGCAATAACAATATCCTCGTAGACTTCACGGGACATGAACCCAGTTTCATAAAGGTGATCTGTCATACCAACAGAGTTTCTTAATTAAGGATTCAAAAATTAATAAGTCCAGGCATAGTTGGATCCATGTTTTAAATCGAACAGTATTTGTCAGACAATGTTTTTTGATAATTTTTTTTTTTACTTTTTACATAATATTATTTATATTTTATAAATTTTAATAATTACATTATTGATTCAATGAATTATCTAAATATAAAATATAAATATTTATGATTTATCAGACTGTCCATGTGTTTGATCTTAAAATGTGTAATTATTTAATATGTTTTGTACCAAAATGTTAATTTTATGTAATTTTGAGCAATAATGCATTTAGTTAAATACAAATTTGGCAGTATTTATGTGTCTACAATACACAAAATTGTATACTTAACATAGGTTTTTTCATAAAATTATCCGTGATTTTCAACTGAACTTTAAGAATTATGTATACAGGATGATTTATTGTTCACGATCGTCCTCATTTTCTTTTTAGATAATGCAGTTATTCAAAATTTGATCCATGGAATTTTTAAATATATTTTAAGTCCAAATTTTTGAGATTTTTTTGTCAAAGTTAAGGAGTGTCCTACGGAGACACAAACTTACCTTACTCCAGAAAGTTGTATTGTCGACGATAATGCGCCATCCCAAACAGGGATTTTTAAATCTGAAGGTGAACAATTTTTTGTCAAGCTTTTACATCCCAACGTGAGAATCCTCTTATCAATGAATGCCGTGCAACCCTATTCCGTGGAGTTCAATGTTTATGTGTAAAAATAATTAAACTCTTAAAACAGTTTGAAAAATGAAAGTGTTAACTATTTAACTATAAAACAACTATGCGTTTTTATTGTAAATTTATAATGATCGAATAAACTTGGAAACTGCATTTGAAGTACTAAACAAACACAATTTGAACTTATATATTAATCGGATGTTATTAATAAAATAATAATGTTATAAATTATGATTGATTACCTATACCAATCAATCATAATTTATACCATTCTTAAGTTCATTCCCAACCAAATATATTTTCGTTGGAAGTATATTTTATTGATAGCATCTAAGATGAGTAGAAACTTTTAGATCAATTTTCTATTAGAAAAAATATATCGAACTATAAAATATAAAAATTATATTTTCTTATGAAACTAACGGTTTTCTTCTTTTTTTTTTTGGTCACACTCCAAAAGTAAAATGAACAACGCAGACGAGTTACATAAATTTATGACACATTTGATATTAAATTGGCTCAAGATCTAATAGATTAAGTTTTATAGTCTTATCTGCATATCAACATTCAACTATAAAGTAATTCAATATTATATGATTTTTATAACAAGAAGATAATGCTGAAATACTCATCACAAAAATGTTCAGTTGTGTTTATACATTTTAAACGAATAATATATTTGGTTTAAATACAAATTGTGATTGTTTAAACGCAATATTATAACTTTTTATATCACATATTATTATAAATATTAAAATATTTCTATTGACAGATGGTTATGGCTATAATAATATTATATTGTTATATGATTAAGATTTTGTTTTTTTTTTCTATTCATACAGTAATTTGATAACAATTTCTTATCAGATATTATTTAATATTATATTTCATTTTATTGACACCTATTCACATCTAACAATTAATAGAAACCATATAAGACAGTTATGTCTTAAGGTATTTAAAAAAAATCAAGGGATAACTTTTATCTGATTTCTCGGTGCTCCTGGTTAAATAGTGCATGGTTGGAGATAAGACGATGAAATTACACGCCGCGAGACATTTTATTGGCAAAGTAAATGCGACTCCCAGATAACGGTAGTCGACCAAAGTTCATAAACTTAGTTAATTATACAGGTCGGAGAGAATGAGTACCTAGAGAAATAAAAATAAAATTCAAATTAAATAATCTCAATAGGGGTTGTATGAGAACCCCGCCGGAGTTTAACGAACTTTGACGACAAACAGCACATAATAGTATACACTAAACCTATCGAATTATCATTGATGACATTGTTTTACAGAATACGTCAGGATCTAGTAATTTGAGTACGTTGCACATACATTAAATTCACTATTGATTTCGTCTAAAATAGGTGAAGTTTGTTTAGATTTTTGAATTATGCAATGTATAACACAATGCCCTGACAAATGAAATAACTTTTGTTTTAATCAATATAAATATAATGAATAATACTACATCCAATATTACATATAGCTTATATTTTTGTAAGACCATATAATAGATTATTAGCCTTATTACAAACATTTTTATAATTCAGAATCTACTTCTTAGAATTTTGATTTAGATACATCACAATGTTCAAGATAATTACCCGCTAAATAATTTGCAGTGAAAAATAGACGTTTGCATAGCCACAGAACTCCTTGAGACAGTTTTTAAACAAAAGTAAATCTTAAACGTCTTAGTATCCATACAATGTTCATACTATTTTTTTTTTTTTAGTTGAACTTTTATAAATTTTTTCAAGGCGTTCTGTATTACATCGTAATTTTAAAATAGAAGAATATATGAACTGAGTAATATTAATTCCAACCTAAAATAATTAGTACTAAAACTAACTGTTTAAAGATAAGACACGCATATTAATGTATTTAAAGTTTAAAATTCAAGTAGAACCTAATAAAATTATATAAAACACCGATAAATATAAATTAATAAATTTATTTTCAATAAATAAACACTAGTAATATTTTATAGATGATATCGAATATAGTATTACTAGTAAATTGTTGAA
This sequence comes from Macrosiphum euphorbiae, assembly GCA_949089665.1. NCBI lineage: Eukaryota > Metazoa > Arthropoda > Insecta > Hemiptera > Aphididae > Macrosiphum > Macrosiphum euphorbiae. Next base: position 130,442,642 of record CARXXK010000001.1, read on the forward strand.
TCATTCATGTATCTTAATATATTTTGATAATAATTTAAGTTTATTAATAGTTTTTAATTTTTACTATTTTGAAACTTTTTACTAATTTTTTACTTATTTTGTTTCGAATTTTAAAGTTGTTCTACATATTTTGCGTCACAATGTTTAAATATATCGGTTAAGTTGTAGAATAAAATATAGTAACCATTGTAAACAATATAATTTGTTATCTTTTTTGAAAGTTTCATGCGTAGTTTTTAATAATAATGGTAAAGCTATTTTTTAAATGAGCATTAATTGGTTGTCAAGTGATAAATTATATGTTAATAAAATCTATCAATCTAAATAAATTATGTTGTACAAATATTATATACAGTAGAAGTATCGCTGTTTTTATCTCCAGCTGATTAAGTTGACTAATAAATATCATTCAAATATGCAATATTAATTATAATTAAAATATATATACCACAGACACAATTATCATTTATTGTATATTATTATAGGTACTAGTATTATAATATCGTGTAATTAATAACATTTTTCCTTTTCTTGTTTCATAAAAATATGATATTAGTTGTGTATGTTTTAAATGCTTAATTTTTAGTTACTTCCATGAGGTATTAAAACAATTATTAAAGTTTTAAATTGTATGAATCAGAATCAATGTAGGATATTAAATAATAATAATAGATGGACAAGTTTGTACAAAGACATACGATACATGCTATTTTAAAATAAATTAAAGTACGATTTCAAATGTATTTTCAAATAGATATTATGATCCAAAGGTTTAACTGAAATTGAGATTCTTTCAGCGTTATTTGAATGCACATTCAAGAGTACTTTTATATAGGTACACATTTTATTGATACAGAGAATAAATTATAATTAATTTTATAAGTGTGTTGACTTATTCGTACCTCATATAATTCGTCCGTATAGAATTACTTTGAACACATCAAAAAATAAATAAATAAGAGTAAAACAACTTGAGCTTCGATAAAATTAAAAAAAAATAAGTTATGTAACAGTTTTTCTATATGAATGGGCAAAAAATGAACAATTTGATGGCTCAGTAAAATTTAAAACGACTAAAATTAAACATAATATAGTTATTAATTAACTCAAATAAAAAGTGGTAGTATAATTTAATGATAATTATTATTAATCTTGAGAACAATATTATAATTTCTTAATTTTCATTACTTTAAGTAGTTATTACAGTTAAAAAAATACTTTAAATATTATAATATATTCATATTCGTAATAATAATAATAATAATAATAATACTAAATGCCATACGATTTAAATATTTAACAGTTGATATGTATTGCCAGTGTTATTATTATTTCATAATGTACTTATAACTCTAATGTTTATTTGCAAACTTTTAAAGTTGTAAATAAGTAGAAAAGTTACCTTGTTACAAGTACTTATATATTTTACAACGAACATTACTTATAATTAATTATAATACAGTGCAACCATTATTACGTGCTTAATTTTTGTATAATACATTGACCGTACATATACATCTGATCAACATTATGTCGACTATCGAAGAGTTCGTCTGATGTTAATATACAGTCCGCAACAGAAATCATGATCCAGGTGACCTCCGGGATAGTCGACTTAAGGAGTTGGAAGACAGTGTTCTCACCAGTTTGAAGCTGCACAGGCTGTCAATTTCCGCTAGCGAGGCGCTTCAGTCCACAACCGCTTTAATGGTGCAAGTATTTGTTGATCTCCGGGAAATTTGTGAAATGGAACGATATCAAGAGTTTGCAAAGCGCAAAGTCGATACAAATCGATGCCCGAAACGAAAAGCGAAGCACCAGAAGCGATTCCATCCGTCGCTTCCACCGAAATGCAAGTTTTGACGGATTCATCGTCGGTGGAATCGACTAACAGCAAATTAATGACACCTGCCGCAGCGACATCGTCTCCCGTTACCCATCTCGTCGACTTTGCCACCTGTTCAGTCGGTCAATTCCGACGCCCAGCAGTTAAGCACGATACCAAACACGGAAACGCAGTTAATCGGCGATGCCGAGTAGGAAAACGGATATACAAAACCAGTGAACCACGATACTGGTAGTTTACAGGACATGGTTACCCGAGGCAGATTTGGAGATGCTGCAGCAACGGACACTACAGTAACCGCGGTGACTGTCACAATGTTTTGTTGCGTTGTTCCCGACATAGACCCCCAAGTATAAATTATGTAACGTTTTGTGAGAGGTGTTTGAGCAGATGTTTTTGAACGTCGCTGCAGTCTTTTCCTCCTCCTCTCTCACCCTTTATTGCACCTTTGTAATACGCTACCGTGCTCTTTTATCCCGAGTTCGCTCTTTTGTGTCCGGCTGGAAGCCGTTTATGGCGTTCGCCCGTCAGACATTTTTTTGTCCACTTGTTTGCCACAGTTTCGGGTACCGTGCGGCCTTCGGCTCTTCGTCGTGTTTCGCACCACGTTGTGGTCATGCAGTTACTTCTGCTCTCCACTTAACTCCTTTTAGTCGCTTAAGACTTGCTGAAGTTACTGTGGTCAGAATTCTAACCCTGAACCAAAAGAAATATTTATGTAAAAATATGAGACCTACCTATAAATTATAAATATTGCTATATTGCCGTAATCTTGTGTACATTAAATTTTAGTATTTACACTAATAAACGTTATTATTGTTACATATATAATTAATTTGGTTTTTTATTTGATATTTTTGAATTCTTAAGCTTTTTGATAAACGAACAAAAAACTTTATCAACAAGGTACATTGAAATAACCAAAAACACTGCGATTTCCCGAGAAGAACGATATTGTGTAATACAGCTCTCCATGGATTTGGATTTCTTCAATTTGCTTAGTAATTTTATATTTTTCTCTAGAATGTTCTATTTTAGAATATGGTTTTGCAATTTATAATCCTCGTCAATCTTGCTCAGTGGCGCTCATTCAGATTGTATTGTTATCAGTATTATGTATATTCTATAATAATATTAGTTGACAAATATATTATGCTGTATATTCTACATATATATTATATATTATATTATAGGGCGTAATATATTATCAATATAAATAAAATATTTGTGACGGGTTCAATACGAGTATACTTGATATAATATAATGTTATATAATATGAAAATTGAATATTAGATATACTATACTTCATAAACTTTGAACGTTTTTTTTGCATCATTTTAAGTCATTAAAAACAAAATTTTTTTAAAAATTTAAATATTTATAAGTTCTAGGAACTAGGTAATAAGCAGTACTTGTCAAAAATTAGATTTTTATAGATCGAATACTCAGAATAATTCAATAAGATTACGTTAGTTAATATGAAATTAAAATTAAATTAAAAATGCATGTTGTAATTTATTTAAAAGAGTAAGCAACTTAAAAACTGATAACGATAGAAAATAAAGAAAATCAAAAAATTTTGTATTGGAACGAATTAAAATTACTTGAAAGAGATATTTGCAAAAAAGTTAGTGTTTTCTAAAATAATGAGCGACGCATTACGTAAAATGGATCACTCCGTACATGCCGTTTAAACGCTCCCGGTTTTCCTTAATTTTTATGTTCTTTTTCTCGGCGCTGTTGAAAACTATTGAGAATTTTAAAATTTTACCTCCCGAATGCACTAACTATACACCAAATACACTACTTTCCCATCAAACAAGATACTGTTGAAGAAAATCAAAGCAGATTTCCCAAACTGTGGTGACAGACATAAAGATAAAAAATAAAAAAAAACACATCATTGTAAAATCAATGCATTTATTGTTTCGCTCAGAATCAAATGTATAGATAATAGTTATGAAAGTAAGTAAGTTGTTGTTTGACATAATAGAATCACTCATAATTTATTATGATTGGCTACATATAAAAAAAATTATATGACCGTTGAAGGTAAAATTATGGTATAATATGAGGTATAACATCAGTGAGGCAATATTTAATTTTAAAATTTATTTGATGTGTGCTTTAGGTATAATTATAACTTATTGCTTTACCTCTTAGTACACAAATAATAAATTGTACGTTTTGATTTATCGTTAAATTAATGTTTGATATTGTGTATCATAAATTTTAATGAATAACACGCTAATTACGATTCATTCGGTTGCAAAGTATACCTACAGCATAATTATAAAACTACACCATAGACCATAACATATAAAATAAAATATTTCGTTAATAAGTTTATGACACAAAATTGATTAATATTATTTGTATTTGGTATTTAAAAAGTGTGAAATGCTATAATTGAGTCAGCTTGTAAACACTGTTTTCATGGAAATAATATAATATACAAATATAGTATGGTGATAATAATAATATAACGGATATCAAAAAATAATAATATTATAATATGCTACTCAAAACTAAAACAGTTTTAAAAAGAATAAAAAAAAAGAAAAGTAATTCGTTTTTGTAGGAATCTCAGGTAGCAGTTATTTGTTTTAAGTACAGGAAAAAAATTCACTAAGCTACCATACTTCGAGCTCAGAAGCAGCTGACTATTAGTTTTTTTTGTAGGAATACTTGAAGAACAATGTTTATACAGCGCAGAACACAATTCTGTTCGTTAGTCGGAAGTACGCATTCCTAGCATAATGTATAATATGGTTACACGTCAATTACCTACTCAATAGTTAAACCAGAGCACATTATGAGAGACATCAACCGGCACATGAATGGGCGTTCAAGTGGAAAATAATTCATTCCGTTTTGTCTTCGAGAAATCTCAAGTCCCATTATGGTTCAATATGGACGTAAACATCGAAAAACCAAAAGGTGAAATCAGTGAGGAATCGTTCCGAACTTATTGAATTGATTTTACATAATATAAAGAAAGTTTCCGATTAGTTCCACGACTTTTGCATGTATTCCCAAATGAAAATCACCAATTGTAAAAAGTTTGAGAAAAAAATAAATGGCGCGTCCATAATAATAATACATTTCCAATCATGAAAGTAAGACGCGTTACAAAGAGAAAAAATGCGTTCATAATTTTTTGCCACACGACCGTTATGCATTAATATTGCATACACAATGCGCCGTCTTATGAAATTTTGTGTAATTTTTTTTTCATTAGTTCATATTACGGTTTATTATATTTTTTTGAATGTATGATAATATTATCCTAAACATGATCGATTATAATATAACAGCTGGTATAAGTAACGAGGGTGTTTTGATTTTCACTAGGTAATGAAAAACAACAACATATATTTTTTATAGAAAAAAACTACTTTTTAAATTCTAATATAACACCATTTAAATATTATGTTAACATTCAGTAGGTACTCGTTGATTAGCTGTGAACAAAAACATGTGATTTAGTCAATAGTTTATTTATTCACGAATTTAATTAATATACCTATCGATCTAAATGCAACAATATAATATTATGTGTCGTGTTTGGATTTTATTTTTTAGATATCTTTTTCTTTTTAAAATATTGCATGATACGAATATTATAAGAATTATATACATAATTAATATAAATATAAACATACACTAGTTGATAATGTTCTATGGTGTTTATAATATTCATACACTTAATTTGCTAATTTTATCTAAGTATCTTATACGATTTGCTCGTATGATTTTCGTTTTTGTGTACTCAACGATGTTCACTTAGAGCGCCGTAATATTTAAACACATATGATTATTAATAATCTTCTTAAAGTGTTTTGATGTTTCTTTTTACAGCACCATCTCACTAATTAATTTCCTGCTGTACATATTATATGGTTTTAATCCATATTTTGGTTCACAGTGGTAGATAGGAGATCGCACTTCTTAATTACGTTTGTATATTTTAATAGGTATATTAACAATAATATGTTTTTTTAGAGGATAATATTAATTAGTCCAAAATCTTCTATGGTTGGGTAAATTATTAATTCAATTTGATAATTGATTGATAATTATAACACACTAATATACTATACTGTACGTATCGATATTAATTAATATTAAAATGGTAAAAAAAAGTATTGGTAAATAATTGGTCGGTTTGATGCGAAATACAATTTTAAACAACGCTATTTTTGCCTTTGTAAAGTTCGACCAAGTATAATAATAACTAAATATTGTATTAATATAACGATGAAAACTACGACAACATCGTTCTCGTATCCACTGGTTCCCACGACCGATCGACGAGGTCAGTTGCAGTGGACATCTGCCGACCGAATGCTATAAATAATAGAAAGACGTTGATTGCAAGCACTCGTGGCCAATTCGAAGTGCGGTATAATCGGTATGAGGTGGTATAGCCGGTATGAGATGGTATAGGCAACCAGTAAGTGACGGTTTTCCCGAGACGGAAAACAATAATTTAATACGTGACCCCAACTCAGTCATCAAGAGCTTGTGATAATAATATGATGTACGCCAAGGCGTAGTCGTGCCGTGGGCGATAGAGCAGGTTACCATCGTAGGCCGACAATCACGCGATGTGGGTTACCCACCGCGCAATAAACATTTCGAGTTTCGGTGGGTGATGGCCATTTTGCCGAATCAACACCCATTCGCTGCCACCCGCTGCCATATTATTACTATCATAATATTATAATCAACCCGTTTCGATGTCTGACGTCTGTCGTGGCGGCGGCGGCGGCGGCGGCGGTGGCGTTTGACTAATAATACTGCCGACCACGATAACTGCCTAATAATGATAATGATGATGATGATGATGATGATGATGATTATGATTATGATGATGATAATCTTGTCAGAAACTGCAGTGTAAAGCGTCCGGCCGCTTAACCCGAAAATTCATAATATTGTCCATTTTTCACCACGTTTATCAGTGATCGAGTAATATAATATATTCCGACGGAATATGATGTCGCAAGGTGCGCAAAAACGACTTGACCTACCCATTATATTATGGTCAAAATAAATCATCTGTCGCGTAATGTACCATACTAAAACACGATTTGTAATTATTGTTGTGGTTGTTATTATTATAACAACACGTGTTATTTTTACGAAACGTGCGTATTAATACTGTATAATATATTAACAATTTATATAAAATACAATTTTTTTTTAAACACCCAACTATACTTTATGTGTCGGCATTTTAACCTTGTCGTAAGACCAATAAAAGAAGAAATATACGAAACAATTAATTTGTATAGATACTGTTCGTTTCGGTCGATTGTGTGTCTTACAAACGACTGAATTTGTAAGTCATATTATAAGTGTCGTCCATACTGTATTATTATTTTGGTTTTTTTTTGAAATAATTTATTAGGTACAATATCTGCAGTTGAGCAATAATACGATCATATTTTTGATAACGATTTCTCGGTCCATTACACGAATAATGAGAATCGTTAAGAAAATAATATGCATTTCAAATTTCATTCTGTGCTATTAATTATTAAGATTGTAACAACGATACGAATCCCTATCACGTGGCACGCCATTTATTTATTTACGACTATTGCAGGCCAATAATTAATACCACTTATATTTTAATATATTTTGTTTGTATTTTGGTCCAATATTAAATTATTCATGATATTACATTATTGGATTATTTTCAGCCGACTATAATCACAGTAATCACATACTACTCAATTTATTTTGAATTGATGGTATACAGATTTTGCTGTGACATATTCTGTACATTATTAAATTACAAATAAACACCCATAATTATATGACTTAGTGCCTTAAACAGTGCTCAAAACTTTATTGAATTTCCCGATTTCTGAAAGGGATTTGCGCCCTGAATAACTAATTAGTGATTGAAACCACCATGCGATAATGTTTTGTTAATAGACTTCACGGTTGTCACTGTTATAGCATAATACATATAATTATATTATAATATACATTTGATTACTATTCGAAATGTTTTAAAAAAGACTGGATGTTTACACTAGGTCAAAGGTGGGCAAGTTAATGAAAATAATTAACTGTGCAAAGTTAAGTTAATTCAATTAACTTCGATTACTGTCGTCATATAATATAATACCATACGAGTAGCTCTGCATGCATATTATTATTCTATTTACGGTGACCTGAAGATCCACTCCAACAACAACAATAACAATAATAATAATAATAATAATAATAATAATAATTTTATTATAAAGTATCGCGCGTGTATCCGATACGGTCGCACGACGACGAGCATTTCTTGCGCGGTGGCTGTATAATACTGCGTGTAATACATGCCGGTCGACAGTGGTAAAAAACCGCGGTTCGTCCCTGGACACTTGCGACCGCGCGTGTAATTTCGACATCGGCTCCGCGGGTCCGTGTCGCGCCGTGACCCTTGTACGCGGGGATTATCGGACATTGGGGGGAGGGGGGCGCACATTTGTGCAAAACATAAACTGCTCTGCGCGCGGTTAATTCGGACGATAATCCATAAATACTCATTAACCCGTTGAAACACCTTGCGTGAGCTCCACTCCGGCCCACTCGCCAACACCCCGTCCACCCACACCTCGACCAGTCACCCCTATACATTATTATTATCATCCCACCGGAAACTAACTCACACACCCACACATATATGTATATAGGTACACATGCGTTCACCCACATTCGTGTATACAAGCGTATATTGTGATCCCGTTTACACGTGTACTGCAGTTACACGTTTAGGTACACACACATCCACACACCCGTACAACGGGGAACTCGATAATTTGACTCGTGAAAAACACCCGCACACACACCCGCACCCACCCGGACCCACACACATGCGCGTGGATAAACATATATATATATTATGCATAGTGCATACACACACACACACACACACGTTAAATATATTATCCGACGACGATTTATCACCGTTACATTATCTGCAGTGGCGGCGGCTCGGTCACGGGGACGGACGGACACGGTGGAAACGTCCGTGTGCTGTGTACGTTGGAAATACGGTTTGTACCATATACCGAGAACAAAACGTTTGTTAACTGCTGAACCGTAACCGCAGTCCCGAGCCCGTCAAACGAGCACTCAGAAATATATTATATTATTGTTGTTTTGCACTCGCGACGACGTTAACGCGCGGTAGACGTCGCGGCGGCGGCGGCGGCGGCGGCGGCGTCGTTCCGTCCGCGGACGAGTATATTATTACCTATATAGGTATAGGTATAGCTGTTAAATACCGCAATGATATTGCCCAAATATTACACAAACTACGACTATACCGGTATAAACGCGTGTGGAAAAACAATGCACTCCGGTATAATTATACCTATACGTCACACGCGAATAATATTATTTCAATATTAAAATATTTCGAAACAGGCACCGGATGGTGGATACTTCTATAATATTGTGGATAATCGACATAAAATATACACGTCGATATCTTTCAACGATTATTCCCAATCGTGTGCATAATATCACATAAAATTAATTTGGTTTTCGCAAGTTAAAAATATTTTATTTTACCTTAAAACCCCCAAGGAGCAGATAATATGAGTGCTCCTACACTCGTTTTAGATATAATATTATATGGTAGGTATGTGTATAATTGACACGAGTAGGTATAGGTGCTGACGTCAGGTGTGACTTGATATACTTTCGATCTGAATTTTTCAGAAAGAAAAGTCATGAGACAATTAATGACACCGATCGAGTCGGTAATATGGTTCATAATATCTTATCTTCTAAAGACATAATAATTAATTATAAACTATTATAATAGGAATGACCAGACTTCAGTAAATGTCAACTATTCATTAGACACTGTTATTCAATATGATTCGATCTGGAATATTCGACATTCTGTCAGAAGCCCTTCACCCGGACAACGTAAAATGCCCTTTTGTTTAGGTTAATTTCATTAACCGATTGTAATCACTATATTATGTACACAACGTAATATATCATAAGATAAAGTGTGAATGTATTAATACAGTTTGTGTTAATCCAATACAGCTAATGGCCCCAGACGTCGAGGCATTATTTAATAATAGTAATAATAATAAAAAACAACATGATCCTCAAAACAAGAAAAATGTATGAATGATTATATTATAACATTTTTATAAAAAAGAAATCACATGTCCGATACTATTATTATTATTCATATAACTTTAAAACGTTATAACGATTAATAATATACAATTTTCAGTGCGTAGTTTAATACCCTAACTTTTAACGTAGGTTGGTATTTCAATTTCAAACTTACAATAGGTATCACAACCAAGTGCCGCTCTACAATGGATGGCTTCTTACTCAAACCATTCACGCTGATATTATAATAATATGTATAGGTACCGTACTACTATATTATAACTTACAACAGTCGTAACTTATTTACTTATTCTACACCTACAGATTGTATTTTATCTTCAGAAAAAATTACAATAGCTCTACGTTTTTATAGAGGTTTCTAAGGGTGGTTACTAAGATGTGTACATTTTTTACTCCAAACTGTGTGCAATTTATATCTTATGAACTTATAATATTTTGTAATTGCTTTGTGACTATAATGTTCTATATATACACGGATACTTGGAATAAAATAGAAACTAATGATTTCAGGATCCCGCATAATTGTATTGATTATTTAAATTCTAAATTATCTACATGCATTTTATTTGTATTGATTGTAATTACTAATTATCATAAAGATTATCAATATCTTTATCTGAGTAATTTATGATTGCAAAACACAGTATACTAAACAAGCACGTCAATAGGTACTTCGAAATTAAATAATAATATTATATTCTAGTGTTTTTCATTTTTTATTGAAGAATTAATTAATTAATAGCATGTTTTTCTTTATAAAGTACACATATAAAAATAATATAATAAATTATTTGAAAAATTAATTAAATTAAATTTCCTATTTAGTGAGGTATTTAGTACGATCGTATTATACATTTCAATGTAACCACTAGAATAAAACAAAAAATAAAAACACAAATTGCTGTTTACAGTTAAATTGTTATAACAGTTTACAACGAATTTCCTGGAATATTATAAATAACTTGAAATATGTCAACAGCACTCAATAGTATTCAATATTATACTGAAGTTCTCATTTTACAAAAATTATGTGGTTATAGGTACTCGCTCTAATTTAAAAATATTTATAATTGATTTTAAATTTACATTATTTAGTATACAACTTAACTAAGAACACGACGCTGATATACTAAAAATCTAATAATGCGTCTGACCAGCCATCATAAATATATTAAGGATAAATTGTGTGCTAGACATTGTCTAGGGCTCAGAAATATCGTGAGTATCGAACAAAACAGGTTTTTAGCTGCTCAAAACGTAAAAGAAACGTTTCCACAAAATAAAATCCTTAGTTCATCCAATCAAACAGAATTTTATAATATCCACAGGATCACAAGTACGTAGTGGATTTATTCAAAGAGTATCTATATTTTAATCCTGTACAAACCATACGTACAAATGGATACAAATGTACAACTATAATATAGTATGGACGCATAAGCTGTATTTTTAGTTTAACATTTTACAAAGAAAATATAAAATGCAAGACGGCTCACTTCGTAAGTAAGTTCTAACATCGTTTCGCATAAATACTGTTTTGTCCTATAAAAACAATAACTTACTGACTCTTAGGTACGTTGCAATTATAAGACGAAATGATGTGGAATGACGATGGAAATAAGCGAGGCAAGAGAAATTGCATATAACATTGTACATGCACAATGCTGTTTAACTACTTACACTAAATGCGTGTGGGGCGCTGGTGCACGACTAATGGTTTTCTCGTGTTTTGTCAAAGCTAATGTGATTTTAGTTCTCTATTTTTGTATCCTAACAGATTTAAACAAATTTTCACCTCAAATCGTGACATAATGTCCATAACATACATAAATATGGAAACGTTCGAATATTCACTTTTTATACAATGCTCACTACTATATAATAATACGTCTTACATTCATTGTTTCTATAAGTACTATTATTGTTTGGAGAGTGAATTTTTATCATTATTATTTATTTTTTCTCTTGAATAAGAAATCCATAGTTATGACTTAGGCCTAATACCTACAACATAGAAGTAGTCACATTCTAATTATAAATTTAAAATTAAATAATATTCCAATACTGTTCAGTATACTCTCAGTGATCATGACCTCATATTATAGTATAGTCTATAATTTATTATACAGTTACGATCAAAAATCATACGTAAATTGAATGTAGTAGGTGCATTTTTTCCATTGTAGACTCAGGAAATGTTTCGTAAAATAACTTGTAATACCAAAACGTACAAAGTTGACCCTGAACTAAAGAAATTCTTCAGCAACTTAATTTTTGTAACAAAAACATTGGCCTTTTTATGACAACTACGTTCTTAGTTTACTCGAATCCATGATTTACAGTGATTCGGCTTCATAATAACTCATTGAAATATGACAATACATAATAAAGTTATTTGTTCTACAAAATTAATAAAAGAGTAATTGATCAAAATAAAATGCTCCTTAATAATTAAATATTTAATAACTCAAATAGGTAAGTAGCTTGGAAACGGCAGTTTGAATAATCTCATTGAATACAAATCAATCATTAAAATGTAAATTAAACCAATGATATGTATGTAAAGTGAAACATTATGAAATTTATGAATTTAAAAGTGACAACACTTCATAAAGTGTAACCAACGGTGTCAACAACTTTTTATTACATTATGCAGCAATGACTATACATTAACTGTGTTTCTATCAACTTTCATATTGGATACGATATGAAACCTTTACCTCATAATATTATTAGTATACTATTATATTATATAATCTACATATGTACATTGTACATCGTTGACCAATGGGATAAACTACCTACCTACTACTATTAAGAGGGTGCTACACCCATATACGTTCTCTCTGTCTTACAAACGAATAACATATAGCAAATTGTACTCTCAGCAGATCACGTTTAGCTCTGTTAGTTTAAAAAATAGAGTGACTTAACTCGACTTCTTATAACAATATTAATGGTAAGATTATTATCTAGTGAACCTTGTGGGTTTTTGTTTTGTTTTTGGTTTTTGTTTTAGGTTTTAATTTTGAAGCAAGTTATGAGTATTTTAAAATGCACAAGCAATTTACAATTTTAAAATACTCATAACTTGCTTTAAAATGAAAATATAATAAAAAAAACTCACGAGGTTCACTATATCATAATCATGACTTTTAATTTTATAAGAGGTCAACAATTCACTTTAATTTTTAAGCTAACGGAGCCAAACGTGATCTGCTGATCGTACAATTTGCTATGTTACGCGTTTGTAAGACAGAGAAAACGCATGCAGATGTAGCGCCTTTTAACGAATATTATACTAATTCAGGTAATTAATGAGTTAAGTACTGTGTAAAATTAAAAAAATTTCAAATTGATACTGTGCATAATTAAGGTACCTATAAAATTATTTGTTAAATTTAAAAATAAAATTTTTGTTGATGATTTAAATTTAAGGGGGCGGTAGCAGATGAAAAAAAGTGACTTTTAGAACAATAAGATAGACAAAACTGGAAGAATTTGGTTTGACAGATTTTAATTTTGAAAACGGATTATGATTGATCAACAAGTTTACTAGGGAATGATCGAGGCGATTTTGAATATTTTTTTTCAGCTGTGATATCCAAGAATAAAAATATCGAAAAAATATGATATTTTTGTATTTATATTATTCATTATGACACTAACAATAATTGGAATATTCAAAATCGCCTAAATCATTCTCTAGTAAACTTGTTGATCAATCATAATCCGTTTTAAAATTAAAATCTGCAAAATCCAAATTCTTCCAGTTTTGTCTAGCTTGTTGGTCTAAAAGTCACTTTTTTTTCATTGACTGGAGCCCCCTCCTCCTTTAGGTTTATTTTATTATACGGATGTCAAATATATTGAAAAATATTAAAACAAACAAAATTAATGTTTAGATTGGTCAATTCCACATTAGTTTTGACTTTTGACAAGACCTGCTGCAGCCCCCCCCCCCTTAAGGACTCGTAGTTATTAATAATTCTAAGTTAACTTTTATCTATTTTTTTTAATCAGAAAAAAAAATAATTTGTTTAACAAGATACATATTAAATAAAATAAATATTAGAGTTAAATGATTTTAATCATGCAAACATGCATTTTGAGGTCAGTATTAAAGGTATTGGAATATTTATTATTTAACCAAAGTTTCATATCAAGCGTTCAAATGCTAAACATAAACTTATTTTATCTTTTTTTACTTGTACATAATATCCAAAAATCTTTGTAGGAACAATAAGAAACTAAAGTAATTTTTACTACTATAAACTTATTGTAAAAATAATAGTATGATGAACTACAAATCAGTATGTATTCAGTATTGTTTGAATTATATAGTTACGTCATATCAGTATATTATGCTCTTTGAAGTATTCTAGAATATTATTGACATTGACTTTGGTAAATGGTATTCATGGATAGAAATTGGGTCAAACTAGTTTCCACTGAAGTTCAAGTAGGTAACCGAACTCGGTCCGTCTTTCGTTTTTAACAGCAAACCATATTCGATGAATAAAATGTCAATAAATTGACAACTGAAATACTTGATCCTAAATATCCCGTTTTGAAAATGACTGCCAACTAGCCAAATTACTTTTGAATATTTTCAACAAGAACAATTAAGTAATATAAATCAAAGAAAAATGTGTTGTAATGTACATGACGGGTGTCTGAACTATAAGCAATGTTCTTTTGCGATGGAAGTGTTTAAATGTGTTTTACAACACATTAAAAGATTTTCAGAATTTTAATTTGTCTAATATATTTGAATTAGCCATTCAAAATGGTCAAAATGATTCATGTAGGTATGTAATGAACCGAATTTGTATAATATCTAACAACTAAAATATCGACAGTGCCACTCTCTAAGCCAATATGCTTTGGTTGAAAAACAGTTACACCTCTATTATATAATAATATTTTACCCAATAAAATATATTATTATTAACAACATTGTTGGCGACAGGCAGTGAGAAATATAAATGTCCCCTGTTATCAGTTTGGACACTCGATAATTTTACACCGTTGATCGGTTGAGAATGAAAAATTCTTCACACTGTGTACATTTTTGACGTGGAAAAGATGGAAACTCATAGACAAAAAAATAACTATAAATCCCGTTCATCCAAATCAGTGTGAAAAGTAAGGCAAACACTATTTCGGTAACTCTGTTGAAGGTAACACATCGTATTACAAATTGTAATTTAAAAAATTGAATTGAAACATCCTAAGACAAATTTTCTACGTATTTCTACGGTTCTTATAGCCCTCGTAAATATAAATTACAACACGTGTGCAGGCGGCACTCATATAATTAGATAGTTATCTATCCATCTATTGGAAAATAGATGGTAAATGTCAGCTGAATGTCTACAATACGAAAAACCCATTTGTAAAATTTGTGTATACAATGTGTGTGGTGCGGTGTAAAATGATAATTTATAACAATTCAAGTTGAAAATGTCATTTGCGTTTTGTGTTGCAATATATTGAAAACGCTACGAAAAAACGTATAGGTATGGGCACCTACACCATATAATATGTCTTATTAAGTACAAAATGGCATCAAATTGTCAGTATACCACGGTCCATTTGGCTTTTAAATATAATAATATAATTGAAATATGCACAGAGCATAGATATTAATTTTCTTTTACTAAAAATTGGATTAATTATTACTTTTTGTATTTCGTCGTATAATATTAATATGAATAAATTATTAATAAGTTATATATTTTAATAATATTAGGTATACATATAATTAATTATCAACAGGTCCTTTTAAATAAATGTATACATATAGGTACATTTTACACCTTAATTGAATTTAATTAAATAATTATCTTGTTTTGTCCATGTTAGAATATATACTACCTGTTAATTACTCAGGAATATAATTTTACTGACCTTAAATCAATTATTTCGATAACAGAGGCTTATAATACTGATTGTCAAACTTCCATTAGACAGGGATGTAAAAGCCATTATTCAATAATTAGAATTATTATTATGAGCATCATTCAAAGGTTTGGAAAACGGTTACGTTTGAAAAGCGACTGCGGAATATGCCACATTTAGTAATGCATTTAAATTATCATCATTCTAGTTTCTGCTCACTACTATTAACATGATGTCAAAAACACACACATAAAGTATATTTTTGTAATTATACAATATTATGATTTATAAATTTCAAATAAAATGAAACTTTTAGAATTACAGTGAAACCTTGATAACTCGAACGTCTATAAGTTGTATTTTCGATAACTCGATTTTTTTTAACCTTTAGCCGATTTGAGCTGTCGGGGTTTCGCTGTATACCTTTTTTTTTTTTTTTTAATAATAAGTACATTAATATTTCAATTTTTTTTTTAATCTATCAATAAATAATAAATATATTTATATTTGTATTTATCAATTCAAAATATTTTAGTTACTATTGTTGAATTTATATTTTTTATTTTGTAATTATTTAATATAATGGTATTACATATATAATTTAAAATTTAAATTTAATATTACATTTCAAATGAAAAATTTCAAAATTTGATCATTTACTGATTAGTAAATTAAATATTATTTTATAAAATTCTCATTTATTATAAAATAAAGTAAATACGTATAGAAAACATGGATAATATTCATAACTTAGGTACATGAATTCGTTTTTGTTTTTAACAACGTAAGATTATCTAGTTATTTTCGTTCCCAATTATTTAGTTATATTTTACTAAACCGATTCGAGGAAAATAAATAAATCCCGTTTATCCGTTTATCCTACCCATTGATATTTCTAAATATAGGAGCGAATGATTTTATACAAATGAGAGCACAGCGGTGGTGGTCAATTTATGTTCAGTTTTGACTAAAGAACCCCGAGGGCACTTTTGGGATCGTTCGACTAATTTATGCTAGGTAGGTACCTATAGACGAGCCAAATATCAATAAATCAGTATTTTATCCATTGGAAGATAATTAAGAAGTAATTCCTTAGTCATTTTAAGCACAAATAACATACCTAATGTGTAGTATATTTACCTACTATCGTATATCGATTAAATTCCTGGGTTCAACTATTGTTTATTCATTTAATTGCCAAGCCACGCACGCCTAAGATTATAATATTATATAATATTATTGTGTATAAATAAGAGAAACATGGGTTGAACTCTGATTTCACTGATGGTATTATAATAAGGGAAAAGTTAATTTTGCATTTTCTTTCATCGTTATCGGCAGGCTTATAGAAATGTTAATGTTATTATTACTATTTACATCGCTTTTCTTGTTCTATTTATAAAGTATATAGCTAAACCATGATGTCTCAAGAAGTCAGACAAAGGTTCCGGAAAGTGCTCACTTTCAACATTTTATACACACTCAGGAAATTAAGAGTTCCATAATAATATAAAAGAATCGCAGACCCGACATATTCTGTCTTAACTTACAAGATGGTATACGCTATGCGGTAAAAATAATTATATTTTGTAGTCTGTCGTCTTTGGATATAGGTAGTTTGTCGGCAGTCCAATTTACTTGGATACATACATACTTTTTCTTTTGTACAAGGAATACAAAAATATAATAATATTATATCCTTTAGCGATATTCATTGTTTCACTTTGTAATATAAATGGAAATAATTAGGACAAATCAAAATATAAGTTTATATTTTGTCAAACATAGGTAATATATTTTGACAATAGGACTGTTAATTTGAATTTTATATAGGTACCTATACTTTCATGTAAAAATATAAATATATACACTCGTTCATAAACTGAGAAATACAATACAATTTTATTAATGTCGTAAAGCGTATCATAATAAATAGTTTATATAACAAACTGGAATATTATTTTTTAAATTCTTAGAATCAACCGACAAAAGTTAAAATTATAATATACATAATTAATGAGTGATGACTAATGAGTGTTGAGCTCATACTGCAATATAATAGTTATTATAAAATAACTTCAAGTTAACATTTAACATCAAGTTGTTTTAAAATAATAATATATTATTATATTGTATTATAATGTTATCGATTATTACATATAGTGTAAGCACTGACATTGTATATTTTTATCCTTCGAATAAGCTGTTGAACTATCTTATTTTCGGTTTATTGGATTTAAACGTAAGCTTTCAGTGACATTCATCCAGATGTGAATTAAAGAGGAGTAAAGACCTCACGGATCGCATTTCATGCCACAAAAATTGTATTTTATACTACTTTTATTTTTTCATATTTTCCTTATATATTTTTTTTTTTTTTTTTTGTGTCAGTACCTCTCGTGATACTTGAGACAACACATAAAAACTATGGCTCTCCTTTTACTTGTTAAAAACTAAGCTAAACACAGTTAAAGCTGTTGCTATCGTGTCAGATGAAAAGCGAATGAAACAAAAGTACAAAGAACGAAAATCAATTGTAAATAAGATTCAAATACTTTGTAATTTCCCAAATTGCTGACGACACAAGGCAGCGAGACGTCCCTTCCCACGGGTATCGTAACGTTTGGAATAGGCTCTGCGAACTCGGGTTCCAACACCGATAAAACTGTAACAAAAAAAATATAAAAATGTTTATATTTATTCGCACACATACGTAATGCGGTAGTAATTTATTTGCGCAACAATTGTAAATAAGTAAATGACCATAAATAACAAAAAAAATGCAACAGACAGATGTTTATTTTTTTTTTTAAATCTATCAATTTTTAATAAAATACCTACCTACGTATCTTTTCTATGGTTTTGAAATCGATTTCGAGTAGAATACATGACTATCGAGTATTACATTTTAGTAATCCAAAGTGTTGTTATGTTGGTTTATTTTTTTTAATTAAACCTATTTAATGCTAAATAAAACTAAATCGGTTTATAACTTGAGTATATTAATTTATTTTTATAATGAAAATACATTCGTTTAAATGAAAATCACCACATTTTCATGCCAGATTACCTCAATGTTGGTTAAACATTTTCCACGATATTTTTATAAATTAATTGTGTTACAGAACTATGTTTTATTATATCCCGAACAATAAAACATACATAATAATAATGTTATATTATTATACCCTTCACTAAATCGGTGTCCAAATTCGTTATATTTTAATTAACAAATAAGTACCTGTAACACGTCTTTCACATTAATAATGATTTATTTTATGTTTGAATTAAAAACGTACTATAAAATAAATCTAGACGATTCCTATGTATAATTTAATTACACTAAAGAACAACGACTAGCCTGTTCAAAATAAGGTAAACTCTGTCTTTTGAGTGTATAAAACAATTATTTTCAAATATTTACACCCTGCAAAGTACACAAGTCATAGAACAATTTGCTATTCTTTACCAAGCCAGAGATATACATTATTCAAACGTATGCACTTTTACATACAATGTTTACATGATGAATTGAAAATTGATTACCTAATCAATCGAAGATTATTAATAAATATACATTCTTCTTTGAATTAGAACACGCCATACTAAAATTTCTGAGTACAAAATGATACAACAATAATATATTTTTTGTCAGACCTCGTGTGTAACTTGAATCACATCGAATCTGTTAAAATAACTGTAGATTATTATGTATAGCTTATGAGAAATGTACCATGAAATTATATTTTAAACTCATATACATGTGCAATAATAACCCCATCGCGCTCGATGATGAAGACCGTTCTCGTATATTATCCATGTTATAATATTATGCACAATATCCAGTTGTATAACTTAATTGTCAAGTATGCGGGTTGTAGATGCACTCACTGTCGTTTAATTCTAGACACGCACAGTGCTGTTTTAAACACTGCGCACCAGATAAATATTCCAAATTACCGTTCACTCCGCCAAGTCTCCTTTACAAATTACGCCGACGAATCAACAAACAGACGGGTAACGACGGACAAAAACTGCTTTGAAACACAAATACCCGACGGACCAGCTAGGTAGTAAATAATATTATATCGAGCCGAAAGAAGAAACGAATTAGGCACAATGGGTACCTAATTATTGTAATATCTTCTACCGGACTAATATGTACAGTAAGCCTTATGACTCCGCAGTAAGTTTACCTCGTGACTCGAATGTGCAGAAATATATTTTGGTGTGCTCCACTGGAATTCTGATTTCAGTTTCCAAAATGATGTATTGATTTTTTATGTTAAACCTCAATTATCTATAAATAGTTTGACTCGCTATAACTAATTTATTTTGTTGGAAAATGTTAATAAATATAATAATAATACACGTTAGACATTAGAACTAGACATTTTAATATTGAAAGTCTAAATAAAATATTAAGTTGAAAACTTTTGAGTTTTTAATACCAATACAGACTATTTTTTTTAAATTTAAATATTTAAACATGAAACGAATTAAATTAAAATATATCAGAAGTATCTAAAAGTTGTTCCACGACTAACAGAAAACGTATTAGGTATATATCAACTCAACTCTTCAATTTTGTTATTCAAACGAAAACTCAAAAACCGTTTTAATGTAACCTCGGAGGGGAAAATGTCACAAAGATCTATATACCAGCATTCAATCTTGAAACAGCGTTTCACTCTATTTGGATTTCTCGAGGGATGTTTTTAGGTTCAAAACACCTTTACTTATAATATCGATGAGGCTGGTTTGGAAACGCGTTCATACACGCAGATCGGTGACGGATTCAAACACTCTACTACCCATAGGTATACACCTGCACACACAATGGGTACATGACATGATTAACACGCTGAACATGATTACAATAGTATTCGCCTTGCACAGTAAAAACAATTATGAGTTACGCAACTACGTGTTTACGATTATCGGTGGTAGTCTGTGTATATTATAATGATATATCAACAGACAATTCTGCAGTCGATCTTCTATGTAGTTCGTCCCAGTCTTAACGCCACAACCGCCGCCGTCGGCTAATAGCTCTTTGGTTAATGCAGTTTTTATGGGCCCCGTAAATAATTTTCTATAAGACTATTATTCGGAACTGCAGGCGGGATGATATGACTTCACCCGTTTTGCCGCCCACCTGTTTTTTGGCTACCGACGTTCCACCGGGTTAACGGGACCGGGTTCCCTCCACCGCCCAACGCCACTGCAGTGAGTCCGATGGATGTGTGCTATGCAAGGGAATTCAGTAAGTACAGACACCGGTGGTACAATGGAGGGGCGATAGAGAGAGAGAAAGAGAGAGTGATAGAGAGAGAGAGAGAGAGAGAGAGAGAGAGAGAGAGAGAGAGAGAGAGGAGGAAGATGGGCGGTGATACAGGGGGAAATACAGATGGCAAACCCCTCGAAGTGATGAGGAGGAGAAATTCAGAGGGTGAGTAGGGTGAGATGTAGATGAAGATAGAGGGAGAGACGGTTGATCAACGAAATGGCCGCTTGTAATGAGAATAAACGATCTGACGTATAAAAACCATCTGGTTCCACTGGATGCTCTTTTCCTGCTTTTACTTCCTTATTTTCTCAAAAACATCGTGCGGTAATAGCTCGCTTGGCAGAAGCCATGACGATAAACGTTGAGACGACCATAACTGAGATCACGACTTTTTTACACCTCGAAATAAGCCTCGTTTCCATCAGTAATTTGTTACCGCGGGGATGCAGTCACACACCTTCACGGTCGGTCACAGTGCTGCACATCATACCGTCTCGCTGACAACCAAAAAAAACTCATGTCTATTAGAAATAATGCACGTTAATATTTCAATTTTATTAAAATATATAAAAATTATACTGCGACGAAAATAATTACTGCAAAAGTTTAAACTTTCCGGTAGTCGCATTAGGGTTTCCCCGCGAGTCGTGTTATCAAGTTTTAAACTAATTAATTTCCCTGTACAGTTTATAGTATATTAAATTATGTTCTAACTAAAGCAAATTGAACTGATATTAAAAAATATAATTTAGCATTTGTTACTCGAGAAAAATATATTACATAGGTAGGTGTTATTTTAAATATATTATATTATTTGGGTACGAGTAGGTATGAGTTAAAATATGTAAATATCAGTGAAACCTCTCTACAGCGATCACCATAGGGATATTAAAAAGTGTCCTATATTAAGGGGTGTCCGTTAAAAACGATTTCTTTCATTGTACAGCAATATTGTGTTAAATTTAATGGGTGTCGCCCGATTGTGGCCCAAAGTAAACTTTTTACCTTTTCACCTATCCCGATTGCGGCCCGTCCATAATAGGTAGGAAATATTAATTTAAGTGGTTATCAAAACTAAATAAATATCCCGATTGCGTCCGATACGTATATTGACATAAATATAACTATCGTATGTCTAATCTATTGTGTGTACTCCTCAGGAAACAACCGAACAAATTAATAAAAAAAATTCATACTAACCCAAATTACAAAATTAAAAAACTTTGGAAATATCTAATTTTGATTTTGTAAAAATAATACATTTTAAAAATCTGCTTCCAACACTATAATTATTTTACTATTCATTGACATATTATTTGTATTTCACATATTTTTTTATTGTAAACAATTTATTATTTTAATATTCGACTAGGTACCTATTTATTGACAACTTAATTATATTTCATGTCTTTTTTTATTGTAAACAATTTATTATTTTAATATTTGACTATTTGTATACATATATACTTTTAAAATTGTATACAAATACATCCATTCAGAAAGTACTTAAAATACAAAATATACTTGCCATGTATTTAAATAAATTTTATACTTTATACTTGTTTCATAATAATTTTGAAATACTTTATTATTTGGTGATTAAACATATTATTATATATATATATTAACTATAAGGTATTTTGTGAACCAATGTGTCTTTGGACGCAATCGAGATACTTATATTTGTGATAAAATACGACTACCTGAATTCGGGCCGCAATCGGGCAACTCCGAATTTAATACGGCAAACCGATAAACTGTCAATCCATTACATATTGTAAAACATTATAATTTCGATAATCTATTATTTCTTCCAATGGTACCAAACGATTTATCAAACTAGTAGGTGTATGGAACTATGGAACATAATTTAGACTATTGTTTACAAACAAAATTTAATAGAAATTAACGTACAATGTAGGTGCTGTGTAAACGCAGTCTTTATCATAATATTGTACTTGAAAAACTCAACAGTGTATATTATCATTATTTTTAGACCCCTTTGTTTACATTAGAACTTGAATGTAGAACTAAAATGATTACAATATGTCATTCGATACTCATTGGCTAAGCTAAATATTTACAATTAGGAATATTCTATTTACTATACGCATACAATTTAAACTGTATCTTAAATAATTGTCTAACTAACTAACTATATAGTATTATGACTAATTTTTTAACCATTAATTTATTGTGCCAAAAGTAATTCCTCTAATTTTATTATTTACGTACAATTATTTAAATATATGCCTATCGACATACCCGTTTATTTATACTATCTTATCTATTATTGATACCTATTATTATGATATTTATTAAATTAAATATAATATACTATGATACTTATTATTATCTACAGATAAATTTATTAAAAACTACTTTAATATTTTCTAACAGTAAATAATACTGTACTGACCAAACAATCATAATATATCAAAAAATACAAATTTGTTTCTTTTAATATTTAACGATTTTTTTTTATAAAAATAAGTATAGTGATGGCTATAAAAAGGATAAAAATATCTTTAGTGGTGTATGAGACGTAGATTATTGTTTTTGACTTCTCCTTAAATTTAAATTTTAACGGATTTTAGCTTTGGAGGTTTATACTGTGTAAATTAGGTCCACGATAATAATTTTTGAACTAGAATTATATTATTAAGTGAAATTGTTGTCCTATTACTTATTTATATAAGGGTAATATGATAGAGATGCAGTGAGAAATAGATCAAAGTGAATACCAAAGTTAAGTCTTGGTTTTTTTTTTTAAAATAATAATCAAAATGTTAAAATATCAAATATGACATAATTTAAGGACAGTCAATCTGTTTAAAAATGTTGGTAACATGCATTGATTTGCTCTGGTTTATTAGTTATATGAGTACTTTACATTTTCGTGTACCATATTTCCAGCTAGTTGAGTTAGGTTGAAGTTAGTTTTAAGTTGAAATTAGGTTTACCACGAACCAACATCCCGTTATAGTAAGGGAATTTGTAGTTTTATTTTTAAAACTTCCGTCTTTCAAAACTGTTAAAATATGATCATAAAGTTATAATATATTACTTTAAAAGAAATAATAATACCCATTTTATGTTTTTTAAAAGGCTTTTACAAGTTTGACTGTTATAAATAATAATTAAAGTTATAACACATGTAAGTGCATGTTATTGGTAATGTCAATAATAAATTGTTATGCACATTATGTTTCTTTGTTAAATTTAATTACTGATAATGTGACAACAAATAATATATTCCAATTAGCTAGTAATACGTAAATAATGCAGTTAAGCATGTATAAGTCAATAACACATGAGTTATTGCAAGATAACAATGAAATTATTTACGAGAACATTAAAACTATAATTTTGTTTGCGAGATTGAACATAAAAATAAACTAGACCATGGGTACATACAACGAGAAACATAAAACATTAAAAGCAATATTTTGTTCAAGATTTTGGCACAATAAATTTTATTATTCAACAATTTATACATTCGGGGCACATATTTTATACGATGCTGTTTGTTCTATAAAATGTCTATCCAATATTCAACGCCAATGAAATGTATTCCTCAACTGGACAAAAAAATGTTTAAATAATTTCAATCTTACACCTAGAGTGTAAACATCAATAAATCTATAAATTATTTATTTAATGAATTATTTTCGGAAATCTTTATGGAAGCCCTAAAAATTACAGGAAGAGTAGTAAGACTTAACTTTTATTTGAAAAGAATAACGACGAATGTTTTATTTAAAATGTTGTGTTGTTATAATTTGCGTACAGAGCAACAATATAGAAATTATTATTAATCAAATAAGACTTTTGGTTTTTTAAACGATTTTAGTATATTATTTTTGCTAACCATAATTTTGTATTGAAACCACAAATAAACTAATTTTGAATGACGTCAAAAAAGTATCGATATGTTTTAAGACTTTTTTTCAAAATAATAATAATATACTATTATATTTTATTATTAAATAATTATGTTTAATATGGAAATTAAACAAATAACATAATATAAGTCTCACATTTTTTCATTGTATAGGTATGTAATTATAAATTATTTTATTCAGACTCGTTATATGTATAAATTAATAGGTATTTCTAATTAAACATAGCAGAAACTTGTAACATAATTTATGAGTACAAAAATTTTTTTTTATGAATTCATCCAGTTGAATGTAAAAATTGTTTCTTTGTTCTAGTAAGTAGCTTTTCGGCTTACTATAGCAATATTATATTTCATTTCCAAGAATTAAAGTGCAAGGGAAATTTTTAGCAAAAGTAAAATAATGTAACACAAGTACAGAAAATGAAAAAAAAGGACAAGGTTATATGATTAATTAAAAAAAAAAAAATACATTGAAAATGCAGGTATTTATTAGCATTCAAAATAATGATGTAAGAATGAATAATTAATATGAAACTAATATTGATATAACTGAAGATTCACGTATAATGATGAGTACATAAAAATAGGGCCTTTAGTATTATCGGTACCTACCTATACAGATTTAAATTAAATATTTATCGATCTGTATAATAATATTATTTTAAAATCAATTTCGTTTGAAAAATCGAAATAATCAAAAAACATATTGTTATCAGTCAGTTAATCAATATAATTAATGGTTTTGACCACATAATATAATGACTTTAATATTAATATAAGTGCCTAGCACATCCTTATGTTTGCTACAAAAATACTAGAATACTACTAGAAGGGTTTACTAAATATTAAATATTTGATATGTATATTATAGTTTTTAAGGAGTATTTTTTTTTTAAATTTGTATGAGTAGTTTTTGAGTTATTTAACTTTGTGTATTAAGGACAATTATATGTCCTAATAGGCTTCTAAGATATGGGGACTATGGGGATTTTAATATGTTAGTGATCATTAATTTATCCATTACCATTAATAATTTGTAAAAATAGTTCAAGTAGAAAAAATATTAAATCTAATACAACGTTTATTTTATATTTTCGTAAAACTAATTATAAGGACTATATTCCATACAACAAATATTTTAATAATTGAGAATCATTAGAATTGTGAATTAGATACATCAACATTTTTAAAAACAATTATTTACTAAATAAATTACAGTAAAAATGATGGTTCTAATTTGAAAACCAGAAATTTGTATCCCTACAAGACACTGTTTAAGTAGTACAAAAACTTTCAAGAATTTGAATAAGTTCAATATCAAAGGAAAAAAATGCGTTAAACACGCTTGGTGAATCAGCCTGTAGATCGATACTCGTGGAGTATGTATTATTAATTATAGTAAACTAACTCATACCACCCTCCATACTTTCAGACTCAACTATGATTAGAATGCCCTTGAGTATAAATCAAACGGTTTGAAGTTTACAATATCTATAATTTCAAATGGATGTTCCACTAGAATGGTTTAGTAGATACTAATTTTCTGAAGGAACATCTTCTGTTCTAGTTTCCAAAAATAAAATTAACAACGAAACGATTGGTTTTCAATGTAAAATATTGTTACACGTGATGCGCAAAACGGAATATTAGAAAATGAGTAAACTATTTGAACGATGTTGTGCTTATGTATAGTCGGGTAGTAGTAGAGACATCAATTAATATAATCTTAGTAGGTATTTATTGTACAATCCTACGGGATCAACTTATAAACTAATATATTGAGTACAATTTGGTCGCAATATTTATGTATTAGGTATAAGTGAGGACGCTTTCATGTGTCACGAATTCATTATTTGTCAATTAGTTCATATCTTCATATCTTACTGTCAATGACATTTTATTTGTTTGGACTGTAGGGAAAGGGGTTAAACTCTTAGAAATATTTTTTTTATTATTAAAAAAGTCGATAGATATTATAATAATATATTTTCAGACAAAAGTATTGATAATAAACAAAAAACGTAAGTCATTTCATATACATCAAATATTAAAAACTTTACCCCCGCCCCCCAAAAAAGTGCGTTATTCGCCTATGCCCTTCCTTACTGTGTTAAATTAGTATAATGAATAATATATAGATCAAAAATACATAATTCAGAATAATAATAATAAAAATGGTATAATATGTTATAAAATATTCAAACACTACCTACCATTTTAATATTTTTCGTACTTCGTATTTAATATTACTTACATGATTATTGTATATGTCTATCAAATTGACAAATATTGATGGAAAAGGAAAAGTCCGTAATTGAACTTTTTATAAATATTATTTTTAAAATTATTTATTTATTATTATTTAAATTCGTAACATTATTAATTACTAATCCTGTGATAAAAAAAACTACAGCTCTACATTTCGCATACTCTGAATTATAAGCAACCAGAAAAATAACAGCATAAAGCGATTCCATCATTTAACATTAATCATACCTTTATACATTTTATTAATCTAAACAATAAGTTATTGATCAGTCATTATAATAAATGTTTTATAATATAATATTTCAAAATTATCACATTTATTATTTGTATATAAATGTAATGATACGTTAAAGTTGGTATATGAAATCGTTTATCGTTCGCAAAATATTTGGATTGCAAAAGGAAATAGAAAAATAGACTTTTTTGTTAGAAATTTATACTTTCAGGTGTAAATATGATAAAAAAAAAAACAGGAAGGTAAAAGCAAAACGAAATAAAAAACAATAAATAAACGAGCGTAGTAAGCGAAAGTAAATTTAATGTTAAGGTGGCTCTATAAAGGATAAAGAAAATTTTTTGTCAGAGTTGAAATAACACAAGACTCATACAGATTATATGATGTTTCCATATATTGGACAATTCGATTAGCGGTCCTGACTTTGATTTCGAATAGGGCCAAATATTATTTTTTTTAAACTAGGTAGGTAATTACTGGCATATTATATAATAATAAAAAAAAGTGGGTAAGTAGATGTCGCTCTGCTGTACAATAGGTTACAAGTGGGTCATTGTATAATGGATTGTATTCAACTTGAATTCAATGATATAATATCATTGTATAAGAAAAACGATTCTGAGCGAAGATGGTTTGTCAGTCTAGATATTTTATATTTTCATCGATTATTATATCATGTAAGTTGAATTAATATTATTATTTTTTATTCGTTTCTATGGTAATATCCAAAGAGTTAGAAATTAAAATCCAATTTTTAGCGGTTTTTCGTAATTTTTCGGTGGTTTTTACCATGGAATTAAATAACTGTTGAAAAAATGGAAAAATGACCTCTTTAAAGTACCATCTTCATCTAATTTTCTAAAATATAAGGTACTATATGTTGAAATCGAAGAACTCCTTCTAGTATAAATTTTGTATACAAGATATAAAAATAATAAAAAATAAATAAATAAACACCATTGTAAAACCACTAGCTTCCTCGCTCCGCTCAGAATCTAAAATTACACAATAGTACAATTATTTATAAAAATCATAACATTTAATAGCGTAATACAATAACAATATTATTATTATATAAATTAATATTTATTTTATTTTATTTGATGGTATCTTGACGTTCATGAACGTTTTCTTCACACTTTAGAATATACAATTTAGTCTTAGTGTGGGGTCATACTTAACTTGTAAAATGGGCCTCGTTGTGAATACTACTGAGTTAGAATATTATAGAAGGAAAAAACGTATCCTAAGACACACGATTTTTAGAATAGTATAATATTTTTTACTTTATTCTAGCAAAACCTTATTTAAAAATAACTATCTATAAAATAAAAAAACATAATTATGTGGTTGGAACCTATATAAAAATATCTTTCTTGAAAAGTTCCTAATTTTATTAGATTCTCTTTTGTGTACATATGTGTAAATTATGCACGAATGTGTGAATGAATGGGATTATCACGATGTACACTGTACTTACCTATATATTATTTTAATTAAGGGTACGCAAATGATCATATTGTATTGACATTAACCAAATAATTAATTAATGGATATCAATGATAATATGTTTATTTGTCATTAATACATTGGTATGAGCGAGTAAACGTTGTATTAAATAATAACATCAAACATTTCAATTTTAAGCAGTTTTAGTTAAATCATATTTTATTGTTATTATTTCCAATTGAACAAAAATATGTTTTAGAATATCAATTTGATTGAATATTATAACTACAATATAATGTGTATTGTAATTTGACATATCATAAAAAATATTATTTTTTGATTCATTTCTCGATTATAACTAGTAATTACAACCAATTGTAGTGATTTACTTTTCTATATTTAGAAAAAACAATTAATGTAACATAGATTTTTATTAATTTCAATATTAATCATATTATTAACCTATAGGTCCCAAATGTATAGTATTATGTAGAATAAAAACTTAAAATTTGCAATTCAACATTCATACATTTAAAAAAAAACATAATTATCAATACCTCTTATTAATAATATATTAATACCTAGTATTTTGTAAAAATAATTAAGTAACTTTTTATTATTATTATTATTATTATTATTATTATTATTATTATTATCACCAAATAATTTATACACGTCTTGAAAAATCGAATTTTTATGATAAAAATAATTATCAATACGCATTTCTATAATATTATGAACCCATTTATATAAAATATTTTGTAACCAGCATGCATGAAGTCTTATAAAAAATGTATTTATGATTTTAAAATCATCTTATATCACACTTTGTACTTTAAATAACTTCTTTCGATATCGCATGGATCGGTGCATCATAATATTTAAATCGGGACAAATATTCAACAGACAATTCCCGTATCACCCATTTTTTAATTTATTATTTTATTAATTTAGCGTTTTCATAATAATTCTTGTCGTGTACAACACACTTTTAATTACAAAATTATATAATATAAACAATCAATAAATTAGGAAATCATTTCGAGTTTTGAAACATTCGATGAGGAGACCCAAAGATTCCTTAACTGGTTACTATATGCGTTTGCAGACATGTAGACATATCCTATAGTAGGTACAATGTACGGTCTACTGTAAATGTATATTATAGTCTGAAATTGTACTATAAACGATCTACGCGAATGGTAAACCGATATTCGAATTTTACAAACACGTATACATAATATATTGTATACTTAAGTGAATCGATTAAAATACATTGTGCGGCACGAGTATAGTATTACAATATTAATCACTCTGCATAATAATAAAAAAAAAATCAAATTAATGATCATTATTAATTATTATACGAGATACCCGAAATTTTTTTTTTCATTTTAATAATATCATATCCGTATATACCTATGTACCTATATTATAATACCTATGTCGTTTATAACAAAATAGTCGGTTGCCGTTTTATTTATTATAATTTTTATTTTTATGGCTTTAAGTGGTAGGTTACCTATATTGAAACAAAACCGTCTAGGGTTTTTCGAGTAGCGTCCTTTGATTGGAAGGCTTATAATAATATAATATAATATATGAGTGGGTATCGATAATAGCTAGGTAAATACTAGTAGGGAATAGAGTTTTAAAACACGCGCTGACAAAATAGAAACAAAGGTTTCAATCACAATGGACCGTGTTTGTATGCTTGTCGGGTGGCCAGTCCACAATCGATGTGAAACGATACGAAACCCAATAATGAAAAGGGTTTACGGCGGCAACGATAGAGTAGTATAATCCGTAGATCGGTTTTGCGTGCACGAGGCCTTCATAATGTTGTTATTATTATAGCTCATCACTATGGTTATTGTACCGTTAACAACGTTTTGACGCTCAGATAGGCGGCGTCATCGGTGGATTCCTGTCATCTATCGTTTTGTGTCCAAGTGATTATTAATCGACGAAAATTGTGTTTATAGTAATACCAAACTGCCCTATGTGTGGTCACTCCAACGCAGAATTAATACTTTATAGCCTTTGTCACAGTGCCGACATCCCCACGACGCGCCTTTCTACTGCGGCGGCGGCATCTGGAAATCCGTTGACATAAAGACAATAATTATCGAAAAATGTTTGGTTAGGTTAGGACACGAATCAATTTTTAATCGCAAGTCCTATTCTATAATAACCGAATTGATTATTATTATTATATTATCTTGGGTAGTTATAAACAATATTTATGTGATTTAAAATCGAACAAACATTTAAAAATTCACTAGACTCGTGATCATAAAATAATTCATAAATATATAACGATATTGGACGATGCGTTAATACATTTTTCTCCGTGGTTTATTAAAATGGGTACAGTATAATAATTATTATAAACTTGTTTTTTAGTTATTTTCACATTTATTGTAAAATATATTCTTTATATTCATTTAAGCAAATAAATTCCCACCTGAAACAAATAAATAATCATAATCATATTATCTATTGTCGTAATATTCCTTGAATTTTGAAATTTTGGACTCATTTCGAGTTTTTAAATCTGATTCGATAGTATAAAACATCCAACAAAATCAACTATCAAATACATTTGGTCAATTTATTATCCTCATACTATTAGAGATTTACCGATGTTTTGAAAATTTTAGAAATGCAAAGAATTATGAACATAACGAGAATCTGCAAATGACTGTGATTGACCTTATTGTTGGCTCAAGAAATTACTAACAAAAAAATTGTTATAGGTACCTCCTACTAACTAGATGAGTACGACATAAAAATAGGGGATGATTTTTTTCATAAAACAAATTAATTATATCTTCTTTTTTTTTGTTGTTAAAAGTTATATTATATAATATATATCAGTGGTCAAGTTTAAAAAGTTATTATTTTAAATTATTAAACTAGTATTATATTTATACATGTTAACAAATGTAACTATTAGTTGTACAGCTCAAGTAATTAAAAGTGTATAAATCCAATAGTTTCATCATTAAAATGAGTTCATTGCAGTTAAAAAATAACGCCTACCAACATAAAATTTAAATAGGATGAAATGTATACCGTTAGTGGAATTTCATTGTAAATAAAATTTCATAATACATGTCTATAGCACAACCTAAATATTTTGTTCCTCAGTAACATTTAGTTTACATTTAAAATTGTTTAATTTTAATATATTTTATAGATTAATGACTTAGGTTTGCACCAGTTTTTATAGATTCTTCAAAGTTTATTATGATAAGTATTAGGTGAAAAAATTTATTGTATCGTCATAAATACTGTACAATGTTAAACACTGAGTCAATATGAATTATTAGTAGCTTATGTCCAAACAAAAAATATATTGGACGGTAAAAGATATGTTTTTATTTTTACATTTTGAATACATTTTCTTTTGACGTATTCTTTAATTAACAATAATAACTATGATGTAGTGTACCGCTGTGTAATACTGATATTCCTTATAATAATATTTTATTTTTAAGTTGATTTATTACTAGGTTTTTAGTTTTAAATTTCTTCCTGTATACTATTAAAGTTAAAGTATTTTTTTATCTTTTAACATTTAAACAAATTCTATTTTACATGATGTCATATAAATTGTGATTAATAATTTTGTCTATATTAAAAACGTGTTACTCTAAAAATTAGTCTGGTGCTGTAAAAGTTATGTTCATTTTGAAACGTATTTAACATTTACATAGAAAAAATATAAATACTTATTTGAGTGAGTTATATTTCCTTTAAGTTGTTATGTATACTATTAGAATTTATAATACAATATTATAGCTGGTGTACCTCCCACAAAAAATTATTATAAAAGCTTTAAGTTATTAAGCTATTTTCGTATAGATAGAGTAAGTACTTACTTGAAACTAAAACGTTTTCAAACTTATAATATAATATTTTTACCTACCATGAACTAGATGGAACGACTGATGAAAAAATTGAATTGGTTTTTGACTATCTTAATATTTTAGCAATCGAGTCTATCAAAACTATCGCGTTTTAAGTGATGCAAAAAAAACATATTATAATCGATCATCGAGTGATAGGGAAAAAACATCGGTACAATATGACAACCATATAACATCACACCGAATTACGAAATCCCCCGTGCCGCTTAACGAATGTTGACCATTCGTTTTTCGATTATCTTTTAGGCAGTCTATTCTCGCCTGCTGCCTTTCCCGGACCGTTTTCAAT
Source organism: Macrosiphum euphorbiae (assembly GCA_949089665.1). Classification (NCBI taxonomy): domain Eukaryota; kingdom Metazoa; phylum Arthropoda; class Insecta; order Hemiptera; family Aphididae; genus Macrosiphum; species Macrosiphum euphorbiae. Next base: position 130,475,935 of record CARXXK010000001.1, read on the forward strand.
CGTATTAAATAACGAGCTCAGTTTTCCGATAGGTATACCCGATAATAACTCCGCGCCCGTTCCCCTCATTGTCTCCTCTCACCCCCCCAATCGTTCTCTCCTTATATTGGATTAAGACCATTTCATTGTCGCACATACGCCCCGTCGATTTTTGTAACGACAAAGATAAGGAAAAAACGTATTAATTTCGCAGACGTGAAAAATAAAAGAGTATGAAATGGTAAATTGAAGGCGGTCCAAGAAATGGAAAAGTAAATAAAACGACTGCATTAGTAACCTCTAGACCATTTCACGCTAGCTATTTACAACCTGATAATAAAAAGTGATAAGGAACGTTTCCACTACAATGGTATTCCAGCAAACTAGTGAAATCAAAGTGTATGACCTGCGACTAGCAGCTGGCTGGTTATTGCGTTTCTGGGTATTTTCGATTTTCCGAGATCAACTAAACGTTCGAGAAACCTACAAGTTCGATTATTAAAGTCGTTATTTATTATTTTAGATACCAAAAGAAAGCACACATAACATAGTTTTAAATGTATACGTTATTAATCGTTGTTAGACAGAAAAATAAAAGATTAAGACATTCATAGTTTGCACAATGAATTCGTATATTAGAAATCGCACATTAAATAATTGAGACAACAGGTCTTAAAAAAAAGCTGTTTAAACTCATTAAGGTTTAAAACCAGAAAATTTCTGACAGAGTCACTTCCAATGCCGTACATTAGGTAATGAAACACACTACACTATGTGTCTACTTGGAAAAACCATTGTCATTCTTAATAGTCGTCAGTTTTTTTTATATAATATACTTGCAATTATAATGATAGTTAACATGTGTATCAATATCTATAGGTATGGTGACTAGATATTTAAAAAAAAAAAAAAAAGTACAAAGCCAATAGGTTTTACAATATAACATTTATATTATTATATTATATTATATTATATAGTATATAGATATAAAATACAACACAAATTAAACTACCTTTATTCATTTTGAAACATAACTGACATAGCATATCATAAATTTGTAATCTTACTATTTATTAAAAAAATTACCTATTTTTTATTTGACTTAAATTGTGTGACTTTCATAACAAAACAATTTTGAGATCTATAATTTCTTTAAGAACATTTGATCTGTTTTTAACTTGTTAAACACTTCATAACACATTTCGTCATAAAAAAAAAATTTAAAAACTTAAGTATTTTTTACATATTATCACATTTTAACACATTTTTATTTGCCACAATAAGTAACTTGTCCGAAGAATAAGTATTATCTTTAAAGTAGTTAATTACCTTTCCACTCGATGAAGCAGCCTTTAGAGAAAATTGATGCTTTTTTTAGATACTGAGTGGAATGATGAATGTATTGATTTTACAATGATGTGTGTAATTTTTTTATATTTTTATTTTAGATTCTGAGTGAACCGATGAATGTATTGATTTTACAATAATGTGTGTTTTTTTTTATTTTGTGTCTGTGTACACGATAAGTAGTCGAAATAATGCTTCGATTTTCAACTTCAGTATCTTGTTCGATGGGAAAGTGAATATTGTTGGTATATTCGGTAGATCAAAATTTAAAATTCCCAGTAATTTTCAAAAGTGCCGTGAAAAACAAAAGAAAAATTAAGGAAAAGCGGGAATTTTTATGCAAATTATTTTTCACGAAATCGACTTCAGTTTTTGGTGTAACTTTAAAACAAATGACCGTAGATACATAACATTTTAACTAGTTGTTTATATTTGCATTTTCTATATACCATACAATTTTGAAAAAATGTTAGAGCTTTTTGAGCTGTGTACGGACATTTACAGTTTTCAATTTTTTTAGTTTTTTTTTTTCTATAAATATCAATAAAGTTTTATCTATTTGGCCAAAAAGTGTAAAAATGTAATACAAGGCTCCTGATTTATTGTTACAATAGCAGTTTAAAAATATTAAAATACATAGGCACAATTTTTTTTATAAGCATTTAAAGATCGAATTTTGACAAAATTTATCAAATTTAAAATTGAATAATTATTTTGTAGTTAAAAATTTATAAAGTGTTCAACTTTTATATCTAAAGATTGAAAATTTAAAACAAGAATCCACGTAAGTAGTTTATTTTGTTACCAAAAAATCTAAAAAATACAAAAGGACAGTTTATTTTTATAGTCATTTTAAGTTCAAATATGGATGAAATTACATAATAAAAAACGTAGAATAACTATTTTAGTTATTTTGTTGTGATTGTAAAATATTATTCGTGGGTACTTGAAACTTCTAAAGTACACTATTATATATCTATGATAGTATCAGGGTTTGTTGTTGATGTATAACGCGTTATAAGTACATAATGGATATTGTGATATGATTAATTTGGAATTTATTATATGTACCTATTATAGGTCAATTTTTTTTTAATACCATGGATAAGTATATAATATGTCTTATACCTGGACTCGTTTTTCTTATACAATCAGGGGCGTATTTATGGGGGTGGCTGAGGGGGCTTCAGCCCCCCCCCCCGAAATCTAGGAATTGTTTATTAAGTCTACTTATTATGTTCTACTAGATGTAAAATCGTAAAAGTTCAATATAATTTTATAAAGAATTATTATTAACAACGAAAAACATTCTCCATAAGAGAAAACGTTGATTTAAAATTTAACAATATTTATAAAGAAGCCAAAGATGTTGCTGAAAAGTTAAATATTGAGCCAAAAATGCCTCGTATTTGTAGCAGTCAAAGAAATAGAAGCAATGTACCATCTAACAACATTGAAGAATATTACAAAAAATCTATTTTACCGTACTTGGACGATTTGATGATGGCATTAAATGAAAGATTTATACCTCACAATGAAACTATAACTTCATTACAATATGTCTTACCAAGTATTGTAGTTGAAAAACCATTTTCTTATTTAAAAAAAGCTGTTGAATTTTATGAAAATGATTTACCGGGACTAAATGACGTTATAGAAGCAGAGTTCGAAATTTGGCAAGCTAAGTGACCCACTTGTAACCTACTGTACAGCAGAGCACCTTTTTTTGTTGTTAAATGTGTATTAATATTACTGCGACCGCTATTCGATATACCAACTTCACATTTACATATTTCACGATAAACAATGCTAGTTGAATTTTAAGTTGACTTCAGAAACGGAAATTCTTTTTGTAGATCACTATTAAAATTACACTTCTTACGAGGCAGAGCCATTTCGGAAAAATAATTTTACTGTATTATAATTTTTCATTTGATTAATTGCAATCATTAAAAGCAGTAAGCATTACCGTAAATCAAGATAACAAGGAGGGCTTCCAGCCATAGATAATAATATATAATAACATCATGTCACAGCGTTGTTATTTCAGTGCCTTCACTCTGGCAATCAAGAATTTTTGTAAAACATTGATAAGGATGCATTTTATTTTTTCTATACAAATTAAAGGTGTCAAAAATGTTATGAATTTAATAATCAGGTTATTTTAAAACAAATTTCCATTTTGAATTGTTACATCATTTAAAATGAGTACTTTTGGGTGTACTTCAGCAATTTATTTAGGACAATAGGACATGTCTTCAAAAATAAATATTGTCACCATATCTATAGTGTAGGTAGTTACATGAAAGATATCTTCATGATTATAATCGTACAAAATAAACCCATACCTAGTAATAATAATAATAATTAACATCGTGTTTAAGAATTATAATTATAATTCTCAGTCAATTCGAAACATACATATATTTTAATGTACAAATGTCGTAAAACTAGTTAAGTTACAGATAAAAAATAAAAATAAATATATTTGAGGATTAGATATGAGAGTATGGAATTGTAGACGGACATTAATTTTGTCATAGTTGGAAACCGTCAAACAAAATAAAATTAAGAGAAGATTGATTACGTACTATCTATAAAAATGAATTACTATCAAATAAATATATATTTTTCAAGACCGCAAAATGTACAAACAAATATTAAGATGATTAAGCACATGCCAGACACATTAACCCAAAATAACTTATAATATAATAGTAATAATAGTTATGTAGGTGTGTACTCTAATGAAAACAGCATTTACCTATAAGAAAATTTGAATAATATTTATGTTGTTAAATGAGCTCAGATTTAGATTTGATATTATTAAAATATTACTTACCTATGTATTATTATTATTTACATTTTCGTCATAACTTTGTTTTATTATATGTTTAATAAAAAAATTAAAAAAATTGACTAGTTTTGCATAACCAACTATTAAATAATAAGACAATTTAATTTGGTGAATAGTGAATTTTCACCGGATTAATATTGCTGAAGATTTGTATATCAACTGCGATACTATAGTTTTACGCATCCCAGGAGTCTTGTCCTTATCGTTATAAACTGTGTCTTTATTTTTCTGAATGTTTTGTTTTGTTTTATTCTTCCATTCGACTATCTACCTACATGGATTTATTTTTATTGCGGCCTTGTTAAGGGTTCGATCCACTAGCAATCTTGTTCGGTCTAAAAGTCACAAGTAATGTATAGTTTTCGTTTCGTTATCTATGTAGGAATAGAACTTATCTGGACGAATAACAATACACACGAATGAATAAAATGTAAAAATTTAGTGTTTTTTTTTTTCCAAGACCTATATAATATACGAGTTATATATTATATATATGATGTGACAAAAACTTTCACTATCTTATGATTTTATCTGTTTATTATTTGTGTTATTTATGTTTATTATTTTATTGGTTGACCAATTAAATGTTTAAATAAGTGTATTTGAACATAGTACTATGCCGAAATGATTTCAAACTAAAATAATATATAAAAAACACTCTGGGTTGTGGGTAGTATCACTGGATAGTCTCCCTCCTCATATTATTCGTTAGTACTGTTGTACCTATTAGATAAATATCATATTTGATTTTTGTGGAAATCTAGCACAGATAGTACAGTTAATATTGTTTAAAAATTTAAAAAAAATGGTACCATTCATGATTGTTATAAAACTTGATGTATTTTATCCTTATAAAATAAAATGTAAATGTGTTACTAAAACATTGTTAATGTTAGTTAGGTACACCTAACCGATTACGTATTTAGGTTTTATCCATTATTAATCAGTTAGAAACGTTTCATAAATAGTTTGTTCAATTTTCTTTTGTATCATAACTCAAGGACAACAGCAAAAAAAAATAATAAATACTCATAATATGCTTTTAAGTTATATTATAAAGGAGTGTAACGGGCTGTGACTTTTAAATGCTGCAGGGCGGCGCGCATCGAAGGAAATAGTTATAATATCTAATCATTAAAAGCGAGCCCGTAATACCGGCTGTAGAGTGTAGATACATGTTTTAATATCAAAGGTACCACGCGAGGCGTGATAAGAACACGTGATAAGTATGTGCATTTTTAATAATCGATATTCTAGGAAACACGAATAACATAATTGATGACTTTGGAAAAATATAATACACAAATAACATAATTAAGTAAAAGACGTCAGAAATGACCTCAGGCGGATGCGGCGCGTGTACCATTTTTATACTAAAAATGCCATAGGAGGGATCTATTAGGAATACCAACGAAATAAGTCGATGGACAAGTGTCCATCAGACGAGTAGCCAGCTTCAACTCGAGCAGACACTAGAATACTATACAGAGTCACATCTCGTTTACCACTGTCAAAATCAAATCATATATATATATAACTTACAATAATTTACTAAGTTGAATAAATATTAAAAATTATACTCTATCAACTTCGTGGTTTTCATTCAAAATACCTCTACACAACAACGGAAGTAGTTGGCACGTTACAGTAGGTATTATCTATAAGTTTATAGTTTTGAATGATAATGTATGAGCATTACAGAAGAATAATATACTACCTAAATTAATATTGTAGGTACATTATACAATGTTAAATGATTATATGTATCCATCCGTAGTCGCATAAAAGACAAAAATTCCATGTTTGGGTTAGGTTGGAATGTTGGATTCTACTTAAATAAGATACAATTATACACATTGTGGTTGAAATATAATACCTATTTACTGTAATGAATAATTATTTGTACATGATTGGTGAATGCACTGTTATTAATATGTAGGTAGCTTTTATAAAAAAAAACCTTAAATGGTAAATATTTTTAAAACAGTCGGTAATTATAATTTTTTTAAATTTTTATATTATTTTTAATATAAACGTTTGGTAACCATGATTACCAATGAATTATTATTATTATCGTCTGCGCTTAGAATCGTTTTTCATCGTAGACAATGATCTATCATTGAAATACCATTGAAGTGACCTATACTTGATGAGTAGGACATTAAAAACCTACAACTGCACAGAAGAGGGGTTTCATACTTGACGGTTTTTTATCAATGTGTCTACCTAATAAACATTTTTCAATTATTTTCTTTCTACAAATATCAAATTTAATTAAATCGTGTGCAGGAAATAACAATTTAGTTTAAACTTTAAAATCTATCTAAAATAACACTGGAATCACATAATATGATATGACTTACGGTGTATGTTTTACACATTAGACTTTTCCATGGTTTCCCTTGTATAGCTAAATGCAAAAGCAGTAAATTGTTTGTAACACCAACGCATCACTGCTTAATTAGAATATTCATAAATTATCTTTTTAAAAACACTAAAAATACAGTTTGATATGACGTATGTGCTTACAAAAATAAAGTGGCTTTAAACTGAAATCGGTTAAATGTATATTATTTAGTTGTATAAGAATAATCAAAATATCAAACTTAGTTGAGATTTCTGAGTAAATTGTGTATTTTTGCATAAAAAAACTTTTCAAAAACAATGTTCAAATAATGTGTTGAAATATTAATTTACCAGTTTAATATTTTATTTTAAAACTAAAAAACACGTGGGTGTTTAGTTATTCAATGCTAATAGTTAAAGTATTAAATATAATTTGACAGAAACAGATTAATCAAATAATTATATTCAGAAGAATATTTTAATCCATGTTTTATTTTGTTTAATGACATTGTTATAGTTTATAATTAAGAAAATAGTTACTATAACATATATAACTGAATTAGGTACCTATCTACGTTAACCATTACATTTGGTTAGAAGCTAGTAAAAATAGTTCAGTTAAATACATATTTAAATAGGTATCAACTATAATTTTCTCAATTACAATTCAGTTTTTTTTTTTTTTTTTTTTTAATTAAGTTTTGGAATTCTTATTAGCTTTTTAATATTAAAAGTAATATTATGAAATATTTGTATGTATGCATTATGCATATTATAATAAATTAAAACAAATTTAAAAATAATTGTTCTTTTTTAATTTGACACCGGTTTTATATCGAAGTGTTTTAATTAGGCATTTAATTTTCAGAAAAAGTAGTTAAGTACCTATATTGATGAAGAAACTATCTTTTACAATTTTTTTTTCCGTTTAAAAAATTTAAGAGACTCCTTTATTATATCGATGATTAATATTGACCCATGTAAAAAATATATTTATCCTTTGAAGTTTTATAAGTTTTTTTAAAAACTTTTTTTTGTCCTACAAAATGGCTTTTTTGCAGTACTTTTCGTATTTTTATTAATTTGGAAGTTATGAAAATTATAACCATATTCATCAAAGGATCTTAAAATTTAATTTAGTCATCTTAACTCAATTACTCATCCATCTTTCTTCGAATCACCTTAATTAAAACTACATTTTTAATTAAAAATCCGAACTTATAATATATTAGTAGGTAACGTATCATATTATATTTATTTTTATTAGCATTTAAATAAAATTGAATGCTATATTGTTTTTTAAATTGATTTATTTACAAGCTATTTTATGACACTCATTCACATAATATATTATTGAATAGACGATCTAAATTCTTAAATGCTAACACTTTTTAATTAGGTACTTATGTTGTTTCCTTATTAATTGAAGCAAATCGTCCAAAGTTAGAATTTAAAATATTCCTTTTTAAAAATTTAATTTAATAAAATATTTGAAGGATAACTTTGTCTTTTAACTAAAATTCAAATCCGTACTTAACAATAATACACAAATTTAAGACCAAGCCACTCGTAGAAGTACTTTTATTCCTAAAACCATTAATATAATAAAAAATAAAAATAAAAAATAGGTGTCCAAAATTGTATGTCATAAGTGCACCAGACTATACTACTATAGTTGTATTAATATTAAAACATTTTTTTATACTATTGTAGAATTATGTTAGTAAGAATAAACTAAAAAAGAATTTTTCTACTCTGAAAAAGGTACGTAATGTGCATACGCTTTTTACTACATTTTACTTGACAGGTATAGGTTATAATCTTATAATATATAAAATCATAATTATCATAATTACTATTGTTGTTACTTTAATTATTATCATTAAATGATAAATTTTATCATATTATCCAAGGTGATAATTCATAAAAATTATAAATAATTCTTGTAATATAAATAGAATAACAAAATAGAAGCCACTTTGATGAATTATTACAATGTCGATATTTACCACCTACGTTAATGAAAATTTAAAAATATATTTATAAAATATTGTTAAGACAATTGAATGTGTTTTATAAATAGCGTAATCAAGGCCTTAGATGTCCGACGATGTAATTGTACAGTCAAATAGTAGTGTAAAAGGTAAATATAAATGACCGCCCTTTTAACCCTCTTGACAAAAGTTTCAAGATGTTTGTCAACATACCAACCTTGCTGGCAGCACGTAATAGTACACGGTTAGAATGTTTTACTTAACGGCCATTCCAACCGAACAGTAGTAGAATTACGAGTATTTGAAACACGGTTACTCCATAATACTTATTTACTAAATACCCGGAATTAAAATATTTAAAAGCTGTTTTAAGTCTTATATACGAGTATATAAAAAAAAAAATGTATAAGTAAAACGTATATTCTTTTATAAAAACTAACTTCTTGAGCTAATATCCAAAAAGCTTTTATTTTAACCCATACCTACCTATAAGTGTTAAATCCCATACCTACCCACAAGTGTTAAATCCCGAATAAAAAAAATACAAAAAATAATGTTATTTTTATGTCATCCTCCTCCACACGTACATAACTCTATTTTAATTGTAGTCTGTCATAATATATTAAGATCCAACAAAGTGAATAAATATATATACTACTGAAACATTTTTTAGATAGATAGTTTGCAAATAAGTAGGAACAGGTACATAATGTTTATTTCGTATATACAACTTTCAATATTATTATTATTTTAACAAAAATCAAATTAATTTATTTTAATCGTATTTGTTTGTACATCAGATAACTAAATACAAGTTTAGATACCTACATTATGAACGGTTCGTGTTATACTGATATTGTTATAACACCTGTGTAATTTAATTTGTATATTATAATAATATATAGGTAACTGAAAAGTTCAAAATAAACTAATTATAGGGGATAAAAACGTATACACTAATTGAGGTTGATAATAATAATTACAGCCAATTGCCAACATAATAGATACATAACATTATTGTAAATATTTTTTCTTAATGTTCAAAATATTGTAACTAGTAATATTATATAAATTACGATGGCATTCTTAATTTAAATCTACTGCTCCACATGAAAATAAAAATTGAACTTCCGAAGTAAAACGCTTTCCTCCAAAGTGCATTGATTGCCAGGCTTATTATCTCACCAAGAGGCAAGAATTACTGTCGTCATTCCCCGCGTTGGGTTAAATGCGGGGAAGGTCATTTCTCAAGCGATTGCACGAAACAGCCATCGGATCCCACCGCAAGTGCGCTGTATATTTGCGGAGCCGTATGCAGCCTCGTGTAATGGATGCCTTTTATTTTTACAAAAGTCTCATCTCAACTCTCAAAAGACACGAAGCGATCAAATACAACATTCATTCGACCCGTAAGTTCTCAGTAATGCCACAAAATGACTCCGCTCCAAGCACTAATCAAAAATATAAACAATCATACGCCGATATCACAGCATTACAATGCATCACCCATCTCAGTTTAACCTGAAAATACAATCTCTGAAGTTCTCAATAAACTAGGTTAGGTGAAGTCGTTAGATTCATTATTAGTCTACTCCTAGTAAGAGGACGCGCCACATCCGCGTGTGTTGTCTCCGTCTTAAAAGTGCGTAACATAGCAAATTTACAGCAGATTACGTTAAGCCCCCTTAGTTTAAAAATTAAATCTATTATATGAAACTTAATGGTATGAACACTATCTGATTTTTCCGATTATTCAGTTTTTAACTAAGTTATGAGCATTTTTAATTTAGATTTTAGAGATTTAGGAAATTTAATTTTTAATATATCAAGTTCCATAATAGGACGAATCACTAAAATTTAAAATCAACGGAGCCAAACTGATCTGCTGAGTGTAAATTTTGGATGTTACCCACTTGTAAGATGGGGACAACACATGAGGGTGTTACGTCCTCTTAACTACGTTATTAAATAATCTTCCACTGTATACTATTTCCATCTCATAATAATAACACCTTTTATCATTTTATTAATTTTTTATCATTATAAGGAATCTACAACTTTTCACTTATTAAAATGTACTAAAATAATATTTCTTGTACACTTACTATAACCTCGTGTATTATTTTTTATTTGTATAGATAATTGTCGAATATAGGTACATAAAATGTGTAAGCCGGTTTCTCGATAAATTGAAATAAAAATAATATTTTAACTGTGAGACTTATAAAAATTTCATAATAAAAGATAATAATCTTGTATGGTCAGTAAAATATCACACAGCCAAAATAACAAAATTGAAAACCTCTCATTATAGTCGTATTAGTTTTTATATTATTTTTTTCTAGCCAATGCTTGTCAGTTCGGCCGAGCTCGCCTGGTTACAAAATGGCCCATATAATGCCGCTGCAGTAAGTGTCGACCGTTAAAGTGAACTTTTAATGTTTTTTCGGTTTTTTTTTTACGGTTTGGTTCTTTTTCGATCGTAACTCCGCCATCGCATCGTCGGCTCATAGGCGTGAGGGCGGCGGCGTGAAGAGACACGTTGAAAATGGTTTTGTTTTTACCAATTCTTACAGTCGTAGGTCAAAAACAATTATGCGTGTGCGGAAGATAAAATGCTAATATTTTAACGACTTGAGCTACACTACCTATAATAGGCCGGTTATTGCCTGCGTCTACGACCGCACTCTGAAATTGCCATTTTTATGCGCTTCTGTCACCATATATTAACCTATACGTGCATGAGATACTTAATGCATACTCCATACATACACACTGACACACAGTCAACAGGCGTATACACACACAAACATTTGTATCGAGCATTTAATAAAAATAAAAAAAAATAACACTTTTTTATGCTTTAATCTCTTCGTCGAGAGCTTGATTGGTACAAATCGTCTGGTATCCAAATAGTGCAGACTAAAAAAAATACATAATTTTCTTGCTTAATATATATACTGTAATGAACGTTTTACTTCTTTGAAATATTATTATTATCATTATGATTATTGATTATGTTAATAATCAAATATAACAAAAACCCAGACAATTGGTTTTTGAATAACTCAATAAATATTTTTGAATTAATTAAATTGTACGTACTTGGTACTTACTCACAGAAAAAAACTATAATACTGATTGATTTTTATTCACAATATGAATAACTGAATTCATATTTATTTTTTAACTAAAAAACGTACCTATATGCAATTTAGTACACTTTATTATTAATATAACGATAACTATTATAATATATAATGACATTTTAAGCTGAAACAAAACGAACTTTAGCGATTTGGTGTGGCGAGGCGGTTGTATCAGTCACAAAACGTGTTCTGAGTGCAAGAGCCGGTTGGTGCCACTAGTTCCTGGATGGGTGACCAGACGGTTTTTAGTGACAAATCCTTGCCACACATGCACACACGTATTCCAATCCGACCATACTCGTCCCTTCACTACAAACGATGGCCATAGTTATTATATGGCTTAAGATCGGAAGACTAAGCTTAAAAACCAATTTTCTAATTGTTTCTTTTTAGATTACTTTTAGTTGCCTATAATATTGGTTAATACAAAAAACATACAGTACCACATTACATCCCATACATTTTAAATAAATAGTAAAATTTAAATTGAACGATTACTTTGAATAATTAACTTTTTTTCTACAAAAACCTTTGAAATAATATAGTTTACAGTGTAACTAGAACAATCAGACATGAATATTTATCTAGGTAATCTATATTTATTATTTACTCAAACTAAATTTAATTTAAAATGTTCAAATTTATCTCTATTAATGCAATACTACACAAAGGTTTTTTTTAACCAGCTGAAGGAAAAAAATTTGTCTCGAAATGTGTTGGTATTTAAACTTAAGTTATCCTCAAGCGTTAATAATATATTTGAATATCTAATTAATTCTAAACCAGGAATTCTGTGTATGGTAGAGTAATGTAATTGTATTATAATTTCTATGTGTAAAAAACTGTTTATCAAAAATAATTTATTACATTTACTACATTACATTTTTACACTTACTCAGATTTTAATCGTACACATTTATAATAATGAAATTATGCACATTTAAATATACGCATTTTTATTCAACCAACACTTAATGGTGACCGTTACACACAATACTCTTAACATCAATCGCATAAAACTGATTTATGTCAAACAATAAGTAATTAATATTATGTTCATTTACGACATTTTATGGCATTTTTAGTTAACAAAAACTAAAAAGCCACCACCTACCTATAATATAGTTAATATAAATAATATAATATATTGAGGTACCTATACTATAGTGTATTCGAGTGAATCCTATTTCAGCATATTTTTGGTTGACATGAAGGGATTACACTTATTCCAGAAAAAAAATTCTTAAAAAACTGTTATAAGTTATAATAATATAGGTAATGTATTAAATTATACCTAATTGTTATTCTATTTTAAAATAGTTTTAATTTATATCGACAATTTACAATTTACATATTTCAGTTAATCTTTTATTATTATACTACTATACTTTAATAATTATAGTTTCATTTTAACTATTTAGTATCATATATATTATGTCATAAATATGTACAATTTTTCAAATTAAAATGTTGCCGTGACATAATTATGTTATATGACACAATAATATTAAAAATACAACTTATGAATCATAGTTTTAGTTAAAGTTAGATTTTCATCATTTGATCTCGAAACTTCATAATAGAAATCTAAAAAATGATCCAATCCTACAATGATTTAATGAATTTTTATAAAATAATAATTTAGTTATAAAGCTAGTAGGTATATGAGAAAAGTATAATGTGTTACCTACAAAAATGTACAAAGTATTTTCTGAACATATTTTTTTTGTTTAATTAATAGAATAATACGATATTCATTTTTAACTAGTACCTATGAACTTTTTTTTATAAATTAAAAGAATTTTAGAATTATTTTTAAGAAATCAAATTTAAAATTAATTAATTTTACAAAACATGGATTTACACAAAACTATTTCATTTTCAAATAGGTTATATTATATTGTACATTTTTAATTTAATAGATCTATGTTATAGACTTACAGTTATGTTTGAGCCTATAGTACATACAATTAAATAGGTGCAAACAATTTCATATATTTGCTAGTAAAATATAGTGTTTAAAAAATAAAAGTCATTTCAAAAAGATTTATATTAACTAAATATATTTTTTATTTATATTTATACAGGGTGTATCTTATGTCATTGTACCCGGGGTTTTTTGACGATTACGGAACGATGATATGGAATTTCGTTAAAACGAAAAAAGACGTGTTTCTTTATTTTTAACAAGCAATTTTTTTATAACAATTTCAAAAATTTTAAACACGTAGGTGTACCAATAGCAAAATCAACTTTTTTTTTCAAATGGTAACCACTATATTTTTTAATGGATTATGTTTGTTATTTTTTTTTTTTTTTGAGGTTGTCATTAGATTACCGATTCAACAATTGTAGTGTATCAAATGGTAGTTATAAGAAAAAATTGTTTAGCGCTTGTAAATTTAACCTATACCCATTATTTTAATTAAAAGTATTAATGCATATTTTACTAATCTTTGGAGGGCCATAGTTAATAAACTAGCCAACCAAAACTGACGATTCAACTACCAAAATGTTCAAAAAAAAAAAGCTTTACCAGAATCCATTAAAAAATATAGTGGTTACCATTTGAAAAAAAAAAGTTGATTTTGCTATTGGTACACCTGCGTGTTTAAAAATTTTGAAATTGTTATAAAAAAATTGCTTGTTAAAAATAAAGAAACACGTCTTTTTTCGTTTTAACGAAATTCCATATCATCGTTCCGTAATCGTCAAAAAACCCCGCGTACAACGACATAAGATGCACCCTGTATATTACTTAAGGTACAACACCATGCAACTAATCTGACAATATCTAATAATCGAATGATTATTTAATAGTTTTAAATCATATAAAGGATTGAAGAATAAATCCTGGAAAATGGCTTAAGTTTTAAAAAAAAAACCAACATTGTTTGGTTTTAACTATGAATCAACTGTACGAATTTTAAGCAAGTACCTATAAATAAAGCAACTTATTATCCTTGAGATGAAATTTGTTTTAACTTATTGTAATATTCTACTTAAAGAAGAGTTTTATTTAAATATTTAAAATTATATTACCATGACAAAATTAAAGCCTCTCAAAATATATTGTAGAAAAATATGCCTAATAATGTGATTTAGATTATATACCTACTTAATTAATTTGTAAATGTATAATGTTGTATATTATTCTTACAACTAAATTTTTTTTTTTTTTTTATTAATTTTATCCCGCGGCAACTTAGGCCATTGGGAGAGGGGTTGGTACTGTAGGTTATTTAACGGTAGGGGGTATTACACGTGGGTGTATTTTGGCAGAATTTTGAATGGGGCACCCGTAGGTTTCTGCCATGCCCCGGAGTGGGGGATGGCGGCACTTGTTTTTCGGACACCGTGACTTGCCCGGAGAAAAATGCCGCCCAGTGGCCGGGAGTCGAACCCGCGACTGCCAGCGCCGCAGACGACGCGTTAGACCGCTCGGCCACCTCGTCCCCCACAACTAAATTTAATTAATGTTGTAGATTTAAAAGTATAACAGTCATACAGTTAATACTATTATAAAATAGTAATGATAATAAATTAGATGAATGATTATATTTAATTCTAAACTGTATGTCATATTGTTTGTGTGGATGCTTCCAAAGATTTTAAAATGATAGTGATTAAGCCTTACTTTGATATGATAATATAATATATTCTAAGATTGTCCAACTTTTAAAATAAGATTTATGAAGCTAACGTTAATTATTATGGCAAAACATAATAACTAAAATTTATGTACTTTAATAAGTCACTTGTCGGTTTACTTTCTTGACACTGAACCGTTTTCTCTGAACAATGAAAAATGTTAGTTCTCCTAAACAGAGTAATAGTTTGGGAAGGAGAAGTTTTAACATATATCGCTGTATACACTATTTTCTATGTGAGAACTTTTCTACAGGCAAAGACATTTTTAATTAAATACATAAGTACACTTCTTTCATTTTTTTTTATTCTTTGTTTTG
Organism: Macrosiphum euphorbiae; assembly: GCA_949089665.1. Lineage (NCBI taxonomy): Eukaryota > Metazoa > Arthropoda > Insecta > Hemiptera > Aphididae > Macrosiphum > Macrosiphum euphorbiae. The sequence goes on from CARXXK010000001.1 coordinate 130,491,575, forward strand.
TTTTTTCAGAAAAATTCGATGTTGTTTTCTGCAGAATATAAGATGTCATTTCCTGAAAAAACAAAACGCAGCTGACGGGTTCAGTTTTTTTATTTACATAATAATATACGATATACGCGAGTATATTATAGTAGTATTTTAATGGTATATTTATTATAAAACGTTTTCCAGGGTCGTTTATATTACACGCGGAAAACATATTACTATTATATAGGTAAATTGGTATAATGAATAATATAAGTATTAAGTATAGGTATACGACAATCGAAACGTACAAAACGGCGTATGCAATGCGAATACGCGATGACGATATTGTCATGTGCGTATATATTACTATATATAATAAATAGTAATAATATATTTATTGTACCTATTTGTTTATTATTGTTATTTTTTTTTTCCTCCTTAAACAGTTTGTTTTTACAAACGTGTTTTTCCGGTACGATCTCATAATATAACACTATCATAATAAACTTACTCCAGTTGTATTCATCATATTATTATTATAATATTATAGGTATCTATAATACTAGTATCTATAATACGTAATATAATAATAATATACACAAACCCAGTGTCGGCCTGGCATATAAAAGGCCTCGGCCGCAATTTTTCTCTGGGGCCTCGATTTTTTTTCTTCATTTACTATATATGAACAATTTCGTTCCTAGAGTTATTGTATATCCCCCCCCCCCCGCTCAATCAGCCAATGTGTAAATGAATTATTTTTTGTAAACTAACTTATGATATATTATGTCAGAATTCAGTTTTTTTCTTATGAATAAAAATAAAAAATGACTATAGTTGTGTGATTAAAGTGAAACCTGTATATTGAACAGCACCGTTTGATGCTGACCGTTAAACGCCAATTATTAACGCTGACTTTTACCTCCCTCCCCCCACTCACCAAATAGTCGCTCGATTAAAATTTTTCCACTTTTACAATTCTCTACTAAAGTCTAAAACCAAGTATTAACTTCTGACGTGCTTAATGATACACATGATTTTAATAAGGTACTAAACAAAATGTAATTCAAATTACGAAAAAGATATCATCCAAAATATAATAAAGAAGACGAACAATGAACAAAAGTTGACACAACATTATTTTTAAAGAAAGTAATAGCTAAATATAAAAAACTTAAATACTAAATGAGCAATTCATGTAACATTTTAGATGACTTAGGTAGTTATGTAGCTATAGTATCAATAATTTGAGTTTTCTGAATCTTGATATCTTTTTCAATTGCAATAAGCATTAAATGTTGTTGACTTATTGTTGATCTGATTTTAGACTTCACAAGTTTCAGTTTAGAAAATACCCTTTCACAAGTCACTTGAGCAGAGGGTAAAATAAATACATATTTATAAACTGTAAATAAATTATAAAATGAGTTTGAATGAAATGAAAGTTCTTTAATTACTTAACTTAATTGTTCTTACTTCTTTATTTCGATATAGCGCTAATGATAATAATTGATTAGACAATTTATCAAACCTATTGTACGGCCATACAGGGCCCCACACATAGACGTTATTGACTTATTGTATTTGTACTCGTTACGATTTTCCCGACAATTTTGTTGTACAAAAAATCTTATGTGCGTTCAAATCATCTCGTTTATCATTACATTTGTACTACACCTTATACGAGTAAACAGCACACCACACACGTATACACCATGACAAAATATAGATTCTATTATATCGTACTAGATAGTAGATACGTGTTTGTAGTGATTGTACACTACACTCAAATTCTATAACTTATACACAGGGCCGGATTTAGGATTGTGGGGGCCCTAGGGCCCATCATCTGGCCATATAAGGTTGACATATAACTTACTGCATAAGCTAAAAGGTAATTATCTCGTGGGGGCCTCTTATTAATTGAATCTTGTGGGGCCCCGGGCCCCGTGGGCTCTCTCTAAACCGGCCCCGTTTATACACTTCGTCAGTAGCGCAACTAGGCCAATTGTCACTTTCAATGAAGGGCTCTATTAAAGTTTTTTACGATTATTTTTGTGAATAAAAATTGGGGTGGTCATATTGATTGTAAAAATTGTTATCCAAATCTAATATAGAAAACAATATTTTTAGTTAAGACTTCGGCTGGGGCCCCTGCAGCCTGTGGGCCCCAGTGATCTACACTCCCTCGTTCATCGTCGTACATTTAATTGTACCGTATATTTGACGCTTTGTTGACTACTCTACGTTGGGGTGGTGGTCCTGGCCACTAATTATAAACTAAAAAAAAAAAAGCTCAGGGCCTCGGCCGCGTTCGCGGCCCCGCGGCCCTGGCCAGGCCGACACTGCACAAACCTATAATAATAGGTAGGTACGCGTCCAACGGAAAACTCAAAAGAAAAATTCCGAAAATCCCCATACCGGCCGCCCCCTGATACGTTGACCGATAAACGCATACCTACGTAATAGTTTTAAAAACATTTTTCATTTATAAAGTTGGGGGGGGGAGATACCCAACGACTTTGGTGCTGCGGACGTACCTGATGACATTTGCGAGATGATCGCGACGGCGGCTGCTACGAACGCGATGCACGCGATTCGGTGGTACGGCATGGTCGGCGCGCGCGACACTGTCGTCAACCGCGTGCTGACACCGGCGGCGACGGCGGCTGTGGCGCTTACAGGTAAGACAGACGGTCGCTGTGCGCACGCGCGCGGGCACGGGTTTCGGCCGGCGCGCAGCAGTCGAACGTCTGCGGACCGAAAACGTGTCGGGACACGCCCACCGTGATCCGCGTGCGAGAGACGTCAGTCTGTCCGGCGTAGGTAGAGCATATTTATACGAGTTAAACACCGCGTGCGAATTCCCAAGTCGACATTTCTTTATTTTTATTATTATTGTAATATAGACGACGACGACCAAGAAGAATATTATGTCATGTATTATGCAATTCATTGGTTGAATCTATGGGATACTAGGGGAGAAGGGGTCAGTGGCGTTCTTAGGAATTTGGTTTGGGGGGAGGGATATACGTTTTAGCAAACATGAATGGTCAATATCAATACTTTGATCAAAATGTGAGCAGTAAAAAAAAAGATTTGGGGGGGATCTATCAACCTAATCCTCCTAATTACTCCCCTGGAAGGGGTTACGGAGTCTATTATCCCTTCTTTTTAAAAATATCTAAGAGTACACCTCCTAGTTATTACAATGTTAATCAAAACTTTTAAATACTTGGGTATACGCACATTTTTTTTTACACTTTTGCATCCCTCTTAAAATTAGAACTGGCATAAATAACTTTCCACTTTTAAATGAAATTTGTTTTATCAGTAAGAGTTGTATATAATAATGGTTTACGATACATGATTACCCCTCTCATTTCCTTTAATTACTTATGAGTTATGGATTCCTTCAAAATGTGATTTTAGGAATTGTTAATTCTTGGTTGGTAAATACTAATAAAATATAAATACCATATTCTCAATTAGGAACTTATATTTTTTTATACTATTTAAGAAGTATCCTGTGACTATACAAACTTCTGTTTTTCGGATGAGAATATTCCCTTTTCAGTAAATTGTTAAGCATATATTTTTTTTTTAAATGTTGATAAACCAAAGTCAAAATGTTAACGTTTAATTTCTGTGTTATTAAAATTACTATACTAATAAGGTCCCAAAAAATGGCTTTAAAAAAATATAAAATACTATATGTAATATAGTATTTGTATTATACTCAGACAATTTAAAAAATATATAAAATGTTAGTAATTATAGTATTAATTGTAGTTGAAGATTGTAATTTTCATATACCTAATTGAATCTTCTACATTAAAAAGAAATAGTAAAAAATGTATTAAATACATCAAATTTATTGACTGATATTACTATTATTTTAATCGAGTGAATATGAATCTCTAAATAATTATCTAACTCATTCGATTGTTCCCATCTATATAGAATTTTAGAGGTATCTGTGATGATGAGTTGAGAGGACACGAATGAGCTAATTCTCTTGTACGGAATAATATTTGTGTACAATTTAGTTTCAGAACATTAATGCACTACTATTAAAGGTAAGTTACAAAAATATTAGGTAGGTATTCATTATTCATTGTATTTGTCATTTCATATAATATATATTTTTTCTTTCAGGAATATGATAGAAAAAACTCTATGACTACTTTAGTAATCTTCAAACTCCACGTAGAAAACCTAACCATCTGCGCGACTTGTGATTTTAATTTTTTGGACCATATAATTTACCCAAACATGTATGATTGAGTAAATAAATATAGGTACAGTTGAAAAAAAACATTGATTAGACGCGTTTTTTCTCTAGGCCCATCCCCGTAATTATACTGACAGCATTTTAGATATTAATTTTTAAATAAAAAACGATCGATCTTGTTCTTCAAAAGTATTCATCGCTGGTTGTCCCATCCAAGTTAAATAAAGTCTGGTATAGCATGTAGTTATTATATGCGAATGACAAGACGAATGCAATCGCTCTAAGATGAATTGTTAGAATCACCGGAATTCGCAATCGATCTGTATTAAATGACACCGACGCCGACCTTAAAGTATTTAACGAGTGCGATGTGTTAACAAGTTCTCGTTTTTATCCTCCTCCAAATAATTTTATAAATGTATTATATTATGTTAATATTTGAACCAATTTTTAAATTGATACTTTTTTATGACGTTATGTACTATTTTAAGTAATATTACAACATATTAAATAAGTACTTATATATTTACATTATACAGTATGTTACAGAAAGATATACTCTATCTAGGCTAACATCAATAATTTGACTTGATTTTTTTTGTGATGACCAAAGTTGGTTTGTTTTTACAGGTTTAACTTGATATCGCAGTAAGATCAAGACTCAGACAGTACTCTCATTAGAAATAAAAAAAACAAGACCAACGGTCTTCCCATTTTTTTTCTAGGAAAACACATTTCGATGTAAATATTAAATTTATGTATATTTAACGAATATAATAAGAAAGGATTACCTAACAAGTATTTAATTTGACCTGGTATTCGAAAAATTACGAATTATTTAAATAAATAGATTTTAATAATTTTAAATATATTGAAAAACAAAATAAATATAGTTATTTTATACTAAACAGTAATTATTGGTCACTACGAGTCAATAATTATTTCATTTTCCCAAAATCAACACAGATGTTAATGTCGTTAAATATTCGACAATTTTAAAAATTAGTATCAAACTTTATTATTCAACTTGTTGAAATTTGAACAAAAATGAATAAGTAAAACCAATTGAATATTGAATATGCTGAAAGATGGTTATCAGACATATCTTATATTTTTTTTTCTAATATTTTACCTGCAGTAAAATTATACTCGAGAACATTTTATACAGTTCTAATACGATTTAAAAAATATTTAATTATTAATTATTTAAGAATAAATTGTATCCACCTACACAGGTATGCACCACTTTTGCCTATTCAAGGCGCCCAATCATGAACAATAAGAATATTATTGGGGCCTGGCGTGGTGGTTAACCGCAGTTGCTAATTTCTTGACAGGCGTCACTTCCTCCAGAATGGGTGACCACCTGGAATTTTAAAGTCGAATCCTCACCACACATGCACATGTATTGTTCAATTCAACAGTACCCCCTCCCCACAAAATTCTAAGTTCCTGATGCTGTAAAATCTACAGTGTAGACTGATAAAAAAAAACTATTTATATTATTATACTTATTTTTTTCTTTATTATATTACTGTTTTTTTGCCCATGGTAAATTGTGAAAATTGATTGATTTTCTATACTAATTATTTATCATGTAAAATATTATAATAATTATTATAATATGTCCCATTAACAAAGTATTATAGTCGAGTATACTGTTTTTTTTACAGTGTACTTTGGAGTTTTGATATTATAATTATTATTAATTAATAAAAAACTTTTTTATCGGAGCACTAATAAAATAAAATATTTAATAGGTCCCCTAAAATTTTAAGCGTATTAAGCAATTTGAATTGAGCAATTAAACAAGTTAGGTATAATTATTTATAATTAAGTTAAGTATATATATATATGTTTAAAAAATTAGATTTTTAATAGATTAAAAATATAATTTTTCTAAACCTTAATTAGTCAACATAATATTATAATTCAAAAACAATAATTAATATATTAATTAAATTAATAGGTAGTTCATTAATCATTAATACACAATAATCATTTACTCGTTTCTAAATATTATGACGTCAACTGAATTAAATACATTTAAAACAAAACAAATTTAATTTTTATTGAACAAACAATGAATTTTATACAAACATTATTGTTTATATTATATTGGTTGGTGGTTGATAAATTAAATATCAGACAAGAAACGATAGTAATAACATAGTTTATTTACTTATATTTAAATTTTAGAGGGTATTTATATTTAATTTAACTTAATCAGTGTCGTAGCCAGGGGAGGGGCTGAAAGGGCTGCAGCCCCCTCCCCAAAATGTAAAGAAAATAAAAAAATTATTTTAATACTAGGTAGTACTATTTTAATTTTAGTGCTAAAAGTATTAACACTTTTCAGCTATCTATCTGTGCTAGTACGTATTTAATGTGTCAAAGTGTAAAAGTTGATCAGCCCCCCCTCCAAAAAAAAAATCCTGGCTACGCCACTGAACTTAATGCTTAGGTATCAAAACTATCAAAATATTCAAAATCGACATGATATACCAAACCTAATTTTTTTAAATTTAATATAACTTTATTATTGTCTTTGTTGAATTAAAAAATATAAATCATCGTATTTTTAAGTTATAATTGCATTTTGCATAACTCTGTATTAAAAATTGGGAAAATCAGAATATCCATCTGATTTTCGAACCATAAGTTTCTATTAACGAATTTATAAAATAATCAACATTGTAGAATTCGATCAAATATAATCATATGCCTATTTTGTTTATAATGAAAATGCAAAATTTGAAACTGTTCTTTTTTATTTTTTTATCAAAGCGCTGTATTGGTTTATTTGTATATGATAATTAAAACCATGTACCTAAAGTCTTTGTGGTAACTATGCAAGTTAATCAGAAACCAAATGTCTGGGGGCCTTTTATCAAAGGATTTTCATTGTGAGAACTAATATTGTGCATGACAATGAAGAACGACATTTCAAGAGAAGTGCGTTTTAATACGCGTTTGATATTCTATAGATGATTCTATGTAATATTAATATCACACACAATGTAAATTTTAAAATTTAAAGTTAGAAAATAATAATTTGAGTAGGTATATTAAAAATGGGGGATCATAATATGTTTCATTGTTAACAAAACCTTTGTAGTTAATTTATTATTTTTAAAAGCAGTATTATAAGTGATTACAAAGTATAAAATGTTGAATTAAATTATTATGATTTCTCGATTAAATAAATGCCAGATTAGACCTTTTAAATATTACATACAATTATAAACTTTTTATTATAGCTACCTACCTTCATACATTCATTATTGAAAATAATAGTGTACAACCAAAAAGTTTTAACTTTTAAGTGTAAATAATAAATGTATTTCCTTGACAATGATGGGTTTCTATTAAATTACGTAGACAATTGTTGAGATATTATCGATTCGTTCAGTAATCAAAATTATAGTTGAAAATGATTATACATTAAGGTATACTGTATACCTAACTAATAATAAGTTATTATTTATGTTTTAATTTGCATATTTTATTAATTATATTACGTGCAAATAGTGTTATATAAGTATTACAGATAAATAGTAGGTAGGTAGAGTTATTCAATAGTTACATCGATAGATTTTTTTTTTTTAATTAAATACCAAAGTTTTACATATTATCTTAAAAAAAAAAATAAAAATAAAAACCAATACTATACGTCGGCCTTAGACAGTTTTCACTATATATTAGAAGTACTGATGTGACAGATTTAAAATTGAATCCGTTTGTTTGCATTTAAGTTTGTGTTTATTTAACAACTGTAACTTTAATTTTTAAGTTTAAAATACATTTGAAAATGTATTTATTTGTTGAGTTCTATTTTGTTTAACGAATTTTAACACATTGTATATTAGCTTATAAGGAATTAATAAGTTAATATTTAGGTCTTAACATGTTTTGGGATCTTTAAGTACCTACATATATAATTTGTTTGCTATTATGTATCGAATTCAATTTATAACATTTTAAAATTAATTAAAATTCAAATACAACTTTTAACTAATCTCCTTACATATGCTGATGTTTTTGGAATCAATAAAAACAGATTAATTTCATAATATAAAGAATTAATCTACCTAAATAAAAAAATTTAAACTAATTTAACATACTTTTTTATTTCAATAATTTGTGCAAGGATTTATCATTTATATCATGTATTCATCAAAGAAATACAAAAATAGCGAAATTGAGTTTTTAAAAAATGTCCGATGCTAGCTGAAACTTTGTATAGTGAAACGGTCCAATGTGAAGTTATACTCGTCTGGTAGTACGTTGTTAAGATAATTAAAAAATGATGGATTAATACATTCTATAGCCAATTAAATATATTAAAATGAAAATGTATGGTATACTGAAGAAATAACAAAAGACAATATAGAATTGCCTATCAACAGTTGTGCAATAATATGTAGCTTATAATAATTAATAATAATATACTATACTGATTTCATATTAAAAATTATTATTAAACGTTCCACGATGTAATGGTAATGTCCTGACTCCTGACCGAATCTGGGCTAGGGCTTATCGTCTCCTAATCAGTTGGCTTATTTCTTTTTTTTTCAAGTTAATGTCACTGGATATTTCCTCAGCTAACGTTCTTCTTGACAGATTTTTTCTCACCATGGTCACATTTACTTGTTTTTTAAATTTATTTTTATTTAATAACTTCAATTTTAAAACTATTATACAACTCAACAATTACTACTTATTGTATTTATTAGTACAGATTTTAAATATAAAATAATAGGTAATAAAAGTTTATGATAGATAAGTAAGTATACCTGGACGATTATTGCCATTTGACATACATCATCAATAACAATATATTACGATATAGATCATATTTATTATTATATATTATATTATTTATCGTATGATATTTATACGAAATCTTAGATATTTTAGCAATATTGACTGCATTCGTCTGTTGATATCAGATATCGTACTAATTTTACAGTGTTCGCCATGTACGTAGGTATATATTGTACAAAATTGTTCAAATTAACTTTGATATGAAATGTTATTTGTTGGTATAAAAACGAATGTTAAAATACAAAAAACCCTGCCTGTTTCTAAGACCATTAATGATCGTTCAACCATATTGTAATAGCTAGGTAATAATTTAGATACTATAAATTGCAGATAATAATATTGTGTAAACAAAATTCATTCAAATTCTTTGCTTGGATTTGAACAACATACGACGATTTAAATTATATATTACACAACATTATTATTACACTGAATATTTATAACTGTATAAGTTAAAACCTAAGATACGAACATGACGTGTGACTACTTATATATAGATATTATTTATTTATTAATTAACGTCTCCTCTTCTACCTTGAATATTCATAATACCTAGCCTATTGTTGATAATGTGTTAGTGGATTTTATTAAAATTGTTTCCAGGGATTTTAACAACATACGACCTATTCGAAGGTTCAAATTATATTACACGATATAATCACCGACTATATGAACTCATATTATAGACTGTGGTATAACAGTAAATGTAAAACATAAAAAGGTGGGTAAGTGGATGTCGCTCTGCTGTACAGTAGGTTACAAGTGAGTCACTGCATAATGGATGGTATTAAATTTGAATTCAATAATCAATAGTATAATATCATTGTATAAGAAAAACGGTTCTGAGCGGAGACGGTATGTTAGACTAGGTATAAGACATAGAGACTATATACTTATTACTTATCTATTGTATTAAAAAAAATTGAAATATAATAAATTTGAAATTAATCATATCACAATATCCATTAGGTACTTATACCCCGTTATACATGGATAACAAACCGTGATACTAGCATAGATATATAATATCATACTTTAGAAGTTTAATCTACCCAAGCATAATATTATAACAAAATAACTAAAATAGTTATTCTATGTTTTCTAATATTTAATTTCGTCCAAATTGAACTTAAAATAAACTGTGTTTATGTATTTTTTTAGATTTTTCGGTATCAGAATTAACGTGGAATCTTGTTTTAAATTTTCAATCCTTAGATATAAAAGTTGAACATGTTATAGATTTTTAACTACAAAATAATTATTCAATTTTAAACTTGATAAATTTTGTCAAAATTCCATCTTTAAATGCATATAAAAAAATTGTGCCTATTTATTTTTAAAATTTTTCAACTGCTATTGTAACAATATATCAGAAACCTTGTATTAAATTTTTACACTTTTTGGCCAAACAGATAAAACTTTATTGATATTCATAGAAAAAAAAATTTAAAAAAATTGAAATATGAAATCCTCCGTAAACAGCTCAAAGTATAAGAATTTATAAATAAACATTCAGTGAAATTTTCATGTATCTTCAGTTATTCGTTTTTGAATTACAACAAAATAAGAAAATCGCTACATAAGAAATCGAGTGAATATCCAATGTTGTAAAAATTTGAATATCACACGCTCATAAAAATTTAATAAATTTGACTTTCTTATATACATTTTTTTTTTTTTGATAAATGTAGATAATCTTATAAAAAAATCTTGTATTACATTTTTAAATCTTAGATATAAAAAGAAAAATTTTTACAAATTCTTAACTCTAAATAACTTTCTAATTTTCTTGATTTTTCAATATTTTGTCAATTATTGAACTTTAAATGCTTATAATAAAAAAACTGTGACTAAGGATTTTTAATATTTTTCAAATGTCATTGAAACAATATATTAGGAACCTTGTATTAAATTTTCAAGTATTTTTACTCAACATTATTTGTTTTATTGACATTCATAGAAACAAAAATTAAATTGGAAACTGAAAATGTCCCTAAACATTTCAAAACAATTTCAAAACAATTTTAAATATTTTGAAAATGTTATCGTGTATAGAAAATGCAAATATAAACAACCAGTGAAAATTGTATGTATCTACGGTCATTTTTTTTAAAGTTACACCAAAAACCAAAATCGATTTTGCTTAAAAATTCCCGTTTTTCCTTAATTTTTCTTTTGTTTTTCACTGCGCTTTTAAAAATAACTGGGATTTTTTGACCTTCCCAATGCACCAACGATATTCACTTCCAATCGAACAAGATACTGAAGTTGAAAATCGAAGCATTATTTCGACTACTTATCGTGTACACAGACACAAAAAAAAATAATAAAAAAATACACACACTTCATCGTAAAATCAATACATTCTTTGTTTCACTCACAATCTAAAATTATTTTTTTAAATCAGAGCCCTGCAGAGATTGTTATACCATAGTTGTAATAAAACACAATGATATTATATATACCTCATTATAGGTAGGTAGACATTTTTAATTTTTTTACCGAAATATATAATACAAATTTAATTGTGTACCTAAAATTAATAAACTAAATGACGTTGTTTCTCACTCAAAAAGTATAATAACTATAATAGGCAGGTATGTTAAGTTAAAAGAAACAATTTGTTATGTATATTATTTCTAATTTATATAATTACGCCGAATAATAAGTAACAGCGTTCCATAATATTATTCCAATATTTCTCTTAAAAAAATTAATATAAACAAATAATTAATTTGCCGTTTAATATTATAATAATGACTATGGATAATAAATTTAAAAGACGTTGTATTACCTATATTGATTTTAGTAATTTATACCGCTATTACTATACGGTTAGTTCAAGACAGCAGAACACATTTGGAGGGGGGCTGAGGCTTCAATTACTGTGGTTACTAGCCTGTAGAACTGTAGGGGGATGGAACACATGTGTGTTTGGTAGATTTTTTAGTGATCACCTGTAGGTATCTGCCATACCCGGTGGGGGGATGGTGGCACTTCTTCTCCAGACACCTTGACTTGACCGAAGAAAAATGCCAGCCACGGCCGGGAATCGAGCTGACATCGGCTGCTTCGCAACCGTCGCCTTAGACCGCTCGGCCACTCCGTCCCCCCATAATAATTATTGTCATGTTATTTCATATGATATTACTATAATATTACTCTTATTTCCTAATAATAATCAATATTGACATAGGTACCGTAGACGGTGGTAGGTGTAAGTACCGTGGTTGATGCGACCAGAATAGGTTTAAATAATTACAAAATTATCTAATTACTTTTGAAATGTCAATGTGTGAAATAAATAATAATATACCTAAGTACGTAACGGTAATCATTTTCAAGACCTTCCTAATAAGGTTTTTTGAATTACAACAAAATAATAACTGAAATGTCTTTTATTTGCTAATAATCCTGAGATTTTCTCAAAATTTTGAATTGAAAATAAAAGTCCATTTTTCAGTTTTTTTATGTTTCTGTAAACAAAAGCTAAGGAAATATTTTTTAAATTGAAGTCGTTAATTTAAAAATTTGATGTATTTTTAACTAGGTACAAATAATTTACAAATTTTCTTGATTTTGATGAATTTCAAAAATAAGGAAAACTTGTGGGTTTTTATTTCTGATATTTTCAATTTGGGTATGAAAAACTTCCTAAAAGAAATTTTGTACCTATTACAGTTTCAATTTTTTTTAAGGTAAGTAGGTACATATGAATCGTAAATAAATTAAATAATTGAAAATAATCTATAAATAACCCAGAAAAGAGCAAAAATATGTTAAACATTTCGTCTTGTATTTGAAATGTTAATATGAATATTATGTGAAAATTGCAGACAAAAATAACAAAATTATTTTCTTCAAAAACAGCTGATTTTTTCGTACAAATTCCTGGTTTTCCCGTTTTTCTCAATTTTCTTAATTCTCAATTCTTAAAAATTGTCCCCTCGAGGGAAAAATGGGGGTGAGCATGTTTGAAAAATCACCCTGTATAAACTATATAAGACATATTATCTATGTAGGTACTGCATACATAAACATTTTTATTTTAATAAAATTATAAACATTTTTTAATACCTATTATTGTACTGAGACTAGTGAGACTCGAAATTATTGTACTTGATTTATTTTCATTTAATTAACTAAAAAAGAAAGTAAGAGAGACAGAGGAAAAATAAACACAGCTTCGTTTTTTCTGGAACATAAATAATCAATTTACTAAACACGAAAAAAAAATACTGAAAGACGCTAGTATTCCCTAATGCCTCTTAAAATATTACCGCTGTACTGAATTACAAATTACTCTAGTACACATTAATCTAGTTTATAAATCTTCACTGTAAAAGAAAAACTGAGTTTTCACATCAATATTTTGACATGCCCAGTTGTATTTCTATTTAACTATATCCGTTTGGATTGTGGCCGTATAAGCTGTATAAGTGGTAAGTACGTTTAAAAATCCGACGTTTTCTTAATAAACACCTACTTAATATTATATTAAGACATCAAAAGAAATAATCATTCATCTTTGTAATTTGTTATTTGTATCATAATATCGATTATGTATAGTTTTATTTTATTTCAGTTATTCAAGTACGTATATAATGTACCTATTAATAGTATGTACCCAGACGTCTAGGCCCCTCAAAACAAAGGTTGGGCACTGTAAGGCTGTACTATGTTTTTGCGGGCCTTATACAAAATTTCCAATAGTAAAATACAACCCATTACAAGCGATATAGGTACGGATGCCTCATATACAGGGACTGGAACCGTACCGAAATTGACCGGTTGGACCGAAACCTTTTGAAAATCTTGGGAGTGAAACCGGACCGGAACCCTTAAATACATTTTTGTAGGAACCGAAACCTATATTTTAATGTAGAGGTTTTTACGATTTTTTCGGTTTTTTGTCGGTTCCAAAATCCAATAGATATTTTATCCATGCCAATTCATACGGCGTTTTAGATGGTCAATTTAGCTAACTATACTGTCGCGGTTCATTAAAATTATTAGCTGACAGCTGTAGTTACTACTGAAACCTGTCAAATGAGGCGCTTAATTTTGAATAAAAAGAGCTAAAAATTTTTAAAATTACAAGTTGGTTGGCAAATGGTCATATAAATATACTTTAAAGAAAATGTAATATAATTTATTATTGCCTATAGTGTACACATAAATATAATATAAGTATAACCAAATAACCAATATATTTATAATATTGTAGAACTAAAATATAAAATTTTTTTAAACCGAGATGAATTATGCTTAAGTGGTTAGCTCGTTAATAATTACAAATATATGCATATAATTATGATGACCTCCATATTTAACGAACGATTTTAATTATTTAAAACAATAAGGAAATAATGACATAAACATTAGAAAAAAACTATTTTCCAGACAACGAATCATGATAACTTATACTATATTACTATGCATTACGACTTATAGGAACAAATAATATTCAGCCATTGTCGAATATTGAAAAATAACTTTTAATCACGAATTTTGATCAGTTTACCGGTTAGTAGAATATTGATATTCATCATTCATTATTAATATTATTTAGGTAACTTCCAATATGCGCCTATATTCAATATTCCTATGCTTACCAATTTAGAACTTGAACAGTATAAATAAAACTGCATAGGAATACGATTTTAATAAATAATAATATTATCGAATATAAAAAAAGAACCTAGATACATTCCCGATTTAGAAAATCTATAAAAAAATATAGTTGCCACGGGTGTACCTAAGTGTTTGAAACATAAATAATTTGTTTCTGTGAGTTACAGTATCCTGCAGTATCTAATTAGTTATAAGTACTTATTTGTTACAGCGAACTTCAAGGATCATTTATAATACAATATAAAAGTCTCAACGTACTTTTCGTTTAATATAATATTAACTTAACCGTATCAGATCAATATGTCAAATATTTCAGCACTGGAAACTATTCTCCCAAATCCACGATCCATTCCGTGACCGAAAATTATTTCGAGGTTTTCGACATGCTCCAGGCAAATCGAGCGAAAACGTTGGAGTCTCGAGATATCAAGAGTTCACAGGCGCACATGTTTGCAAATCGATGCCTAATGTGGCTGTGCAGATGAACTCTGCAGGTGCAGATGAACCTGAGACCTGGTGGCCGTCTACGACCGAAATTATGCAACGATATAAATCATGCCTAACATGGCTGTGCGATTTAACTCCGCAGACGATGTATCTGATGTAGAGTTACCTTCCGTCGCATCCATGGTGAAGTTGCAAGTTTCAACTGATTCACCGTCCACCGAGTTGTCAGTAACGGCACCAGTCAATGCAGAAGTTTAAGAGATCGAGGCGCCGTCAAACATCTTGTCATCTTTGCTACATGTTTGGCTGGTCGAAGATGACGTTCTGCAGTCAAGTCCGATGTACGAGTACAACACGGCAGCAGTGCAGTTTGATGGTGCCGAGTCTGAAAACTGTTCGACGAAACCCTCGGTCCACCAGGCAAATAGTATCCTGGATATGGTGGTAATGACCGTGGCTGCTGCAGTGACGCAGTGACGAACCCGACAGCACCTATCCGAGGTAATTCCCAAACGCCGCTCTCTGAAGAGATTCGTCTGCGAATGCTTTGTTGCGGCCCTATATCGGCATAGACTGAAATGTATATAATACAGTGTATGTTCGTGTTTATGTCGAGTTTTCTCCACATTTTTGTGTCCGGTTGAACTTTTTCTCCGGAAAATCAGTTAAAATCGTTTTACTTCCGCCATTTTACGCGTTCATTCTGAGTTCACTCCGACGTTTGAACGTTTCTCCATGTCACACGGTTTTTATATTTTTCGATTTTGTTTGCGGTATTGATTTTTTTCGATTTTGTTTTCGGTTTCGGATTTTAACGGTTTCAACCGGTATTCAAAATCGGTATCCAATATCGGTTTCAAGTCCTGCATTATTATTTTACTATTATAATGACCAGGGCTTGAAACCGAAAATATATTTCCCGATTTTGATTTCGGTTTCGGATATCGTTATTTATTTTTTCTGATTTCGTTTTTGGTTTTGATTACCAGTATTGGTTTTTTCGGTTTTGTTTTCGGTTTCGGTATCGATTTCGGTTTTTAACAATTTTAACCGGTATTCAAAATTGGTATCAAATATCGGTTTCAAACCCTGCTAATTTCTATATCTTATACGTAGGTATTGTCGTTTAAAATTAAATAACAATATTTAATTGACGAGTACAATATAATGCAATGTTCAAATATCCAACCAGCGTGGTCTAACCCATATTGTATATCTTTTATTAAGTAGGTGCCTACCCAACTCCGACCATGAATTCGTCACATCCCCATTTTCGTGTGTAATTAAAGGACAGAAGTTGACGGGTCTACATAAAGGTCCACACTCCAGAAACTCAAAACTTTACGAAATGTCAAAGGAATAAATAACCCAGGTCAAGATGCATCAGTGGACAATTATTTACAAAGATGAGTGACTAACTAGGTGGGGGATGGCTACTAATTCCTTCTGCTTTCATGAATGTTTTATTTAATTTCAAACGCCATGTCTAAATGACTCGAAGTTAGGGACAAACGCCTTAGGCTGAAACTTTGAGTGGGTAGTAACATAAGTATAGCCCGGTGTAGTTTTATAGGTACCTACCTACCTACTATTATGAATCTATCTGAATTGACTGCAACAACAAATGGTTCTGCATTTTTTTTTTTATTTCTTTAAAGCCTTGACAACTAAGGTTATTGGCTTACGATGATTACAATATTAATATTACATTATGATACTATATGCAATTTGGTAACCGTGTAATTGACGGTTAGAACTTCTCCGCAGGTTATACATTGGACATTATTATAACATTTATAACCAAACTAGGAAGACAGTAGGACACACTGTAAGGTCTTTATTTTACAATACCTGTGTAATTGTGATACCATGTAATAACTACCTACCCTTTAGCCTTGAGTAACATTGAGGGGATATTTGGGTGGTCAACCCCCCCCCCCCCCCCACCCATTGGTAATTTAATTACTACACGTATGGAAATATAAAAATTAAAACAATTTGAAAAATATTTTTATATATTATATTTTTAATATAATCCTTCCCATTGAAAATATCTGTGTACACCCCCAAGGCCCCAACAACATACACCAGATTTCAGGATCACCGTTCAAAAGAGTACTCAAGATAAAGCAATGTATAACCACACTGAGGAGCACTAATAAAACTAAGTTTTAAAATGATTTAATAAAACTCCATTATTGACTTGAGTATACTCAGTGCATGCTTTAGACACAACTGTTCAACTTTTCATACCACATTGTATAATACATTTCTTAAGCATTTAAAATATAAAATTCTGACACAACATTGTGGGTTTGCTGTTTAACCCTAGAGCATATGCTTCACAGTCAAAAAGACCGGGCTTTTAGAATTTTGTTTATTGTTTCAAAAATACTAAATATTAACCTAATCCAACCTAGGTACCAGGGGCGCATTAAGGGGGGGGGGCAAAGGGGGCATTTGCCCCGGGCGGAAGTTTTTTGGGGGCGGTACATTTTTGTAATTTTTTTTTTTTGTATCTCAGAGTCAAAAAGAAAACATACAAATTGTATGACATAATGGAAAACTCGGGTTTAAGAAACAACTAATAATAATTAGAACTATCATACTAATGTACTATTAAACGTTATAAATTATGTATATAAAATTATGTCATAGTATGAGATGGGCATTTATATGCAAGCTTCAAACTAGCACCCTCAGTTTATTTCAGTATTTCACCAATCATTTATAAACTATCGTGGTTTATTGGTTCGGAATTTTTCTTTTCATTACAAATATTGACAACTGTTTACGAATTCACGAATTCATTTTTTTTTTTGTCCGTCATCATCTTTTAGGGCAGTAAAAGTGCTTGGATTTTCTTCAACAGTATCTTTTCTGATAGGAAAGTGAATCTAGTTGGTACTTTGGGGGGGGGGGGGGGTCAAATTGTTATAAGCATTTAAATTCCAAATATTGACAAAATACGTGAAAATGACGAAAATTTGCAAATTATTTCGAGTTAGAAATTCATAAAAAATTTTCTTTTTAAATCTAAGATATGAAAATGTAATGCAAGATTCCTCATAAGTTTGTCTACCTTTATCAAAAAAAAAAAATGCCTACAAGAATCTCAAATTAAATTTTTATGAACGTTTGAAATTCATATTTTTACAACATTTGATATTCACTCGATTTCTCGTGTAACGATTTTCTAATTTTGTTGTAATTAAAAAACGAATGACTACAGTCAATAGATACTTGAAAATTTTACTAAATTTTTATATTAGCATTTCCTATACACCATATAGTTTTGAAAATATTTTGATTCTTTTTGAGCTATTTACGGACATTTTCAGTTTTCAATATTTTAATTTTTTTTTCTATTCATATCAATAAAATTTTATTTGTATGGTAAAAAAGCTTGAAAATTTAATGCAAAGCTCCTGATATATTGTTACATTAACACTTGAAAAATATTAAAAATACATAGGCACAATTTTTTTTAATAATTATTTAAAATTCAAATTTTGACAAAATTTATCACATTTAAAATTTAATAATAATTTTATAGTTAAAAATTTATAAAATGTTCAACTTTTATAGCTAATGATTGAAAATTTAAAATAAGATTCTACGTAAATAGGTTATATATAAATTGCTTTATTCACCTTAGTATCATCAAATATACTTAGTAATATCATAGGCTGACCAACCGTCTTCGCTCAGAATCGTTTTTCTTATACAATGATGTTAGTATATCATTGAATTCAAATTTAATACCATCGATTATACAGGGACCCACTTGTACCCTACGGTACAGCAGAGCACCTTTTTTTGTTTATCAAACTTAAATAACTTTTATTTTGGTTTTGATATCGGAAATATAAAAACAAAGTTACAGAGTAAATTTTCTCATTTTTATAGTGTGAACATTTAGTTTCTTAGCTTAGAGTAGAGCCTGAATTTTTTTTATACCCGTGCAAAACAGTTTTGCCTATGTTGTACCTACGTCTGTAATACGGAGACAACACATGTGGGTGTACCTAGCGTACCTAGCGTCTTCTTTACAATCATACAGACTATTTGATACATTGCACTTTAGAAATTATTGTATACACCAGGGGTGGCCAAATCACGGCTCGCGAGCCGCATGCGGCTCTCGTCACAGTCGTATGCGGCTCGCGGTCTTATTTACAAAAACCAAAATATTTTAATTTTTTTTTATATACATTTATAAAAAAATGTTTTTATTGTATTTATTTAAGGCTATAGTATTAGTGTATAGAATATAGATTAAATCAAACAAAAAAAAAAATAATTAATATGAATAATAAATTAAAAAATTAAACATTAAGCTAATTTTGTTTGCGTGGTACTTTTTTCGTGTCTACTTTTTTAGTAAGCTTCTTAAGATCTGGTTGAATTGATGTAAGAGCAATTCTTAGTAATTCTGTAAGATGATCATCAGTCAAATTTGAACGATATTTTGACTTAATTATTTTCATTTTCATTGTTTTCATTGTTGATTCACATGAATACGTCGTTCCAAAAATGTATATAAATTTTACCGCACAGTTTTTAATACTTGGGTATTTTAATATAGAAATATGCTTCCAAAATTCCAATATATCTTTATTACTTTTGTGGTATAGAAGTACACATTAGATAATTTGGCTCTTGACAAAATTTTATTAATACATGTGGCTCACGTACATAGTCATGTTGGCCACCCCTGGTATACACTATACAAATTAAATCTAATGCAATGCAGAAATATTAGGATTAGGAGGTGTGAACCATAAACTATCCCAGCACCCCCTGAATTCACACCCAATGTGCGCCTATGGCTGTCAATAGAAAATGAGATGATTAGAAATATTGATTGGTCAAGTATTATAAAAGAGTTTGTGAACAAAAAAATAAGAAAATATTTTAATTAGTATTGTTCCATATTTGTCATTTAAATAGTTTTATAATATGTAATAATATTTTATTGTTAATAAAGAATAAAGATATATTTATTATTATAAGACAATGCTTAATACATAGGTACCCCATAAATAACTAAAAATATAGGAGTTGCTTACTAGGAGGTATTTATTAGTTAATGAATAATAAACATTTTACACAATAAATATTCCAATTACCAGTACTATTTTAAAAGAAAGGATTATAAATCCAAGTTCCAAATAGATATTTAGTAATTAATTTAATAAGATATCTATGTAGGTATAATAACTGTATGAAATGTAAGGTACTAACTTAATTTTTCGAGCGCAGCGAGGAAATTTTTTTTAAGTTTTTTATACTTTCATTAATATTCATAAAATACACCAGGGGCGCAAAATAATTTTGCCCCCCATATGTGAACCCTTAATGCGCCCCTGCTAGGTACCTTAAAATTAGGTGATAAACTAAAATTAAATACAACTCCCAACTGAATACGATCTGATGTCAGTAATTTAAAAGTGTTCAAAGTTCATTACCAGACATTACGTATTAATATACGGTCAAAAAGACAGCGTGCGTGAGCGTAAAAAATCAATTATGGATTATTTTTAAACTGTGTTTAGAATAATTGCTGCTCGAAATTGATAGTTATTATATTTTCATTGTGACAGGTTAGTTAACTATGATTTGGGCCATACTGTGTGACTAAAAAGACCGGATGCGTGTATTCTCGTGAATATTTTAAATGCATGTGATCCAGGGTTAAGGTAGGTATGCCATTACTGAGAAATAATTTGTATTGTAATTTAAAATAATTATGATATATTTTCAGTACATTTAAATTGTAATTAAAATAGGATACAATAATAATTCGGACAATAAATACAAAAAATAAAATTGTAAACATTTTTCTTCAAATCTTTGTATCCCAACAAAATAATTGGTAATATTATTTTGTTGTGATATAGTTAATAATATAAAAATAACCTATAGCAACTAAAAAAATAATTGGTACATACATAAAATAATTTTAAGTAAGCTTAAATATTAAACTATTTAGTCAATATTACACATTTCATCAAAATTACAGTTTTGAAGTTCTGTAGCAAACAGTTGTTTAAATTTTTCATATGAGCAAAGGCCATCTTTGCAACCATTAATATGGACAATTCTTTCTTGGTGTAATGTTAGTATCTTAGTTTCATTATTATTACACCTACAAATAACAAAAATACAATGGTATATTAAACATAATCTGTTCACCGATCATAAATCCAGTACTTGTATAAAACAAATGCAATGTTTGAACCAAAAGGATCAATTTTTGAAGTTCTCCACAGCCGATTCTCCATTTTCAAATAGTTGTCATGTTTTAGCTTATGTTCGTCTTTATAAAGACCTAACAAACCGAGCATTTTCAAAATTGTTCCTGAATGGGTAAAATAGAAAATACCATTTTTGCTATTTAAATCTTGATCACTATAAATACAAATTAAATTAATTGGAATACAAATATTTTAATTATTATTAGCTGTAAAAATTGCTTACTCAAAATATTCAATTGCATTTTTTAATAAGACACAAGCTTGTTTGTATGATAACTCATACGCATAACCATCTATCAAATAATGCTTCAAATCTTCACTATACTCGAAAAGCTAAAAATTACAACTATCATTACATGGATAATCTTTTAACAGAAAATATGAAATTTTTTGAAAAGTATTAACTTACTGGTTATAGTTGTATAGTTAAAAGTTAGGTGTATTTTAGATGTTCTAAAAAGCTAATAATTTTCATTACTTGATTACCATTTACTGTTAAAATAATCAATCAGTACCTATACTATATAGGAGTATTAGGAGTGTCCAACCTTTTGCGAAGGCTAGGCCATATTGAGCCAGTTCTCATTGGCAATTGGTAACATATATTTTTACAATATTACATTTTATTTATAATTAAAAGGGGAAAAAATACATTTATTTTATTCACGATTAAAAGAAGAAAAATATTTTTAAATAACAATAGACCTGATTCTGATGTGAAATTTAAAATTGCTTTTCTGTAAAAGTAATGAATCAATATCCGGATCGGTTGAAGTTGTGACTTGTGGCAATTCTTAAGCAACTTTCAAGGTATTTGTCTGAAATGTTTAACAAATTCTTACTCTTGGTATTTTCATTTTTTAAAAATGAATTATTGACAAATATTAAAAACTATGTTTTTGCGATTTTTAAATATGGTTGAAAGCGAACATGTCGGAATACCATATTTTTCGGCAATATCTTTTTTTAAACTCCTTATGAACTTCATTTAAAATTTAAAATTTGCATATTAATTCAAGGTTTAATATGTTTTAGTTCTTTATTCTTATAATAATTTATTTGTTCATAATACAATTTAGTAATTTACATGGGAGCCACATATAATCTACCGAGGGCCAAATGTAGGCAATGGGTTGGACACCCCTAGTGTATACTATCGAAACAAAAATGAATTATATTTATATATTTAAAATTAATTACCATGAAATCGGATTTATTAAAAATTGAACACCATGGTGAAACTTTATTTTTCTCCCAAGCAGTTTCAAAAGCACAGTAAGTATATATATTCTTGGCATCCTCTTAAATAAATAATTATGTTTATTTTATTTCCATAAACAATGGAACTAATGAGTATATAATATACTAACTAAATGTTAACGTGTAACCAAGTCCAAGTCTCGAAGATAAACTTTTTAATGTAACATTAGTAAGTTGAGATTCAACAAATTGTTGGTATTCAGCTGATGCCGTAGAGGATTTTTTAACATCTTTTCTCCATTTTTGGCAAACTTTATAAAACTAAAAATAATTAAATAGATATATTTTTAGAAAGATTATTTTTATAAAATAATTTTTTACTAACATAAAGATAATATCATATTGTATTAAATAATAATATTAACTATAACGGAAATCAAAATAACTAGTCAAAATGTGTAGTTATAACTTTAGGCATATTTAAATAAGAAATTGGTTGGTAAACTTAAGTATACCTTAGATACCTGGATACCTTTAGTTATAACTACACACAGTTACGTACGCAGGATTTTTCAATGGGGGGGAGGGGGGGCTTGAAAATAAGTTACAATTTTATTTTTATTTTGTCTAGTCTAATAATTTCAGACGTATATTTCAGGTATTTTAATATGACGTGTGTAACATCACAACTTTTCTGGTAGAAAAAATCAAAAAATTTGATGCCGGATGTATGTTTTTGGAAGCCAATTGTACTTTTAGAGGTTGAACTTGAAAATGCTCAGTGTTCTTTTTAAAATAATTGGAAAAAAAAAAATGAAAATTTATTAAATTTGTTTGGTGACCAGCTTACTTATACATGGATTGTATTTGATTAATTAAACATTTTTTTTTCTTTAAATGTCAATAAAAATTATTTATTCGGTCAAAAAGCTTAAAAATGTAATACGTACGTTTTTATTATGGCTAAAATATTAACATAGGCATCATGGATATTTTTTATAAGCTAATAAGTTCAAATTTTGTCAAAACCACAGTTAATTTGTAGTTCAAAACTTATAAAATATTAATTGTGTATAGCTATAAGGCAAGACAATTTAATACAAAGTCTTTCATACAAGTAGTTCATACTTTTACTGGAAAATTACAGATCATTTTAGGAAAATTGGTATGCAGATACAACGTTTTTTCAAAAATGAAAGTACGTCTTGCTTACTATAGTTGACAGTTGAAACTTGACAAATATTTATTTTTTTTAATAATACGAGCAATGAGGGGGGGGGGGGGCTTCAGCCTGTTCAATTATTGATTGTATCTCGGAATATTAGGGAATTTAATATCAATTAAAATACCTACTAAATAATACATTATATTATATATTTTTAAGTTTCAAAGGATGTAGAAAATAATTTTATAATTTACTTACCCTTAATAATGGGTCTTTAGCTAACGGTTCTTCAAATAATACTTTCTTAACATCATTTCGTCCAAACAATCCTGTTGCAAATTGTTTAGCACTTACTCTAGTTCTTTGAGTATCAGTAAATCTAAACTATAAAAAAAAAGTTAATTAAAAGTTCTTAAATAAATAATAGTCGGATAATAGCAATACTTTACCAAAAAGTTTGTACTTTCATATGGTTGATTTAATAAATTAGGAAATCTAAGTTGCATACGTTCAGCAAGCGCTAAAAGTTCATCTTCTCCTTCTCTGGTTAATCGTTTTTGGTCGTCTATTTCTTCATGAGACGTCCATAATTTTATTTCATCTTCATTGCATAATTTGGCTGAATAAAATGGCAATTCAATATTGTACTATATACATTCTACACATTACTTGCATTTACACTAAACTCCAAGATCATAATTTATTAAGTTAAGACATTTTCTACTAAGGCTATGCTATGTAAAAAATTATAGAATAATTCGATAATCTAATCTTTTAGTTTGAATATACACTTATAGTTACATGTAATATGTTATGTAACCAAAGAATAAAGATTAATTCATAAATTATGTAGATATTAGGATGTTTAGTACATTACACTTTGACTTTTATGACATATTATAGAAACACAATTTATACAACAAAAATAAAATATGTGTTAAATCATGTTGCACTAATAGCCAAGTTGTAGATTCTGAATAAAGATCAATATAAAAAGAAATAAAAATGGTTATTTCATCAAAATCAATTATTTTTTAATTAAAAATAAGTACTTAAGTTAGGACTATGTTTTTATAAATTAATGAAAATGCAAGTATAAAATATTGACCGTAAGCTACCTATATTAAGACGACCTTGTACTCACATATGACAATTCTGTCTTACTAACACATAACATATTACATTTTATGTTAAGAAAAATTTATTTTAACTTCTTATTTTTAATATTAAAGTGAATTAATCTAATGTTCAATATAAAAATAAGAATATTCTTGAGGGTGGATCTTATGTTTTTTTTAGATATTTTAATTTTGAAGCAAGTTATGACCATTTTAAAATTGTAACTCGTAACTTGCTATGAAATCAAAATATAAAAAAGATGAGCAAGTGGGTGTCACTCTGCTGTACAGTAGGTTATAAGTGGGTCACTGTAATGGATGTTGTTAAATTTGAATTCAATGATATAATATCAATGAGAAAATCAAAAAATGACCTCTCTAAAGTAACATCTTGATCCAATTTTCTAAAAGATAAGATACTATATGTTGAAATTGAAGCACTCCTGTAGACATTTAGTTTACAGGATAAAAAAAAAAAAATAATAAACAACTTTGTAAAACCACTAGCTTCCTTGCTCTGCTCAGAATCTAAAATAACTTATGAGATGGCCTTGATATTCCAATATTAAAAATAACAGAGTAAAATCGATTCTTCTAAATTTAAAATTTTCTACCAAAAAGATGTGTTATTATAGTAAAACGAAGTCGATACATGGGGGTACAATATCCTCTTAATAGATAGGTATAGGTGCTACAAATTAATTTCACCTCGGTACTAAATATATTATTATAATTATATACCTACACTCAATCAAATTGTTTATGATGTCTTTTTGAATTTCTGGTAATCTGTTTTTGACAAACTGATCTAATTCTTTGCCAGGTGTCCTTGTACCATGTCTTTGAACAAGCCAAATTTTCCATGCCTTACAACCTTTAAGTAGTAAAAATTAAATTAAACAAAACAATGGACAAACATAACATTTTCGTTAAATATATAATATGTTTATTGCATCACACACACTGCAATACAATGTTTATATATCTTAAATATAATTACCTAATCTAATTATATAAATTATTGCACAAAAATAATACCCACCTTCGAAGTTGACCGGTTCTGTATCATGGTTGGCTACATATCTATATGGAGTTTTTGATGATAAATGATGAGAATAATCACTGTACAAACCATTACACTGATCTTCACTATGTATATGGCCAATACAACTGCACAATAGTGCTGTGACTAGAACTAACATGATGTGAACAATATCCACAGGTGTCTAGTCTTAAAAGTAAATAAACCGACAAAACAATTATAGTAAAACCAATATTATATTTAATATTATGTAAAATATATTTTGAACGATAAATCACTTACTCTTTTTGTTGATGTACTCTATACGCTGTTTCTAAATGTAAGATTTTTTTATAGTATAGTGTTATACTTTTAATAGCAGTCAAATGAAAAAGTTACAGCAGTGAGCAGAGGACCACTCCACTACTGCTACATAATATAACATAATAACATTATTATTATTTAGTATTTACTATTTACCATGTTACCACTATCACAGAACAATCTTAAATATTTTAAATTGTGTAATCATGTAATATTTATATTTTATATGTAAAAAAACAAATAATAATAAATATTGATGATAAGATGTGATAACAACGACTTTGATGATCAAGGTTAGAATGATATGTGTATTATATTTTGCTATAATCAAATACTATAGATTAGAATACGGGAAGCTCTTAGATTTTCTAGGGGACACTGTAGCGCTACATATTATAGTAGGTTGCCTATATAAACCCCTTTATTTTTATTTTTTAGACACTGATAAGTGATAACTGAATAACTGATAAGTTATAACAAATACAAAAGAACAACTACTTAGCTTTTTTCTAATTTTTAAATTAAGTTCAATAGTCCATTAGCCTTTAGGAACTTAATATTATAGTGTTGTTAGTATTAAAATATATAAATAGTTTATAATAAAACGTGCAATACATCATTACCTGTATCAAGTGTATGGCTGTATGGATTATGGACACAGGAGACAGGATTACTAAAACAAGGTTTATTTCATAGAGTAGGTAATACTTGATGGTTAGCTTATTGTTTTTACAATAATTTGGTACAGTTCTACACGGTTATACAGGTCTTAAGTTTTAAACATTTTAATGATATCGATAGTTGTGGAAAAATAATTATATAATTATCACAAAATATTGATTATACTAACTAAAAATTACTTACTAACCTTACTACTGAGAACACATTTTCTACACTGTCTTGTGTTAGTCTTCTTGTTAATAAGAAATCTATTTTGTATTTTTCATCTAGTTTGTTAAATAACAATTTCAAGGCAATAATATTTTCTTTCCAACCTACTATACACGGTGGTAATTTACCAGTTTTATTGTGAACTTTAAGTTTTCCTAATACCTGTTCTGCTTCATTCAAAAATTTCCAATGATCAGAAGTTTTAGTTAATGGCTTTCTTAATGTTTTTGCCTCACTGTGTGTTATACTGTTAAAAACATCAAATAAATTATCAAAGAATTCTATAAATCTTGCTGTATGTATAGCTGAACTTCTCATTTCATTCAGTGAAATTAAAGTCATCATATCAGAACTAACAGAATGGCTTAATGTTTGGGTTGCCAAACAAACACGCATTGGTGAGAATGGTGGTAGATCCATGTGAATTTTATTTAATCGAGGAGCTAACCTTGGCTTTTTATTTTTGTCTAAATTATAAAAATCTTCTAAATCTGACCAACTACAAAAATCATTGTCATAACTAAAATTGTATTTTTAGATACTGGTCCTTTAGAAAAAAAATATTCAAGTATTTGTTTCCAAGGTTTAACTATACCTTTAATCATAACAACTAATACTTGGTCACAGATGCGATTCATTGTCATATCAACAAACTCATGATCTGGACCAAAGTCTTCGTAACCACTAAATTGATCATTTTGAGAGTTATAAGAAATCAATTTTTTTAGTGACATCTCATCCATTATAATTGATAATATTAGCTTTTCACTCGGTGGAACATCCTTAAACTTTATTTTTAAAACATCAAGAACATTTGAGTTTACCCCACAAGAAACATCTATTGATTGTAGCCAATTTCTAAGTGATCTCACTGTTGGAAAACATAAATACTTGCGCATGAAATTATATGCCTTAGGGGAGTTATAATATAATGCAAGTGCAAATGATTTTTGATTTTCCTTATATCTACGACCATATTTGTTTATATTAGCTAGTTTTAACTGGTTTTTTAAAATAAAATTATTGTTCACTGTAGTTTGAAATAAATTTTTATTCATTTGTAATTTGTTAAGATTCTTTTTTTTTAATAACTGTATCCTAGTATTCTTTTTGTTTATTAACTTTTGCATTGTTCTAATTTTTAATCTTAATCTCTTAGTTTCCTGGTCACATAATTGAGGATTATGATGGACACGTAAGCGATAATCTAAACATTGTCAAATAAAATATTCTGTTAGTATGCTAGTAGTATGCTTAGTATAACGTTATTGAAAAGACAGGAATATGTATTTAAAAGAATTGACACTCTTAAAATAATGAGATCTATCTACCTACAGATTCTTAAAATTTACTTTCTTGGGTACAATAATGTTATTTTTTTTTCTTAATCTAACATCAACTGACACGGAAAATTGGAAAATAAGAAATCAATAAACATAATATTGTATAAATTCAATAAAGAAAAGTCCTTACTAGTATCTTCATAATTAATAGCAACAATATAAATATAGGGATAAAATTATTTTGAGTAAAAAAGGTTAACACTATCAGCTATAATATCATATTACTCATTCTATATAATGTTTCTGTTGTATTTAAATAAATTATACCTTATAGTGTAATAATTATTACTTTATTAGAGTAATTTTGTAAGGTATAGAAAAATAATCAACTATCGTAATACTGATATCATTGATATTATATTATGTTATTTAAATTTAATAATTATTGTTTCAGTATTTTGCATATAACAAAATATGTACCAATGTACATTCAATATTGTACTCATTATAATATAATAGTAATCTATATTCTAATACCTATTTTATATTGTTGATTTATGGCGCCAAATTATTTGTATTAGTCACGATTAAAGATAGTATGGTTGCGTGACGACGTATGATAATGTATAGGCTGAAGCATGAACTACTACACAGGACTGGACACTATTGGCAGGAGGAGAGTAGGGGGTCGTCCACAAAGTTGTACATATTCGGTACACATGCGACACAGCGCCATCTGTGAGATAAGAAATATTTTGTTATATAAAATACCGCCTTAGTAGTTCATGCTTAAACTGTTCACTCTTTAAGCAGTAATTATTTTATGATAATATTCTATAAATAGTATCATTATTATCTTGAACTGTGTTATTAATAATTGTTTTTCAAAAATTAAAAAGTAAATTTATTATCAGTTATTATCACTAATATCACTATTCTTTAGTGTTATCCTATAAAAAACGTAGTTCGTACTACTAACAGGCAGAGTGCAGTTACATCGCATGTGTACGAACCCTGTACAACTTTGTGTCCGTGATTTTCTCTGTAGTGTCCAGTCCTGTGTAGTAGTTCATGGGCTGAAGCGGCCACGATAGTGCTTACCACGATTAAAGATAGTATGGTTGCTTGACGACGACCAAAAATGCGGCGATAGAAGTGCTTAAGTCTAAACTGACTGCTTAGTGCTGCTATCTAGTAGTTAAATGTAGAAAAGACGAGTTTTTACATATAAGTATATAACCACTAGATATGTAATTACTAATTCATTGTCTCATACTGTCATACGTCGATATTAGCTTTTTTAATTTTTTTGATATTAACATTGGAAAAAATAAATTAAAAAGTCAACACATTTTACAGTTACATATCGCACCTTTCTTTAACCGCTTCCTTTGATAACATACCTGTAAACATTTTATTTTGACAAACATTCATTGTTTTTTCAGGCATAGCCGCATAGGCGTGCGCAGACTTTATTCGCAGGTTATGCAATAAGGAAAATAGGGCCCCCTCACAAATTCTAATCTTTCCTTTTATTTATTCTAAAAAACAATTCTAAGCCGTTAAACATTTTTTTTAACACGTATAGGATTCAATTTACAATCTAAGTTTTTGCAAATATACTACTTAGCTTTTTTGCTTCCCTCGGAATCTGAAATCACACATAGTTTTACAGTAGAATATTAAACAACGCGCTGTAGAAATAAGTAGTTTGAAATTTGAATTATATTTATTTAAAGAAAATTTGATCAAATATATACTAGTATGAATGTTTTTGAATAACTTTAACACATTAATAATGTTGTTATTTCATGGAAGGTACCTACTTAAAATCTAAACTCTAAAGTTCAAGTCTTCTTTTTATCGGCACACATGTTTTGAATTCATCTATTACTTCTTCAATATTGATTTCTGATGCCATTTTTTTCTTGATAAAAATTAACATCGGTGAATCAAGACGTTCTTGTGACATAGTACCGGACTCAGTTATAATAATAATATTGTCTTTGATTACAAACTATAAAAACAATAATAATTAGGTACCTATTCTATTCTTGCAACATAGATAACTATATCTACGTGTTACGCTTTAGTATATTAATAGTTTAGATTATCTTGCGAGTCTCGAGAAAAGTGAAACCTAAATTTTTATTATTTTTTTTTATATTATAGAAGATATCAAAAATGCTTTGGTACCTATATTATATATGGGCCCCTCACATAAAGCCGCAGACTATGCAGCGGCATACCCTGCATACCCTGTGCGCATGCCTATGTTTTCAGGTATAAAATAGGTATATTAATTTTGCAGATTTGCTTTACATTGTTTTTAATGTTCTCTGTATCTTTTTAAGTACGTACCTACATACCGAATAATGATTCAAACCAGAATTCCAACAGCTTATTATGTCGCATTCATTAAAATGAGAAGCACATACGCGATGGCTTTTTTTTAATTTCATGCCTATTGCCTAAAGCCTCCTCCCATTTATATTTTTCCAACTCATTCTTCGGTACTTCAAAAGTGGTGTTTGCAACAGAATGTGGTGAGCGAATGCAACAAGACATTTTTGGGCTAGTTGTAACTTTTAATTAAAAGAATAATTCACAATTTTTTATATAGTATATTAGAACGAGATGTTATGTCAGTGTGTAAAATACTGTAGTAAATCACAGACGATAAAAAAAACAAATTCCTGAATCCCGATCGTACGATACCTAAATTAATAAATATAATAATATATTTACACACAATTACACTGTGGTCTACCGCCATGCTATCTATGATTGCAGTCAAAACCACATATATTAATTCTTGTGAATTTATTGATCAGTAGACAGCGCCACCAAGCAGTCAGATTAACTGTAAGCACTATCGTGGCCGCTTCAGCCTATACATTATCATACGTCGTCACGCAACCATACTATCTTTAATCGTGTTCTAATCTATAGTATTTGCTATAATATAATACATATTATGTACTGTGATTTTTTTATCACTGATAAAAGTATACTATACTTCAGTTATGGATAATTATTAACTATATTACTTTTAAAATGTTTTATATTCTTACGGGTTTGATTCAATAATTAAAACCATAGACTAGTTTATAGGTCCATGATTAAAACTAAATTAAACAAGTAGATGTTGCATTGCATTGCATTACACCAGGCCACCAGGGTAACACTTTTTATCACGTAGGTATGTTAATTAACTTGACGATCATCAATTGTTACCTAATAAAAGATTGATGGTCCACCCGCACACATCAACATTTCGCAAATTTATTTGAATTTTGCACTTAGAGTTGAATACATGCACTTATTATTATGAATCGCTTTGTTTTCAAAAGTACTCAATATGCTATGAAAACTAAACTTTTACACGATGTAAAAAATACGACTTTCAAGCACGAAATTGTACATGCCAAAGGTAAGGTGATTAATGTTTGTCTTAAACATGGTATTATTGTTCATAGTTAAGTCTGCATTTTCCAATACCTATATACCTATGTATATTTTCCATTTTACAGGAAATTTTGTTATAAAAATCCAATACAAAATAATTGATGGTTTATTTGTTTTATATCATACTGAAGTACCTGTAGAACATAGAGGTCATCAACTTGGATTTTTAATTTTTCAAGTATGTATATACTATGTGTTGTGGAGTCTGATTTATTATTTTGTTCTGTTAAAACTAAAAGTAATAACTTTAGACTATAAATGTTATGTATTATATCATATTACCATGGGTATAACTGATTTATTGGAAAACAGAAGCATAGGCAGGTTAGGTAATGGTTCATAATAATTTTAACCTTCGTAAATTGTTGTTACTTATTATTTGTTTTACATTGATATAGATGAGGATATAGATTATAGAGGACAAACTGAATATTATAATTGTTAATAGGCTTAACACGGTGGTGTGTCATTTTTCTGGAGGGGGATGACAATTTGTTCCGTCATAAGTTTGGTACACTGATTTCATGGCCCATGGGTATACAACATTTTAAACTTGCGTCAACCTTACAAATTACAATTTTAATTCATAGTTATATATAGGGCTCGGATTTCAATGCATTTGCATCTTTTTTTTGGGATATCTTACGCGATGCTTTCCAAGCTACAAATATGTTTCAAGTACTTCGCAATCTAACCATAATAATTTTTTGGGGCATTTTTTGACGGTTTTAATGCATTTTTTAATTTTTTAGGACATTTTTGACCTATTTGTCATATTATGACTAAAAAAATTGACCTCATTGAAATATAAGTACTACATAGTAATATAGTACTACGTAATAAAAATTATTTTCATTTTGAAAATTACGTTTGTCAAATGTATGAAAACACAATTATAAAAATTAGACAGTATATGCAAAATAAAAATATTTGGATCTCTATAGATGAAACGACTGATGTAGAAGGGCGTTACGTAGCAAACGTTATAGTTGGAACTTTGGAAGTAGATATGCCCGGAAAAGTATTTTTACTAAATAGCGATGTTTTAGAAAAAGCGAACCATAGTACAATCGCAAAATTATTTGATAGATCTCTTTTAATTTTGTGGCCAACAGGAGTAAAACATGACAAGGTATTACTTTTTTTGAGTGACGCAGCTCCATATATGGTCAAGGCTGGACAATCTTAAAGTTCCTTGTATTCCAAAATGATCCATGTTACTTGTTTAGCACATGGTTTATATCTAGTATTGGAAGAAATACGGGGTCAATTTTCAGAAGTGGATCAATTTATTTCAAATGCAAAGAAAATTTTCTTAAAAGCGCCATCCAGAGTGGATACATTTAAAACTATGGCTCCTGGTATTCCTTTGCCCCCTCAACCTATAGTGACGCGATGGGGTACATAGTTAACTGCATCATTATATTATTGTGAGCACTTTCCGATTATTGAAGCCATTATAAACCAATTTGATAAAAGAGATGCAATTTCAATTGCAAAATGTCAACAATTACTTAGTGGAGATATAAATGTAAAGAATAAATTAATATACATTAAATCAAACTTTAGTAACCTTCCAGTTGCGATAACTAAGCTAGAAACATCAGGATTATCTTTAACAGAGTCTATAAATATTATAGCTACGATTAAAAATATTATAAGAAAATCACTAAGTCAAATTGGAATAAACGTAAATTTAAAATTTGACAACGTTTTAAAGCAAAATAAAGACTAACCAAATAAAAAAAATATGTCAAATATTAGACGGAGAAGAAGATATTAATCCAGAAAATATTATTCCAGAAGACTTAACACCTAACGATCTGATATTTTTCAAGTTTGCTCCTATCACCTCAGTCCTCAGTTGATGTAGAGAGGTCATTTTCAATATATAAAAACTTATTGGCAGACAACCGTCGATCATTTAAATTCCAAAACATTAAAGAAATTCTTATTGTACAATGCAATGCAAATACAATTAAATTTTTAATTTTAATTTTTTTTGTACATTGTAATTAATTTATTAATTTATAATTTATAATTTTTATTAGAATTTTATTTGTTCCTCATTTTTTAATAATAATTAATTTGAATTTATTTAATAAATAATGCATTTTTGAACGTCATTTTTTTTGTTGATATTTTAGGGCATTTTTTAGAGTTTTTAGGTCATAAATGCATTTTTGAAAGGGCATTGTTTTGATATTTTTAGGGCATTTAAATCCGAGCCCTAGTTATATCTTATGTAATACGTTCACAAGACACTGAAAACATTTTTTAATTTTCCTGTAATTTCGGGGGTAGGCTGTACTTTTAGCCCTCTCCTGGCTATGTCACTAGCTTAACAGATTATAAATGTATAATGAATTTGACTTAGTGCAATGAGTTATGTTTAGGAGAAAAGTTAAAAAGCAATTGTGTATAATAATATGTAGTTACAATGTAGTAATTTATTTATTTATTCGTATGACTTTACAATGAGCGTTAATTTTTATTTTACTCATATTTACAATTCGGTCTTCATGTATTGGTATTTTTCGATTTTGTCCTTTTCTTTTAGCACACTGTTTTGTCTCCTGATAAGAGGGGGTTCTATGCTGGCCATGTAGTAATGATATAATAGATAGAAGTTTTGATCTTTGATAGAAGGAACAATGTTCCAAATATTTTATTTTTCAACCTTAAAGTGGTTTTGCTACAATACGTGGTTTAAAAAAAGGAACATCAAAGTTATACTGATACTGTACTTGATGTACCTATAGTAAAAATATTATAGACAAAATAAAGTACATGCAATCATTTTTATGTATTCGTAAATAAAACATTTTATACACTAGATACTAGGTATTAGTTTGATTGAAACTAAATATGATATTTGTAGGTATTAAATATATTTATGATGTACTTACTGCCAAATAATAATTGTCTAAAACTTATTTTTCTAATGCTCTCTATTTTTTTTTTTCTGTTTAGGAAGTAATTGACTACTTGATCAAACATAATATACAAACTGCTATATACTGTCCATTCTTGATAAAAAGTCTGAAACTATATCCAAATGGAAAAATGAATATCATTAAAAAGTTACCTACGATTGACAAACTATCATTTTAAAAATATTAATATATTCCATTATAATTAAAGTACTATATTCATAGATCAAGTATTGTTTATTTGGTAGTTTGTATACTAAAACAGGTATCCAATGTGTCCAAAATAAACTAAAATGGATTTTGAACTCATACAGTATTACCTTAGAACAAAATATTACTATAGTGCACAACTATCTGCATCTAAAGCTATACAAATAAATCTAAATAGTTCAGTTTATCAACTTTATTATGGTCTATCATTTGTGCTTCAAAATAAACTGTCAAAAGGACTGACCATACTTGATGCCTTAGTCAATAGTGTTGATATTGGATTAGCTTCTACGCTGGTTATGATCCATGCCCATAAACAATTTGAAGTATTTATTTTTTCAATTACTTTATATTTAAATTATTAACTATATTAGTTATATTACATATTTTTTGATACTACAGGATCCTGATACCAACACAATAAACATGTTAGAACCTACTGTCATAGAATTCAGTCCTTCCGAAGCTGTACTGTTTCATGCTGCAAATGTGATGATGCTCTGTGATTGTCTTGAAAAATCCAAAACTTATGTTGACCAGCTTTTAGCCAAGTTTCCAAGTTCAGTTGATGGATATTTAATTAAAGGTTGGTTGGAACTTAAAAACAACAATCTTAAAAGCGCTAAAAACTGCTTTAAAGCTGTTCAATCACAGGTGAGTTGTTTTTTAAATGCAAGTAATATTTAATATTTATTTATCAATATAAATATTTAAATATTTTAGAACAAAGATTCAATTGGAGCATATCTTGGTGAAGCTGCAACTTTAGAAATTACTGCAGCTATTCAGATGTTAAATCAACTCATTGTTAAATTACCTGACTTTCTACCATCCTTTATTGAGAAGTTAAATCTTTACATGAGTGTACAAAAATGGTCTGATGTTATTGAAACTGCTGATCGTATATTAGGCATAAATTCAGGCTGTCCATTGGCTATAATGGTCAGTTAAAATATTTTAACACACTTTAGCAACAATTTATAACTTTATACCTATTATTTTATTTGTAATGATACTTATATAGTTTATAAAACTACTTTTAATTATTTGTAGGCAAAAATTCTATATAACACAGCTGTTGCTGGGAAATATGAAGAAATACCTAACGACTTTTTCAAAACTTTTGAAAAATCAGAACCAAGCCCGAATTTATTTGTCCAGTGGTCTTCAGCTTTATCTCGAACTTGTGGTCAACATAAAACCATTATCAACGAATGTATTCGTGCTATGCAAATTACTATTGATTTGGAACCAAGTGTCAATAATAAACTAGAACTTGCATATCAAATATATTTATCTGGACAATATAAGGAAGCAATACAACTATATAGTGGTTTATCTAATGCGGAACCTATTCCTAAAGCAATGGAAGGGATAATTTTGTGTCAGATTGAAATGAATGACATAAATGTTCAAGTAAATCTTTTCTTTATTGTATAATAGTTTATAACAGTTTATCATAGTTAAAAAAAAATAATTTATGTTACTTTTAGGTTGAAAAACAAATTGAATTGTTAAACGAAATTAGAGGAGAATTAAAGTCAAGTGAACTTATTTTCATAAATGCATATTTTGCAGAAAATAATGAAGTGAAATCAAATTTAATAAAATTAGCCGTTGAGAAGCAATTTGATTCTATCACTCACTTGTCATTTGGCCCAGAATACTTGATAAAACTTAATCCAAATATGATAATGACTTTTTTGAAACACTTGTCTGATCGTATTTATAAAGAAATTACCTTAGAAAAGATTTTAAATGTTTGCCCTGGACTTATCAATTGTTGGTTAATGCTTGGAAATATTCAAAACATAAAAAAAGCTCATAAGTCACTAGAAAAAGTATTAGAACTAGATCCTACAAATTCAGAAGCACATCTTATGATTGCTAATCTTTTGATAAAGCAGGTAAATTCTTATTTTTGGCTATTATTATTACTATTATAATTGTGTGTGTGTGTGTTTGTATTCAAAAATTAATTGTTAAAATAACATATTTTTTTTCTAAGGGTCATTTTGCAAATGCTTCTAAAAGCTTAGACTTAGGTCTTAGCTATAATTTATCGATTAGCGAGTGGCCTTTATATAATCTATTAAATGGACTTGTTCATAAACATTTTGAAAGGAATAATGATTGCATTCAAGCTTTAGAAAATTCTTTGAATAACTTGTCGAGTAATATATTTCATTGGACTTAAGAACTAAGATGATAAATTAAATTAACAGTAAACTTTTTTATATTTTAGATGGACATGCACTTGAACACAGCAATTTAGCTTCTTTGTTTATTACACTAAGTGAATGCTATTGTATTGAAAACAAAATCGATAAAGCAATACAAATTGTGAATAATGCATATGAATATTTAAAAGATACAAATTATGAAGAAGAAATTAAAATAGCTGAAGCAAAAATTTCCATTTATAAAAATGATACTAAAAGTGCTTTAAAAATATTAAATTCCATAAAATCTGATCAAGACGTCTTTATCAAAGTGTGTTTTTAAATTTATATTCAAGTATATTATATTAATGAAACTAGATTAATTGTAGTTATAAATGGAGCTGTATAATATTAGTATATACAATTTTTATCTATATATATTAGTATGTATTATGTACCAAATTGTGTATGCCTTTGTATTTATATCCAAAAGGCCTAGTCCGTTTACTTATAGTACATTTTATTTAAGTAAACCTTTCTTTAATTAAGTTATTTAAATATTAGGCCCAAAAAATGAAAGCCGATATTGTTATGAAGACAAATCAAGATCCATTTGAGTATGCCGAATGCTTTAAAAATTTAGTTGATTCTTTTCCCACTGTTGATAATATGATTGAACTAGCAAATGCATATTTAAAAATCCAGGTAAATATAAAGATAATTTTAATTTTTTACTATATTTTATTAATGATTGAGGATTGCCCTCATTTGTTGTCTCATGCTCATAATTCGCTTTAAAATTATAATTTAAAAAAAAAAATCTATGAGAATTACTTCTAATTGAAAATTTGATAATAAGACAATTAATTTTGATATTTTATTTAGAATATACATTGCGTTTGTAAAATGGAGAAAATGCATGCGGATGTAGTGTCGTTTTAATATTTATGCTATTGTTTTGTTTGCTTTAATTATAATAATAAAAATAAAAATAAAACTTAATATACCTAATAGGAGCCCGATGAGGCTATTAGAATAATCAAGAATGCATTGAGTTTAAAGAATGAACCATCAATGTTCTTAAAAGTTGCCCAAGTATTAGTTGCAGCACATCAATATGATGAAGCCATCAAATACTACAATAAATCAGGTACTTTAAACTCAAATATATTTTAAATTGAATTAACTTATTTAAGTATGCATTCAAAATATTTATGTTTTGGTTTTCATAGGTAATGATGGTGCATTGGAGATGGCAAATCTTTTGATCAAATTGAATCAGTGTGATATGGCAATTAAAGTTTTAAATCCACTCCCATTAGAAGTTAAAGTTATTCCCATGGCAAATGTATGTTTTTTAACTATTATTATTAAGATGATGTCGTACCTGCTTGGGTTGTCTCCATCTTACACACGTACAACATTGACAATTATTTTTGTTTACCAGTTTCAATAGTAAGCTGTTAGTTTTAAAATAAGAGAGTGAATTGACCTATTATCAAACTTTTAGGTAAGAAATTATCTGTATTTTCGACTAGGTATTTTAATTTTTAAGTGAATATTGAGCATTTTCAAATATTAATATTTTACATACTTAAAACACACTTAAGAGGTAAAATATCATAGAATACCTAATTGAGAACACAGATAATATTCTTACCTAAAAGTTTGATAACAGGTCAATTCACTCAAATATCTAAACAAACAGCAAACTATTGAAACTGGTGAATAAAAATTGTATATAGGGTGTAACAGGAAGACCTGACAGATGAAATAACTTTGGTTCTATCAATATTTGAAATTTTTTTTTTATATACAATTTATATAAATATTCACTTGCGTTATATGTATAATATTAAAAAAAAATATTTTTATTTTTTAATACTGAAAGTAAAAAAATTAAATTTTGATTTAAATTTTTTTGGATAAATTCAAAATAGCCAATTTGTGAATCTGGTTATAAGAATAATTTTGATGGAAAAAACATTTATCAAAGTCAAGTAGTTTATTTTTTAGAATTTTTTAAAATATCAATATTTTTTTGATAAAATTCATTTGGAACATAATAACTTATTACAAAATATTTTTCTGGGGAATTTGCTAACATGAGTATATTTCTTAAACTATTTACTAATCATATAATTTTAACAATTTTTGCTATACTTTTAAATAGTATAATTTTTTTTTTCTGTTACACTTTGTATGTAGTACGTGTGAAAGACGGAGACAACACATGCGGGTATGCCGTCCTCTTAAAATACAATGAAATCTCTTAGTGGTAGACAATGCATTAGGTTGATTTTAGATTGATTTTAGATTTTACATCAAACTATAAAGAAAAATTATATTTTAATATTTTATAAATATTGTTCTTTATTCATGAATTATGAAATAAAATAAAACTTCTCGAAACCCATAATACATAATAATTATTTTTATATTTTTATTACACTATAATTGCCTAATAATATATATTTTGTTGTGTAATATTTATTAAAAACATTGAGGAATGTAGTTGGTGTCCAAATTGAAAAAGTCAAACATTGGGTATCCATTTTTTTAGTTAAATTTCAGTATTCAAAAAACTATAATTTTTTCGAGTAGTATGTTAATTGAGATTTTATTGTATACCTACTAGTTTTGATGTTGTACAATGTACAAATAGTATTTTTTAATTATATATAATATTGTGTATTTACAGGCTTTGGAAAAAAAAGGTAAATTAGATGAAGCACTT
The DNA here is from genome assembly GCA_949089665.1 of Macrosiphum euphorbiae. Lineage (NCBI taxonomy): Eukaryota > Metazoa > Arthropoda > Insecta > Hemiptera > Aphididae > Macrosiphum > Macrosiphum euphorbiae. Next base: position 130,531,459 of record CARXXK010000001.1, read on the forward strand.
GATTTGTTAAAACAGTGTTCTTACTTAGAAAACCAAGAGTTGAGCACCAGATTAAAAATATTGAGACATAGTGGTGAGATTGCTCATAAGTTAAATCGAAATGATCTCGCTGTTTCTTTGTACAAACAAGCACTTGTGCATGTAGTTGTAGACAGTGATGAGGCGAGCTCATTGAAGATAAGTTTAGCCAAGTTGTACATGCAAGTAAGTTTAAATTAAAAATTTATCATTTATGTATTATCTAGCTTTATCTAAGATAATTATATAATAAAATGTAAAGTAATATTATATTACAAGACAGGTGCATTTCAAACAAATTGAATAGACTTACAAAATCCAAAAATTTGTCTTGTGTACATTATTTATGATAATATTTTAGAAATAGGTCTTAGAAATCATAGTTATTACTAAAGTGGTGTTTATTAATCTAAAAAAATTATGTTTGATTAAATTTTAATCTGCAGATGAATGATTGGAATTCATGTGAAATGATATGTTCTTCACTGCTCAAAGATACAAGCAACGATTTAGCACTGTTGATCGTAGCCGATTTGTCGTTTAGACGATGTGATTTTGTAACAGCTAAAAAGCATTTTTATAAACTTTTGGAAAAGCAACCCACTAATTGGGCAGCATTAGCTCGGCTGATAGAAGTTTGTCGTAGAACTGATTGTTTGGAAGAAGTAAAAACATCTATGGCAGTCGCACACAAGAATACTGGCCAAGCTGGGTTTCATTTCTGTTGTGGTTTGTATTACTGGTACGCTTCAAACATCAATGATGCAATGAAGCATTTCAATTTGGCCAAAAACGATGCTGAATGGGGACAGCAAGCACTGCACAACATGGTTCAGATTTGTTTAGATGAAGCGACATTAAATTTAAACCTAGCCAATAAGCTGATAACAGTATGAACAATGATATAATATGAGCAGTTATGCAATATTAATATGTTATATTTATTTCCAGGAGATGAAACCTAATACACCAGATGAACAAAAAAATTATATGCTACTGTCAACTTATGTATTATTAGAGTCCAAAGAAAAACAATCTGTAGAAAAAGCAATAAATGTTTTTAATGAATTGTCACAAGAATCGTGCAAGTAATACATTGTGCTATTTATTATTTTATCCCCTGAAACTGTTTCCACAAAATGTTTTTGCATTTGCAGAATTGCTGCTTCGTTAGGGTTGGCAATGGCTTTTGTTTATCAAAAACAAGCACAAAGAGCTAAGACAATTTTAAAAAGAGTTGCATTGAAAGCAACCTGGAAATTTGAAGAGGCTGAGTATTTGGAACGCAGTTGGTTACTTATGGCAGAATTATATTTTCAGTCTGGCAAGACCAATATATGTGTGGAATTGGTTAATAAAGTTCTTGTCTATAATAAATCCTCAATCAAAGGTCTAGAACTTTTAAGTGCTGTGGCAGAAAAGGAACAGAAATATGGTATATTATTATATTTTGTAATTATAAGCACATTTAATTTCTAAAACATTTTACTCATATGTAGACGATGCTGTGGATTATTATGAACGTGCTTGGGCATTAAGTGGTCAAAAGTATTTTAAAATCGGATACAAACTAGCTGTAAATTTGTATAAATTAAAACTATTCACAAAATCTGTTGAAATATGTTTTGATTTAAACCCTTCAAGTCCAGACCAAGTTAAGTTGAAAAAAGATATAATGGACAAAGCAAGACTATCATTAAGATCACGATAAGTAATTGTGTTAAAACTTAAAAGTTAATCTATTGTATTATGTTAATTTTTCACTCAAACCAAATTTATTAAAAAAAAAATCACCAAATTGTATAATAAAAATGTAGTAATTTTCAAAAATAACTGTATCTTTGATAATTTATATGTCTTGGTCATCTTTTCTTATTTGATTTTCATATATTGATCTTGTACAAATCATACAAACACACATCAACAGAAAAACATGTTAATAACTTGATATTTTATAATGCAAATCAATAATTACAAACATAGAATATTTTATTTATTTTGTTGACCCATTTCAAAATATAGAATTGTTAAGACTTAATAGTCTCAAGAGTCTAGACAACAGGGCTATAGATGTATAGCCGTGACTAAGAGTTACAAAATAGTAAAGTATTATAGGTAGTGTATTACCTATGTTTCAAATAAGTTATAAGTCATTACATGATTATATTATGAATTTATTTTAACACTACACAATTATTATTGAACAGTGAGCTTGTAAAAGGGAATAAGTAAATTTTGATTGTTACTGTATCTCGTAGAATAAAATGTTCTACGTAAATTTCATAATGAAAATATTTGGTTTTTGGAATTTTCTTATTTTAAATTAAAAATGTAAGTCTTTACAGCTAATGCAATCGATAATCGTACAAAAATGAGAAATTGTTTTCGTCTCCTAAAAAGTAGTTAGCGATTTTGAGTTACCTATTCCCTTTTAACCTGCGCACCGTCCAATTAGACGGTGTATACTTTTATATATCATATCCATATTATTTTCACAAATATCAATACAATTATTATGTATCAGCTCTTGAACTGAACTGTTATGGTGATACTGGTTTCTGTGGGGTCGGTGGTGTTTTAACCTAGGGTTTGGGTGGATCTTCTTTTTCTTCTTCTCCCTCTTCTTCTTCTTCGGGTTGTTCTTCGCTGCTTTTCGATCCGAAACGACTTAAAACTGGCTTTATTACGCCGTTATTAATTATGTTCGATACTCTACTTGGAACTTTGGCAAGCCGATTGGCGGTGCCCACTACGTCTTCACTAATAGACAGCGGTGTGCCCACAGCAGTTCCTCCTAATTTCGTTAAATTTTTACCCAACCTTGTCGCTTTTTGCAACGATTCATACATTTCTGTTCCAGCCTGTAAACCGATAACTTTACCACTGTTGAGCAAATGTTTAGCTCCTCTTGTTGTGCTGTCACTGAAACTCGATACCATACCTAAACTTTCCTTAGCCACGTCCTTTACACCCTTTGCCCGGTCTAGTAAGAAATTTCCAAAAAAGCTGAATGCACCACCGCTTTTTTTCAGAAACCCAGTGAAACCGTTTAATAAACCGACTCCCCGATTGGTGGCCATCTTCTTCAAAGTTTGTACAACTCTTTTACCCGATTCTTTAAAGGTCTTTGGTGGCTCAGCTCCCGCCGAATCATCGTCGTTCGGATTTGTTCCAGGATTGTTACCCGCGACTGGATCGTCTGCGGGTTTAGTGCCACTTGGAGTCTTAACGGGTATTATTAAAGGACTAGGCGTCCCTAATCTCCCTGCATTTGGATCACGAGTTCTTCTTGGCGGTTTTTGGGCCTAAATTAAAAAAGAAAAATTAACGGTAATAATATTATACCTATTAATTCTAGTTCGTTTACTTAATTACAATAACATAATAATTAATCAATTTATTACACATTGATGGTACATTATATTATACTAGTATTATATCTTTCTAACAGAGGCCATCTCAAAATGAGAGGTGGAAGACTTAAGCACCAAAATAAGACAGGTAAGTACCTACCTAAGAAAAAAATAAACGGCCCCAAAACCCACATATCTGTGTGATAAAACATGTATTATTTGCATAACGATAGAACGTCGGAGTTTTCATGTTAATAAGTATGTTATTAACTACCTATTAACTCAACAATAACATCATAATATTGTTATTTACTTATTTGTTTCCTTGCCTTAATAAGCATTCACGTTAGTTAGGTATACCGAAAATTAATTTTATTAAATAAATTACAAATTAAGACATTTTATGGGTTTTACTTAATGAACAAAAATATAGATATTTAAGAGAAATTTCCACTGGTTACATTTTAGAGACATACCTAGGTTGATTATTAGTTTTAGTACCTAGGTATAGGTACCTACATTTCCTTCAGATATTTGGGATGAAGTTCCGGATAAAGATATATGAATTATGAACTACAAAATATGCACTTGAATCATATTATTATCGGCATTTAAAAGACCAACTTTATGTTTCTCCTTGCTCAATTTGTATACTAATTATTGAAGTCTTCCTAAAATTACAAAGTGAAACATATTTATTTATGAATTTTCCATCCTTCAACTTAAAATTGTTTGCACTCACGATTTTTTTCTTCTTTCTTATATAGACTATAATAAATACCTAATATGGCTTATTGGATGAAATTGCACAATCAAATAAACTATAATAGCTAGTAGTTAGTACCTACATTTTATAACTCTTTATTAAGTGAACATAACATAATGTCATAACATAATGTCTTATGTCTTATGTCTTCAGTCTTACCCAGCAATTTTATTTTTATAATTTATATTTACCGAAACTCTCGTGATGGATACATCTAAAACCTGAAACATATTTATTTATTTAGTTTAGTACTTATGGCAATATATTATTATGCATGATTATTATAATATTATAAATGTTTTTTAATTTATAGTACAGATACATAATTATTATTTTCAAAATAAGCATATTATATTACACTATAGTGTATATATTACAATAGTTCTGTGTACTGTGTACATGTTATGGACACTGTACAGACACACCACACATATGTCAGTTGCTTCAATTAAATTATACACTATATTATATCATTGGAAATAAATTTAAATTCTCAAGTGACAGTAGACTTGAAACAAAATTAAAATTAAAAAAATCATAAAACCAAACATTTCACGCTGAAGATTTGCATCGCTTAAAGTTATTGTAGGTACCTACCTCATATTACAAAAATATTGTATAGGATATTCGAAATAAAAAAATAATTAAAAATGTCCAACCTCGTCAAAATTATTTGTTAATCAACCAAAACTGTTTTTGATTAAAAATTCCCACTTTCACAAATTATTTTTTTGTTCTTCTCAATTATTTTGAAAAGTACTAAGAATATTTTTCTATTGCGCCTCCTTCTTAATGACAACTAGATCTAATTTTCTCCCAGAAAACCTCTTGAAAGTGTAAAAATAATAAAATCAAACATATTGTATCACTAATAAAGTCATCGCTCCACTCACAATCCAAAAATACAACCTTATACTTGTTCAGTATTCTTAAATATGTGTAGAAAAAAAAATAATGAGATAGGTTAAAACTGTAGTATTTTACAGAAAAGTAATAGTGAAATATTAAACTATTAAAAATGTCCTAATTATAAACCTTATTATAAATAAATAATTAAAAACAATGTGTCATTAAATTGGGTATTAGTAAATAATAATAATAGTAAAAAAAAAAAAAATGTAATTGTATGTAGTTAATAATTATTATTAATCTTAAAAAAATAAATCTAAATAATAACAAACCTGTAAAATTGTTACAGCCGTGCATAGTAGGAATAAAGTTTTCATTTTTAACCAGGAAAACCAAAAACTACCTATGTCTCCTAAATAAATAGTTTACCTACCTATTTTCTTCTTTGTGTGTCCTTTATATATCATGTTTAAAACATAAAGTTATCGTTATTTTACAACAGAACACGTGTTTATCGTAATTGAAGTCTGCTTAATTTTTTTGTTGTAGTTTACATAATTGCACACTATAGCTTACATATTATACACAATAATAACAAATAATCTATTGTAAAATATAATGAAAAATGTGTAGTATTTGTTTCACATACCTACTTAAAGTGTGGCGTAATTTGGCCATGTTTGTAAGGGGGGGGGGATCAATTTTCATAAATTTTACCTGTTAGGTGCCCCCCAAAAAATATTAGTATCATGCAGATTGCAGAGCACCTCTCAATTTATGAGTTTCAATCATTGTGATAGGTGTGCATAATATAAATAGGAATATGTGTAAACTATCATCATTATTATTATAAATGTATGCACAAATGGAAACAAATAATTCATAATATCTATAAGTTCACATACCATTGATAATTATATATTTGGATAGGTATATTAAATATTTTACATTCTATACAGCGTTGCTGCGTCGTCACCCTGCGGTAAAATAATATTAATTGACCGCTCAGAGCTTTATTTTTGTTCAAATATTATACAATATTAATAGTGTAATGATATTAATAATTGTGAAATAGTGATTAATACGAAGTAATATTATGTTTTAGTCATGTACAGTGGTATCTATAATTACAACTGGCTCCAGAACGTCAAAAACTAGACTTTATTCAAAAACATTGACTTAAGTATAGGGAGATACCACCTGTGAAATAAAGCTGTTTAATTTTATAAAAATAATGGGACATTATAATATACAAGATATTGATTTATAATATTATTTTTTACTTTATTAATTTTTCTCAAACTATATTATCATGGATATTTGTATTTCAACTATGACTATAATGTCCCTGATCTAACTGAACACAATTTATTTTTAATTTATTTTTACTTAAACTATATGTATAAGTAATTATGTATATTTGTATTTATTTTTGAAGTAAAAATGTAATTTTGATGCTCAAAAATGTTAAATTTTTAATTTCAAAATAAGTTTAAAATTGTCGAGATTTTGATGAATTTTGTCAAAGTTCAAATTTTAAATGCTTATTGAACAACTTGTGCCTATATCTTTATTATTTTTAAACTTAAAAATCTTAAATTATTCATTATCCATAGAATATTATTTCTATATGTGCATTTATATAATTATTAGGTTCTACAATTCAATCGAATATTACCTAATACAATTTATTTTTAATTATTTGTACCTATCTATTTATTACATATGATTTATAACCATCATTGGATTTTTGTATACTCTTCTATTGTTCAGCATAATGATATGCATATGATGTTCAATAATTTGGCGCAGGTAAACAGACAATGCGCAAACGATAATCAGCCACAGGCCACAGATAGCATGTGGGATTTGGGTTTTTTTGTATTATTTCTATGAAATCACATAGTGGTGTTAAATAAGTAAGTAGTTACATAACTGTGCTAATCTGTAAAAATAAAAAAGTTAGGTGGGAAAGAGGGTTATATTACATTCAAATTCCACCATCGTAATTACACAACGTCACAACTAGGTACTGTATTATACTTACCGCTGCAAATGTAGGTGTAATTAATATTAATGGACAATGGTTATGAATTTAAAAAATATATTTCAAACCAGATAAACATTTTTAATAATTTTCATAGGTATAATATTATAATACACTTATCATAATTTAAACTAGAATAAAAATGATTTTTAAATAGCATACCAAATAGGTACTTAAGTAGTAAGTACCTATATGCAAGTATTACAAGAAAATCATGCCACTGATGATTGGCGCTTGACAACTAAATTTGGATTAGAAAATATGTTTTACTAAAAAACATAATGATTGGAATTATTGTAAGTGGTAACTGTTGGTTTGAGACGTTTGAGTATATTTTCCATTTGCAAATACATTTTGGATACTTAAATAAAAAATTAGTAGGGTCTAATAAAAATTGTATTAAGGGACATAATAGGAATCTAAAATTTCCATAATTGTATTTAGTACCTATACCTATTTTTGAATATTTTAACTTTTTTGATAAATATTACTGTGCATAATATTTACACATTATCTAGCTTTTTAGTGTTTTTTCTGTAACATAACTCATAAGTACTATTCTGCAAACAAATAAAATAAAAACATTTATCCATAACGATGCAATTTAAAAACTAAAATACCTATATTGTTACACGTTAATACGATTTGCGCTTCTCGACACCTCGACTGATGACAATCGTTATAATATAATTTTATGACTTATGACAATCGTTATAATAATATAATATTCAGTATTGACTTATGTTTGGTTTTGTTTTGTTATTTTTACGCTTGAAATACAAATTTCAATAATTTTGTTGAATCTATTTTTTGTTTTAATGCAAACTTAATTATTGGTATTTATTAGTGCATATTTGGTGCATAATATGCAACGTGTCTGGTTTTTAGAGCTATAGATTATAAGCCTCAAAGCCTAGTTGTGCCCACTGCACTTTGTAAGACATTATAAGATTATTCAAATTGTATTAGTTTTGACGTGTGTATGCCGTGTGGCATGTGCTATCAAACAAAAACATTACGAAATAAAGTCAAGATATCAAATTTACATTATATTACTATTGCTTTGAAAACAAATGAAACTTTAATATAATAATATGAGAAATAATTATTCGCAGTACCTACTCACGAGAAATAAAATGATATATCTTATATTAAATTAAAAGCTTGTTACATGAAAACAAACTTAGGTCTGTTCATTTGATTATTATTACAACTCAACTGTTGCTTCTTTTCCAATATTTTTTTGGTATTTGTGTAAAATTGATGTTTTTTTCAAGTATTTCAATATAATTCAAACAATTATTAATTATGAGCATCACACGGTGTCCTAGCTGAGTAGGCAATTCAGCTACACCACAAGTCACAACTGTGGATAAATTGTGTTGATACCTATATTTTTTTTATAATATTTTAATCTTTTCGTTATGCTTATCATACAGCAACGGTTGGAAGGTAAAAGGCGTACGCGCCAATTTTCAAATTATCCGGGATAGTTGAAAAGCAATATTTTACATAAATTGTGTTACACCTTACAACCTTAGAACTTTGAAAGTTTATATGTGGAGATTGATTGAGTTTTCAAGTTTTCTTTTGAAAAATAGAAAACTGGTATAAATAAAAGAGTAACGATAATATTATTATACATTCAATATCTATATTTGTTTTTTATTAAATACATTTATAATATATAGGTATTAAATTATTTTTAATTTTAACACCTTATGGTAGATAATTTCAATTTTAATCTTCAGATTTTTACAAATATCAAGTGTTGTTACATTTTTTACATCTGCTTCGTTTACCAGATCCGCCTTCTCGGCCTGATATACCCACCAGGCCTTGTTTTCCCTGGCTTGATAATATACCCTTTCTTATCTTCATCAGCATCCTTACCATGCAATATATTTTTATTAGTGGACACTTTATTGTAACACTTGTTTGGTTTGTTAATATTTCTACCAAATCTATTGTTACCGGATTCATTTTCACCATCTCCTTCAATTAGGTACGTTACTATCGTAGTTGACAGCCTTTTGATAGCTTCCACCTTCTCCGCCATCACTGTCCACGCTATCACCACCTTCGCCTTTATCGTAATTTTTACCCTCTTTATTAGCATTAAGACGACCAAATTTACAACCACCACATGTACGACCACCACATGTACAACCCAGTGGCGTAATTACGGGGGGGGATTTGGGTGTCGTATCCCCCCCTTGACCATTTTTTTTTTTTTTTTTAATCGTCAAACACATTTATGTACCTACTAATTTTATTAATATATATTTCATAGATAATACAAAAATCACCTGAATCTCCATAATATTATACAAATATATAATCATCCATCAATATTATCATATACAGTGTGATCACGATTTTAGGTACCACTGAATATCACAGATGGATGACTTTGTATTGAAATGGGGTTTTCGGGAGGTTATAGGGAGCACTTAAATACATATTTTCAGACCAGTTTCAAATTTTTAGCTCACTCGGTACGCGCATGCCGCATGCGCAATATTACTTTTTTTTAAATGGCAACCCCAGTTTTTTCTGCAGATTCAGGTAGAGTATTTATTTTTGAACATTTATTGAACATTTATGCATAATTCGTGTTTAATGATATTTTCATTTATAACCAGTTGAAATAATAAAATAAGAGCCAAATAAATGTTTAATGGCGGACGGAAATCGGCCACAACCGACGCCTTAGTCCACTCAGCCACCCCCCCCCCCCTAATCAAACATTTATTTGGCACTTATTTTATTATTTCAACTGGTTATAAATGCAAATTGCATTAAACACGTATTATGAATAAATCCAAAATTTGACTTTCTCTAACTTGGTCAGTTTTATAAATAGAAAAACTTTCAATACAAAAATTGTTTAAAAAAAAATACTCTACCCGAATCTGTAGAAAAAAAGTGGGGTTGCCATTTAACAAAAAGTAAGTCAAATTGCGCATGCGCATACCGAGTGAGCTAAAAATTTTAAACTGGTCTGAAAATATGTATTTAAGTGCTTCCTATCGGCTATCACCTCCCGAAAACCCCATTTCAATACAAAGTCAGCCATCTGAGATATTCAGTGGTACCTAAAATCGTGATCACACTGTATATACAATATTAGTTATTACTAGGGGCCGGAATTATGTGCTATTTATATTATTTAGGCCACTGCAACAAAAAATATCGAACATCTACAAAAATTAATCGATATATTCTCTAATATTTTTTATTATACAAAATATTCTTTTATCTTGAAATATTCCCAAATATGCAAAATAAACTTTTGCCATTAACTCACCTGTTTCATGATTTGTAAAGATTTCGAACCCCCGTCTGACTGCATAGACTCAAAAAAAAATATGCAAAAGAATATAATTCCGGCTACTAGTTATTACATACAGATCATAATAGTTGTATTCTTGTATTGAGGGGTGCTTATTGCTTATAGCTTATGCCTTATACGATTAAAAAAAAAAAATGTTGAGGGGGGGGGGGGTAATTGGTGAAATGTACATACATTTCATCCCCCCCCCACAACCATGACCAAATTACGCCACTGGTACAACCACCAGCTGGTTTTGTATTATAAACTTCTCTTTCAACATCTCGCTTTACAACAGCTCCGTTCAATTGACTCGATCCATTTACATTATCCCCTTTACTTTTGTAACCACCGTAGATGGAAGATTTTTGATGTAGGGGATGAACTCTTTTAGCCAATCTTGTATTATACTTTTCTATTTCTTTATCTTCTTCGCTGTCATTGTTACTCACTTAGTCACTTCACTTAATCGTTCAGCTCCAAAGAATTTTTTAGCGGTTCTAGGTGTATTAATTGTTCTACTATTTATATTAGCTCCTTTCAATTTTATTGTTATACTTGGGTTTTTTTCGGGGATATTTTTATGACATGGACAATATACAACTTTTATTTTTGGTTTTAAATGAGTTCCTTCGTGATCTTCTATGTGCTCTGGCTCCAAATTAATGTCAGTTGATATCATTCTTTCATGATTGTAATCGTCTAATTTTTCAGTTTGAAAATTTGAATTCTTTCGTCTGTAATATTTTTCTGCCTAAAAATATAAAATGTTAAAATGAAATAGTGTGATTTTTATTGATATAATAGGTATTTAATTACAAATTAGATCCAATAACAGAAAATAAGTGTACGAAGTTAGTTAAATATTTTTCTCATTTACATACATTTTTAATATCAATACATACACACACGATTTTATAAAATTTATAAATTGGTGTTTATGGAAAAGAAAAAAGAAAGAGTAAGACTATATTTCGAAGTACAATATAAATTAACCAAATACTGTTCAAGGGTATGACATTTTAAATTCTGAACAAAAGTAAATTTATTGGTTTACATATTATATTATGTGTTTTTTTAATTAACATTTTATCCATTATTTTATTTTATTTTGTATTTATTAGAATAAACATTATAAGGCTTCTGAGAATAATATTAGCAATACAACAATTAACAGATGTTATGATAAGTTATAAGTTAAATAACATAAACAACATATTACAAAATAAGTATATAAAACATATAAAACTAACGTTAAAATTACTTCAATAGAGAACAAAGTTGAAAAAAGTGACCTTTCAGTACGTTTAAGAACAAACAAATTTAATATTTTACCTAAGATTGGAAAAACAGTAATTGGTATAACGTGGATGCATTTCCATGCAGAGGGAACAATGCATTCAGAAAAGTATTATCTATATATAATTGTATACAACTGCTTTACAAAATATATTTTGGGTGATTTTATTCTATGAATAATTTATTAATTTTTGTGTAAAATATTATATTAGGTAGGTTAAAATAATGTTATTAAATATTATTAAAATGCAATTATTACCTGTAAAACTGTTAAGATAGTACATAATACGAATAATGACGCTTTCATCTTAAAACTTGTCCTAGACACTTAAAACTAAAAATGTTTTGTCTGTAAACTATTTCTACAATGTTTGACTACGGTGTTTTATATCAAGTCCAGTACCTATACCTATAATAGATATCTCGAATATACAATAATATAGAACATGTGTTCGTTATAATTGCAGTCTGCAGCTGTATTGTTGACTATAATACCTTCTATAAACACTACATTTTACATAATTCCTATTTAACCTGCACACAAATAATGGTATACAATATTTTTTCTTATTCAAAAAGCAAACTTTTATTTTTCAAATTTTGCAATTTTTTTTTTTTTTTGTTGGTGATTTTACGATTTATGGTTTTTTTTATACATTAAATGTAATATTATTATTTATTTCCTATTAATGATAAAATATTAACATAATATGTTATGTTTATAAATTATAATTCGTATTAAGTCGTTAGTGAACTATAAATTATATGGGACTATAGCTGTATCACCCGAATTCGCCCGGGAAAAAATGAACACACTTAACCTGCAGGCTGCAGTGCTTCGGCGCATCTCGATAATAGATAAAGCCGGAGATAAAGCCATAAAGACAATACATATTTTTAATTAATCGTTATATAGTAATGTAAAAGTTGTAACTATATTTTTTCAATAACACAATTTATATAATTCAGATAGTCGTGGTATACAAATGAAGTGATCGGTGTTTTCTATATAACTCTCATGTGTATAATATTAAAACTGGTAATCGGAAAAAAAATCCCCCGACGAACGACCCCGGTAAAAAAATCCCCGACCCTAGGAAAAAAATCCCCAGCTACAATATTACTGACAATCACATGCAAATGGTTGAACAAATATATTTTGAACGTTAATTAGTATCTATAATTAATATTTAATGACAAATACGTATATTATATTATATTGTTAAAAAAATTATAAAAATATTTATAATGATCGATACGTCAATTAATAATACAGTTAAAAACATAGTATACAAAAATATTATACAAAATATAGGTACCTACCTATAGATTTTATGTAGGTATAATTCTGTAAAAATTGAATTCCCGAAATAAAATATTGCGTTATCTGATCGATTTTTTTGAAAATTTGTTCTACGAGGCAAAGCAATTTCAATATTTAATGAATCACATTTAGTTTTAACTTCATCAAATATAATTTTAAATTCACTAACTGCATTTTTTCTTATATTTTCAATAATATATCTAACATTATCCTCATTCTCAATAGAATCAATCAGATCTATATTTTTGGTTTGGAGATGTTTACTTAGTGGCAAGCTTATACCAAAGACTTTTGCCACCTAATACAAATGCTGCCATTATAAATTCTGGCTGTTTTATAGAGCATAATAATTGATATGTTCCTGATGAGGAATCCTTATCAAACCTAGAACATAATTTTGTTAGGATGTCTTATCAAAAATTGTGGTTATACCACGGACTAAGATATACAGGACTGGACGATATGAATATTGTGGTTATGAAATATAGTACAACAGACGGAGTTCGGGGGAGTATTTTCCCTTTTGAAATACTAGCTCCGTCTTAGTGGATACTTATGGAACTAGAACACATCATACAAATTTCTAGTTCCATAAGTATCCACGAAGACAGCGCTAGTAATGCTAAAAAGAAAATATACCCTCGAACACCCCCTGTTGTACTACATTTCGTGGTAAACCCCCCACACCCTCCAACCTTGTCATGTCCAATCCTGTATATCTTAGTCCGTGGATTACACATTGTAATCAGTCTTAATCATAGATATTATAATCGTGGTCATATCCACAATGTTTTTGAAAACCCGTGATAGTTAAAATGATAATCTATTATTATTATTATTATTATCAATGTGGTTTCTGGCTGAGTTTTTAGAAATGTTTTGCTTTTATGCCATATATTTTTATAGAAAGTACTAGAACTTTATTAATGAAATATACAATAATATAAATAATACATATATTAGACGTGGAAAGGCAATGGGGGGGGGGGGGGGTAAACACCCAAAACCTCCCCTGTCTACGCCACTGCTACTATAACTTGTCATTAAAGTACCTATTTATTTACAATTATAACGCGCAATTGGCACAATTAATGCTTTATGTGAGTTTTTAGTTTTTACCATCAATAAGTTATCGTAAAACCGATCAACTATCTATGTTCTATACTTTATGTGGCGAATTATAGTGACCATTTATTAGATAATAATAGTATGTATTATAGTTGAATATTTAATGTAGCACTTGAAATACACATAATTTTTATTCACTTAACTACAAGAAAATCATGCAACTGATTATTTGTGCTTGACAACGAAATTTGGATTAATAAATGTTATGTTTTACTGAAAAGCAATGATTAGAAAATATTAAAAGGTAACTGTAGAAAATAAAATGACTTAAACCGTTTAAATATATTTTTTTTAAATGATTAAATAATGAGAAGGGTCGAATAAAAATCATTTTTGGGCTATATCAGGAATCTACTTTTTGTATATTTTTATTTGACATAAACAATCTATATTCTATACTATTTTCTGCACAATATTAAGTTTATATGATAAAAGTAAAAATAGAATAACAGGAATGTTGTGAATAAGCAGCCACCCATTAGTGGCTCTTGGCTAATGATAATTTTTTTTTTCTCTAGCTACGTTAGACATTAAAGTTTTTTAAAATTTCACGGCACCACTTTCTTTTTAATCTGGGGTTATGATTTTCAGGGAGTGTAAGGATGGAAAGATTTTTTATGAGAGGGTTTGGATGGCTTTGAAGTCGCTTATGGAAAGGTGTGTAGAAAATGCGTGCTTCCGCTTCTATTGTTCTTGTTTGGAGATCGTTACGAAGGACTAGGTTAGAGGCATAGGGTGGGGCATCGGACAATCGTCGGAGCGATATATTTTGGAATGTTTGAATTCTATTAGTGTTAGATTTTCACATTGGCTTGAGTAGAAATTTGTAGATTAATAGTTTGGTGTTAAGGGAGGAACTTTTATTTCTAATTAACAGGGGTCTGAGAATACGTATTATTTAAGGTTAGCCTTTTGGATTGAATGTGGGTTTTCCACTTCAGCCTTTTGTCTAGGGTTAATCCTAAGTATCTGACCTTGGCGGATGTGGGAATTGGTACATTGTTAAAGGTAATGTTTGGGCATATAGCATATTCGTCGTTTGAGTGTGAACGTTGTGTGTACCAAAGATTTATTTTGGTTAATTTGAACACGCCATTTCGTATACCATTGAGATAAGTGATTGAGGTGCGTTTGTAAGTTTAATGATGCAAATACAGGATCCACATTGATGGATAAAATGACTTTGTCGTCAACATAATCAGCTACGATAGTTTTTCACATGGTGGATTGATCGGCTACGTAAATGTAAAAGAGAAAGGGGAAGAGTATGCCAACCTGTGGTATACCACCTATAATTGGTGTGATTCCCGATGTCGACGACTTATATTGGACTTTAAAGTGTCTATCAGTTAAATAAAATTTAAATAATAGAAATAATGAAGAGGGGAGATATGTTTTAAGTTTGAATTGCATGTCTTCGTGCCTAACCCGGTGGAAGGCTTGGGCAACGTCTAGAAAAACACAAGAGCAATAAAGCTTTTTTTCAAGAGATGCAGAAATAACATCGACAACTCGATTAACTTGATGTATCGTACAATGAGAATTGCGGAACCAGGACTGCGTGTTTGGAAGTATGTTGTTAGTAATAATATGCGGTAGTAAGCGTTTTAAGATAAGCCTTTCCAAAATTGTTGCCAGGAAGGACAAGAGATGGTCTATATGATGTTGGAGTATCAAGTGGTTTATTAGACTTAGGAAAAAGAATAATTTTAGAGAACTTTATGGAAGTTTTATGGAAGATCGGAAAAATGTCCGGAATCTAAATCAAAAATAGTATTTTGTATATTTTCCAATCTTTTTTCCGGCGTTTCCATAAGGTTAGGTTGTATTTAAGACTGGTGATTTTTTTCCAATCAAGTCTATAATAATTAATAATTAATAAGTTACAATAAATTATGACCACACGGCGTTATAAGTAGGCAATTTAGCTACACCACTATCTTGGAATAATACATTTTTATTACTTCGGTAACTATCATTGCATTATAATAATATTATTACATTATGATTATGGCGATGACGTATTGTGTCTGTTTAATAATATAATAATATATACTATTAAACCGCGTTGAAGGCACAGTGTTTTCAGATAGTAAGTTGCCGATTTTTGTGGTACTGCCTGCAATTTTGGTTGCAACTATGTTTATGTGTCATTTTAATGCATACATATTTTAACGAACTTACTTAAATGCTTATATTGCCTATTTATAGAAATATTTCACAAACTTGTGTATCCAAGCATTTAATTAATTACGTTTGTTGTAATGTTAAATTAATTAATTTTTAATAAATCGTTCAAATATAATGTCATTGGATTATGATCTCAAATTCAATAAATACAATATACGAGTACATGTACTCAATTATATGTTACATTTTACAATGGTGCGCAAGTTAATGAAAATAATTAACTGTGGCAAGTTAAGTTAATTCATTTAAATTGCTTCAGTTAAGTTAAAAGATAATAAAGAAAAAATTTAACTAGATAAGTTTAAAGTTGAGATAGAAAATAAAATCAACTTATCTCAGCTAAAAAAAGTCAATTTTTTCAGTCAATAAACTACCATAGTATTTTGCTATACACAAACATTTTCCTAGACATTTAACACTGTGTAAATAATTTTATTATTATAGTATATAATTCGAACATAAATTACTAAAATCGTAAAAAAGTCGATGAATCAGTATTGTCTAGTTGAATACGCATGATTCGAAAAGAAAATTAACTTAACTGCACGACAATGATAATTAATTATAACAAGTTAAGTTACAACAATAACTATTTTAACTCAAGAAGTTAATAAGTTAAAAACAAAAATAAATAACTTAACTTTAACTTTTTAACAAGTTAATGCCCACCTTTGGTATTTTATAATACCATATTAAGCATGTAAATGACAATAATTACATTTTAGTGTTAACTCATTATCTTATATTATTTTTCCAAGTTTAGGTACATACCAAGATAGATAACTTAGTTATCTATTACTGTATTACAATAAAAAGATAAATTAATTTTCAAATGTTCATTAATCATTATTAATTATTTGTAAAAATAATTTATAATTTCCCCGATAATGATAATTTGTTTCCTCTTGAGAGTTTATTGTTTATTATTTTTCATATACCACACACTAATTATTGAACGTTTAAGAATAAAAATATTTTATTTAACAAAAACAATGTAGGAATATGGTAGTATTGATGAAGCTCTTATTCAAGTTGAATTTTAAATATAACGTTATAAATAATTGAAGTATAATATTTTATCTATTAGAAATAGGCACTCCATAATTTTTAAATTGAAAACTTGTACATGATATTAAACAGTCAATATTTTTTAGTATTATGTAACATTTCAACTTTCAAGCATTATGGTTTTTTCTGCCAAACAATCTATTTGTTTTCTACCATTACGAAAACGTCTTCTCGCTTCACTTAATTGTTTAAGATCAGAATCTTTTCCATCAGCTTATCCCGTTGTACCATTTCCTTTAGCTGGTTGTCTTAAATTTAACATTTAAAGTACTTTTTTTTGCCAAAGTATCTATTAATTGTTTTCTACTATTTTCAACAGCTTCTGTTGCTTGAAAATACAAAACACAAGAATAAAATAATGTTATTTTTATTGATACAATATTCAATAAACAATTAAATCGAATAATTAAATTATGTTAATATTATTTTATTAAATACTAATAGGTACCTCCTCAATATTATTATCTGTGATAATTACATAACATTAATAATGATACTTTCATCTTGATATTAATCTTAGACTAGCTAAACTTAAAATGTTTTGTCTGCAAAATATTTATACTTTAGTTGACTTCAGTGTTAATATAGGTAACAAGTCCTGTGAATAATTTGTATATAGATATCTATAATACACAATAGAAAATGTGTTTGTAATAATTGCAGTCTGCAGTTATATTTTTTTCTAGTATACTTTCCATTACGGCATCAATACTACGTTTTACATAATTCCTGTTTAACCTACACAGAAATAATACTAAATTCAATATTTTAGATTCTGAGAAGTATAAGGTACAATAAATGTATTGATTTCATAATGATATGTGATTTTTTTCTTTGTGCCGGTCATTACTTTTTGGGGAATTAAGTATATGCTCTAATTTAATACTTCTATTATGTTAGCAAAGTGAACATTTTATAGAAGTTTTCCGGAAAAACTTTAATTTTTAAGTTAAACCAGTTTTAGACAAAAACATTAATTGTTTTTTGGCTTACCTAACTCAAAAACTAATATTATTCTTCGATAATTTAAATGTCCATAAAATGTTTATACAGTGGTTTTTCATACATGATCCAATTTTCAAATTATTTTGAATAAATAACTGTCCTTCAGTCAAAAAATTTTTTTTTTATGAGTAAAAGTAAAAATGTAATTTAATACAAGGTTCCTCATATAATTATATTACCTTAAAAAAATTAATATGAGAGTTGAATGTATGTTTGTAGCTTACCTACTGAAAAACTACTTAATTGATTTTGTGAAGATTTCAAATCGTTCTTTTAGATATCAGAAAAATGAATAGAGTAGTTTGAACTACTTTAGATTTATATTAAGTCCTATATCCAAGAATTTTCAATCTCAGTCGAAGAAGTTCACAAAGCTAGGTACACCAAGGACGTAAATTTGCTCGTGAACTGAGGTACACCAAAACCAAGGTACACCTATATGAGCTATTATTTATATATTTTATTTTTTTCAAGGCCAAACTAAAAAATACAGCTAAAAATGTACGGTTCCTCCGAAGTTAATAGAACCAAAAACTACTGGTTATACAATTATACCTATATCAAAAACAACCAGATGGCAAATTGTATCCAATCCGCCGTAGGTTTCGCATGAAGTAAAATGGACAAACTTGGTACAACTTTGAAACTTTAGAGTTAGAAAATATATACACTTACGTACGCACCCCGGGGTATAATATACTATAGTAAAATATAATATAATCACAAGCTAGTCTCAAGGGCAACGCCTGGCGGGAGGGCTATATAATATATAATCGAACGTGTCCCGACTGACTGACTCATCAGCGTAGAGCCTAAACAACGATAGCTCGAAGCTTGCAATTTTCGTGGTACATTCGTTTTTCTTATGAAAGTGTGCCCAAAGAAATCATTTTCTGAAATTCGCATTTTAAAGTCGTGCTCGCACACGTATTTGGAAATTTTTTAATAAAAATAACTGATAACCATAAAACAATAATTGATAAATAATAAATAAATACAATACATTTTTATTCCGATATTGTCTAAAAGTTTAGTATCATAAATATGATTGAAGTCTTAGTAGTGGTTCGTACTATAATTCTTTCTAACATAAAATTCTTTTACATAGCTTATGGTATTTTGTGTAATTGTTTGTAATTACCTCTGACACCAGTAAAGCATAGAACCCAGCTCTGTGGAACTGGGTGATATTTATAAGTTATACCGATGGTCCCCTAAAGTTGATAAGTGTAAGAATAAAAAGTATAAATTTGATCTATGTAGCAGCTTGTTATTTTTTTTGAGCTTGCTATATCATTAAACTTGAAAAATATCTTATATATAATATTAATTTTGGCTTTATATATTATTATAATATGTTATTATTGTGGTGTTAACTTTGTTATACCTGGTCATTGCTAAATTTCTATACCCACCATGACTATATAATATAATATCAAATCAGTTATTAATATTTAATTAGACACTTCGTATTTTTTGTGTTGATAGTAACTGTGATTAATAATTTGTATTCGATTATTAAAAAAGTATCAAAATAAGATAAGTCGTATCAGTTAATAGTTTTATTAATTCATATTATAATATTATAGCAACATTTCAATAATATGTAAATTATAGCATAATATAAATAATAATCAATATAATAAGTATTTCACAAATATCCCTAAACCAATAATATTAACTATACTATTTGATTTTTTTGTATTAAAAAGGATAGAAATATTATTGGAATCGAGAAAAAATAATGGGTGTTAAAAAAATAAAAGCAGAAATGTTTTCTGAATAAACTAAATATTATTTTACAAAAAAAAATTGATTTAAAATTTTAGTTTTAATTTATTTTATTAATTTTTCAAACAATCTGTCACTTAAAGATGGATCAGTACATATTTGAAATTCATTTTGATTCCGATTAATCTAATCGTCCCACTTTAGCTTTTCAGCCATTTCGGGTCCGAATTCACCAAATGCTGCCCCATCACTTTCCTCACCTGTACCATACTCTCTTGAAAATCCATTACCTTCAATATAGCTATCAGATTTTACGCCTCCATAATTTCCAACAGTTCTATTTATATTAATACTATTTGACTTACTTTGTCCTTTATCTCCACTTTCGTCATCAAATGTTATACTTCCAACTGATCCTCCGAATGTTCTCTTTCCACCACTTCCATTCATTTTACCAACGCCACTAGATGTTGAACTCCTATGAGTTCTTTGTCCTTCACCAAATTTTATATTTTCTCCACCAGATACACCTGTTCCACTCATAGTTTTTCTATCTAATCTAATAGATCCAACAAATCCACTAAATCCTCTATCTTCTTCGCCACCTGATCCACCTTCTCTAGCAAATCTCATGGATCCAATTGATCTACCAACCCCCATATCTCCTTCTTCTTCCCATTCCGATCCCCCAGCTCTACCACCATTTTTTCTACCTAATCTTATAGATCCAATGGATCCACTAAAACCTCTACCTTCTTCTTTTTCTCCACCCGATCCACCTTCTCTACTTTTTTTTTTTCTACCAAATCTTATTAATCCATTTGATCTACCCACCCCTATATCTCCTTTTTCTTCCCCACCCATTCTACCTGTTCCGTTTTTATTTTTTCTACTAAACCGTATAGATCCATTGGATCTACTAAGCCCTCTATCTCCTCCTTCTTCCTCGTCCGATCCCCCTGCTCTACCACCATTTTTTCTTCCCAATTGTATGGATGCATTTGATGTACTGAATTCTCTATCTTCTCGTTCTTCCCCACTCATTTCATCTGCTCCACTTTTATTCTTTCTGCCAAACCGTATGGATCCATTAGATCTACTAAACCCTCTCTTCCCTTCTTCTTCCTCACCCGACCCACCTGCTCCACCATATTTTTTTCTACTGAATTGTATAGATCCACCTGATGCACTAACTCCTCTATCTCTTCCTACTTTTTTATCTTCACCATTTGCAATAAACATTCTGCCTCCACCATCACTACTTAATTCACCAAATTCTTTGGTTTCACCTTCCCCAATAAACCCCTGTTTAGCGCGTTTTCCAGCCTCAAAACTAAATTTGGTAGAACCACCAGTACCACTAACAAAATTATTTTTTCTAAACTTATTACCTCCTCTGTAGTTGTTCACTCTATCTACTCCATATTTTTCTTTTTCGCCAATTTTACCACCATATTCTTCACGTAAACTTTTTTCATTTCTTTCATTTGATCCATCAGTGCTATCTAGTAAATTCAAACCATCTTCCCTAATTGACCCACTTAATCTACTAAATGCTCCCAATTGATAACCTTCATCTGAACCACTCAATCGCTCCAAATTATTCATTTCATTTAAACGATTTGTATCACTTATTTTATTTGTTTCGTAATATATATTTGATAACCCAGGTTCATTAAAATTAACTGGAATTTCAAAATTTGGAATGGTTGTTGAAGATAGTGATGACTCAGAACTCATTTCAGAGGGTCGAATGTTAGTAATTATATTTTCCGATATGCTGGTATCCTTATTATCTCCTTGTTGGCCAACTTGTTTTAACAAAATCGTATTTGAACTTTTTCCCAAACCTATGTTAGATGACATTTTTGTATTCAGATTATCAATATGACTTGTTAATGTACCTTCTGATGTTCCAAAAGGTTGTATTGTTGAAGACGTAGACTCTTGCTGTAAATTGCCATTATATGTAGGTACCTTGAAATTTAAAAATTCAAGATTAAAAAGGAAAAAAGTCTAATTTAAAATGGATATAAAATATTTGTTTATTGATTAATACCGTTTCTTAAAATATGATTTTATATTATTTTCAATAAATCGAAAAAATGACTTTAGGTAAGCTGATTGCAAATATTAGTTATCTGAAATACTTTCTAAACTAGTAGCTCTTGATTTATTTTGTTTTTAAATGTCGATTCAATTTTCAAAAAAAAGTTCAATATTAATTGTGTTGTCCAGTCCAATATTTTCTTATACATAAATAAATAATATAAAATATACATTAAATAATAATAGTCAAATGTAATCAATATTTACCGATTGACTTTTTGTTGATGAATATATTCTGCTCGGGGAACTCCATGAAACTGAAACTCCGGTGACATAAAATATCTAAAAAAAAAAATACAAATGCCGAAAACATTGTTTTCATATTTTCTTATGTTTGTTTGAATTACAGTTTTATTAAGTATACAATTTATAGTATTTATTTTTAAAATTAATTACAAATTATTCATAAAGAGTTGATAAAATTAAGTATTTTATTTAAATAATTAATTTGAAAATAAATGCTATGAAGGTTTAATAAATAAAAAAACCAAAAAAGGATTCAAAGTCCAGTAGTTAGACACTTATTATACTTAAATTTTCTTAGAGCAGGATTGTAATGCATTATTATTTTTAAATTCATTCAAACGATTTTTAGAGGTATATTAACATGCACTTTCATTTTCAATATTTGTAGACTTAAAATTACTCATTTAGTTATTCGTTATTTAATTATTATGAGAAATTTGATAGTTTATTGAACTATCTATTAAAATATAAAAATGTATTGTTTAATTAATTAATTCAATGTGGTACAAATAATCCATAGTTTAAATTTTAATAAGTAAAATGAATAAAAAAAATAATATACAATAATATATTTAAGCGATTATTATCACAGAGAACTGCACTTTTTTTTACTTTCACTTACTTTTACACTGCTAAACAGTTGTTCACAAGAGTTATGATGAAGCAGAATAAATTATATAAATTTAGTAAATTATATTGTTAAATATCTTCTATATGAATTAACTAATCTAATCCTACAACTTATCTATTATTTTATATTTTTATTTTAAAACTAACAAATTGGCTATATTCATAGTACACAATCCAGAACAATAAATTGATTTTATTAAATATTTTAAACTTATATTTATATGTATATTATTAAGCGAATACATTTTAAAACGTTTAAGAAATTTTAATGATACCATTACTGATCACAGTAAATTATATAAAGTAAATTTGACTTATACCTGTAGGATCGATAATGAAGTAAAATAAACAAGGTTGAGAGTCATCCTCATACGTTCTACTTAACTGGTTAAAAACTATAAATGTAATATTATACGGTCTATTAGGTATAGGTAGGTACCTAAATTATGAACTTTTATTTTTTAGTTCCCATATAACCTTTTTATACATCAGATAAAATGTACAATTGAACTCCATTACATGGGTTTTATTATATTGACATATCTATACAAATATATGCCAACCTACAGCAACAATGTCATATTATAGTTTCTGTTGTTTATCCAAGAACTATACGTACCTACCAACATTACACAGTTAAGCATACATATATAAGTTTTAGTTAATATTTTTTATTAGCGGTAATATTAAAAATGGTTTTAATTAATGTTATCACAATTGTTACTTTGATGAACCATTGAAGTGAAAAACAAATAATTACGAAAAATGAACTACTTTAAAAAAAGTTAAAGAACATAATAATTTGTGATTGATATAGGTTAAGAGTCAAGACTCAAGTGTTAAAAATAAGTAAATTTTAACTGTGCCAAATTGAAATAGGTAGATAGTACCTACGCTAAAACGCTTGCTATAGTAAGCCGGTATTTGTTAGAAATTAAAGTATATTCTAAAGACACTCTGGCTGTGTATAATAATATTTCATCTGCGATTATTTATTATTCATCTTGTCTAATAATGTATTACAATTTTATTATACACTATATCATATAATTGATGTATACATTATGTAATGAGTAGGTACACTTGAATCACTTTTATCAAACACTCCGGTAGGTATTTAGCCATTTAGGTATACTATAGTATACTACTTAAACATAATAGAATAATATTTAATAATAATATGTAATTTATGTTTTATTATAAATAAATTACAACTCACAAGTCATAACTTTAAAAAAAAATAATGAGTGTCTCTTGTCTTGCAAACTCGATTGTCACGTCATACTCGTGTATTGTGAAGTATTTATCACGGTTATAGTTTGCTCATACAATTTATTATCATTATATATCTTACAAGTCACTAATCTTTTCATTATATTAATTATCATAAACGTATATTTTTGTATAATATTTAAACTTTATTTTTTACAAATATTGCTACTGTAATTCCTAACAAATAAAGTTCAATCCTGTTATAAGTGTGAAATAGACATTATGTTGATATTAGGAGACCAGTATATTGATATCGATATAGATAGTATAATTTTTTTAATGATTGAAGTGTGTTTACTATAAGTTTAATGAGTATCAATAGTATCATTATCCCTTACTTATTTTAAGGGAAATTAGTGTTCTTAAAATTGATTACTCTTAGTAAACTTACTTTTAATTCATAACTCATTTCTTCAGATTCTATACTTTTTTTCTTCATATAATTGTTTATTCCTATAAAATATATTATTGATCACATTGCTGTAATAAATTTTAAAGTTATTTTTTTTTATTTGTCACATTTTGGAGGTTATGAATGAATTTTATTAAATTTTATGACTTAAGAAATTATTTGACTGAATTAAAATTTATAATTAAAAGTAACAACATTTTTTTGTGTTTTTACAAAATACAACAGAGGAATACAGTATATAAAAATCTAAGCAGCTGTATCTGAAACCTCGATTTAAACCAAACAATAGAATCGGATATAATGTTGATCGGCGAATCAAAACAGATTATTATTGAAGATTATATTAATCTTAACCCAGTAAGTATTCCAGTTGAAATATATTATAACATAAACTTCTTCAAAATATTATTTTGTTATTTTATGTTATGTACCTAGGAGTAGCAATTATTAATTTGTAGGTAGGGCTTTAGATACCTACAAGTACAATAATAATTTATTATAACAGTTTTTATTATTCATCTTATTCTACAGAATATATATAACAAAATACCACGGTAAATAAATCCAGCAGATGATTTCATTTAATTTTTAATGATAATACGAGTATAGTTACTTATGACAGTGTTTGTTAATTTGTTGATATACGAACATGCAACAGTTGAATAATATAATTATAACAATTTGTTTGGTACTATTATGTTAGATTATAAATATTACAAAAAAAAAAATGCAAATAATGTGTTACATACTATTATTACTACCTATCGCTAGGTTCGTTTGATTTTTTCTCTATTTAATTATATATTATACTGATGCCGATCTATTTGATGCCGATGTTTTTCTCGTAAGCTTTCCTTTGTAGATACTGTCATTTGGATTGTCCATTGTCTTTGATGACTGGTCGGTAGCTGACTGCTCTTGTTTGATATTCATTTCCATCATCGTCGATTTCATTCTTGACAGTAAATTATCGAGATGACTTTGCAGATCGACATCAGCTGCCTGCTTGAACAACACAAATTCAATCAATCTATATCGAAACCGTTAATAATATTTTACCTTTTTCGTAATGACTAAACTCCTGTTTTCCGGTGTGAAACTCCTATATCTACTATAACGAGATACTGTGGATTGCGGATAGCGGACTTCTGTGGGTTGCAGATAGCGGACTGCTGTGGGTTGCAGATAGCGGACTGCTGTGGGTTGCGCATATCTAAACATAGGCTGAGTTTGTGCGTATCTGTAGCTGTTGTATGGCCTAAAAAGCTGTGAGTAAATGTCATATTGCGATGACACATAGTTTAAAGATATAAAATATATAAACGAGATTAGCACAAATTTCATGGTAAAAAAAAGAGAAAACTTTGATAAAATAGAAATGGAATTATTACGAATTCGGAACAGTGCCGAATGTGTTTAATGTATACCTAACACCGTTTTCAACGTTCAAACGTGCACATGTTCCTAGTGAAGTAATTATTTTCGGCAGACACTATTTGAACCATTGATTTTAAAATATGTATAACTGTATTTATTTATGTAAAATGTAATCGATTTGGCACATAATGCACAACTCAATTGCCATTGTAAGTGCACACCGTACAACATTCGACATTTTGTAAGTTGTAATAATGCATTATAACATTCAGTGCATTTTGTTTAAAACTTTCAAACCATTATTTCTATTATGTGTTTATTTTAATTGATATTTTCTCGAGTGTGATTTATTTATTTATTTTTTATTTAAAAAAAATTAATTTTAATAATATCTCATACATGATAATATAATATAATATTGAATATTTATATGAATAATGATATTATTTATATGTTTTCTTCAATGGTCAATATTGAATGTCCTCTGATCTGTCAATATTGTGGTTTATTTATAAAGTATTGTACATAACGTTTTATTTAACAATAGGAACCATTTTTAAAGTTGAAAATATTAAGCGCAAAACATGTTTAGTATTATTTAAATATTAAATTATCATACAGTATAATTAATCAAGACGCAACAAGAATAAAATATATAACAACAATAAGGATACAATAAGAAAACTAGAACAAATACTCCAAGACTAATGGAAACGTACTAGTCTAAAGTTTAAAAAACGACACAAGTCAGTTCCCTCGGTGTCGGATAAAAGTAAAAAATTAAAAACCAGTAGTATAAACGATCAAAATATCATTTAAAAATAATATTTCTTAGAGTGTATCAGTACTAGTGTCAACTCACATTTTTAATAATCCAAAACACTCGTTATAACTACGTGTGTTCGCAATATTTGTATTAAAGATAATCAAGTACCTATACATTTTACATAAGTTGTCTTGTAAAATATAGATATTATTTTATTATGTTATAATATTATTGATTAAAAGTATAAACATATTTAGGTTATTCAAAATAAAGTAAGTATAAACAATTTCAGACAATATATTCAACTGAACATTTACATAATAAACTATATTTTCAGTCCAAATGTATACAACTTTAATATGCTATTAAAAAATGGTAAACATGTGTAATTGTTTTATTGGAATACACTGTTAAAAAAAAAATAATAATAATAATTACATTTACCTTCTACACATATGTAAGTACCAACGAGTCTCATTGATTCATAACTATACAGTCGTTCAACACTGTATAATAAGTAGAAGTATGAATTTCAATTTTTAAACGACTATCGCACCTAAAGTCATAAACATTGGGTTACCCAAAATTATACAAAAAAAAAGTGCTCTGGTGTATCATATTAATGCTCTGGACAATCTGGTTTGTACTGTATTCACAATTTGTCTTTTTATGTATTGCAAACTCAACAAACTCTATGACGTTATTATGCTTGAACCCAATAAGTAAGGCAAAAGTAAGTATACTTAAAATCTACATAATTATACCTCGTCATAAAAACGCCTCTACTTTTGGTCCAGCAACCGGTTAAATAATTGGAATAATAGTATTTCTAAAATATAAATTTTCTTGTGAGGAATTATATTAATAGTATCCTATAATTTTGTTGATTTAAAAAAATATAATATATCAATGAGTCATTTTTAGAATACATTTTCTGAAAGTTTTAGAGTAAGTTAAATTGAAAATATTATATGTATTATTAATATTAAAGTACATTCACAGTATTAAAGTAATTAAATACTTATAAAACTGTTATATTAATCATTACAAAAATTATTCTTTCTTTATTTCAACGCCATGTAATATAGTTATAATGAAGTTTTGACTTCGTCGAGTTTGGATATTTAATGCATATTATTTCGTATTAGTAGTTTTCATAATATTTTACAAAATACAATTATTTTTATACTATCTTAAAATCAACATTAGTTCAGATGTTATATATAATTATAATTTAGTAAATATATTATGTCCGTTTACTTATTTTGGTTTTCTATATGCATTTAAATAAAATAATAATTTGAAAATACAAAATTCAAGTTAGAAATCATTTAAAATGATGAAAAATAAGTTATTATATATTCCCATCAATATGGTTTGACTCTTGTCTTATCGATTAACTAACAAATGGTTTGTATTTTTGTGTAAATTTGTAATTTAAACTAAATTTATTTTCAAAGACATATATACACGAATTGATAACGAATACGTTTCTTACCGCATGTCTAGTGTTTTTTTGAACATTTAAACATATTTTTAAAATGTTTAAAGTATTAGGTAGGTAGAAAAATTCACGGCCCTATTATACAAATCAATTATGTACCTATGTTAGTAAATTATTATACAAATGTTTCCATAGTAATTTCACTTAGCGGTTGCTTGAAACGGTTGTACAAATTAATATTTTCATACTATTTTACCAGTACCTATGATACCGGGTTGCATCACTAAACATTTAATGCATCTATATTGAGGTAAAGGTCCCTTAAACATGAATTGGTAGCTCATGATTGGTCGATTAAATTTTATTTAACCATTAAATACAACCCAGCATGAGAATAATTAATATTTTTTTTATTTGAATTTAATAATTAAATTAAATTTTAGAGTAGGTTTAATGGGCTTGTAATGCTATTCATTCATTATAACATTATATTTAATGTCCAGGAAATAGTATATGAAATCAACAAAAAACCTAGCTAGAAGACTAGAGTTTGATTTCTAAACTATGTAAATTGTAAACAATATAATATATTATATATTATATTATAGCCTATAGGTTTACACCATACACTTTGTAATACATATTAAGTTAATGCATAAAAATAAATAAATATTACAAAATAAGTCGTATATGATATAGATTTCTGTACAAATACATATAAAATTAGTTGTTATAAATTGATAGTACTTAATACCTTTGTTTTTGAGTAGAGGGAAAACATTTTTTTTAGTCATATTCAAAGAAATCCTAAATACGCCACCGAATAAAATACAATATTACATTATTTTAAATTAAAAATCATTTTGAATAATTTTAGTTTTGGTGTTAGTTCTTATATTATTATCTGACGAATATGTAATTGAACCTAATATATATGGAACTTTGAAGTGTAGACAAGGCTGAGAGTCTTGTACAGACTGTTACAGTTACGACGGTGTCAGATTTGATATTCACGTTTGTGTGTTTATAAAATGTAAAAATTATTTAAACGATAATAATAGCCTTTGATGTCGTCTAAAAAATGTCATACTTTAATAATATCAAACAAAATAATATATCCTATATCCATCTTAGGACGACACATGGAATATAAATAGAAATTTATTATACGAACATGTTATAACCATACCATATTATCAGACGCATACATATTATACTTGCATATTAAAATTTAATATTATTATCTTCGTTGGACACATATTTATTTTATAATTGAATGAAACACAATGTATAGAATAAACTATACAATCAGTTCAGGCGCGTATCCAGAATTTTATTTCGGGAGGGGCTGAACAAAATTATCAACATAGTCACACAATAAAACAAAAAAGTGGGTAAGTGGATGTCGCTCTGCTGTACAGTAGGAGGTTACAAGTGGGTCACTGTAATGGATGGTGTAAAATTTGAATTCAATGATATAATATCATTGTATAAGAAAAACGATTCTAAGCGAAAACGGTCCAGTCAGCCTATGATATCAGCCTACTAAGTATATTTGATGATATTATTGTAAATAAAGTAATTTATATATTTACCTATTTACGTGGACCATTGTTTTAAATTTTTAATCATTAACTAGGAAAGTTGAACATTTTATAAATTTTTAATTACAAAATATTTATTACATTTTAAATTTGATAAATTTTGTCAAAATTCGAACTTTAAATGATTATAAGAAAAAATTGTACCTATGTATTTTTAATACTTTTCAACTAATATTGTTACAATATATCAGGAGCCTTGCGTTAAATTTTCATGCTTTTTTACCCAACAAAAAAATTTTTATTGATATTTATAGAAAAAAAACTAAGAAAAATGAAAACTGTCAATGTCCGTAAATAGCTCAAAAAGAGGCAAAATATTTTCAAATTTTTTTGGTGTATAAAAAATGAAAACATTCAGCAAAATTTTAAGTTTTGTGATTTTTCCGTATTTTGTCAAGATTCGAACTTTAAATGCTTATAAAAAAACTATGACTAAGGATTTTTAATATTTTTCAACTGCTATTGTAACAATATAGCAGGAGCCTTGTATTAAATTTTCAAGCTTTTTTACCCAACAAATAAAGTTTTATTGACATTCATATTTTTTGGATTTTCTTGAAATTTCAGGGGGGGCTGCATCCCACCCAGCCACCCCCATAAATACGCCCCTGAATCAGTTGTATGTTATACTTCAATGGTTCTTATATCTTAATGATTCAATTATAGCCTTATCAGATCACGTATACATTTATCTAAAACAAAAACAGTTGTGCTTAACCCGTTTTAATCAAAATAAGCAGCGGGAAAGAATTATTATGTGTACGATGAAAAAATAAATAAAAATAAATTTGATTCCGTTATTTATTGTCACATTACAATACACTTTAAAATTATAAACAGTTTTAATAAATTACGTAGTGTTATTAGAGTGATAAGACAAGTTCTATTTACCAAAAACATAATAATTATGACTTATTATATTATATTGTATACATAATAATATTGTGTGGACAGCTAAGTGTTTTAAGTATTACGATGCACACATTATGTAGATATAATTGTGCAAGCAATGTTTTGGTGGCCTCGGATGTCAATTAATATTATTATTGTTTTAGACACGAGTGAAATTAAAACGAGACTTTGGCGATCAAAACCGTGAAATCTACAGCCAAGATTACCGTATTTGCGGAGCTAGTTGGTCGGGTTCCAATTTCTCTTAATGAATTAAATCCCGCCATTAATACATTTATGTCCCATATCATATTGATTTTTAAAGGTCGAAAAGGTTTTAAAAAAAAAAAAATCAAAAAGTCTTAATACAGGTTTTTAGACAATATAAAACCTACCTAGTTACTATTTACACACCATCGTTTTCCACGCTATTTGCTATTGCATGCTAAGATGCTTCGGTGCGAAAAAAATTTAATTAAAAGAGATAAATATTTAACAGAAATAACAGAAATCCACGACTTTCGAATGTCAACAGTGCAATAACCTGACGGAATAGAGTAAATTGCGACCGGATTTGGTGTTACAAAACCTTTCTAATAGGTAGACATTCAGATTTCATGTTTTAAAACATTTCAATGAACCTACATAAATTAAAATTAATGCTTACGATAAACCGCTGATGGGGTAAATTATATAAGGAACAATGTACCTACCCATTTTTGTGTATTCAATAATAAATCGTGTTCAATTTTTTTTTAAATGCGCTTAAATGTCAATTAACCAACAACTCATGTTTGTATATATTTCAAATTCGTTATAACGACAGTGTTGATTATTGAAGGAATTTAATGAATTGAAAAATATTTCATACAAAAATTTTGAACTGTCGCCCTAATTGTTTATAATATATTATATTATTTAAAAAAAAAAAAAGTACTGGTATTGTGTATTATTATAGTAAGAAAACAAGGGGTATTTTAATTTGCTTAAAGGACAAATATCGTCGATATTGTTAGTTTACCAATTTTCATACAATTATCTTTACTTTATTTGATACAATATGACTAACAGATTAATCATTTTATTGACGTAGGTAGGTAATTGCTTTAAATCCTTTAGTTCTTGCACGATATTTTACAATAAATGTACTCAGTGATTTTAGAGTGAACTAATTTAATTTAAACAGTTTCAATCTAGTAAAGACATATTAATAAAATACCACTCATATAATTTATTGTATATAATATTATAATATGATTTTATTAAATTGTAAGACATCTATAATTTCAGATTTGTAATGTTATTATTTACAAATTTATATCATGTAAAATAAATTAAAAAAATAATTTATTTAATTAAGAATTATATTATAAAACGTCAATACTTTCCTAATTATTGATTAAATGTTAAAGTATATAAGCTAATATTTTACAAATGTTATTGAGAACATTTTATACTCCAACAATACTTGAAAGTTCATTGACTTATATTCTGCAAAGATGTCTGTACAAACTGTTGGTTTAACGCTTATAAATCATTTATATCGCATTACAAATATTGCTAATTACAATAACGATAGTATAAAACAATTCAAAGGAATAGTTATAATATTATTATGTATTCACATGAAAAAAATTATTCTAAATTATTTAATTTTGATTATAATAATATGTTATATGATATTTAGGTAGGTATATACATTAGATCAATCGAAAAGTGTCTTCGTTTATTATTCTGTGAACTAATATAATTTATCAACAAACATATCAGTAGATTATAAATTCATGCATAGGTATACATACCATTAAAACTTATATTAATTTTCGCTATAAGATATAATGTATAATAATATGTGTCATGTGAACATTATTAGATTTAAAAACAAATTCAACTTTTATACTATTCTATACCATATACTATTATACTAAAAAATATATCGGTGTGATTTTGTGTTTTCGAAGCTTAAGTGGATCTGGTCAGTAGCTAAACATGCCGAAAAAAACACAACGAACGGTTAACAGTAAAAATTGTGAAGTTTATGGCGGGTTTTATTTATCTCGATAACAAATTTCGCTTTTAGAGCTGCCTATCTATTTACTGAATTTTCCAGCCTAAAGTTTATGTTTATAAGTTTGTTGATATTATTATTATTATTATGTACATGTAATATTAAGTATGTATTTAGTTTATACTATTATTTTAACTTCAACTAACGATAACAAGAGTGTTTTAGTCGCATCGACGACCGGCTAAAAACAGGTGTGCTAGCCGTAATATTTAGGTCTTCTTAAATCCTTCAAGACTCCAGATTCGCAACAAAACGGTATATTATTATTTATTAGTAATATATTGACAGAGCGCAGCTGCCGACCGCGTTCCGTTGAAATTTAAAAAAACCAGACGGGCGCGCGTGACATTCCGACCACGGAGAGAAATAATAATAATAATAACAATAATTATTATATATTATTATCATTATCAGCGGAAAGTTTTTAGTTCCGTTCGGTGTCCGCAAACGATCGATTTCATATTATGATGATTCAACCTTATAATATGATTCACGCCTAGGTATAACGTATACAGAGTGATTCGCAGTGTGCTTTTACCCCCATTTTTCCTCTAACAGTGGACTTATTTAAGTTCTGATTTTTTTACTTGTTAAGTATACCTACTCGAGGACCATATTTTCAATTATTTAGATTTACCAGTACACAAAGTAGTATATAGCATAAACCACTCGTTCGGATTTTAAATTAGATGGGTAGCCGGGTAGGTACATAAAAATGTTCAGTAAAAAGTGCATCTCCTAAACAACTTACAGGGAAAAATTACGGTTCTCATTATTCGTGGAAAAAAGATGTCGTTATATTATTATGGTCACTGGATGCACCCTTTGAATGTTATTTCAAAACCCAAGTGTTTGAAAATCTGGTCATTATTGAAACACTTGTGGCTCAAAAATCAAAAGATTTAATTAGGTAATATGTGCATCGTCAAAGGAACACCATACAGGGGGAGGTGAGCTATGTGCGAATCACCCTGTATCGTAAATAATATTGTGCGCGCGCGCATTAATATTATTATAACGTTAATGTTATTATATCGGTGTAGGAAATCCTCTGGCCGACGATGTAAATTATTGGCAAATGTGACGGATGTGTAGCGCGGAATGCAATATTAACGTGGTCCGGGGAAAGGCGTTTACGATACATAATATAATAATATTATATGGCCGGCGAAAGTATGTCCGGCTTGCCACTGTCGGTATAATGTGTGTGTGAGTGTGTGTGTGTGTGTGAGTGTGAGTTATAGGGAAAAACACACACCGGTCCGGCAATGGTAGGCCGGTTTTCTGGGTCAAAGAATGCGGGATAAAGACCTTCGGAGGTCGTTCACTCACACTACGCGCAGACGACGGCGTCAGACCGTACATAATAATAATAGTAATAATAATATTATAATACATATTATACTCTTTCTCAAATCGCACATAATATTATACTCAAGCGCGTTTATATATATTATTATTATTATTTGAAGTGTTGTTTTGCGCGCTGGCCAATAGCGTCCTCCACGCTTGTCGTAGTCGTCGTTGTCGTCCTCCTCCTACTCTGCTTCGCACCTTAGTAATAATTTTTATTGAAATCGAATTTTCAATACTTACCTACGTAGTCCACCTCGGACGATTGACGTCATTTCTAAAATTACACTTCCGAGTCCCGCCTAACGTGGTCACGAAGTATCCAAAAAAATCAATAATATTCAACTTGTTCGATGGCGTAATGAAATACATATTGCAACCATGATGATGATAATATATTGCTTTTTATAATACATTGGCTCGTTATCTTATCACAATACGCATCATTATGGTGGTGTATGGTGAATGATTTTATTATTTTAAATGAAAACATTCAATTGCTGTTATCATGAGAACTACCTTCGATATTCACAATAATTTTTTCCTAGAAATATCTATATTTTACATCTACATCTACATAACTATTGCCTATGCCGTCGATTCGAAACATAATATTTTCATGCAAACTGTAAACCACCGTGTCGATTAAATATTTTGATATTTATTTTTTAAGATACCTATATAGATACTAATAGATTATCTATTATATTATACATAGGTAGGTACATCGTAGATAAATTTAATAAAATGTAATATCGTTTATAATCATTCAAAATTCCAGGAGTTTACTATACGTTTCTAAACTGCCAATAAACTTTCTTTCTGCATATTATATATAGGTATAGGTACTTCCTTGCTCTCTGTCGATCGACACGAAGGATTTGTTTTTCACCGTTAAGAAAATATATTGAATGAGAAAAACCGTTTGTCATTTAGAATTCTGAATTGTATTGCTAGTTGCTACGTGCGGTACCTGACTTTTGGTTCAGTACATATCCCGTTCAAAAAAAATACTTTATCGACGAAATAACTAAAATAAACTAACACCCATACGCTCACAACTATTATGGAAGATCTGAGTGATTATCGAACTGGATCGGAAAAAGATAACATAGACACTCGATGACAAAAACAGTGTTTTCGACAGAGTGTATTAATATAATGTCATTACATTTGTTTTACCTATTCAATAGACCTGAATAATTAGTAGGTACCGTGATATTATTACTATAAGTTATAGGCTATAGCACACCTCTATCGTTTCCAAGCGTAATGAACGTTTACGTCAACGGTACGAAACGTTACAAGTTTTGAATCAGTCAGACGATTGTCGAAATAATATAATACGGACACTCAAGACATTTCAGAGACTTGTTGAAATGCCATTGAACGTTAAGATCAATCGTTGTTCGTGTATGTCAGGCACAAATGAAGTGGCCATTGCATTCGAGATTATTGTTTAAAGAAATCGCTCCGTGTCAGCAGAATGAATTAAGTGTACCTACGTATTTTGTTCCGGATGCCATGAAACGTTCTACTACTTTTCTCCCTCTCACTCACTCTATATCTCTCTCTCTCTCTCTTTCTCTCTTTCTTTATGTCTTCAATAAACTATGCATTTCGTGCGAACAACAGCTGTTTCTCGAAATCAGATTTATAACTGTTTCCACCGGTAAACTCGCATATTATACAGATAGATACACGCGATATACGAGTTTGGTATTAAAACGTAGCGTATGTGCATCACGTAGGCGGTATTCTCAAAACACTACAATAAGTAAACTAGTTTATTGCCTTTTTACTCGATCGGCCTGAATGATTATTGATTTCCGAGATTTATTATTTAAGGCATTCGTTTCGACCGGAAGCGAGGACACGACGAAATAACGAGTGATGCATATTATTGTTTCTATATTTACCTCGATGACACATCCCACGCTGCGGTGGTCGTCTCACTCTTCCCAGTATAATATTTTATGTTTGGTTTCCTACATCAAATATTATAAAAAATGTCACTATTAGTATTTATTTCATGACCTTTTATCGTTGATTTATTGTCTTGTTTTCGACGTAATTTTATATTTCAATTGCAAAGTAGATCAATAATATTTTGTCACAATATTTGACTTGGCTTTGAAGCCAAAACATGCAGTCTGTTATATTTCGTATAGATTGCAAACGGAACAAAGTACAATCAATAAATAAACACCACATTCATAAGTTAGTGTTTTTTTTAATAAAATAATGTGTTTTTAGAGTTTCTAAAGTTATTGATTTTTCTTGTATGTCCTACACCACAGACAGTTTGATAAATCCCCGGCCGTCATAAAAACAGTTCTTGGACTGTTTTGTTCATTTTGACCATTTTTTTCGCCCTTTCGTTTCCTAAGTACCCAATTTGTTTTTGATCACGCCAAACCGACATTAACAACAGTACCATAAAGGCACAACCCAAACATTAATCAAGTACATTTTAATGTTTCAATTTTTTTTTGAACTTTAAAACCATACTATTCGGACAGGTCATATTTAATCATTATCATATTATATTTAATAATAATATATTTGATCAGCCTTTAAATAGTTGATATGGATTATTCATATGAAAATATTTTCTTAGTTGTAGTAAGGTTTTAATATATTATTTTGTAAGAAAAAAAAATAACCTAATAAACTTGATTGTAATTTAATCTGAACTCAAAATCATATTATATTATATGTATCGTCATGAAATAAATTGTTGTTATCAAACATAAAAAGAAATAAGAAGTCGGCCAACATCATTAAAAATGTTTTGTTTGATTGATTAAATAGGTGAATAATGGTATTTATATTTCAGTGAACTGTCGCTAAAAATTGGACAAAAGTGCAGTGCATAAACTCACACTTTTCCGAAAAACAAAAAAAAAAAAAAAAACAATAGAGGAATATACGTATAATCCAATTTCTCGTGAATAAAATAACGTAGTTTACCTAGTATATCAGCCTCAGATCACGATAGTTTCAGGGTACGGTCAAATCGGAAACATTTTTAAAATGGAGTTGCATTTATTTATTTCCATTAGTGTTACATATTTCTATAAATATAGTATATAGGTGTAATATAAATATAATTGTGTGTGACACGCGTCTAATACGCTTACAAAGTATAATATTATTAGCCATTCAAAGACGTTTGAGCTTTAAATTTACAAAAAAAAAAAATAATAATAATAAAAAAAAACCATAATATGTGTGACATAATATTTTTATACAACAAATATGTATTATAATGCAATACTATTATAGTTGCCTGCACTCTAAACGTTACAAAATATGTTTGGTCATTGAATACACGAAACGTGATAAAATTTAAGGCAAAATTAACACGATTATAAATATTATGTAAATATACAATGAAATTATTGTGAGTATTATAAATTACAATAACATTATTAAAGTGTGAACTTAGAGAAGTATATTTGATTACGAATTACTGTGTTGTTATCGTTTTCAGTGAGAGTGCTAAAAAAATAAAATCTGAAACAAAAAAACAACTGAATATTATTGAAAATGGTGAAATGAGTACTCGTATTAAATGTCATCAGCTGGGTATCATAAAATAATATTATGTGATCATTATAGTTTGAATTAAATCTAAAAATAAGAATTAAGCAATTATAGTCCTTCGCCACCTCATTCTTCCTTTAATTTTATGTTTTTTTTCATTCTATCCGAGCGAGCAGTAAAGTAGCATTATTCATATATTTATATTTAACATTGAGTTTCAAAAATGTACTTTTGTATAATTACCTATTGGTAATAACACAGTGTCAGAGTAGGTAAAAGAAAAAAAACAGCGAAAATTGAACAGACGTAAGCAAATAATCAAATGTAAATAAAAGTAATATAAACTCATTTGAAAATAATATTTACATAAAATTAATATATTATATGTTATTTGGATTAACACAAACCAATAAGCTCCATTTAAAATGTTTTTTTTTAATTATATAATTATATATCTAAACAATTGACTTGTAACAAAGTTAATTACTGCATGCATAATTTATATGTAAACAATAATATGACAAGTGTGCACTGCGGAAAAATGTAATAATATATTTTTGTGTACATATAATATTATGTGTCTATATTGTTAAAATGTTGACCACAGGTAAACGTATTATTGAATAATTATTGTAAAAATAATACCTTTGATAATATTATGTGAATGTTTTTTCTCATTTTTCTTGCTTTTTGGTCTCAATACTTGGTGCTTTGGATAACGTTTTGTCTGATGATTTTTGCCGTTCTACTTTGCCTTTAAAAATATAAATATAAAACAGATTTTTATTATTTTTAATAAACTGTCGAGAATCGGATATCTATTTTGGTTGATATTTCAGTGTATTTTTTTTTTTGCGCAATCTGTTCAAAAATGGAACAATAAGTGAATGTGGTGAGTGAGAGAAAAATTAATGATATGGTTCATATAGTGAAGTAATTGCTCGTTGGAGGAACTTCGACTTAAAATGTATAGCCTATAATTTATTCATAATAGTATTATTTCTGCGAACAATATAACACTAGACTAAATATTTTATACAAAATTGAATTCGTAGTCGATTTGGAAATCAAAGTCTACATAATTTAGATGAACCTTTGTGCTCAAACAATTGTATAACTCATCACTTCATATTTTATTTATTGTACACGGTAAGTTGTGTATACATTTTATACAACTTTAATATTTGCATATAGACATAGCGTAATGCACTGTTATGTTCGTATGATATATATTTTAAAACGTTGCAACGTAAAATAAAAACACAATACGTCCGTAAAAGCGATATTCAACAGTTATCACAGAAATTCGATATACCATTGTTAGAGTAAGGGTGAAAAATATTATGCAATGAAAACAACATTTTATACGATACCGATCACTTAGGTTAACGTCCCGCACAGGTATTCGTTATATACTCGTAATAACAATAATATATTGTATTAAATAATGATGACAGTTTTGTTTTTATGCACATTCAAGAAATAATAGTCGTCCGATTTATGGTTTCCAGCTGAACATAAATTTAGATGGATACAATAATGGTTTAAATTTTGACTCGACAATCGATCGATGCATTTGACTAGCTCCCACATACCGTCCAACTGTGAAAAATAGTTAACAAAAACAGTGCAATTTACTGAAAACCCACGTTATTAGTGAATCATAACTCATAGGCAATTTTCAATATAAAAATTACTTAAAGTGTATATGCAAAATGTTTACAAATAAACTGTGATGGATAAAAAAATAATCAAATAATGTACTCTAACAATTAATAGCAGGTATAATAGAGGTACCCACCTAATATAACAATTATTTATAAAGCGTTGGACAATTGACTGAACACTGGTATTGTATTTTTATACATAATCATTTTGTTATACTTGTGTTTATTTATCATTATTGTGTACTTAATAAATTAAAATTTAAAACGCATCTTTGAATACGCAAAAAGTTATAAATCAATAAATTTATTTTTATCAATCATCAGCACCGTAGCTTATATTATATAAATATAATAATATACTGAACAGACAACCTATGATTTTCCTTCACAATGTAAAAAAAAATTAATTGACTAAATATTAATATAAAACTAAATAAAGTTCCTAAAAAATAGTAAAATGTGTTATGTCATATATTATAATATACTAATATTTGGATTGGATTGATTGAAATATTTTTAACTGTTATTGCCTTATTAAATTCTGTAATATAAAAGATAAATGAAGGTTAAAACATTTCTTTAAAAATATTTTTTTAGCTTAGAAAATGTTACATAGTACCTATATTATACAATAATACATTAATACATAATATTTTCGTTTAATATTCTAAGTTACATAATAATATAATAAATGCCCATTGATAACTCTAATACTTGCAATAATTTTAGTATATTATTTTTAATTATAGTATTGTATTATTATTTGTTTTTATTAATTATACAAAATACATAATATTAATTATTATACATTCTAATTAGTATTTACCAATTAATCAGTAATGCCCATTATAGGTATTGCTATAGCTATTACAATATTTCTTTAATTCTGCATAGTGCGGTTTTTGCTAAATCTACGCATTACAATTAATTTTGTAAAACTTCAAACAGTGACTCGTTTTGCTTGGAAATTATTTAAAATATACAGCACTATGCCTTCGTAAATTTTTTTTAACTTGCAAGATAAACGGATTTATGTAGGTAACAATTTTAAAAACATTTAAATTTATTTGTTTATAGAATAAAAACCGCGTAAGTAATAAATAATTATAATCTGAATTTCTAAGCGTATATGAATGTCACATTCTTTGCACCCTGAAAATATCAGTAAACATGTATGTAAACACTACACACACACACACACACCTGAATTCCACAAATTGTTCATGTTACCTTGACCCGACATTATAAGAAATTACTTCACCTACATTATAATTTACTACGCATCATCGAAATAAATATGTTAAACACATTACTGGATTGTAAGCTCCATAGTTTTGCAATATTTATACAAAATAAATCCCACTTAGAACCCAAAATAAAATAGGATCAAATAGGTACTAAAAGCTAATTAATATCATTCACGACAATTAAAATATTATATAGCATAGGTAGGTTAAATGTTCTGATTTAAAGACATTTACAACAGATTTTACAACTTTCCAGTAATTATTATGACTAAAAGTATAATCATTAAACTTAACTTTACTCCTTTTTACACAGTTTATTTGTCTTCAATTATTGATAATATCGTACTATTATATCGTTCATAATTGCTCATATATATTAAGTTTTTATCATGTTATTTAAGATGAATTGAACAAGTAGTGTTAGTAGGTATTTCACGTTTTCTCACACTTTTTTTTAAAATTCATATACGCATTAAAACTATCGTAGTATTGTGATAGTTAAACATTTAAAATATATTAAATTGCTTGGCGCATAAATTATTATAATAATATTTCATAATGGTTATTATTTTTTTCGAAACAAGGATTTGGTACATATGGACATTATGTTTAAATGAGATACACAACACTTCAGATATAGAAAGTGTGTTAAATTACTTATAGTTTGATAATAAATATGTATGGTCTATGTCTTATGACTCATTAGGTCGTTTATATGCTAACATTATTGTCCGAATGACCTTTTAAACGCATAAAATATGGTTTTGAGTACGAGTCGCTGGGAAGTCATGACTTTTTAGCATCGCGATGGGACAGGCAAATATTAACGATATCATAATATTATAATCACTATCGCACAATGTGTGAAATCTTTTAACATAATAATATTATTTTTCGTAAGAAAAAAATAACTGTTTGTATCTATACGTATAGCGTTTCAAGTCATTATGACATTATGTATTATTTTCCAAAGCAAACACAACTACCTCTGATTTTCTTGTCGAGACGTTTCCGCGGTCTTCAACTGTTGGTAGGTACGTCATAATACCGCATAACATAATATTATAAACATTTATTGTAGGTATCTACCTAACATTAAAACGGAGGGTGAGTGCATAGTATTATAACACGTTATTGTGATAATATGTGAACGGGAACGACAAACTTTCGCGGTTAATGACTGCATATGAAATCGCAACGAAAGCGGAATGATAGTTAATAATATTATGTATAGGTACACGAACCTTGTACGAAACTATATATGTATTATATTGTAATAAAATGTGGAATCACGAGGCGATCTCCGGCGAGGGAGTGAGAGCGAAAAAAGTCGGCTAGTCGCCGAGCGTATAATATAGGATTTTAGTGCCCATATAATTGATCAAATATAATAATAATATTTTATACTCTAACGACCACCGTCGTCGTATTTGTCGTAGTCGTAGTCGTCCGAGTTGTCGTCACCGTAGTGTGTGTGCGGTCATGTCCTGCACATATAATTATAGAGGAACCCTGCAGTTCCACCGATACGCGTAGTAAATAATACTAATATTATTATTATTATTATTATTATTATCATCGTCTTATCATCATAACAATTTATAATATATATTATAATATTATACCATAGAGTAGGTATTCTATTTATTATACACTCACTGTTATGTTTTTTCGCCATGTGCCTGGCCTTGGCCCTCTCCACTTCCTGCATGGCGACGTTCGGGAAGGTGCCTGCGGACAAACATAATATAACGACGACGATAGCTGCAGCGAGTACAATAACACAATATATTAATAATATCAAAATATATAACAAGTATGTTATGAGATTATACAACGGTGACTGTGGGGGTGGATTTCTCAATAACAAGGATACGGCGCCGATAAAACGAATCCGTAACGGAGTAGGCGACAGGGTGGTTGGGTGGTGTTGGGAGATAAGATTCAACAGTGTCGGTAAAACGGAGGGGGGAGGGGGGATAGCCGATCCCAAATGACATTTTTCAATGTTTAAGATCTGATAACCATAAATTATATTTTTAATAGGTAATTAAATAGTGCATTATGTTAAAAAGTCAGCCACATCCCCCACACCCCCTGCACCCCCATGACAAAATCATTTGACCGCCACTGCGATCCAATCAGAGGGGATGAAGGAGCATCAGTGAGCT
The DNA here is from genome assembly GCA_949089665.1 of Macrosiphum euphorbiae. Taxonomy (NCBI): domain Eukaryota; kingdom Metazoa; phylum Arthropoda; class Insecta; order Hemiptera; family Aphididae; genus Macrosiphum; species Macrosiphum euphorbiae. The sequence goes on from CARXXK010000001.1 coordinate 130,574,377, forward strand.
AGTTAGGTATCTGTCATGTGTATCAATGGGCATTATAACATGATATCGTAATGTTTCGGCCGCGCAGTGTATAATATACCTCTCTTGCCACCCAGCGCGGACGGTCCGTAGTTATGTCTCCCGGTGGGAGACGACGAGCTCAGCCAACAGTAAATGGTGATGGCCTTCGTAGTACAGGTGGGGCGTTTAAACGTCCGCCACTATCGGCGGATGAAATGAACGCGGAACTCAAATGTCGTGACAAAGGCCTACCACGGCGAGTCATCGGCAACGGCGTCGGCGGACGGTCGCATCTCGCAAAGTCTCGGAGTCGCACTGACCGCCGTACGCGCCGACGTCCGGGGAAGGAGCTGTCGATATGCGCGCGAAACGGCCGTCGGGCGCAAGCGCCACCACCGCCCGCGCCACCCCCGCGAACGCGACCTCCGGACGGCGGACGACGCCTTCGCTGTGTCTGCGTCTCGCCCGTGTTTGTTATATTATGTTGTTGTCGTAAGGAAGACGGTTTTTATTATTATTTTTCTTTCTTTTTTTTTCCACTCGACCCCTCGAAATTTATGCGCATAATGTAATATAATAATATTGTTATTATACGATTTCACCGTCAGACTATTTTTCAAACAGACATATTACACTAGAATATAATATATTATATATAAATGTATATTATTATGTACGCGTACGACACGATGTGCCACAAGCAAATGCGCCGTTATGGTTTTGTTTAATTTAGTTTGGTCCGTTTCCGGAGATCCTCACTCCCACGGCCGATAAAAACAATATTATTATCATCGTTTACCGAACGAGTATGATATGTACGACATTGACTTCATAATTTACTGATGTATCAATTTTGTTGTTATTGTGGGTACCAAATGGTCTCACAAATCGAGTTGTTGTATTTTTATTTCTTTCGTTGACTTTATTTTTTCGGTCGGAACAAATCATTCTTTGTCTCGTTACTGCACTTCAATACCGTCGTCAAACTCTAATCGAAAATCGTTTGAAAAAAGGTCTTAAAAAAGGCCTGAAACAGCTTGAAATAAACATTTTTATATTAGAAAAAAAAATTATTTGTTATGATATTAACCGATTAATTATTATTTTATTTTGATTACACCCTTATTGTATTTAAATAATTAAGACACTATCTGTTTACAAAAAGTGGCATCATCGCAACGCATACAATAGAGATGACAGAGGAAAACAAATGCCGTCATTTAGGATCCCCTTAAAGATATCTCTCTTATCATTTGTATACGTTTAATGCTTTCAAATACTTTTGTGTTCGAGTGTATTTATATACTTAATAGCTTTCAAAGAAGCCACTGAAAATCACCCTTTTTCAGAGCAAATTTCACTAAACTTCAAGTCTTAGAATCGAGTATTTTTGTACTTCTTAAGTACCTGACAATGCTTGTTTATAGTAGAACGTATCTACCAAGAGGGGTGAAAAGTGTATGTAATTTAAGTGCTATCTGCTTCAAGGAATAATAAATACTTTCTAGGTATTTATGTGATATAAATGTTGTTTTAACAACAATATTAAATGCATCGTATCAGTAAAGTACAATTTTCTTTTGTAATTGTTAGGTATATATTGGTATAAAACTGTATAAGTAGTCATGTATCATCAGATAATATAATATTATCAATCAACCATTGCCAACTAATAATTAATAGCAATGCAGCGAGTAAAAGTGTTTGCAAAATATTTATTTCGAGTTATAATAAACAATCTGAGTCATCAAAGTATTGCATATTGGGTTTTATACAAAGTCAATGAAATTGGGTCAAACTTATTTTCCATGTATAATATAATATTTTAACAGTTTTGGGTATCTTTCTACAACTTGAACGTTTAACTTAACATTGTGCAGATAAAACTTTAATTATGAATACAATTTATTTATTTAACAAACAAATTCAATACCTCACAAAAAGTTTCCGACACTCGCCATGGCTGCAGCAATCATTAAACATTCATGGTTCCAGCTAACCAAGTAAAATTGGCTTTAGACGAATCATAGTATATATTATGATTCATAATATTATACCGAATGAGTGACGTGGCACCACGAAATTAACTTAAAGTCTTCTTCAATAAATTATTTTTAAATTAATTCATTTTATTAAATTATAACTACCTACTGATGTTTATTGTTAGATTTCATAACTTGTAAATAGTTTTAAATTTGATAGGTAATAATATGTTCTGCGTTAAGTCCAAATATGACGAATTAGACAAAAACTTAAGCTGCCGTAAATGTTTGAAAATATTAGATTTCAAAATAACAAATCAGTATTATAATTGATGACTAGGTACAAGATTTTCGCACATGTGTATATAACTAATTGATTCGTCACACGAATAGCAAAGTAATTCTGAAAATTAAACGTGTAACAAAATGTTTGAATGCCCTTCAACTTTACAATATATTTTATTGGGCGGTGTTGGACGTTCTGATCGCTGCACGTACTTAACGAAATTTGAACTGTACATCTTAACTGTGATACTATACTAAAGTATTAAACGTGAGCGTTTTGAACTACCGGCTAAGCATAACCGCTAATAGGTATCTTGGATATATTGACGAGTAGATCCGAAATCCAACAAGTCGCGTGCTCACGTACGATTTGACAGCTGCAGTCCGCGGAAAACAAGTTTCTAAAGTAAAGCCGAACAGGAATTTGAATGAGTTATGTGGCGGTATTGTCATTTCCGTAGATTAAATAAACCAGGATAATGAACGTGACAAGTGACAACACTGATAGGTGATATGTTTATTGGACGCAAAGAATGACACTCTAGGTGAAGATAAACCAGAAATTTATAAAATTTGTCCATTAAAATGTTTTTGTATTTTATGGAAACCTGATATTTTCTAGAGCTACGTATACAGTAATCCGATAGGTTGCAAGGCAATACAATTTTGGTTAAATATTTTCTCTAAATTAATACATTTTGAATCGTAAACATGTTTAATATTATGTTTGTATAAAATATCTATATCAACATATTTTTGGATTAATTTCATTCTTAGTATTTATATTATGTTTATAATACTATAATAAAAATGTATTCGAAAATATTGTTAAACGTAATACATTTTTCACAAATTTTTCTAACTTTTTTTCATTTTTATAAATAATTATTTCAACAATTAGTAAGAAATACCAACGTGTTTTTAAATATTATAAAAAAAATTACAATACAATATACCTAGTATGTCTATACAAAAATCTATAAAAATGTTGTATCTGTGCAGTTTAATTAAAACTTGTTGTTAAAGCTTTAGATCAACCAAAACAATATTTGATTTATAGGTACGTATCAAATCATTTAAGCATTACTCGATATGAATAGTTTTTTTTAATGAAAAGTGATAAGCCATAATTTGTCCATTAAATTGCATTCTTTATACAACAATAAATTATATAATAATATGTTTTGTGGCTGTAGACGGATTGTTTAGATACTTTTGATAGAAGTCAAATTCATACAATAGTTCATTGTGCAAGGAAATTCATACATCTGGGTTATTTATGAATAATTGAGCTGGTATAGTTTTTTTATATACCAAAAGTAAAACTTTTTGGACTTAACCCCTTTCATAAATCATTGAATCTTATTTTATGTAACATTATATATTGTTTCCGTAATAGTTATATTGTGACACACTTTTTGTGAACTACACTTAAATGTTTGTTTTAACTATATATTATTATGTACCTAATGCGGAATATCGTAAGATCTTTTATAAGATTATATTTTATAAACATTTTTATTATTCTTTTATATACTCTTCCACAATAGTTGAATATAATACATTTAGTGCAGATTGTATGATATCTATACGAATCTCCATTCTGTGTCTGTTGATATAAAGCAAGCAAAAGTATAGAAATATAGTTTGTGAAAATCAAAAAATAACCAAAAGACTTTGAAAAAAAATTGGACACCGGAATGTGAAAAGTCACAATATGCAATCACTATTTATTGGAATAAGGAATTCTCTATAAATAAATTACTACTGACGAATAAATTTTATATATTAAAAAAAACTTTTTCTGTAGGTACCTACTACATACATCAAAATATAAACCTTACCTACTATATTAAAAGTCAAAATAATAAGTACGCAATAATATTGTAATATTGTGCCAGTTAAAAACTTGAAACATAATATTTACTTAATGTGAAATGTCAGGTTGATATTGTTGGATTAAATACATAAAAGTATAATATAAGTATAAGTATAATATAATATACAATACAAGTAAAGGTGCATACAAAATTAAAATAATTCTACAGTAAGATAAGTCATTAAAAACACAAAACGTACCTACTTTAACCAAAAATGCCGATAACACGTTATTATGGTTAAATGTATAGTTAATTATTCAGCACATAGATTATAATATGTATAATATTGCAGTCTCAACGATAATTACCTATATTAATATTATATTAGAGATGGGAAAAAAATGTAATTAAGATAATTATTGAAATTATTTAATGATCTAATATAGTTTAAAATGGGTTTTTAATTTTTATGATTATAAAATTAATTGATATGGGTACCCAGACGAATGAAAAACAAAACATTGCATTTCAATTAATACAATATAATATTGGTCGTTACAGGGACGTTACAGTGACATTTGTTGTCTCCTCTTACAAGTGCGTAACATAGCAAATTTTAAGCTCAGCAAAACACTTTTATCTCCCGTTAGTTTAAAAATTAGGGTGAATTGACTTCTTATTAAATTTAAAGGTAAGATTATTATCTAGACAATGACATAGGCTTTTTATTATATTTTAATTTTAAAGTGAGTTATGAGTATTTTTAGATGTGCAAACAATTTACAATTTTAAAATACACATAACTCGCTTTAAAATTAAATTATAATAAAAGCTATGTGTTATTGTCTAGATAATAATCTTGCTTTTAAATTTTATAAGAGGTCAATTCACTCTAATTTTTAAACTAACGGGAGGTAAACGTGTTTTGCTGAGCGTAAAATTTGCTATGCTACGCACTTGTAAGACAGAGAAAACAAATGTAAATGTAACGGCCCCCTAACATATTAAATAAAATATTATGACGTATGTGTTTCATTACGTATTAATTGCATAGTATATTAACTAATTAGTAATTAGCACTCGTACTACACTTTAACACTTACCTACCTACAATACTGCACAATAAATCATGATTTGTGTTTGCTCTGGATCGTTAACCGATCTATCCGACTCTGTGAAAATTGTTGTCAATCCAAGAGTATGGAAAATATACAATAGGTAGTCATTACGCCATTATAATAGTATAATGCCTATACATATTGTTAATGCACGATTTCATTGCTCAATAATTATAGATTTTAATAATATTGTCCTCTGAACTTTGATGATTATGCAATAATATGAATTCGTAAGTCATAATATTATTATGGTTTGTTCGTTTTAAACTTTTATTTAAACTCCGTATAGCTTTAGTCAGACATATTTCATTGGTTGTCCTTAATTGTTTCGGGACTACGATATTAAAACGTGCATTGAAATTATTCGTTTAATTTCATAATTTTATAATGATCATAGTGTGCGGGACGGAATCGTAATTACGAAAAACATATTTTGAATTAATCATCAAATAAGCGTATATAATAATATTTAGATTTAGATAATATTTGTGAAAATTAAGTATTGTTTTTATATTATAAATTTAATTTAAATTACGTTCCATAGAAACAATTCTACACTGCCCATAGTTAAGTTGTTCAGATATGCACGAGGAGCAGGTAATAATGAAGTGTTTCAAGAACGATCCAAGCCTATTATAATAGTATACAATGTAAAGATTAAAAAATTTTTAGCTCGTTATAAGTTAAAGGAAACTGTTAAAAATACTGATGGACTGTTAAAATTATTGAATAATTTTCCTTGTTGGAGAAAAAAAATGAATATACATCTCAATCAAATCTTCTTTTTAACATGGTATTCAATAAATTAGGGGTATTTATTATATGATCATTCTGTCGTTAAATTTTAAAATAAACATTTAAAAAAAAAAAATCAATACCTGTTCCATGAACCAGATATTTACAAAAAAAATATAGCAATAATACTTATAATCAATTTCATAATAAAAATATGTTATGCTGAGGAAAACGTGAACAGATTTCTCACAGTAACACAAACACACTTAGGTGGCTGATATTCGGCTATCGTAATATAAATAATTAATGTAATACGAGCTAGATCATATACGATAAAATTCGATTTCATACAGTTACTAGCTGTCACCCGCGTGCTCCACCCCCGTGGATAGTTGTTTGCAAATTGCAAATTTTTTTTTTTATATGAAGAGCAATTGAACTGTATGCAGAGTAGTGTAAAACTATTAAAAACTTATCTTAACTTTTCCGTTACCCGGGAAAAAAATTCTGATTGTTCAACTTCTTTTGGGTGTAATATACTGTGACTGCTGTGGAAGCAATATCTTTTCAAGTGTTAATGATATTATATTTTAATCTATATTTATTCCCGTGAGATTCACAGCAGTATATTATCAGGTAGGCAATCTACCTACGGTAGATCACGGACCACGTACTGTTTGTACAGGTGGAAGACAAAACGAAAATCGTATCGTAAGATAGCGCAAAAATCCTAGATATCTGTGTGCCACGCTTAATAGATATTACATTTAGAACTATATATTATATTTTAACAATTTATTGTTGACAATTTTTTATAAGATCGAAAAAATCAACCGATTTATTTTTTTATTTTTTTTATTATTTTAGAAAATTTACAGTCTGTATTACTTGACACAATAAGTAAAATAGATGACTGACATAACATTATATACATACATAAAAAATAACACATGAAACACAAGATGAGGGAAATCATCCAGAACCAATTTATTAATTTATATTATATTTATTGACAATTTCTTATAAAATTGACGTTTTTAAATAACTATTTATATAAAATATTAATTATGGTGCAATTGATTTGCCGTTTTTGCACCACTAGTGCTTATGTCATATTATAGCCGTTTGTACTTAAGTGTATAATTTAACTCTTAAGTATCAGAGTTATACCAAGTTTTTTGTTTATACTTAATTCTTATACAGAAGACATATTATTAATTTCATCTTCAACTATATTGTTCCTATATAAGCGCTTCCTCTTAATCCATTTGTGGAGAGGCTAAGGTTTGATTTCCTCTTTTTATTTTAATAAAATTCTTCAAAATTAACAACAAAAACTATAACAATCATAACCAATAGCAACCTTACAATGAACAAAAATATATTATTATTAAGTTTATTTTTTTCCTGTACAGATGGTGCCATTGTTGTATTTTTGATCTCCAGCTTTCCTACTTTTCCGGTAGATTTTCCTAAAATTTTCTTTCATAAGAACCTTGTTCTGACAATTACGAACATAAAATAAAAGAATCAGCCAAATCGGCCAAGCCGTTTCGGAGCCAACCTGTGACACAAAATCTGGACTTGCTTTTATAGTATAGATTGCAAATATTCTTGTGTTCAGTATATTAATAATAATAATAATTATTATAATAATTTTTTCCTTAAAATTAAAAATGTATAAATCGGTTGGTCAGCTCAATTTTAGGTTTTAATTCATCGTGTTCGCTCTAAATTATGTTTTTTTTTCGATTAACCATTTTATATAATTTTGTAATTATTTTAAAATCATATTATTATTCGATACATGTATAGTAAAAATGTTATAATTATTCACAATCAACCAGCTACCTACTATATGTAATCGTTTCATAGTATTATATTTTTTTATTTATTTATATTTTCTCCAAAAACGTCATATTATATCTACTTCGGTATCTATTTAACATGTACATCTCAATGAGTGTATTATAAACAATTATTATTTATTAGCTTTGTAAATGTTGACTGTTTAGTAGGTGTCGAATACAATAGTTATAAACAATAGTTAATAGTTACTATTGAAGCGAGTTTTGTCAAATTCAAGAACCAAGAGTTTCAATCAAATATAATAATATCATACAATTTTATATTTTACAATTTATGAACTCCATTTTGAAATGTTCTAAATTTAAATATCAATATCATAAAACATACTATTAAACTGCTATCAGGCACCTACCAATGGTGGCGATGATGCTATATACGCAAATATGCAAATATTCTATATTAGTTTGCTAATGTTTTTCACGATCAAATATTAGTATTTTCTCTTCTATATAAAATGCGTGTATACACGTTCAATGCAAATAATACGTCATTCCCAATACTTTGAGCAATAATTTACTCAATTTTGGAGGAAATTCATTTTTTTACATTCAATATCAAAAACGGTGTTCGTCGTAGCATACAATTTTATTGAAAACATTTTTTACAACGTTACAGGTACGTCATAATATTAATGCCATTATATAGAATCGACGAAACAAGCAGGTAGGCAGGCATAATAATATTATTATCCTGCGGTCAGTCGAGATTTATAATAAGCGAATATATTCGTATTAGTGTATACAGCAGTACAGCTGATACGAGCTGCGAGGCAATATAGATTTTTGACCGAACGTTGTACGGTTTTGGCGAGTTCGATCGACCGATAAATTAATGCAAAACTACACTAAACGTAGGTATATATAGGTATAATATAGAGGTATGGTATCGATGTACCATGATCGTCCACCGGTGTGGGTTAACTAGCCAGCTGCGCGTGCAGTGTGACGCTGTGCGGACACGTACGAGACAATTATTATTATAATAAATAAATTCTGAGAAACTAATCGTATGGTCATTGATCGTTTCCACCGGATTTCGAAATGTGCAGTAAGACACGTCCAGCGGATTTCCAACCGACCGGACTGCGGCGTCGTAACAGTGTCGGCTAAACTGAAAAGTAATAAAAAAAAAATACGTTCGCGCACACACGTGCACAATTCGGTGGTATTCGATAACCGGATATGATGTGGTCGCCATACAGCTGGCTATACGAGCGACGACGCAGACAAACGCGCGCCACCGAGGCCGCGTTCTTTGAAGACTTCCGATCGCTTTCGAGACTCCGGACTAGACGATTATTATTAAACTCCGATTTACACCTATTATAATAGTGTATAGGTATCAGCTCACGGTCAATGTATATAGTGTGTACCGTACATTATACCGGTGCAGCGATGGCTGTGGGTTCCAGCGTAGGTATATAACGCGTTACCCTATAGATGTGATACCGCATTATCGGTAAGACGCAAAAACAAAAACCAGATCTCTGGGGCTAATGGCTCTGCAGATGACAACAGACGGTTCTATTATTAACAACGCATTATGCAATGCTTTTTATATACATCCGTTTTGTCGATCTCGTGATCTCCGGCAGCGGACAGTATACCTATGTCGGAGTTGATTTCAGTCTTTGTGAAACAAAAAAATGTGTAAACAACAAATTAAATAACATTCGCGAATGCTACGCACTCGAAAATACCACCGACGTTCATACCTAATTTTTAATGACATTTCAATTTCCATATCTAATAGGTATGTCTTGTATATTATATTATTATAGCATTCATTATATTTCACTCGCGACCTATTTGCATACGAGTCAGATGGAATAATATGTCCAGCTATAATTTTATTAATGCATTATGGATGTCCTGGCAAAAATATTACATTTTTTGACCTGTTTTACAAAAAAAGTATGATATCGAATTCCTCAGATACCTTGTCGTATAACTGTCGTATTGATATATTTATGAATCGTTGAATAAAAATAAAAATAATATTTAAGTCTGTCCATAGTAAAATAAATTTTACATTAATTGATTCATTATTCATACTACCTAATATAAATAATTATTATTGATTTATGATTTTATAAAACAATCGGTAAGTATAATTAAAGTTACATACACATATGATACAGTTTTGACGATCACAAATTAAACCATTTATCATATTGAATTATTTTTGTATTTATGAATTCATGTTTAATTTTTTTTTTTTAACTGCATACTAAACTATTATAGTAGACTAAGACGTATTTTTATTATTTTGGTAGCTCTAAATGTTATGTTTATATTACCTGTTTCAGCTCTTATTGGGGGATGTGAAAATTTAAATTTAAATAAATATAAAATGTATTCGTTAATTAAACCTACTATACCTTATAATATTTTTAAAGTAATATAATACATTTTCAATCGTCAAATCTTTCTACGTGTAAGAGTCTTAAGTTACATCGAAGAATGCACAATTTGGAATACCTACTACGTTTTGTTGTGTTTACAAGTTTAAGTATATATATATAAAAAAAAAACAATTAAACTTAGAATTAATTATTTAACTGTCTATTTTATGGAATGTAATGACAATAATAATTTATTTATATAGTTATTTACATACATTTTATAATATCAGTTTCACATGATCACACAGAATTTCTTAAAATATTAAATAACTTACTTAATAATATCATAATTTTGTCTAAATTCTAAACGAAAAGATTAGGCCAGATATTATTTTTGATGCAAAACATTTGCAAGGCGTTTGTATAAGGATATTAAAATTACAATAGCTAATAAATTGCGAAGATTGATAGTATAAACCAGACAATAGTTTTTTTTTCTTGGATTAATAATTATTTAAATAGTCATAAGTTTTGTGATAGAATACAACGTTGAAGCATGGAAATTGGAAATTGCTGTAACCTGTTTACGTTTCATAAATCAATTATCAGTACACCCATGTTGGAAACTTTAGGTTTGTTCAAGACTTCTCGTATTGTTAGTATTTATTCAGGAATAATATTAAATAATTTATACCAAAATACGAGATTTTCATCTATCTGGTATAATACTATATATAAACTGAATTTCCATTTGAAACTCGGCCAATTTATTACAATAAATCATAATTAAAAGTTTCAACCAATCCACTGATTAATTACGCTATCGGCACCACAACAAAAGTAAACTTGTATATGGTTATTTCTATCAAATTAATTATTCAGTAGTAAATAACACAAATGTTTTAAATGCTAAATATTGTTCTATTCACCATTGGCCATGACCATATAGATACGTAAATATTTTGATACTAACGGATCCATTAATAATTCCCTGTACTTAAATTAATCAAAATTTACTAACACTGTTTACTCTTAAAACAAAAGAGAAATGTTATATTTTGTATCTTTTACCGATTATGTCATAATAAATATTAAAGCTCTTCCTTTGAAATATTATTTCAACTATTTACGTTACACACTTATTGTAATAGTTGAGTGTACATTAAATTCGACTGAATTTAAAAAAAAAACCAAAAGGTTTATTGTGTTTTTATATAATTGGTTAAAATGATAAGTAGATTCTAAAATAATATGTATTACAAAATTAGATGCTATATAATAAATTGATACTCGTGGTGTGTAAACTAAAAGTTCTGTTAATGTTTTAATGTTCCATTGAGTTCAACAAATAAATAGGTAGAAATAATGTTATGATGAAATTGTTAACAATAATTCAATAATAAAAAAACGAAGATGACATCGTGGGCCGTGCAATAATCTAACCATGTTACTGTCAATTATTTTTTCAAGTCGCTAAGTGTCCCCCAATATAATGATTATGTCTCACTAAAAATAAGTGCCTTCTTACATTTCTTTTTAAAAATAATAAAAATAGAAAATATTTGTTTGATTTCTATTTTAAATTTATGTCCGAATTACAAGCTTACATAATGTTATTGTATATACTACGTAGGTGCAACTAGGATTGTAAAAAACATGAATGGAAGATTACGCCATTCATTATGATCCTGTAACAACCTTCAGAGTAACCTACCGTCGTAGTTGGTATAACCCACTCGATCTCGAGGTCCGTTCACACAGAAAAAGAAAATTCGAAATGTAGCCAATACAGTTTAGGTACGTATAACACTCAAATCATTTATACGTAAAAAAAAATTTCCACGATACAGCAGTGTGTAAAAATATTTTGACACACTGTAATGACTTATAATATGATAGCAAATATCGCGTGTTACAGTGGAAGATCCAGGGGGGGAATTCACCCCTCTCCTCAGACACCGTAGTTGAGGGGCTCATATTTGGGGTACATTAGTATGGTATTTTATTTGACTATATTTACCTGTATATACAAACCTATTAGTATTATTACTATACACTTATTTAGTTTAGATAGTGAAGTTATTACATTTTGATGTTTTATTTAATGCCTATCAGTACCCATCTATATTATAGTAATCTTAAGTATGTACCTACTCATAATTATAGTACCAGTGTTTTAAATTATGTATCACAATTTTTACCCCCCCCCCTCCAAAAAAAAAAAAATTAGCACCTGATCTGCAGCCACTGTAGTGGGTCAGCCAGGTCTACAACAGACCATCTCGAGCTTGCAATATAAGTAGGTATACAAGTACCATAACAACAACAACAATAACAACGATAATAACAATATAGCAATATTATATTATGTCCTCTGGTCATACCTATCATCTATATTCATTCGTCTCCAAATATGACGCGGCGTCCTGCAAATCGCATCGGAACCGTGTGCTTAATCCCCTGCCCTCCCCCCCCTGCAAGACGGATGCGAAGAGGCGTCTTCCTCGATCTGCACTCCGTAGTCGCATTGTCTTACGGATAATTTACCGGTATTTCCGGTACGCGAGCGGTCGTTTGCACGCCGTTTTCAGATACGGCCGACGACGAGCGCACACTCGGAATACCGGTTGCTCGCGGTTTCCCCGCGGTATATCCGGCTGGGTACAGATAAGATGCGATAGATGGATAGATATAGTATCTAAAGTAGTTATATGCACAGTCCGCGACGCGTTTGAGTAGTTAACGTTACGGTGCATCGGAGTTAAGTAGTAGTAGTAGTAGTAGTAGTAGTAGTAGTAGTATAGTAGTGGTTGTGGCAGCAGTAGTAGTGGTCGCTGTAGTATTTAGTTAAGTAGTATAGTCCGTTGTAGTAGTGGAAATATAATATAATATTATATTAGTAGTAGTAGTAGTAGAAATGGACTATAAACAGACAACCGGACCGACCAGGAATCACGTACCTACAGCGTGTGTGTGTTTGTGTGCGTGCGGGCCTGTGTGAGAGTCGTAAGCGAGTGAGTGACCGTGTGTGAGTGAGCGTGTGTGCGTGAGCTGTTCAATGAATGGATACGAGTTCAGTACGCGTATGGACACTGGGCACGCGCACACGACATTACGCGCCGAACCGCTCGACCGGCGTATCGCATTCGCGAAACGCGTTGCGAATTTATGTTATAATATTAATTTTCACTATCGTTATTTTATTTTTTATTTTAAATAGTATCGTAACTACGTCTTTGTTCGCTTCCGTACAGTTTATAAATTTAGTTTTTATTTTATACACTAAATGAAAGAAAAACATTTCTGCCGATTACGCGTACGTGTTGCACAATATACACGGCGACGTATCTCGAGTGCGCCACGGACGGACGAAGGTTTCATCAATCGTGTTACAGATAAACGGGTCGGTCGGTGGGACTTTCGTTCGTTTGGATCGCTCTCGCAACCGACTGTAGAAATGTTCTTTCGTTTTGTTTTGATTTTCTTACCATTAAAATGTTCACGACACACACGTCAATGTTAATAACATCACTATACAATTCTATTCGCGTAAGTGTAAGTAATTATATTATTTTCAACTGTCTCCGAAGACGACAGCTTTCACGCCTCAAACGGATGTACCCAAGTGTAAGAAGTCGAGAGTTTTTTGAAAAAAAAGTAAAGTCGTTATTATAACACTACACACTACGAATCGTAGTTATCTACGATTATTGCTATTTTATTGCTCACACCGAATCATCAAAATATATTATTTTGTTTGTAGTTTTGTATTTGCATATTATACACTCCAAATATTTTATAGTCATTAACATAATAATAATATAATATCGATAAATTTTAAAGATAACATAGTTTTTATGGTATTTTTAGATATAGATATGATTTTTAATTTTTGAAACACAAGTCCAAATGTACGAAATATAATTTTATATTTTATGGTTTATTGTTTTAAATTGACTCATAATATTAACTACCTTGGTATTTAGTATATTTTACTGTATAAACGTGTTAGGTATACCGTTCCAGTGGCATTACGATTACCAGTCATTGGGAATTGTTGATTTTGAGATGGTTTTTTGTATTTTACCTGTGGACTTTGAATTTCTTGATTACCGTATTCAAATATTATATACTTGTATATTTTAGTCAAATACTCTAATGACCTATTTTTGTACTAATTCCCATACCTGTGGGCCGTATATTATGGATTTTATTATTATTTATATCAATTACAAACACTTAAACTTCGAGTACTTCACACGCATCGTTGAACAATAACCATGGTGTAGAGTATAAACTATGGCCGAATATTGTTGTCTAGTAGCACGTTATTGTAATGATCGATATCGGTAGTAACTAATAACGGTAATAAATAATAATAATTGGAATAAGAATAAAGTCATGGAACATAATATTGTATTATTTGGTTTTATCGAAATTGTTGTGTACACGTTTATATCAACGATTGTGTTGTATGTATATTATATTATTACCTTAAAAAATTATTATAATAATATTATACTAATCTACAAGTCGATATAATAATAATATTATAATCAGCGCACGCGCTCGTGATGCGTGCGTGTATGTTTTAGGAGATAATGTTCTCAATAATTCCAGCATGTTCATTAATAATCTGTTTTTATCTGTTGGAATAAAAAAATAAATACGGACATAACGATAAAATCACCGGAGAAGTCATAATATTCCACTGGTTACGTCCTGGCTTGCGAGAGGATTATAATAACATAATATTATCGATGTACGCTGACTCGATGGCGGCGGCATTCTGCTTATCGCGACCGGCACCGGCTTATCTGAACGTCAATGTCCAAAGACGGCTCCTCCGCCGACTTCGCTCATCGTCTGGTCTTCTCCCACTCGCTGGTCTACCTTATCGTTTCGCCCGGCGCGTCCGTCGACACCGTTGTTCGAGAAAGTCGACTCGAGCCGTGGAAACCGATCATTTGCCCACGTCCCCTGCACGACATTTCGATAGCACCTTTAGATTTTCGTGAGTTTCCGTGAGTTTTCAAACGTCACCGCGAACCCGGTAACACATAATATAATTATTGTAATACAGTGTAACCGTATACGAGACGTTATAGGACTTCGGAACAATATAAAATATGGCACACTCGCTGCGATTGATCACCTATCTGGTGCCCAGCCACCCCGTCGAGATGTACGAGTGCATCGCCCACTTCCTGGAGGAAGAGCTGAAAGTCAGCGTGACGCTCGTCTACGAATCCAGAGATCCAATCGACCTGTACGGCGACGACCGTCCCGATCCTTTTTGCCTAAAAGAAGTGGACATAGGTATTGAATAAAAAAAAAGACATTATTACTATACTTAATGCATATTTTAGTGTTCGTTTAAGTCCACTGTTAAATAATAATAATTGTAATAATAATTTAATATTATGTTTAATCAAATTAATTGTCAATATTTCAAATCTGTGTGAAAATAGGTCCTTGTTATGTATAGTTTTGTTAGGTTTATTGTGGCGTATTTATTATTATATATTATTACGATTATTATTTATTTGAACGAAATCAGAAAATTACGTTAATCCTACACGCACAGTGTCGGGAATCCGTCGTTGGGTTCATGCAGCTTTATTAATGGCATAAATATAATTTTATTTAGATAAGAACGTTTCGCATTCGACAGCATTCACAAAATATGTGATATTTAATTTTGCATAGACGCTAGTAGTTGTTGATGAAATATTTTACTGTATCCATACTCGTTTTTTCGTAATAACATATTATAATATGAACCGTTTTTATTGTTTTTTGAATGAACGACTATTGTAATTTGTAGTTAAACGTTTTTATTATAGTTTCACACACGTCTAGTTACAGAGCAATCGATATCTTTTATTAAGTGAATGCCTTAACTCAGTTTTATTGATAACAAAACGTGTCAATACAATTTTATTATGCAAGGTTCATCACGTGTTTCATTAATGTGCATTCAGAATGTTCGAAAATAAACCTTCAATAATCGCGATATCACCAATTAACTTTAAAACTTGTGAACTTTGTTATCATTATTATAATATTATTTTTACCTAATTTTAGGCCAAAACACTCTCTATTTTAGTTTATCTATATATAGCTAATATTATAATTAGTTCTATATCCTATAGGTATAAATTGTTTTGAATTAGTAATATTATAATCGAGCACACTATTTTTCGATTGACTTATCCATTTAAATACAATAGTAATAATAATAATTTAATTTGTGTGTGACAATGATCGTCAGCTAGTTTCACCTTGATAGGTACATAATATAAGTATATCGTTTGTATCCAAATTCCAAATTTTACGTTGGCAGAATTAAAATATTAATATAGGAAGAGAACTTTAGTCATGCAAGTATGAAACCAATACATCTAAATATCTGATGCCAATAAAAAACCACAGTTTGAGTGATTGTGAGTTAAAGTGACCGACTCATTTTAATGCAAACTGTTCATAACTGGTAACTTTCATACTTTTTGTATATTTTATGTTTGCTCTGTTCCAAAATATAGTTAGGTTTTTCGGACGAAATATTTTGAGTGGAATTACGGTTTACAAGTTGAGGTCCAAGCCGCTTATGACGCATAGACTAGGTTTTTTCAAACAAATTAGTTTTTGAACTATAAATCCTTTTTTTGTATAATATATTATATTATCTACTATTTTAAATACTAAAATATGAACCGTTAAAACCCTAAATTTTCATATTCTTCACAATAACAAAACAAAAAGATGATCGTTAAAGTCAATAGATATAATTTTGTTATTATAATTCATTGTTTTTTTGTATATAATTTACATTTAAAAAGATGTATATGAATGTATTTCTTAATGTCAGGTAAAAAGTAATTATTTATTGTGCATATTAAAAAAAGCAAATGCAAAACTAAGAAGAAAGAATTTTAAACAAATAATTGTGCAGAACACAATTTTATGAGTAGGTATTAAAAAAAACCCTTATAAATTTGATATAATATAATATAGTAGGTACCAAACATTAGTTTGAATAATTAATTAAATTTTAGTCTTTGATATAAAATAATCTGCATAAAAGCACTTACCTTTTCAATGTTTTATGTCTACGATTCATATTATATTGATGCTTTTTATCATTACATAATTTGTATTATTAACTCGGACAGAGAAAACAAATCAATCGTCAGTCTCTTACCTTTATCATTATTATCGCCATCATCATCGTCATCATCATCTTCGTCGTCGTCGTCGTTAGCAGATGAATTAAAATGTCTAATGATCTCATTAAAATGAACATTAATAGTTGTTATGCGCCTAAAATTTAATTCTCAGTACAATACGTCTTATACGATGGGGTTTGCAATAATTTTAACTTATTGTTTTTGTGATCACCGTTTCAAACATTATAATATAATATTCAATCGTTGTGACGAACAGTTAAATATATTAATATTGTTTTATAAAAATACAGGAGCTGAGTAAGACCGATATTATATTATACTATATATTTTACAATTTACAGCCATACAATAATCAGTAAACATTTGTCGGAAAGTGAAGTGGTTTAGTTTAAAAAATACAATTCATAACGAGCCCGTCGACGAGAGTGATATCTTATATATATATATATATATGCACTATGTCACACCGGCTACCAACAATAATATTATTACTACTAACAGAAATATATTTTTGAAGTATTTAATAGAATATTTATAAATGCACTGTGCAATAGTATACCTAACGGATAACACCTATAGATGCACACTGCACCGTCACTTTCTCTGCATGTATTATTATCGAAACTGTAACGATAAGTAATAACGTGTATTCATATAACTTCATATTCATTCTAATTAATGTATTAAATTGATTATTTTATTAACAATGATTAATATAATAATATGGTATTGGTACCTATGCATTATATACTATGAACATCTGAATGATTATCGTTTCCGTATGTTTTGGTGTGTAGGTTTTTTGAGCCCGACGCAGTACCTTAAGATGAAAAGGTCGAAACAAATCGAATTGTTGCCGATTACACCCGTGTTCGTGCATCCCAAGAACGTGGAACAGAAACCGGGATACTTCGCGGACGTCATTGTACACACAGATGTCGGGTTAGCTAACCCACAATACCAAGCATTGAAAATATTATAAAATAAGCGCCGTGGCCTACAGCGATAATGATATTATGTATTGTATTCGTTTTTTTTTTTTTTTTGGTCCGACTACCTGAAATATACAGAAAATCCGTGAAGTCGTTTCTGGACCTAAGGGGCTGCAATTGGGGGTACACGGGAGACAATTCGCTCAGCAGCAGTGTCACCATACAGAAGTTGCTCAGGACGAACGGAGAAAACTCGTCGTTCTTCGGCAACACGATTAGTAAGTCCATACCTATTTAATATTATTATTTTACTTTTGTCCTGCAGTATAGGCAGGTAGATTAGGCAGTCCGGTAGGTACATCACTAGATTAATAATTATTATTTTTCCCGCTCAATGTCCCGCTACAACAGACAATTTTTTTCCCTTCAGTTCAGTAAATTAAAGAATTCAAATCGATTAGCACAAAATATTTAGGTCAGATTTAGTAGGTAGGTTCGCAATTTTTTTTTTTACACCGGATAAATAATAATAATAAAAAGCGCATTCCTCGACGTTATTTTAAACATAAATATTATCCAACACTGAAAGTATTTAAATTTTTAACGTACCTGTATTATATAGTTATAATAATAATATGTGAAATGATGTCTTCATCTTGCATAAAAAAACAAACGTGTACAACAATACCTTTAATCATAATAAAACAAGGTTTGGTCGACAATAATATTATTAGCGTCACTATACTTCAGTGCAGCTAACTCGACAGTAAAACAAATTCTGAAAAAATGCGTGTCAAGACATTCCAACAGTTATGTATAGCAAGACGTGTAGGTAGCTCGACAAGTCAAACAGAAATTAATTAGAAAATGATAAATTCGCATATTTTATTATCATATAATAATTGCAAAACATGAGATGCGGAGGAACTGCATGTATGAATTATAATATGTTTTTAATGAAATGTTTAAATAAATACAAATCTGTCTGTCGCACCTTTATAATCACCTCGTACAGACAATTATAATATTACGAGTAAAATATTTAATAATATGTAAAACTATTAAATTGTTGTTAAATTTGCATTTTACGTAATTAATATGAACTATATTTTTTATTTACATCAAATATTTAACACAGATTTTGTGATCTTCAATCTTGTTTGGTGTATTGATTTACAAAGTATAAAATAGGTAGGTACCTACCTATTTACTCGAAATCGTATTTAACCAGTTCGTAAAATAAGTAGTGTTTAATAATATTACCATTTGTTCCTATTTAAAATATTAAAACCTTGAAATATTCAATTTTATTAAGAAATAATAATATACGACCATTGGGTATTAGGTGCGACCTCATAATTTGTCGGAACACAAAATATCCGGAAAAATGTAACAAGGGACTACTCGAGCAAAGGACATTGCAAAGTTTAATGAAAAATTACGGTGTTATAAAATTTGATCCATTATGGCTGTTTGCTAAACAATGTATGTATATCGAAAGTTAACAAAGTCATTGTTGATAAAAATATAAAATATTATAACTTACTTCAAAACCAGTTATAAATTTACGAGCAAGTGCTCTACATTTAGTTCTCTGCGTGAAATGTGATCTATATATTATTTTAATAAAAATATATCCAACATAATATTATTTCAACGACTCCAAACCAACCTTACTTCGCACTTTGTACATGACGTATAATATTTAATATGTAGTTTATCTTTTGCTACTCACCTAGGAATACTATTTTTTACAATTATTGATCGACAAATGTTTATATTTTATAAATCCCAATAAAAAATGTAAATAACAAAAAATTAATAAATACAATTAATTTTTTTTTAATACAACGTTGTTTCTGTATAAATAAAAAATTAGTATATCGGAAATAGCTGAAAATTTGTTTTAATTTTATTCCAAAATATGAATCAAATTATTACTAACGTCGACCTTTTTTATTCTTGTACATCACTTGTTGTACCCTTGGCATTTTAATATGGGAAATTTCAAAATATATTTAGGTATATGCTTTTTTCCTTCAATAGTCTAATACATATTTTTTATTAGATTTGCTTATAATAAAAGTAAGAAAAGTTATTTTCCGCTATGTATAGGAATGTAAAACATTTTTTTTTTACTATATTTTGGATAGAAAGTTCACTTAACTTAAAATAGAAAGTACCTACAACGACAATGACAAACTAATTTATAAACACAGTTCTTTCACTCAATTGTTCATATCGATTATATTTTTATTAGAATGTTGTGTTTAAATACAATGGGCATAATTAGTCGTCCAAGTAGGGGGTAATTAATTTGAATTTTAAACAAACTTTAAATTTTAATGCGATAGTTAAATTAAAAAGTACCACTAATACAAACAGTTTAAAACCATATAAAAAAAGATGTAGGTAAAATTACCAATAGTAAGATAACTTACTAAATTACAGCATAGATAATAATAATATTAAGATGTACTTGTGTTTATAGTATTTAAAAGTATTAATTGGCTTTTATTGAAGATAAATCGTTCGTTTACCAAATCACTATACTACTATAGTGGACTTACTAGTTGGATGATTTTTATATTTTAGATTTCAGTCTAACTCTGTTTAATCAAAAACTGAAACGTCAAACGTCAACAACAAATGCCATTTAAACACACAACATTAAAAAAAAAAAAACTAATACGACTACCTACCTATCCGATCGGTCACTCGACAACAATCAGTTATAAAAAAATATATTATTAAATTGTTCGTCTTCAAAAACTCAGTGCATAATTTCCACGGCACACTACCTATACCTAATTGCATTTTAGGATGTAGGCACAATACCTGTTATTATAATACACTTACAACAACTACTTCCTTAATTGTTTTTCGAGAGCAGAGTAATTATACACAATAACAGTAATTATAAAATACCTACCAAACTAAATCATGACGAAAAAAATTCCAAATTGAGTTGGCTAAAATTAATTTCGAAAACACCAGAGGTTTTTTTTTATAAGATATCACCACCAATAGATACGTCAAGTACGCAATATTCGTTTGGAAATCATTATTGTATCTACTTATTGAAGTTCAAAAAATCAACATTTTAATCAAATCCACATTTTTAAATAATGGGGGTATTGATGTAATAGCAGGGTTGAGAACATTCTTGTTGTATCAATCACTCTGTATACACGTGTTGTGCATACTATTACGTATTTACTTCGAACCGTATAGCTATATGGTAAAACTACGCACAAGTGTAAATAATAACAATGATAATAATAATAATATCGCAAAATTATAAAGTATCTGACTTCCGGTGATGTGCGCGTGCGTGTTACAGGGACCGGAAATCATTTGTTGACTGTTGAGAAGGTGCAAGACAAACAAGTGATCGCCGCGGCCGTCGACTCAACGGCCTTTTACAATTACAAAAACGTTTTGCACAAGGACGCAGACGACATAACCGTTTTGGACAGCGTCGGGGCGCTACCTCCGTACGCGATTGTCTGCGGAAAATACTTAAACAGTAATATTATTATTATTATTTATTATTGACGGCGCTTTGGCGGGCCACTACGTTCAATGCGTGTTATGGTTATATTTATTATTACGACGATAGCGTTATTCAATGGTTTTTTTGTCTGCCCACAGAAAAAGAATAATTTTAATGTATAGCTATTTTTATATCACGTTGCGTTACCCAACCGGTACCGTCTACACATTATAATATTGTGTTAATGATTGGATTCTGCAGGAGATCTGAAATCCAGAATCGTGGGCGCCCTGTTGAAAGCCACGATTGCACGGTCGTGGAAAGTGCAGTTCGAGAGATTCGGTCTGATCAAATTCGTGGAAAACTCGAATGACGCCTACACCGAGCTAGAATTCAACGAGCCCCTGGGCGGAAATGGGTTGTCGTCGATCTATTATTGAGGAGACGTAAATTATTTAATAATATGACCTACCTAATGTAATCGTTGATAATATACCTAACAAAAATAGCCATAATAAGTCTTCAGTCAAACCAACAGATTTTTTTTCAAATATTATTATTTCACTTTTTATAGAGACTTTGAGTTTATTTATACAAAATCTGACATCACACATATTGTAATAACTAATAATATATACTATTAAAACCTATACTCGTAAATGAAAATATATATTATAATAATGATAATTAATTTAATTTTGTTATTTTATTAGTTTGTTCATAATATAAATATATCAAACGACGGTGCTGTAGTTTTCTGTTGTATAATAACTAACTCATATACTTAAATTAATTATATATACAATATTTTGTTATATTAAAATTAATTTACACCATAGTCGATTAATGAGTCTGATGTTGAGGTATTTTTGTCTACAATATTTGTATTTAAAGAATTTATCGGATTTATTGATAATCAGTAAGTATACGACTAATGCAACAGCTATATTTACTAGGTAATAATAATTAAGATCACAATAGGTACTTATCTACTGTATTATAAGCGATGTTAAATAATTAAACAATTTAATAATATTATTATAATTAAAAAAAATACAATTGGATTTTACATCATCAGATTTATGTTTTATACTGCCGTTTTTGGCTTAAACTGGATATAGTATTGTGTACAAATTATGGTAGTAGTGAAAACTGCAAATTATAGCTAAACATTTTAATTAGTTAATTAAATATGTAATAACTACTAGGCATGATATTCTCTATAAATTCAGATGTAATTCTAATAAAATAATCACGTTTTTAAATATTTAATTATTTAATGTATTTTATTCATAATAAAGTGGAAAATGTTATAAATACATAAAAAAAACTACAAATTATTGATAAGACGTTGAATTATGAAAGCGACGTTTCAGTTATCAACCACTAGATGGCACAATAAGGATCCAACCTAAACAAAAACGGTTCATACTGATGTCTGTAAATCGTATAATATTACATTGTATTTTTTTATAATTTAACGGAACCACGGCTATTTGAGCACATCTCTTAATTAGTACAAACTGAATTTATTTTCGTTTAATTTCATTTAACACATTCTATGAAGACTTAATTATTATATTTAACGAGGCTATTAAGTTATATTTTAATTGAATACAATAGCAAACAAAATGTAAATAAAAATATATAATCTCCATTACATTAAAAAATTTAATTAAACATAAATTAGTTATAATAATATAATGAACATTTACTTAAGATATAATTTTTACAAAATAATATGTAGTGTAGCAAACTAAAATGTTGTGAACCGTGAGATTCACACACACCCTATTATCACCGATGCCCGTTGCTCGTTGGTTGATACTTGATATTATAATGGTTCATGAACTGATTAATACGAGTTCCAAAGAAAATAGTGCTGGATTGAAAAAAAAATTACATTAAAGCATTCTCTATTCCTCCCCCTAAGATATCGAAATCCACGAGCTCAATATTTTGGGAAATTGTAAGTTGGAAATTCAGAAATTAAAAACGATGGATGGACACTTTCAAATTGAGTTTCTTTAGGCTTTCAGGCTTTAACTTTTCTTGAGCCCAATGTCTTGTGGCACGAATTAAATATAGGACAGGACAGAACATAGAATGGGCGATAATCGGTTTTGAGAGATTATAAATTAATAATATTTTAAGAAATGGCCGAAACCTCATACTTATAGGTTACAGGTTTTGTTGGATCTATCTCGATGCCTATTATAGTAGTAGATTGTGTACAAAAAGACAAAAACGATATTAAAAAATGAAATGTCCCGATTAAAGCCACGGAAAAGAATCAGACGTTGAAAAATATGTGGGTCATGAATCGTGAATTGACTCTTTGTAAGATTACAATATTAGTAGTTAATACTTTTAATTAGTTTAAAAATACTATAGGGCTAACGATCGAACAAATATATTATTTTACAATAAACTATAATAATGGTGTGGTATAACGGTTATTACCGATCATCAACAGTAGTGATACCTGCTAATTTACCCCAAAGCAACCAAATCAACAACGAATCAGACAAATGAAAGAGAGATTAATGTCTTAGCTCCTAAGTGACGATAATGAGTAACGACGTGTGAGGGTAAGTTAATATTGGATTCCAGGTCACCAAGTAAATCAAATCAAATCAAAAGCAACATTGATTTTGGTTATTTTGTTGTTACTCGGAAAATAATATTATAATAATCATTATAATTATTATATATATATATTTTAATGTTGATTTATTGCCTATGTATTGGTTACTTAAAATATAAAAATATTACTCAATATTATGTAAAGTTCTCCAATGTTTCTAGGAATGCAATGATATACCTAAGTATATTATAGCAATGCTTTTTCGAAACATAACTATTTGTAAGCTCTAACACGGCGTAATGTATAGGCAATATAGGAACACTGCACTTAAAAATCTATTACATGTACAGTTTTTTATCTTTTGAGTCGTGTGAACTGCTGTTTTAAATGACCCTGCAATTGATAATGCAATGGATTAACATCTTGTTGAAATACATTATTATTTTGCTTTGTTAGATATTGACATATTGTGTTGGTTTTTCAAAGTTTTAAATCGGCTAAAATCTGAAAAGAGCGCATTTTATAGAACGGTTTATGCTTTTCACCAATAAAGTTGTCTTCAAAAGGTGTTGAGGTTTTGACGTAATCAATAATAATTGTCAACTAAAACGTCGGCAAACACACTATTTTAATAATAATAATAATGTATAACAATTATGCATATTGTAGTAAAATACATACATTAAATAGAAATAATTGTTGCATTATTTTTATTTTATAAACAGTAAATAATAAAAACATTGAAAACCTGACAGGATGCATAAGCCACGTATTATGTATTCGTCATACTTCATGTTCCTCAGTGAAGGTTTATTATATAAACATAACATTATCATAGAGTAGCTTTATTTGAATGTGGTATGAAACTTGTTATAAATAATATACTAACTAAAAGTCTCCTAAATATGATTCTGAGTGTGCATAAAACACTTTTTTTTAAATGACCACGAACATTGTTTATGAATTAAATACAACAAAATAACTTTAAAATATATTGTTCTACCAGTAAATAAATTCTATTAAAAGATTTTTTTTCACTTTTTTCACGCTTTTAAAGAAACTAGAAAAAAAAACAACAAAAATTACTATTTTCACAGATGAAATGTCTATTAATTAGATAAAAAATATTCGATGGGAAAAACATAGATAAAATAATATTAATTAATCATAAGCTGAATCACTAATACATTTCTCGTCTTGCTATAAACCTAAAAGATATCGATCACATTTAATTAAAACTCGTATTGTATGTACCAAACCATTGTTGACAAAAAAATTGTCTTCGTTTCATATGAGGTAAATTAATATAATTTGCGATTTATAATGAATTTAATATTAATATACCGTGCATAATGTTATTTTTGGTTTATGTTACCGTGTTCCCAAGAATCCTCGCCTCAGCGTACTGTCGGTAAAATTTTAAACTTGTGTAATAAATTTAAAAAAAAATGCATTCTCATTCAGACGTTTCATTATTAACTTTAAAAAAGAACAAATGAATGGATTTGCCCTCAAATTTGGGCCAAGTCGACTTTACGATTTTTGTTTTTACGGTGAAGAGAACACAAACAAAAGTAAAACTCACAGTTTTTATGTAAATTCTAAAAGTTTTCTCTTCGGTCAGAGATAAAATTAAGTAAAGTTAATTTAAGTCGCCAGCAAGGGTATGAAACTTAAAGTCTTGTAAAATGCGTCAGCACAGTGTTAGGTTTGAATAAATTGTCATATAAAAGTATGAAGTGTGTAAATAATAAATATAATAATATTTCAATACTATTATTCGAACAACTTAATTCAAATTAATACAACGCTGTTTGTTGTTTACTGAGAAAATGAATAGTATTATTAGTGTAGTATATGGTTAGGTTAGGCTGTATCAATAGTATAATCAGTGATAATATCTTATCAATCATCATAAACAAATCAATAATATTATATTGTTATTCAATTAAAAATATTGTTGTAAGAACTTTTCTTTTCTTATCAGTTTGGAAAAATAATTAATAATTTCGCTATTTCTATCGAATTACATAAAGAAATGTGTTCATTAATTCTGTGAACTTTCGTTATGGTATAATATATTCAATGAAAAAACACTTCAACAACTATCGGGCCTATTCGTATTATATTGTGTTTTCTGAATGTCTGAATTCCAAAATTTGCCAACAGATACTCAGCTAGGTATACCGATTCAAAACTTTTTTCACCTAATTAATATACTCTGAATATATTATTTTTTTTTTTTTTATATTTTTTTACAGAGTTTTCGTGAATATATATTTTTTTTTAATATCAATACACAAAGAGCAGGTAGGTATCTCGTCTATATTATATACTCATAACAAACAGCCGTCGCTGATCGTATGCGCATAGAACACGATACAAATATAATATAGGCATTGCACTTTGTGCGTTATCGTGTTTGTGTCAACTTCACAAAACGGTTGGTCGCTAATGATGTTTATTTTTTAGCATTCGGAATAATGGGATTCGCCATTACTCCGCCGGCTACACTTTACAAACCGTTAACCCTATTTATCGTGACATGGTATGTTATATCTATGGTGAATTTATTACACCGCAGTACGAGTATCATAATATTATTACTATTATTATTATTATTACTATGAGATTTGCTTGAATTTTTTTCAACGAGTCAACACTTTTCATCGACAAGTGGACACCGAAATG
This sequence comes from Macrosiphum euphorbiae, assembly GCA_949089665.1. Lineage (NCBI taxonomy): Eukaryota > Metazoa > Arthropoda > Insecta > Hemiptera > Aphididae > Macrosiphum > Macrosiphum euphorbiae. Next base: position 130,601,426 of record CARXXK010000001.1, read on the forward strand.
GCTGATCCGTAGCCTGTGATACTTACCTGTCCGAGTGTATTTTTATCATCAATAAACGCGCAACGACACGACGCCCGCGTAACCTGGGTGTCGCGAATGTAGATTTAGGCGCCTATACCTAGGTACCTGCAGCAGTGGTGTGAGTACGGTTGGTATAATTCGGTGACGACTTAATTTTGTTGGTAATTATTATTGCCGTTCGACTGATTCCGGTGAGCAAATTCCAACACCCGAAAACCGTGTTCATATATTATGTATTTATATATTTCGTGTCCCGCGTGGGCTTTAAAGTCAAAGGCGGAGAGTCCAAACGTATTGATTTCGCGTGCCAACGACGACGACCAACTCAAACACCTTCTAAAAACATTTCAAACGGTATATATATTATATTAGTTTGTTACTAGAATCACGTCCCTGTTAGCTTTATAAAATCAGTTCTCGTCTCCGCGTGCAGTCCCATCTGCACGAACTTTACTCCGAGTCGTATGTATATCGTTATTGATCTGGAAAAACTTTACAATACTTTTGTATATTGTTTAATATCAATTTGTTTACTTTTCAAGTGGTTTTTTTTTATCCACCGAGTTTTTATATATAAGATAACAATATAATATACGTTCACTCGGCGTCTTGTATACGGCTCTCAGCCGCATTATTGTTATCCATTTCAATCAATAATTCCAGTAGAAACAGTAAAATATTTTATTAAATGTGAAGTGAACATTTAAAGTTTTTTTTTTTGATATAATATTATAATAAATATTTGCTTACAATAGTTGTACGAACGACGCGGTTGTCAACTGTAAATTTCGTTTAATATAATTGGTATGGGGTTGATTCATTTAATGTCAATTTATACAGTCGTCATCTAAATAACACGATCAAAGGTGTTATTACAACAATAATATATTGCGACAGCGTTCTTATGATTTTGGTTTGGTTTTCGTTTACATTGATTTGTTTTTACTTATGAATATAGTTTATTTTTTAAAATTAATATGATTAGGTCACCCAAAATAACATCATAATTTTATCGCATTTACATATAATTATTATTATTGTTTTGATATTATAGTACACACGGAGCAAACAACGATCGACCTGCTGCTCAATATTGTAATATTATGACGATTGAGTGTAGGCGCTAAAAATCGGTGTCATTTGCGAACTGACTCATGATCAGATAAAACCGACCATACATGCGTTGTGTGCACCATAATATTATGGCGATGGTGAAGGAGAAAATATAATAATATTATGTAGGTAGGCCATAATAATAATCGGCGTCTATATATATATATATTATACATTTTCATTCCCGGTATAGTCATGAAGTGTATTATATTGCATACACAATGCACCTCGTCAGCTTTTTAATTTGTTCCACTCGTGTGGTATTACGACAACGATAGTAGAACGTCATAGCACGTAATATAATACTCGCAGCTCAGCCGCAGAGTGGGAACTACGGAATTCACCATCGAACGATTTACGAAGGAACGCGGGACCGTCCTTTTTTCATTTTTTAAATGTGAAGGTCGTCCGAGCTAAACGCATTAAGGAAAATGTGTTTTTTATTTAAAATTGTGTTTTGCGCTTAAAAAGAAAAAAAATGAATAAAACGTGAGGTCATAATATGGCCCGAGAACACGATGGCGGCGGCAGCGACGGAGTGTTTTTAATACGGCCGATATTTATTTTACCGCAAACGTTTTGATTTATTACGAGCAGTCACGAGCAGCGAAATTTGCTAAATCTGATTGCAAATGCCATGTTTCTGAGGCACGCGAAAAAAATATATGCGAAAATTACACGGGGAAATACAATCTAAATGTGAAGTTTGTATTTTTTTATTTTCACCCTCTTGAGGAGTGTTATAATTTATTTTAGCGATTAGTTTTTCAAACCAATTATAACTTTGATTAGTAGGTATAATAATAATATAATAACACATTAGGTCATACCATGTTTCTTGTAGTTTTTGCCCCGACGTTATAAACTTTTTCCATTTAATTTTTTTCACATATTATATAGCAGAATATTCACCGATATTGTTTTGAAATTGCGGCGGAAATATTCACAAATAATTTCTGTGTACCATCTCAAAGGGGGGGGGGGAAGTGGTTATACCCACTTTGTAAAATAGTTCGAACAAAAGTGTTTATAAGGCGAAGGACAGAACAAAATATTATTATTATTAATAATAATAATAATAATAGTGGGTATATGCAAGTTGCATAACTCAAAGAGTCATATTTGGCAAAAGTCTACCGCGCGATCGAATTTCGTGCAAGTAAGGCTTTCGGAATTTACCATTTAATATCCCTAGAAAATAATATATTCCGTTTTTATATTATAATAACAATAAACATAATATATATATACCTATCTACAATACTGCGTGGCGTGTATTTCTTCAGCAGGCGCACCTAAGTAAGTTATGTGTTGTGTTTCGTTTTAATAAATGTCTACACCACCTATAGGCAGTAGGCACTGTCGTTTATCATATTCTTTCATATTATATATTTAATTTCATTATATCAACAATAATAATAATAGTAGTACGATAATGTTATTATGTTGCTCATGTGTAGATGTCACGGAAATTCGAATAGAAATCAAAATATATTTCTGTGCAGCGCTGCAAGATGTCATCACGACGGAAGTTTTATGGAAAACACAAGCGGTTGTTTTTCGGTGGGGCGCAGAACGCTTGAGAAACAATCTGGCGAACGAAAATAATATTATCACTCCGCGGCCCGGACCATACGTACACGAGTGCATACCGGAAGAAATGACTGCGCAGCCGTAAACGCGCAAAAACCAAAGGTGAACAAAATCACCGAGAGTGAAAAACCTTATACGTCCCACACACGGCCAGACAAACGCTAAAACGTACTATACGGTTATAGGTCGGGATCGCGCGCTGTTTTAATGCGAATCCCGAAATGATTCCCTCGGGACGACTGCGCACCGTCGGTGCAGGCGGGATAAACGGATTGAACGGAAATTACGTTTCATTCATATATCACTCGAACTCGCACTCGCACACACACACACACACACACACACACACACACACACCTACACAAGAGTGCCCAAGGGTCAGTGGCGGAAAATCGTATTTCCAGTCGTTTTCGTTGGCGTGCGGTGGACACTTTTCTTCGCGCGCGCGGAAAGGATAAACGACGTGCGCGATAAGACGCATCGCAATAATATAACGACGATATATTAATACCACCGGATCAGACGAAGGTATGGTTTGCCAATCCGATGCCCGTCCTACCTCTCTACGTTACCTATCTACCTACCACGACCACTTCCCATACCTTTAGGTACCTATATAAACAACAGTATTACTTAGAAGCGCCATTAGTCATTGTGTTAATATATGCCACATAAACACTATTTTGTAACATATTTTAAACAGATGTATACTCGTAAACACTGTTTTCGGAATATTTAACCAATATTGTATTATTGATTTGTAGATACCTAATCCAGTCTACCAAAAAGCCACCTGGTCAATGCTGTTTATGCATAACAATATGAAATCACAACATTCACAACTAGCGACATTAATTATTATAATTGTATTCAAAAAGCTGTGTCTAATAAAAACATATTTTTTACTTATTAATATAAGAGACAACATTGCAGTGTTAAGAAATATAGGAAATTAATTGACAATAGTTTTGTACAATATTATAAATTCCAATAGTAAAAGCTCGATATATAAATACGTTGGGTATATAATTAATTAGGGGTATCAAACCACTCGTTTCGTCATATATACTTTTATGCATTTTTATGTATATATATATATATGTTCGTAAAAAGTTGCTACTGCATATTATAAATTCGTAAATGGTTTCTCAACAAGCTGGTTTCCAAAGAACAATAATGGACTAATAAAAATGCAGTTGCTTCTATTGATTAAATGAAAACATTACACAGAGTTGACCTAGAGAATCGATGTAAAAACGTTTGATAATAACGACGAGAATGAAACAACAAGATAACAAAAAAAAAAAAAAATTATAGATTCTGACTCGTTGGCGCCATTGGATAAAAACCGTTTGTTGTATTAATGTTTGGATTTTTGGCATGTATACGTAGAAAGAGTAAAGCTCGATATGATAAAAAAAGTTTGGTTGTGATATTTTAGGCATTTGTAGGGATTGGACGGTTTCCATTCACTATTAATTTTTACGATTTCAGTCGGAGTTGTGGAAGTGATTCGGGTGGTTCCTGGTATCATAAAAAAAAAAAAAATATTATAATAATATGCTTATCCAACCAGACGTTATCAGGTGAATGAAAATAATAATGTGAGGGCTCCGACGATGGTTACCTATATATTATTGACAAAAGATAAGCGATACAAATAACACACGTGAACGAGTGTTCGTGACTACGTTTGATACTACGCAATTGATTAAAAGCTTAGTGATTTTAAATTTCAAGTGAAACTCGATTTGGGAACTTTGTATTATTCTATTATATATATTATGTAGCATGACTTGAGTAGGTATTATATTTATATTGTACTTGTTTCATTTTATTTCCAAACTACGTAGGTATTTCGTGTTTATTAAAAAACACACACACACACACTTGCTAAACAACAAATGGGTTCCGATAAGTAAAACGAGAATAGAACCTACGTTGAAATTCTTAAGGACCCAATTAAGAACAGTTAAATGTTTATGTTGGAAGGAGGTATATTCGTACCTGTGTAAGGTATTTGAAAAAGTACAAGAGCTCAAATACCTATTCTCAAAATGGATTCTTTAAAATTTCATCAGTTTAACCTGATAACACATAACTCTTAGAGTAGAATCCACATATGTACCTCTCCAGACATTTATTCTCATATTTTAAATCCCTGGTAGTTCAATTAAACAATTATTATTAGTATAATACTTTTGTATATATTATTCCGAGTGGAGTTGTTTATGAAGTATTGATTTTACATTCACTTGTGTGATTTGATTTTTAGGTAAAAACTCTTTTTGTGGTTGTAAAAAACTCATATCTTTAAAATGGTAATTGAATGCAAAAGGTACTTTAAAAAATAAGTTTTTTTAAATTGATTGGTTGCGTTCAAGCAAATCAAGAATAAATAATTAAAAAATGGAACATCGTTGAAAAAAAAACACGAAACTTTTTGGAAAGAGAAACTTCATTCATAAAAAGAATACTACCAACAGCTATTTTTTTTATGTATATTTGAATAAATAATTATAACTATACAGATCAGCTTATAAAGTGCTTATACGCATGCCTGATCAAAACTATCAAAAGCTCATTTATTATCTAATAAGCGCGATATCGATTTGTAAATAATAATAATTATAAAACGTGATTTGAACGGATAAAGCGTCACGCGACGTGGGGATATTACTAAAAAAAAAGAAGAAAAATAAACGAGAAAAATCGGTAAGTTTAATAATGTTTCGGTAACAATATTATTTATTTACCATTATCGTTCGACGAGTATATATTATACTGGGTTTTGTGGCCACTGGCGGCGGTTCAGAGTATTATATTATAAACCTTTTTTCTTCTTCGCATTTTAACTCTACGCGCGCCAGTCTTTAATTTCAATTACGTCCCTATACCTCCGAGAGAATCGTATTATATAGTCGTCTGCGAGGGGCGATCGATTTAACCCCCCCCCCCCCCCCCCATCAACAAACTGTTCTCCTGTAGTCCTGTCATCCTTAATCAAAACGGATAACGTTATTTTATCCAAAGGAAAACGGCTCGCGTTGTCCAGCTGCAGCACCTACAGATACGGCTGAAAGAAAAACTCCAAAAGGTTTCAGGTGCTGCGCGCACCCATCCTCGATTTAGGATATTGATCAGAGTCCTCGGGCCGGAAAATAAAATCGAATCGTTTCAGTTGATAAATGAACACGTCTCTTACACACACATACATGTCAACGTATACGTATATAGAGACATTTCTGATCGCCGTCGCACCTTTAAATATATACCGGCAAAGGTAGACGCACTGTAGGTGACATCAAAATAATATTATTATAACGGTTAGTGCCTATAATTAGTACCTACCTATACCATCGCCCGACGGTTATTCTTGTGCAGTGTCACCCAGTGGCCAGTTCCCGAGGTTTCCCACAACAGTTTTATCGCACATTCATTACAATATCAATGGTATCAATGATTATTAAAAGCGAAAATTTGAAATTCGAAAAAAAGTTTTAGTCCGGCTGATCGTCTTGGATAAACTTTGGAAACATAATAATATACGATAGGTAGGAGGTAGGTACCAAATATTTGAGTGGCTTAAAAATCACCATAATATTATTCGATCGGTGGCAAACCATAATATTAATTGATTTTCGATTAAGAAATATTATGTGTTTTAGTGGTATCATATAATAATGGTATGCGTTTTATACGGAACACATTATCATATGCATATCGTGGAGGGGAAGGCTAATACTCATTAAAATTTCATAAATAAAACAAAACAACCGAGTGGTTTGCCATTGTACTCTATTCAACTACCTGCACTATTGTGATAATATAATATTATCAACCAATGGATTTCATTCAAACAAAATCGGATGTAAAATATTTTAAATCTTGAATCGCAGCCGTGAAATCTGGATTAGGAAAACATCGTGACGTTCACATTGGTAAACACATAAATCGAATATTGAACGAATAGTTAAACTTTTTAAGCATATTAAGTTGCGAAAAGCGATAGTTGTAGTGTATCTACCACATATCTTGAGGGTAGTTACACTCCTCTCGCCGTATACCAACATTTAAATGCCTTAGGATAATAATAAAAAGGAAAACTCGTTAGCACGTTAATCCTTGAAAATTGATCAACTACAATAAACTTAACTCTCAAGGATGAAAACCATTTGGACAAAAATGTAGAAAATTATAGAATCGAATGCTTTTTAAAATGTTCTTATAAAAATAAAGATCGTAAGAATTAAGGTATAAGCACATCTAATGTTTTTCTGAAAAATAACTAAATTAACGTTCCCTGTGAAAACCTTATTTTTTTGTCGTCACTTACCTATAACTACTAATTGTGAAAAGCGATTAATTGTTGGTACGTCATGGTATCATGGTAGTGGTACATAATAATATTATAATCTTAAAAATATGGCTGAATAATGCACACGGAAAACAGGGGAGGAGGGGTTATACCATCAAGCATCGTGGGTGAAGTATATATTATTATATAGAAAGTCAAAAGCACAGACTTATACCTAGGTATACTATAACGAACACATATTATTATCTTATATTGTATGGGTATATAATTATTATAATAATAAAAAAAAAACAATAATAATAATATATTACACGTATTGATTTTACGCATATGAAATTCACGTTGCGTGCTAAGCAAGTGCACAGCGTACACTTGATGTTATATGTACGACTATTATATAGGTAGGTAATATAATATTCTTCAACTTAGCCATGTCGCATGTGCCTATATATGCGTTGACGCGGTTTTCACATGATATGTATATTTATTTTATTTTTTAAACCTAGGATTTTGCGACTTATAGCCGATTTTGATAGGTATCTCATTCTCGACGACCTCCTATAGCTCCGTGTCCAATTGCCTCAACCACTCTGCTTGGTCGACTCTGCACGCGCCAAGTGCGCATAATCTAACACTATATAACGATTAGCGTATATATATGCAGGCACTATAGGCACGTGCCTACAGTGGGATATTTTGAGGGACGGAAAAGTTTTAGTATTTAGTATTTAAATAGAATTTATTCTGAATACTAAGCATATTTACCTAATTAATATATTATATTTTATAGTAGCTAATTAAATGATAATTCAGTTAGTGCAGTATATTATTATTTTAGTTACCTATTTATTTTCCACAGGCCTACACGTGAAAAACATGCTTCACTGCCGATAACTATATCATGTCGTATTATATAGGCATCGGACCGAGTCTGCCGTAGTCTATAATAATTTTATAATGAGGAAAAGTCCCGTTGAAAACGTCCCTCGGTTTTCTCCCATCAGTACTGCAGATACGGAATTCAAAACTCGAGTCAGACGAGTTCTGCAAAGTATTGCGTTCCTAACCTAACCTACCTGAAGTCCAAATTTTTTTTTATACTATTTAATCTAAGTCTAAATGACATGCGATATCATTAGACATTATATTATTATCATCTGGGTGGTATTATGTTCATGGGTTCAAAGCTCATACACTGCAGTCGTACTTCTTTTAATTTGTTTGGCATTGTGTCGGACTGAGAATGGAGACGGTGCACGTATTACTACTTCCGCCCTCCAATCTTATCGACCTCACTATGGTGGCATATAATATTATGTCCATGATGACAAACACACGCATGTACCGACAGTCGTCTTGTAATTTATTTAGAAAATGTTCAGACTCAGTGAGTGGATCGCGATACGTATCTGCAAATAAAACTCATCGATCAATTTTGTGATTTAAATATTATGAATATGTGTGTACGGTCACATTCGACTCGGTTGTTTTTTTTTTTAAAAACACTACTATGTCACCAACTACGTCGTCGAATAAGATGGTTATTTTAAGGATGCAAAAAACAACAATAATAACAGTTATTGACAACTCATGTATTTATTTCTAGAATAATAATTGACAACCTAAACAATAATAAACACATAATTTCCACTAATGAACAGTCATTTAATTTTGTTTTTATTTTATATCAATATAAGTACAGTAAAACGTACGATACAGCATCGCACGCGAGTGGTCTCGGATTAATAAATGGTTCGTTGAAATTGGGTCGCGCTTCTTTTTAAAATACATTAATTGAATAAATAATTAGGTAATTCCTTTAACCCTTGTATTTTGTTTGTTTATCTGTTATTGTTTGAATTAACGACTGGGTTCCTCTCCTCTCCGAAATAATCATCTCCTAAATAGACCTCGTCCGAATTGTATGAACAATATTAATTAGTAAGCGGTACGTGCTCGAATTGATGGTTTCGCCTTAATGTAGTATATTGTATATTATCGATAGACTTGGTCGGGGAGACAAAATTGTTTTGGTCGTCATCGAACATTTCCAATATACAAGGGTTAAAAAAATAATCATGTACTTGCTAGTAATAAGTAAAATTTGAAAGTCAGTGATAAAAATTAACTGTGCTTAAGTAACGTGCGAAAAAATACAAATTAAAGGTAAAAAAAAATAATAATAAATAAATTAAGTTAAACAAATAAATATTCTACGTAATAATAATAATAATAATAATAATAATAATAATAATATTATGATCATTATCATCAGACAATGGTATGAACTTAAGTTAGGTACTATATAATATTTTAGGTCTAAATTTAAATAATACTATTACCCTGTTAAATAGAAGGATAAGGTAAAAACAAATTAACATAACGTTAAGATAATAATAAACTATCTACTAAATAATGAGCCATAATATATATTATAAATAAATATATATAATATATTACGTTTGATAGTTTTTTTTTTATTTCGATAGAGCAGTGATTTAAGATAAATTTATCGTCATATACTGTATATTGAGTTTTTTTTTTTTTTGGTAACTTATTGGCTCAACTATAGTAGTAATTTGGAAAAAAATTTGATACATTTTTTTTAAATATTCTCTCTATATATAATATATAAATATAATATATATTATCCTATAACATTTATATGGTACATAGAGTCGTTTTTAATGGAATTCTAATAAATAACTATCATAACATATTTTTTTTAATTAAAAATTTGTATTATAATTATTATTATTTGTAACAGTAATATTATCATTCTCACTAAACGACAAATCCTAAACTTGAATACAACAATAATATATATAATCCAGAAACAGACGCTTAAACATAAAATTTAACTTTATTACTATAATAATAAATCTTTTAACGAATAATTTAATAAATATAATAACTATCACATTGGAAAAAAATTATGCAGTGATAATAATATAATTAATAATTTTATAATATATATGTGAAAAAAAAATACTGACAAAATGTGAAAGAAATTAATGAGAAATGTTTGCATAATTTCCCCTTTCGTGAAATGCCCAGTTCACCGTACACGCTCTCAAAAAATGTCACCTACAGAGAAACAAATATTATGACCTATTTTATTTATTGCTTAAGATTATTTTAATTTTTTAGTTACATTTTACACATCTTTTTTCAAAACATGCATGTCTAAAACAACGAATATATTGAGCTAGTCGAAGGAACACAAGATCATGTAATAATAATCAAATTATGTTTTTTTGGTTTTTCTCTTTTTTAATTTACATAATTAATCATATATATTTTAATCTTATTGCGTTTACTCGTTTTTACTTACAATCTATCGAAATATTATAATCGGGAAATTGAGAGGGAATAATTAATGTTTTTAAATGGGGAAGACATAAATTTTGAGAAAATCAAGAACACATCAGGCTATGTACTTTTCCGGAGCAACAATATACTTCTAACAATATCACAATTTTTCATATATATTTTTATTTTTTTTATTAAAAAGCTAAATAGTCATATATAGAACGAAAAATTTAACTTATTTTCATAATTTATCAATTAAATAAGTTTTATTTTTAAAAATAGACAATAATGATCTAACATCGACTTTTTTTTTATTATTATTTATTAATAATTATTATAAAAAAATATAATTATAAATATAATTAATAGAATGTGCTTTCTATGGTGTCAAGATTCGACACCCGAGTAAGTTTAATGTAAATCTAAAAAAAAATTAAGTTTTTTTAAAACAAAATAATAAATAAAGTGTGTATACATTTATCAACAATATTATATTATAATATACCGTTACGAAGAATTATCCTTTTTTTTTTTGTATATTAATTCAAACCTTTTCACAGACGTGCTTTACTTTTTGTTTTATTAACCTACACACAATATTCACTTTTACACAGACTTAGACATACACATATACATACATAGGTACGCGTAATACGCACATCGTATCCGTCGTGCTCGGTACAGACTTTCCTTATAAACTTTTACACAAAAACGCACCAAAGCATATGTAGCTGGTAATATAATATGCATACATGCGATAGGGGTGATACTCCTCTGATTTGGCAGGGGCAGGGGGTAGGGTGGTTGATGATTTAGCCGGATGGTGGTGGTGGTAGGATGATTAGTTGGTAAGGGAATGACCGGGAGGCAAGGGTCGTCGGGTATATGGGCTGACACGGTTGGCGGGGTGGTGGGTGGGGGGGGGGGGTACGACGTTGGAGTCTCCGTTCACTGAACGGTGTCCTCGATGTCCATGGCCATCTTGTTCTTCTTCTTGTTTTTCTTGTGCTCCAAGTTCATTTGGTCGTTGGACGGATTGTCCCACGGCTGACGGGTGCCGTTGCCGAACACCAGGTAAATCGTACAGCACACCATGTACACGACCGCCGACGTTATGAACACCACTCTCCAGGCTGCCTGGGTGGGCTGAAACGATTAACGAGCACAAAAGGAAAATTTAATTCGAGAGTAAATCAATATACACCTGCATGTTAATATATTAAGATATATAGTACAATAAACATGTTGTCATAATATTATCGTAACGATGTATACATATTGGTATTATCATTAAAATATAGGTACTATTTGGGCAGGAGTATATGTTATTATTATATGGCTGGCAATGGCACCGATTGATATTACGATACAATATATTATATTGTTAGGTAGGTAGGCATTATAACAATATCATATAAACCGTATTAAGGATCCCGTGCGTTGCGTTTTTGATTTTAACACGACCGTATCGGGTATTGTATATATTATAATTTATAATAATGTGTACATATAATTATTATTACACATTATAGATTATAGTATACCTATTTCATGGTTCGGGTTTGTATTTGGGTGTTATCCGGACGTTTTTAATCCGGATTTAACGGGTCGTCGTCGTTTCGGGTTAAGTTTCTTATTTACTATGGTAATTCAGTAGAGATCAGATTAACTACCGTCCTAATTTGAATATTGAGTAATATATTTTATATAATATATACACATACCTATCACATGCGATAATAATATCTTGAATTAAATTATACATTAAGACTCGTCTCATGGTCAAATCGGCCTATAACGATATCGATATCGTTTTCTAAAACCAGAGTGTGATGTGGAAATGTTAAAACCACATACTCGTCACGCGTAAGTGTGACAACGAGAATATTGTTAGATTTCTCTACAAGATGAATATTTTGACCATAAATCTGAAAACTTAATTACGTTTTCTTCCACCAAACTTGATAAAAATATAATATGAATGTTCAGATGATCAAACTCTATAGTCGTAGGCGTTACGGCAAGTTATTATTCAATACTCGTTAGTCATTTGTACATGATTAGTTACTATCTTAGGTAATCAGCAAAACATTAATAAAAAACAAAAAATGTAGAATATTTATAATATAGAACAGTTATAATATATTATGCGTAAACAATTTCAATTAGTGCTATATTTACTAGAGTAATTATTTTCTTAAATTTTACTGAGGTTACTAATTAATGGTGGTAACTGGTGCCAATGAAGATACACGTGAACGCACTATATTTTGTTTGGCATTTAAAACATAATACAATTTGCTTTCGTCAGATCAAATGTTGTATTGTTAGATTTCTTACATTAGAGTGGGTTTGTGACCTATTATCAGAGTTAAAGGCAGTATCATATTATCTACGGCACATCAAAGGCTTTTATTGATATTTTAATTTTAATGCGAGTTATGTGCATTAAAATTGTTATATTTACTCTAATATTAAAGCCAACGACACAGAATTTGATCGGCTGAACTCGAATTTACGATGTTATGCACGGATCTAAGAGATAAAACAAATAGGGCTCTGAAGTTCTATTATGGTTCATAAGTATGATACCATATTCAATAAAATTATGATTTTAGTAAGACAATAATAAAATATAACTTCGAAGAGGATTATCAATAATTTTAACCGTACATATTATGAGATGATTTTTAACGAATTTGATCGGTGAGATAGAACGATTTTTTTTAACCAACCCTATAGTTTAATGGGAAAATATCCACAGTTTGAAAACAATAATATAAATTTGAAAATAGTATGACATTTGAAATGCAAATAATAACATTGACATTATTCATTGGTATTAACTGAAACAAAATTAAACATCATTAATACATTAATATTTTATAAAATATTTTTGTATTAAATGTGTTTTTAGTAATGAATTAACAATAAACGTCAATGCAATATAATTATTAACTTTTATGTTAGAATGATTCCAGGCGACATTTTTAATCTTCAGCTATACAATTAATGTACTGTTAAGATAGTAGTAATATTGTCGTTTAACAGCAAATGTTGAGGTTTGCACGATGTATGTCTTTCCTAATCTGTCTATGTGTCTTATAAAATATGAGCTTTATGTCATAAAAACAAAAGAATTGATATTAAAGTAAATAAGAATAAAGAAACGAACAGCTGGGAAACTGCCATGACAACTGTTTATTTTTATTTTAAAAAAAATAAGTCAATGATTTAAAAATAATTTTAATTTAACCTCAATTTTCTCAACGAGGCATTTTGACAATCTTTTTACACATACAAATATTATGCTATGTAAAACATAAAGATGTTATTATACGGCTCTATCATTTTTAAAATGTAAAAAATATATACCCAAACTGTATTCTGTATGTAATGAAAAAATATTCAAAGCAAAGTGCTCCTGAATAATATAACAATAGTAAATAATATTTTATATTTTGTACAAGGCCTTAATATTTCCATTAGCCCATTAAGCTATTGTTAAGATAAATTCATTGTGGTAAACAATAATTATTCTTTAGAATAATGAAAATATTATTATTAATTATTATTAATGCAAATAGTAACTTACTAAAATATGGATTTTTATTAAATTAATTATTGAAATTTATTAAAATGACTTAAATACAACGCTTAATTAATTATAGTATTTAATTTTAAAGTTAGACAGTCTTAAGAAAAATATACTTTTTTAATGTCCATAGAATCATGTTAAGTATAACACGCGATATGAATTTATTATAATGTATTTTAAAAGTACACTAACTCTTTTATTTTAGTTGAAAATTTCGTGAAGAAAAAACCACAATGTGGATAATTATATCCATTATATATGTATAGTTTATTAGTATATATTTATTATCATCATATATTATTATACCTAATAGGTACGTTTCATTAACGGTGTATAACATGTATAACTACGTACAATTGTAAATTTTTTTTTATATATATTATGGATAAATTGATTTTAATTGTATTTTAATGACGTATGTTTAAATCATCAATTATATTATAATATCGCTATTTAAAGATTATTACACTTTGTGGCTACCCACTTATATTGTTTAGATTTAATCTTAAAGGTATCTATGGTTATTGAAAATTGAAATGTGTGTCATTCATTTTTAAACGTACAAATGTATATTTATATAATATATTGTATAATATTATTGTATGCATTTACTAAAAGTTTGCAACATTGGTACTATATTATACGCCTTACGGATATTGCGGATTATACGAAGTTCTACAGTAATCCTTAGTAGTTTGTATTGCAAAAAATTGTAATGTATATACTTTATTGAAATGTATATATATAGTATACACAGTACACACACACATATATAATATATATATTATATACCTAATATATACATATATACATAAATAATATAAGATATTTATTCTTTCTCCAAGCAGACACTGAGCCCCAACTGAACTAGTTCTTAAGATACATAATCAATAATAATAACTAATATGCATTTTAGGTTAACTTGAAAACATAATATACCATTAGGTACATCGTATAACTATGTATCAAATGATAATTATTGCGATCAACTGTACTGCAGGTTTAAAAAGTAGTAATCAGACCAGCTGAATGCGAAATTATGATATTTTATATAAAATACATCATTCATTCCTCACATAGTTTTAAAACATGATATGGGGTGGTAAACATTGCAATTTTGTTAAGTATAATTTAACACGCAAACACTGTATGAAAGTTTACACGAAAACGTTATAAAAAACACGTCTTTGTGGTTTATGCAGGTAAAATTTACGTTAATCATGGTACATTTAAAAAAAATAAGAAAATCAATTTTAAACATACACACATTTGCGATAAACAGTTTAAAATGTTAATATAATAAACATTATAATGATAATAATAAAATAAAACACTTCCAATAAATTTTATAAAAGGCATTACCAAATTTATCACAATCGCGATATTATGATTATTTATTACACGGTTTTATTTTTATTATGTCCGATAATACTGTTTGGAGACGAGCTCTCGAGGTTTTATGTAGCTTCTATATTTTATATTGGAATTTTGTCAAAGATGCACCTATTTCAGAAAAGTCGTACCTAGAATTTTCAAGTAGCTTTTCTGAAAAATTGGACAAATACTAGCACACAATATTATTTAGACAATAATATTTGAGTTGAATTTAATAATGAATCTCTTGACACAGATATTATTGCATTTTATTTGTTTTCTAGACGATATAATAATAATATTAGGTATATTGAAACATTTTTGAGATTTTAAAATGTTGAAACTATATCCCGTGGGTTCCGAAATTCATCTGTGATGTCCGATGATTAACGATTGTTTTAAAATGTTCTTTGGGTAACTAACTTAGTTCTACCCGTATGGTTCATTGCAAGAGAAAAATTTAATTTATCATTTTAATGTAGCTAGGCATAATGTATTAATGTAATATGACTTGAATTGAATTTTTTTTTAATGTAATATAAAAAATTAAACGTAATATACTAAGGAAAAAAACCAACAAGAATCAGCTACTAAGAAGGTATTATGTTTTTATACTAAGATATAATATTATACAAGGTAGAATTTTGTATATTTTTTGTATTTCTCTCTTGAATATTAATTTTTGTTAAAAACAAAAAGACCTTTTTAATTAAAACGTTGTTTTCCCAGTTCCCACTGAAACTATACAGTAATTAGTTGAAAAATATATTTTCCTCCGTGTAGGTATGCGCGTATACCCCAGGCCACCAAACACCACCATTATTTTTTAAGCTTTTGTGTTCGGGCATTGGGTAAAGCCACAAAGACAAAGAAGTTAAAAACAAAACAAACGAATGAATCGATGGCTCTAAACCCAACTGAAAAGAGAAAGAGATCCACAGCCTAGGCCTCGGAGTTGACGGATTTTGAGGATGAAGTTTCCTTGATATATCATTACGAGAATTCAAGTGGCATAAATAGTAACGATTGGAAGGGACAATATAAGAGTCATAATTAGGAATTCGAAATCATAGCAAAATATCAACTTATTCATCCCTCGTTCTAATGGTAACATTAGGTTCAGTATTTGTGTAACAAATGATTTAAATTTTAAACTTTTATTTTCTACATTTTATAATTTCTACATTTATTTTTCTAGTAATTAGTACAATATTCTAAACGTAAATGCAATACAAAAGGTCAATAGTAGACAAAACAATATGTTTAAATATACCCACCTACAGATGCAACACCTATATTTTTTTTATTAATTTTTTTTATACAGTTTTTGCCATTTTATTCTCTAAAATATTTTATGGTGCATTTCATATTTTGCAGCCTTAACTAATACAAGACGTAATGACGCCGTATGCAAACTCGCGGCCATCATTGTTACACGCAATACAATTTTCCACTTACCCTTTTGTCAATAACGTAGCCGGCGACGATCGGGGCCAACAGACCGGCCAAGTTGGCCAGACAATTGGTCAGACTCATCAGTATTCCGGCGAATCGCGGCGATATGTCCAGATGGTTGACTTTGAATCCCGAGTAAATGGCACCGTTAAGACCCACACCAACGGTCAGTATGGCAACAGTCAGGTACGGGTCGCAACCCGTGTAGGACGCGGCGATCAGCGCTATCGCTGGACCAAATTGACCTGGAAAATAAGGACGGGGTAGAAAAAAATTAACAAATAGTTCGAACCGATAATATTATTATCACAACTATTATACATGGCCGTCCTTCCACATTAACGTTTACTACATTAACGATAGACGTCATACTATAACATAGGTATAAGGTACGCGTCAATAATAATAATAATTCTAATAATAATAATAATAATAATAATAATTACGTAGGTAATTATTGGAATTGCGATGGCTAGTAATACGAGGACCGGATTAAGGGTTGGCTGTCGATCACCTAGAACAGCGTTTTTGATGGTGGAATTTACATTTTTGATTTTCCTAAAACTCGCTGTATAGTTTGCCTAAGTGTGCTCAAACACTCGATTCGGGCCTGACGCTGATAATAATAATAATAATAATGATAATAACCATTGGCGTCGTATGTATATTATATATAATGTGCATATAGATAGTAGGTTAGTAGGTACACATTACAGATTCGGCGACATCGACGGAAACCCCTTACACACTACAATATATAATATATTATGCCATACATAATATTATCTGTTGTACAAGCACTCCACAGTTTCTATACCCGTCGTCGAACAATGTGTTTATTCTGTTAAGCAGCAGTAGAAGAGTAGCAGATGGCTCGTCGTCGAATTTCTCTCCGTAATCGGAAATCATTAAAGCGACCTCCGATCGGAA
The DNA here is from genome assembly GCA_949089665.1 of Macrosiphum euphorbiae. NCBI lineage: Eukaryota > Metazoa > Arthropoda > Insecta > Hemiptera > Aphididae > Macrosiphum > Macrosiphum euphorbiae. The sequence continues at coordinate 130,619,140 of CARXXK010000001.1, forward strand.
ATTAGCTTTTCGAACGTGTCGCTAACGATATTATAACCTCGGCTGTGACTGCTGCAGTTATAATAATATAATATGATATTATATACAACTCACTACTTTATTTTATTTTTTCTAACCCGTCATCTTCGTCAACGGTATGATATTGGCAATTTAAAATGACACCACGGTTTTCCCACTTTATAGCGTGTCTTACATAAAATGCTATAATATTGTGCACATGATATGTGAAAAGAATCTAGCCGAAACTAGCTGCTCCCTCGCACTTCGTTGCCCGTAAAAAATGACAACTCTTAAAAAAACTGTGATTGTTCAACTATTTTTGGGTGTAATTCGATGCAGTAAGTGCAACTCAGACACCCTGGTAGGCAATTCGACTATGCCGGATCACGGACAATGTACGACAGCATATCAAGTAGGTAAACCACCTGCGATGGATTGTAGATACGCCGATCAGCAGCTATCAGTGCAACTCAGCCACCTTTGTAGGCAATGTGTGGAGATTCGATTCGATACCTGATCTGCCAGATAACCAATGGAAACCAATAAAATAATAAATACTAATTTCTACTATTTATTTCACCTATAACCAATAGCAACCATTTATAAACAAAAATGTCAAACGTAAATCTTAAAATTCCCGTTTAAGCACCTCCTCGGGTTGGACTTACTGGGTCAAATAATTATGAATCTAAACTATCCAGGGAACCACTCAAACACTAAAAAAAAAATTTCATCAAAATCGGACCAGCTGTTCTCAGTTGATTAATTACTAAACATTTTTCACACCATTTTTATATAATATATATAGATAGATTATAATATAAAAAAATTATATATAATACGATACAAATTCAAAAGCTACTTAATAAATTGCATTTTTTCCACTTAACCTTACATGGACTTTGAACCAAATTAATTACTTAGAAGTAATTATAATATAATGTATTTATTTTTACTAATCATTATTAACTGATCATTATCAGAAATATTGTACATAATGTGTTTTTAAAACTAAGGCATTTGAGTAGGTAAAAAATAATAATATAGGCGTGATATTGTAGTTTTTAACTTTACTTATTAGTTATTATAATGTCTAACGATGAGTTTAAGAATATAATTTAATTTTTAATAAAATAAACCCAATACTATAATAGTTTAGAGACTACCTATATTAAACACGAATTGTACGATATTGTATGAATTGTTTTCCGATATTTTATCATAATTAACAATATTGATTTAGTTCGTGATAGGATTATTACACGTTTCAAAAAACATATTTTGAAATAAATGTAAGACTTAGACTTTAAGTCATAAAGTTAAAAATTAAATTAGAAAAATATTTTACATTATTTAGAGAATTGTAGGGAATTTTTTGAAATCGGTCCAGTAGTTTTTGAGTTTATTCGTTACAAACAAACAAATCATTCATTCTTATATAATAGTATAGACTATCAAATTTCCCGTGATAATATTTATTGGTTTTTTTTTTTACTTTACACTATGTCCACTATAGAATTTGTTGAAACTCGTATAGAATTTTTCAGCTTAATAGTATTAAGTATCATCCAAATATCCTATTAATATTGATGTCTTTTCGTGTTGTAATCGGAATGTCGTCGCCTAACCGAGGTTTTTGGGCGATACATAGTATTATATCAGGGTGATTTGCTCAAATGGTAGTTTTATCGTTTATTAATACATTTTTTTAAATATGTTTTTTCAAACATTTTTGGTAATTAGGTACGCACATTTTTTGATTGTATCATGTTTTAATGTAGTTAATTTTTTTATACCGTCTTACGAGTAACACTATTTTTATTTCAAACAGAGTCAATCCTTTTTTATTGTAAATTGTTAATCAAATATTTTGCATGTAAATTTTGACGTATCTAATTCGAAATTCGAACAAACAGTTTCTAAATTATCAAACTTATACGATAAAAATAATAATATAGTTCTTATTGATCCTTATAATATAATATAAAATATATGTAACATTTAGTCCAGTTCTTATTATACTTCGATACTCGGACATTTTTTACAAAAATTATACAATATTTAACTAAACATTAATATTAAGTACTTATACCTACTATAATTTTCAAACCATCGTAATCCACATATCCTCTTGGCCTATTATCACCAGTACTAGAATGTAATAACTAGGAAACTATGTTTTAAAATGTCGATTGGTATAAGTCAATGGTTTCAGAAAAACTATATGATTAACAATGCAAGATAAAATTTATGGTTTTATTTGAAAAAAGTTTATGAGACACTCTTAAAAATTGGCTAACATCCTAAATATTTAAAAAATATTGTCCTTAAGTACACTTAGAATAATAAAAATCATAATATCGATGAACTAATTGTTAAAGGAAATGATAATAGGTATCCTTGATGGATCAGCCTGTATAGAGTGCAAATATTAGTCCAGGATACAGCGGTTCATTATGCAATAATATTTATTGTTTATATTTTATAATCTTCGTCTTAATTTAAAATTTTGTAGAGGTAATTACGAGTAATAGTATGCACTTAACAAGTATACATATATTTTTATTTTATTATCTTTCTCTCAAATGCCAATGTAAATATAAATTATGAGTTTTTTTTTTTTGATTACAGTGGTTTTTTGAGAATAATTAATAATAATAAATGTAAAAAAAAATGCCTAAATGTTCAACACATTTTTAAACCATTTTTTATTTAGTTAGAAAAAAAAAACTAAGGAAATAAATAAGATGGATATATTACAGCGACAAAAATAAAAATTTGGACCTTGTGAAAAGATTTATTATTTGAAAATCAGTCCCGACACCATGCTATTAAGAATTTAATTACTTTTTGAAATGATGGGCTGATTTGATTTATTTAAATCTTGAAAATCATCAGTCCATCTTTTTTTAATAAGCTTTTTTTATACTCAAACTTTGATTTATTCATTGTCAACAAATGAGCCCCACTCAAAACCTTTTACCGAATGCTACAAGTCATGAAACAAAGTCAAGTAACTTACCCGAAATATTGATGAGATGAAACGATTTAATAAAAAAAAATTATTTTGGATAATGTGAGTAAAATAATTAGGTATGTTTCCAATATAATAAAGATTATACCAGTAAACAAATATAATTTTTGAATTCATCTATTTATTTCAAAAATCTTTTGGTCAAAAATTCGTGGACTACCTGTGTCTTACTTATTTTAATTCAATGCATGTTATTATTAAAAAGGATATAATTGACAAACATAAAAATGTTAAAATAACTATTAATAACTGGTTATTATTGTACTTAGGATAGTTATATATATGTTTACAATCAGTTATTATATGTATTATATTATGTATTATTTTCTATTTTATTTGTATTTTTATTAATAATTAATAATTAATTATAATTAATAATTATAATAAAAATAATTATTATTTGTAAGTAAAGCTCTCTACCTTCAAAACAAGCTTTGCTTTTATAAGGTAGATAGGTAATTTCTTTGTTTATTATGTACCTAATACTAATATTTATGTAAAAACAATGGATAAATAAAAAAAAAAATCTATAGAAACTGACTTGGAATTTTGCATCAAATGTTGATAATTTCAATGTGAGCTGTAGATTATATTTTTATTTCTAATCAGAGGCGTGCTCAGGAATTTTCGGGATTGTTTGAAATTTTTTTTCAAACAAAATATTTGTTAAATTTAGAGGTATAAATCAAATTTGGCATTCACTCGAATTTTTCAATTAATTTTTTTACGGAAACCTATGTAACCTGTCAAAAACGATGGTGCAAAAATAAATTGCCAGAAATCATTATTTTTTATGGTATAAGCCTTACGAAGTTCACGATGTTCAGTGTTATTATAAGTTAACCGTGCTTATAACGAAATTATTTATTTTTTTTTTAAACATGGGCAATTTAATGTTTTAAAAATGATGGTATAAATATAAATGTTAGCACCCACACACGGTGGTTTTACATAAGAATTCGAGGGATGTTTTTGATTTTAATTGCCCGAGCGAAGCGATCAAGTGACCACGCCGCCGAGTGGATATGATAATACTAACAATTTCAATTAACTATAACTTTAAAATAAGTCTGACCGCCCAATTCAGACTTCCCATCGTTTTCAGGATGATTTACTACACATGTACATAAAAACAAAAAAAATTGAAATGAAAGGTTGTTCAGTAAAACAGAAAAGTTCTAAACGCACGGTAAAATATTGCGTTGTATACAAACGCGTAAAACACCGAATATCGTGAACTTTGTAATGCTATAACTTAAAAACTAATGATTTTGAGCAATTAATTTTTTTAACATCGTTCTTGACTTGTTGTAGTAATACATAGGTTCTTGAAAAAAAAAATTGAAAAATTTGTGTGGGCTCTATACTAGATTTGTTTCTATTAAATTATATTAAAAATTATATGTAAGTTACATAAATTAATGTTAACCCCCTCCCCCCTTGAGCACGTCCATGTGTATGGTTATAATAATGGTTTATAAGTTGTTTATTCTAAAAAAATTATACCTGGTATCTATAAATGTTTTATTGAATATGTTTTTTGGATAAATATAACTAATTTTAAATCAATTAAAATAAAATAATGATTAAATAATATTGTCATTGTAGTACAGACTTTAATAGAAAATAGTTAAAGTATATTATTAATTATTGGATAAAATATGACACTATATAATACTGTTAAATTTAATTAGAAGATTAAACAATTACGGTAGGTACTATCTTAAATAATTTGTTTAATATCTGTGTTGCCGGTTATTTTGTTTGTTTTATTAAAAAAAAAAAATACATTAAAATATATATTTTATTAATGATGGCTTGAAAATATTTTAATTTCCAGTTCGCCGGTCGTGGTAGGGTTAATTATTACAAGTGCGATAATCATTTTTCGTGTTTGAAAGAAAGAAAACAGAGAGAATAATAGAGAATATTTGGTCTAAAGACAAACAAATAAACGTAATACCCTCAAACAAACAACTATTAATTAATCTAACGCCTCAGAAACAGTCTTGTGTTTGGATATTGTGCATTAATTAAACTGAAATACTGAATAAATTAATAATGTCATGTGTGCATCGTATAATGTACATAATATGTGTAATAGAATAACATACAATGCTAAATATAATATTCCATACTCTGCAATTTTCTGATAACAAAAAAGAAAGCATACCAAACGGATATAAATATAATAACTTCATTTTTGGAGACATTAAGCACGAAAAATGAAATGCAGCGAATCATGCTAAACTGAACAATTTAAATTGAAAAGATGAATCATTAATCATTATTTTTGGGTTTATGACAAATTGGTCATCATATTATGTCGTTATTATAATATTATTCAATTATAATTTAGTTAAATATATTCAGACTCAGTTAAATCACTGAGTTGTTAATAGGAACGAATTGTTATGTTTTATTTGTAAAAATAAATAATGTTATGTATGTTAACTATGCTCATATAATGGTTTGTGAATATGTCTATTAAAAATATGTCCATAAATATTACGTTTCCGTACACCAACACATCAAATATTATTATTATATATAATAATATGATAAATATGGAATATCTTAGAACGTATGTCACGAGATTATCTTAAAAACGGAGTATAATAATTATTATCATGTACGTCATAGTCATTATATATATATATATTATAGATAAATTAATAAACCTCAGTTACCAGCCAGCACAATAGTAGACCCGGATTAAATTATAAACTTGAACTCTGTCGACAATTTGAATGCTTTTCAAACTTTAAGACATCAAGGTTATAAATCTCTATTGTGGTTATATATTTCTTGTATTAAACTTCATATCTCTAGAAGTAATACAAGAAAAAAATTGATTGAAATAACGTTATCATCGAGGGAAATGCCAACCACGCATTTTGTTCAATAAAAAAAAATTTGACAAATAATTTATCAATATTGTTACAAATGATTAATATAATGTGTTATGATAATTATTCCTTTTTGAAGTTAATATAATAATGTTTTTCTGCACAAAAAAATCTTATTCGTTCATCAAATAACTGATCAAATGATAATGCGAGTGGATATTTTACCGGAAAATTATGTAACTTTTCGTATTACACATTTAATATAATATAATGCAGTGGGACAAAATATCCCTTGTATTTATGTTTTCTCATTGTTCCTTTTCCATCCTGAATTACTGTAGTATTATCAACTATGTATATGGTTCGTATACCTATGACGACAATTCAACATAATAAAAGTATATATTTTTTTAAGCCCATCTATTTAATGTGAAGTCATTTTTTTTCTGTATTCTCCATTAGTGATTTCCCTCGGGCTGCACTATTATAATCAACATTTTAAAATTGCTGTTAAGATTACCAACAACTGCAGTTAGTATAGGTACTCCTTTTGACGTCACTGTAGGACTGGCATAGAACAAGGCTTATTTTGAATAATGTTGTGCATGGACAACTAGATATTTATTTTAAACTAGTAATTTTTTTTTTTTGAAATCTTAACTCAAAATTATTGTGCTGTAAACTTATTTATTTATAAAAAATACGATTAGGTTGGTAGGTAAGTCCTCAATTTATTTTTACAGTTTCGATATGGATTCCGTTTTCCTGTTGTTTTACAAGGCTAATATTCGTTTTCTACCATACGACCTCAAGCCACAACAAATCATTGTGATAGTGTGTATTTTATCCACAAAAACTAAAAAGCACAAGACCACATTCTACACAATAATAATTCGATCCGAACGATTTGATAATATTTTTTTTTTAAATAAATTAGTCAGCCACGAAACCGTTTTTTTTTCTTAATCTACCAAAAATTAAGTGTAAATCTTATTTATCTAAATAATCTAATCTTATTTATAAATTCCCTGTCAGTTTATGGGTAAGTGTAAGCAGGTAGTTTTTTTGTCAAACTAATTTACCTGGCATTGCGTTGTGAAGCGTATACAATTTAAATTGCTAAACAATTACTGTCAAAATAGTAATTATAATATCTGTTGTTTTGTACGTAAACCGTTATAAATACCTAACAATTCGGGCGTGGATTGGGTGTATAAAGGCGTGTCTGTGAGTAGAAAAATGACATTTATAGACGCATCGTTAGATAACTACAATATGTCACGGGACGGCGATAATGATACCTTAAATGCAAAACTTTTTTTTTACGAAACCATATATTTGCATTCGCCTACTTGAATATGGTATGCACGTACGTACATATGGTCGTAAGTCGAAATAATAATATCTCAAAATAATATACTTTCTTTATATATGTCTTACGTTGGTAGTACGAAAGTACACGCACGTTATATTATAATATGGGTAATAAGGTATAAATATTATTATGTATATTGTATACAGAGTGACTTGCTAAGAACGAGGTGATTTTGATTCAACAACATTTCTGAAAACAGCATCAACTTAACGATGTACAGTGAAAATGGTTTCGTTTCTTATTTGAAACAAAAGAAGTACATATCGTCACAGGACACTCCTTATAGATTGTATTAAAAAAATACTAAATATTTGAAAGTATGATAACATTAAGTACATAGTATCTGTATACCTATATAATATCTTATAATATGTGTAAAAATTTCAAAGATCATTATTTGAATTAACTTGTTAGGAAAAAATGGCGATGAGCATGCTTGGTGAACCATCCTGTATACAGACGACGGAAACTCTGATAAAAAATTTTGCTCGATTTCCGATCATTGAAATATAAAATCGGTTAGGTTAGGCAATATATTATTATATGTTGAATTTTTTTTTTATTATACATTTATACGCACCAGGAAACGACTATACCATGGACAAATGTATCATACAATCGTTAAATTGTTAACGATTGTCGATTATGTATCAATATTTTAGAATTTCTTACTCGGAAAACATTTTTTACTGGGGCTTTTGAATTTTTTATCAACCTATAGTACCTAAATAAATTAAACGCAAAGAAGACGGTATACCAACATTTCTCTTTTTTCCTGCAGCTACAATATTATATTTTTTCGTTTAAACTTTTTCTATGTGCTTAACAAGCAGAATGCTCCACACGTGTGCATTATAATATAATTTGACGAGCTCTAAGACTTCAAAGGCTTTAAAAGGATTGTTCTTTACCAAGCCTCCTCGATACGGTCCGCACTTTACAAACATATTACAATATTCGAGGAACACTCTTTCCGAGCGTTTATCAGAGGTTGCCTTATTAGTTTATTTATTTAGTGCAAAATCGCTTCGAAGAGGTTGTAAAACGCAATTCACCGCGAAAACCCGGCCAATTAAATTAGTTACAACCTATATAGTAGACGCATTATAATGTGTACCTAACCCATTGCACGTTACACGGTGGATATCTAAAAGGTCAATATATTCAAACATTCCACCCGCCATCTGCACGCCAGTCCGACGTCGCATATTAATATCACTAGTTATAGATACCCCTACGGCCCTATATCGTTATTATAACCATATAGTATATACCAAGCTCATGATAAAATCATAAGTCACGTAATATTATAACGCATCCTTGACCGGAAGAGTCTAACATAATATAGTGGTGGGTACAGGTAAATATTATATTATTATTGTGCGATCCTTACCGATAGAGTTGACGATTTTGCGCGTGACTGTGTGCGTGAACCTCTCCGAGGAGATCATCATGTCGGCTATATGGCTGGCCACCATTGAGAACACCCACATGGCGAGGTACGGCAGTGATGAGTACGTTCCGTTCTAACAAGCAACAAACGCATAGTAATTGTTATCGATTACCGGAGTGGTATGGTATATATTTAGGTACAGGTAAATCAATAAAAAAAAACACAATCATAAAATAAATAACCCTCCCTCTCCCTCTCATTCACTGACATACAATATAGCTACCGTGTCTCGTGGTATTATGTATATGTAACGTTATGTATAGTGCAGTACGTACACAATGTATACGTAGATAATCTATTATTATATTATATAAAATAATATTATTATAGTTTCGTATTATATTATATACTTACAGCTTTTATATTGAAGTGCAACACTTGTTTCATGAAAGTCGGCAGCTCGGTCATGAGCGTTTCGTATCCGTAATTTTGACCCATGTGAGCGACCAATATGGCCCAGAACGGAGCCGACTTTAATATGCTTCTCCACGGCACGGGAGGAGACTGGAAAATAAAAACAACGAGTTCAGAGAAAGGAGATTGCATTTATGAAAGTCCCGCCGAACAATAACATATTATTATTATTATATACATCGTAGCCCGTGTCGTACCGATCGGCCAAAAAACCCATCGCGAGAGACGTCCCATTCCGATTGCATATTATTATTATTACATACGAAATACAATAATAATACCGTACACTCGCGCCCGACCATATTATTGCCTGTGCGCATACAGCCCCGCTAAGCAAGAACAGTTTTGTTTTTATGTTTTTAAATTATAGATGGGTAAAATAAAACAATTCGATGTTTTTCGTGTAGGTATATATTGTCATAATAATTCACAATATTATAATAATATACCACCGAATATTTATACAGCCGTACACCTACTATAATATGAACTCGGGTCACCAGTGAATGTATTTGTTTTTCTGCGGTGGGTATTGTATACGTGCGTCTTTAATAACAAACATTGGGTTGGTATATAATAATAATAATATGCAAAAAAAAAAAATACTTTTGAATTTTTCTAGGCATAAACGTGTATATACGAACAGTTGTTATTTCCAGATACTAAGTTGTATAATATAATTTTACGGAACATAATATATACATAATATATATGTTTACCCCAGGAATATAGTCGTATTTATTTGAGGAATAAATTATAATTTTTTATTTGGTTTTCTTTTTAAGGTGCATTTTTTATACATGTAATATACGTATAATAATATGCACCAATTAATAGTTTAATTAACATTGTATAACTTTGAATAATAAATTTCTGTATACATGAACAGAGTCTCAAAGAAATATTTTATGTTCAAAAATTATGCATAATAATAAATTACAAAGCGAAAAAGGTGCTCTGCTGTACAGTAGGTTACAAGTGGGTTACTGCATAATGGATGGTATTAAATTTGAATTCAATGATATAATATCATTGTATAAGAAAAACGATTCTGAGCGGAGACGATATGTCAGTCTAGGTATATACATATTATATACTAATCTAGGGTATTAAAAAAAATTGACCTATAATAGGTACATATAATAAATTCCAAATTAACCATATCACAATATCCATTAGGTACTTATAACGCGTTATACATCAACAACAAACCCTGATACTATCATAGATATATAATAGTGTACTTTAGAAATTTCAAGTAGCCACGAATAATATTATACAATCTCAACAAAATAACTAAAATAGTTATTCTAGGTTTTTATTATGTAATTTCGTCCAAATTGAACTTAAAATGACTATAAAAATAAACTGTGACGACGTTTATTAAATGCCACCCGCGAGTAAGGTCGCAACGTTCTAATCAACAATCGTTAGGCTTAGGATTTCGGTCCCGTTTATTTTTCTAAGACTATTATCAATGATATTTACGCGTAGTTATAATATACTCAACTATAATATTTGAAGAAGGATTTATGTTTCGATTCATATTATATTCTGCAGACCTGCAATGCTCATTGTATACCTACAGGTGAAGTCTTTTATATTCCGAGTGAAACAATGGATGTATTGATTTTACAATGACGTATATTTTTTTGTGTATGCGTACAAGTTTTATAGTAAAAAAATGATTCAATCATCAATTCTAAGGGACAAGGGTAATTTCTGATACAAAATTGCAATTAGTTGGAGCCCATTGAGAGATCTATATTGAAAATTATTTTACCTACGTAGGTACCTGTTATTGTTTATCGTTTACTTATTATCTGCAGTTAGAACTTGGAATAATTTAATAATTCCATGAGATATTTACTCTTCATATTTAAATATTATATTTTATAAACCTATGACTAGATGAATTTATTAGATTTTAGGTTTTCGGTTAAATTTCTTCCAGTGACTAACAATATAATAAAATTAGGTAGCCCTTAAAGTATTGTGACGAACATCTATTGAAATATACTAACAGACAATAATAATTACAGACGCAGCACTCGGACCAGACGCAGACACCACCACACAAAGTCTTAAATTCTTACACAAAACTAAACTGTATGATAAAATTAAAAAAAAATAATAATAATTGTAAATTTTAACTAATAATGGCCATTGTAGCTGATGTTGATTAAGAATAATAAAAAAAAAATAATAATATTAATTAAAATGATATAGGTAAGTATATAATAAATAATAATAGTTATGATATGTTTGAAACTCCCCTTTAGCATAATGTTTCTGTTGGGGGATATAATATAAGTTTGGGTTAAGTACCTACTTATAACTGAAATTATTTTCCAATTTTAGTAAAAATAATTATCGTAACATAGCTTTCTCTTTCAATGAACATATTATTTTAATCTGTTAAGACGAATAACAAGTACCTACATAATTTATACAATTATCTTTTTTATTTTTGTGTATACTATGCAATAATACTTTAAAATGTATTTGCTCGTTTAACGAGTCTCATCGTATAGCTCGCGAGGACTTTTTTTTCTGCAAAACATCATTCCTTATAATTTCTTCACGCCACTCGTAATGTGAGAGATTGTACAATCAGAAGTGAAAAATAACGATAGCTTAAAAGTTTTGTTTTAATTCATACATTATAAATTATAATCGAGCATCAAACCAATACCAAAAACGATGATTGCATGAGAACAATTGAATAAACAATCAGAGGAAACTCAAAGCAAGGTAACTGGCTGAATCGTGTAAAAAATTGTATCAGATTAAAGTATATTTTATTCATGAAATCCGTTTTTAGATTCACTATAGTCGAGACTTCTCCACGATGTCGGGACTCGGCAAATTTGGGAAACTAAATTACAAGCAAAGATAAAAAATTAACAATATGATAAAACCACATAGAAACTAAAAATGAAAGGAAAAATCATAACCCGAGAAAAACATAAACAATATCGTTATCCAGGACGCTGATAAATTTAACCCTCTGCCACCCGCGTCCAAGTTGATACTCGGGAGCATAAATAAATAATGAACGGAGGTGTTTCTCTTACCGTTGGATCTGTCGGAGTGTTTATATAATGTATAGACCCTGTGAGTTACGGTGAAGAGAAACGCTCAGAAAGGAAACTTCATACTTAAACGTGATATCAAAAGTAATTTTTTGTTGATGTAAGGGTTTATCATATTTTAAAAATGTGTAACATTAAGCGAATAAAAAAAAATAGAGACACTTGCGAATTAGATATTTAAAGCGTAGTAAGAAAATATTTGGCGAATTTAGTCGGATGATGTTTTTCACGTTTTGTTTGTACATAAATTATTATAGACAACTACCTATATAATGGATAAAATAAATAGACTTGAGTTATGTTATATAAACGTTAACACACGGACGCACCATATACGCGTAACATAATCTCCTATTCTGAACGTACCTTACTAATTTGTTTAAAAACCCTCGACAATTTATCAATATTCAAAATAATAGCGTTTTGCGGGTAGGTATATTGTTTCAATCAATTACTTTTCAGCATAATTCAATGCGCTCCGAACTTCCTTTCAGCCCATCAAACTGCCAACGGTAGTTGGTTTTGTTCAGCGCGGAAAATAATAATAATTATGACGGGTAATTTAATTTAAAACAATTTCGATAAAAACGAATTACTGCCAATAGAGATAAATAAATTGTATATATCTCGTGCAGGTAAGGGGTCCGTTAATAAGAGATAACTGGCTGTAACTCACTTAGCAAACTGTATATTTCGTTGTAATGTCGAATAAAAATAGTTGCGCATGCTTCGTAATATTTTCCGAATGTGTGTTATTAAAATTCCGAATTGGCTGATTAATTTATATAGGCTGACATTAGTTATGGGACATAGATTTAAAGCGTTTTACATATTATAGAAAGATAAATACCTACATAAAAAAATTATAAGCAACGATTAATATTAAACCTTGGCAAGTTATATTTAATTAAAACCCAAACACTTTTATACTGGATATTATATTTTTTATACTGTTATAACTTATAACTTATAATAAACGAATAATTAAAAATGTTATGATTGTATACAATATTATTCGTTTCATATTTTGTTAGACACTTTATATTTTTTTATGAGATTTGAGAAAATAACACAAACTATTAAAAATATTGTCGAAGCCATAATAAGGTGACAAAATCGTATAGGTACAGAAACTGTCAATTACAACTTGTAACTTATTTCCACCTTGAGGCATTCCTTAGTTCTTTTAAGTATGTCGTAAAGACCCTTCAACGACGGAGCCTAGTTTTATTAATCAGCGTTATTGTAAGGCTGAATACATATTTTTGACAAATTATTTCCAAGACGAGTGTTTTATTTAAGCGTGCAGAAAAAATAATAAGCGAAACCATAATATATAATATTCATATTATAAGCTACTTTGTGCGTATATCGAGTGAAAAACGTTAGGTAAGCTCGTGTCAAACCGAATACCATAATAAAAGCAATTTTTTTAAACACCAAAAAGTTGCGGTTTTGTGTGCTCAATCATATTAATTAAACACACGATACATCGTAAACGTCAATATTATGTTATTATATTATAGCATTAACCCGTTTGATCTCATTCAATCCTCACTTTAAAATGGTATATTATACAGATTTCGCAAGTGTACGTGAATTAATAATTATAATTTATGTCTGCAATTGAATTATTACGTTATTAATTTTTTAAAAAATTTAAAAAAAATTTATAAAACGTCAAGAGCCAAGAAAATAATATAGCGATAGTGTAAACGTTATAATGAAAATGGCAAACAGAGAAATATTCCCACTGAACGAATAATGTGGTTGTACATAAAAATAGTGTCGTGTCGAATACGATGTGTAAATCTCGTAATCTAATACGTCATTAATCATAATAATAATAATGACAAAATGTTCATTCAAAGCAGAATAATATTGTATTGCCACACAATAATATTATTTTATAATATAATATTAAACGTACATAATATTGTATACGATCGTATTCGTATAACATAATTTATAGGCAAGGCGACGACTATTAGTTTTATTTCACAACGGTCGAGATGCACATTATATTATATTATTATTACTATGTTTCGTATATAGGTATACCAGCCTAAACACGATAATAATATATAACATTGGAAATTATTTGGACGGAATATTATATTGTATAATATTATTATTAATTACAATAACGCCGGAGAGTCGACGACCGTGTTTCGCGAGTAAATAATACCTACGCCCGATAGAATTTTAATTAATTATTATTTACACGTCGGTTCTTGTGTTCGGCGTGTACGGTACCGACACGAGTTTCATAAATATTCCACAACCGCCCGGGATGGACGGGTTTTGGGATGTGGGTGCGGCGCGTCAGGGGGTCAGTGGTCAAAACGAGGGTGTGTGTATATGAGCCTGAAGCACTTTGTGATGTGTGTGTGTGTGTGTGTGTGTGTGTGTGTGGGTGAGTGGGTGGGTGGGTGCCCGTTGTATATTTTATCATTTGAAAACCCATAAATTCCGGCCGTTTAATTGTTATTACCGTTTTACCGCGCGCGCCAAAATAGTTGTAATACACTCACAGACACACCGGCAGCTCCCCAAACGGAACTAATAATGTATTTCCTCTCGTCGTGCGGTATGGTCGGGTGAGATTCGGGGTCCTCGTGCACGAGATACAAAAATGCGACTGACCACAGGGTGCCGATTGCGCCGAACACGTAGAATATCGATGGCCATCCTCCGGCAAACCCGTACTCCGAGAGCACTCCACTCAGTGGCATTGAAATCACTGTGCCGAATTGCGCTCCTGTAAAATAAAAAAGAAATTGTAACACGATTTGATTGTTCCACATTACAACACTGTTGGCCTCCAGATATTATGATATAGTATCTTCAAATCCCGGAATAAGTGTATCTACTCGAATACTAACTCGTATACCTATGCCCATAATATCGTGAACTAAATCCTGACTGCAGTGTATGAGAATAATATATTGTAATTTGTAATGTTATAATATTTATAACCGTTTCGTACGGATTTTAATATTTTGTGAGTTGGTACTTTACAAAAGTTCGTTGCACTTTGAAATATTCAGTAAATCTAAGTGTAATTTCTTACAACTCTAGATAAAAATAAATATAAAATTGTAGGTTCACATTTTCCCTGTACCAACACTCTAGGTACTAAATGTGTGTGTTGTGATAATCTTTTGCGTAAAGTCGCAGCCGCTTCGCAAAATAAACCAAACATAAAAATACTTGTTATAAATTAACCTAAGCACCTACCTATTCAATATATATAGTGTGCGTTAGTTGAATAAGTATATAAGCATACCCATATATATTTAGGATTAAATAAACACGACTTAAATATACGCTTAAACTAACCGGGATGACTCAGCAGGATATTTCAATGTGTCACTTTAATGAGTTTAACTCTTTTAGGGATTAAGTTATAATGTAAAAGTTGGAAAAAAAAACCGAGAATAACGACCATATTATACTTGTAAAGGTACCTACTAACGTTTGTAACGAGATCACCTACAAGTACCCATTGTTGTTTCACGCGTTTAAAAAATGTCGTTCTCTTTTTATTATCATTGATGTTTTTTTTATAATGACTTAATATGCGTTCTGTTAGAGAAAACATTTTTATAAAGGCTTTTATAAAATTATGCAAAAAATTGTTTGTTTTGTGTCTTACACTTTTACATCGTAATATAATTATAAGAATATTAGTATTTATGTTCTTTATACAGACTTAACGTAACCATACCTGTTCTAAGTTTTTCACCAATGTGTCATAAACAAGGTGGAATACTTATGAGCCACATTTAGGATTTAAAAAGTAAATTCAACAATTTTTAAATAAAAATAGGATATGTCTTGGACTTCTGCAGCAGTCGGGTTATTAGGAATCATAAAAAACTATGATATTTTCTTTTCGTTTACTTTTTTAAATATTAGAATCGTATTATATTATACGAATCCAATTTAAACGCACGAGTATAATAATAATATTTGGTTGTACCTAAATTTTGGTATCAGCACAGTAACAAACCTGCATAAACGAATGCTCCCATTCGGCTCCTCTCGTTCGGAGGGATCCATTTTGCTAGCAAGGCGTGAGTACAAGGAACTATGGGACCCTGGAAAAAAAATAAACAGCCATTAGAGTCTATTAGACGTTTTAAAAATAAAATACGGTCTATAGTTTAAGAGTAGGGTAGGTAATATATATACGGTCATTAATCCGTTTTCCTAACCACGCTAAATTTGTGCGCACACCATTTTCGCGAAATCAACACCATGTGCCACCGGAGCGCGATAGCTCGAAATTTAAGGAACGTCTGTTAACCCTAAGTTCCAAAAACGTCAAAAGCAAAAACTAGGTCACGTGTACTTCATCGTATATAAATGGAAGCCCACCAGCCCACAATTTGTCAACAACTCGGTAATTGAAAAATAAATTATAATATTCGGTTTGATATCGGATGTTCGGATCGCGAAATAGTAAAATAGGTACATAATATATTTATTATATATTTATGTAGAAGGACCTATAATATCACAATTAATATGGTGTTTAATTTAGTTGTACGTTAAAACAGAAAAATAATAATATTTCAATATCAATATTTGTACTACATCTGTATTTTTAATGTTTGTCCGATACCTATACAAGCGAAAATATAAATTTAAATGTGCACGTACAGGTGGGATAAAATAGATGATTAGATATGCGTGCATCATGATTTCAATCATCCAGCAAAGTTAGGGTAAAAAAGTCGTTAAATTTATCACATTTCAATATTTAAAACCCCCGTGGGAACCATTTGGAACCATGTGTGCCATCTAGATCTTCTGCTAAATCCTACCCACATCAATTATAGGAAATAGTGAAAAAAAAATCCATCCAACGCATATTGCATAAACACGTATGAAAACATTTTCTATGGTTTGAATGTTTTCCATAATTTATAACATTTCGTATCCAATTGGGTAAAAGAATACATTTTTCACAGAGTTAAATATCTTATTCAACCAACAACTGCTGTTACAGGACGCTCGCTTCCGGCGGCCACTCTTGGGATTCTGAAAATGTGCATGTACATACTGATATATTTTTATCCCTCCACCCGCAGAAAAATAAATAAATAAAAAATCACAATACAAAAACGCGAAAAACGCAATTAATATTTATCGAGCAGTGGTTGGAGAAACGAGGTGCAGGGTACGTATTATTATTATTACAACAATATAATTTCATCTATTTCACATTTTCACCACATAGTGCCTATGTTTTAAATACGGTATTCTGAATGCCGTCGTCATTCCTATAGGTACCTCTGGTACCTACCTATAACCTGCATAACCTATTTCTGAAAAGTATAAAAAATATCACGAGGTCGTGAATCCAACAAAACTTACTTCTCCGAGCCCCTGAATGAAACGTATGGAGATCAGGGAAAAAATGCCAAAGTTGGCAGACAACGGCACCAAGAAGCCGAACACCGAATTTATGAGCATACCGACGCCAAGGAAATACTTGGCGCCATACTTCTTCGACAGTATCCCAAACGGTATCTGCGTTATGACGTAACCGTAGAAGAACGAACTGAGCACATAGCCCTGTTGGGAAGTGCTCCACAAGAATGATCCTTCGTTGGACATGCTCTGAAAATATAATACACGCATTGTTATAATGTTGTATGAATTTGTAAATAGTGATGTTGTGGATAAATTATATTTTATAGCAATAACCGTTTACAAGTACACGGTAAAAAAAAAAACGAGTAAATATTATTAGTGTAAACCAGTGGTCGGCAACCTTTTTGGACTCTGCAGAGGCCGCATTCAAAAATTCCATAAGGTTTCATGAGCCATTTCGGAAAAAAATTAAAATCTTTTAGTATTATTTTAAAAAATAATGGCCATATGCAAAAGACGCGCCTGCCGGATTTGGTTTATACTGTAAACGACGAATTTCAGAAGAGTGTTAAAAAGGTTATTGTAGTTTTTGAGAAAAAAAATTGTTTTAATTTTTAATTGATGACCATAGGTACTTAATTGAATAATTTCAAAGAAACATTATGGTTTAGGTTAGCTTCGTATGTTATTAAGATCAATATTATCTTTGAATATGGGTATATTAGTAGGTGTAGTTAAAATAGAATAAAATCGTTAAAAAAATATGAATAATCAATATAAAAACGTATAAAAAATTGCTTTCAGAATATTATTTAAAATGGAGTGTAAGTTATTTTAAATGATATACAATATTATTTTTAGGTTAATGTATTATACAAATGTATTAGTTCAAATACTTGTGTGTAATGTATAGTCATAATATGCCAATAATTATCAAAAATATAATATTAGATATGATTATCGTAATTATTTAGTTATTATCTAAGGCCTTAGTTAGTTTAAAAAAAGTGTTGTTATAAAAACAACTTGCAATTTTCAAATTAGTCATGAACTGAGTCATACACATTGAGTTTATAATTTATAATGTAATTTTGTGTTGATAATTATAAACGTATTCAACCTTTTTAAAAATGACATTGAACTATAATAATTGTGATGCCCATCCGATGCTATTAGAAGCTAAATATAAGCTTCAAAATAAGACATGGTTGTTTTCATTAGTAAAAAATACAATATTACCGATAGACTAAAATTTGTGGTTGAAAATTGAAATACCGTTCGGAAACATCGTGTTAATAATTTATTCGTTCGACGGCGCTTACGAGTGAATTACGAAAAGTTTTCATAGTACCTACGACGCCGGATTTTTATAAATATAATTTTTCATCGGTAAAACTTTTTCGACTTTTATGAAAAATTGTGTAAGACTTTTATTTTTTTTATTTCCAATATTTTCGTGTGAAACTGCTCGCTGTTCCGTCGTCGGTTGTATCGCACGTTATAATATTTTATATTATTACAAACATATTATATAGGTACACAATTAAGTAGCGTTCGACCTTCGGCGTTTAATTTTCAATGGTGGAAATTGTGAGCGACGACAACATTACAAATGCTTCCAACTTCATATTTAATCATATTATTTTTATTTCAGTATTTTATAGGTCCTGTGCATACCGAGGTAAATGGTAATGGTATATTATACTCACGTGTACGGTTGTGTTGGCGGCGGGCGTGTAGTAGCCCTCGCATTCGTCGTCTGGAATGGTCGGATCCCTTTCCAGCGCGGTCTGGTTGACCATGGCCACTATGGCCACGGACATGTTCGTCCTCATTATGTAAGCATTTGCCATACCGAGGAACAACATGAACGTAACGATGTGACGGGAGCCGATCCATGCTAAAAACGAAAAAAAAAAAACAAAAAATTGTAAGCTTTATAATAAACGGAAATTTGTTTAGTAAATGCGCCGCCGTGACGGTAATATTATATTATAAAAAAAACACGTTAAGTAGAAGAATATGCGTTTGTAAAATCTTTTTATTTCGACATCACATTTTCCATTTTCGGTTGCAGCTATACTTAACGATAATAATAATATGACGTCATACATAATAATATATAATAAGTATAAGATATAGGTAGGTACCCTGCTGCTTATCAATACCAATTTGGCTCACGGCGAGAATCGACAGATTTTCTGTTATGTTTGGCACATAAAATATCCAATCAAAATGGGTAATTCGACACGATTAATAATATAATAAGTAAAACGTTGATGTTAACCACTCCAAGCTAAATATTATACCTAATATACGACATCACGCTGAAGTAGGTATAAGTTCGTGCTTTGAAAAGTTTGTGAAAGCTGCACATATACACACTCATATACTCACACCGTGGTTGTCGTTTTTCTGGTAAACTGTTAAACAATTAACGGCTCACGCACAATACACGTCATGTCGATTTTTTATTTTTTTTTTTTACGTTTAGTTAATTTTTTTTTCCAATCACGCCGTGTAACTTGTAAATTATTAGTATAAAAATGTACATTCTGCGTAGAGTTAATTATGCAGTAGTAGGTCATTACTGTCAAAAACGATAATGTACCTGCGTCATTATTAAATCGAAAAATAGAAACAACAATACATTTGGGTTGCTTTTTTTAGCTTTGGCAAATAAGCCGTTATCAGTTAAACATACGTAATATTTAAATTCATCTAATCATTTTAATGGATCTAAGTTTAATGTTTGATATAAATTGTAAGACTTGTTGACATACTTGTGCCGTTGAACACTCGTATCGGCCAACTAAAAACACCGCAGGTACATACCTGAATTAATTTACAGTATTTACATAAGATAATGAAATAATACATTTTTGAAACCTTTTAATAATTAATACATAAAATATGCATTAAACGATTAATAGTATTTTAATGATTTATCGTTGTCTCAAATTGTTATCTTTGACTTGGATACATTTTTAGTCATTAAATTTCTCTTTAATCTAGATACCTACATATATTGGTCGTTATCATTCCCAACACAAGTCGTAAAATAGCGTGGCTTTTGTCGCTCCAATAAAAAGTTAAGTTATAATATGAAGTTAGATGTTTATGTACTATGTAGTTGAGAAAATGCTATTCTCGGTGAAATACTTATAAGGACCATAAAATCAGACAATTTAAACTTTTTGATGAACCTATTGTCATTGTAATAAATAATGAGTATAATACTCCATAAGCGCCAATTTGTTCAAAAATGTTGGTATCATATACACACAGAACGTAAACTATTTTGGCACACCCAAAAAGGCCAAACATTTCCAAGTTTCATGAAAACCTACGTGATAACAACCATATATAATCCAAGTACAAATCCAGAGCAAAGTACTAGGGAGGATGCACAATTTTGTTACAATACAAACATAATATACATTATTGACATATATTTCTATTATTAATCATTGATGAATCAATAGTATTCAGTGATAGGTACAGAGATGGGGGCCTAATCCCCTCAATTTGTCACTGATATACTTACCTATTCAAATTGGTCATAGAAATAACCAAGTATGATAACTATAGGTATGATTGAAATGTTTAACCGACTGGTAAGAAATAGGAGATTAGTGATCTAAAGTTGAATATCTCTATCTATGTAAAATACATGGGAATACTGAGCCTGAATTAGAATAAAATGGTATCACATTATAGGTCAAAAGTAAAAAGATGAATATAAAAATGTCCGTGCAGATAGAAATTATGAATGGAAAGTTATAGAACCACTATTCCGATAAATACAACCAAAAGTAAAAAAAAAAAACTTATTAATACAACTTATTATTAACTTATAAGCTATGGCTGCAAACCAATAATAATTGTGAAACCAAAGAAATCAGTTTTTTTCTTTTTGATTAATTTCTTTCTAAATAACTTTCATTGGTTCGATTCAGTGCAATTTCAATAATTCAAACAACGGCAGAATAAACGGTCTTGTCTTTAAGATTATACTTATAATCTAACAATAAATTAAAGTTCACACATAGAAACTGTTACTTTTTAAATTTTAATTCATCCCGAAGGAATTTTCCGACCATTATTTATCACTCCTCATCAATTGTCAGACTCCTATTTAAGCTCAACCATGGTTTCATCCACCTAATATGTAACCATTTGGTTTACAACTGTTTGCTTTTAGTGTTACTCCCACTGCCAAGCCGTTAATAAATTAACAACACCGATTTTTCTTTGACCAAAAACGGTTAAATTGTAATAAATAGAAATACGTTGAAATACGTTTCGTAAAATATAAGAGTTTAAAGTTGATTAGAGTAGATTAGACGTGTTCAATCGACTTTATATTCTTAGTATTTCTATTTACCAATACATAATATTGAACCATAAATACATAAACTCGCTGAAGCAGTTAAGTTGGATACTTTAATACTTAATACCCGAATTCAAAACTATAATATTATAGTCCCGCACAGTAGTTATCGTTAAACACTTGGTAATCTGTTATTTATTATTGTCGACTATATATTATAAGCATTTTAGAGTTTCAATACCAATAATTATTAATAATTATTGTCATGTAGACGGTGTGCAATATTTTGTCACGAGATTCGTAAGGATCCGTGACAAACAATTTGGCGTACTTACAATAATAATGATAATTTTGTTATTATTTATACATTTTAAAAACAGCTTAGGCCTATTACACGTCATCGTCTATAACATAATGTGAATTTAAGACGATCGGACCCATCATTCACGTCGCAAGTGTCTCGACAGAGATATTGTCTTAACGGAAGAATTTTTCTCCTCAAATCCGTGCCGATGCGTGGAAACACGATCCTCCGTTCATTTGAATTTTGTTGCAGTTGTATCCATTACACCACCCACGGGATAATGATCGCCGTCTTAACATGGTCGATTTTCAAAATATTTAGTTACAAGTTTAGTTACCTACGAGCTAAAACAATTAATACGTTATATCGTCCACAGCACCACCATTAGGTTTAATGGTGCACATTATTATATGTTTATTAGTTCCGTACCTAACAAAATATAACATAATATTATTATAATGATACGTGGGCCGTCCGAAAATTAGTTTTACTCCGTTTACGCGGGCCGTGTACATCAATTATAGCTGTAGTTGTGCATAAAGCAATCGGTTAACATGGAAAATTAACATTCTAGGCACATACGTATATGACTAATTGATTATTCAGTTTAATTAATTGTGTCGACTGTACATCAAAGGCACGAGTGTATTATTTTCGGCCAACTCCGAGACGACCTACGTAAATTGCCAATTACATCTGGTTAATAATATTTTTCTGCACAAAACGACATAATAATACGATTCATATATTATTATTTATTTATTTGCGCAGTGTACTGCAGGCTCCGCGTACTTCTACAATTTAATACTATTTTGATTTTAACGTGATAATACACCTCCGGCTCGTGTTATCGGTCCGTAGTCTCTTTCTATTTTTACTCAAACAACGCCAATTGTTCAGCTATATCATATAACTATATAGTATAATACAGTACACACTTAAAACTGTTTAAGAAATGTTAAGGTGCTGGAAGAGATAAGTCGCGTAATGAATTGCCCGGCTAAATGTAGTGAAATTAATTTAATTCCGGTCTACCGGAATATTTGGCTGGAGCTCAAAAATGTAATCTGCTGAACGTGGTTATACATGGGATGATAAATCGACATTTATATATTTATTTTTTACTTTGCGGAACAGAGCGGGATGAAAATCGACGGGTCTAGATCCATCAGACGTATTTCTTCGTTCGGCTGTTGTATTATTATACTGAATCATATTTCAAAACGTATACCAATAAGCTACGAAAATAAATTTCGACAATTGTATTATTATATCTATATTATATAGTCACTACTCACTATATGCTACAGTCAAACTCAAAAAATGTCATCTCATATTTACAGAAATAACGTTGGGAAGCCTTTGATTAAAATGTTTAATAATGTTATATATTATTTTGTTAACATGGACGGATGAGTGCTGACGATGTTTACTGAAAAAAAAAAACAACCAACAATAAAAACCGTATAAATATATATATATATATATATATATATATATATACTTAGTATTATTAATTGTTGTGTAAGTGTTGTACGAACTAACTACGGTTCAACGATTTTAAACATATATAATTAACGTAATAAAATAGTTTTAAAACCGACGAGAATGGAAAATAAGATTATAAATGTATACTAAGTAGCAACAACGACGACGATTACAATTAATGTGTCATTATAATTATTAAAGTTTTAGACGATATTTGCTTAGTCGAGTTGAACGTTGCAGATATTGCCATCAGAGTAAACATAAAATATATCACTAACCCGACCTGGCCAATTTATATTATAATTATAATTAAATGATATTCGACCGTTCGTTCCGTGGTCGACTGGCGTATAATAAATATAGACGTACCTATATAGTATATAATATAAATATATATATATATATTTAAGCGTAATCGCATGCCCAAACGGAATTAAAACGACGTCGTGGTATATATATTATTATTACTATTATAGCTGTTGTATGGATCCACCGGAGGCCGACGGATATCCGTTATTAATTACAGCTGCAGCGTGGAAATATACGAAGCGGACGTGCGGTTTTCGCGTTTGCCCAGAACCCGGAATACGTGCAACCCGAGTCTCGGATCGAGAACCCGGTATTAGGTCCCGACCTAGGCGTTACTCTAAATGAGCTAAATAAATTTAAACGATCCCTTTCAATGACCGGTTATATTAATCGTGTACTGTAAAAATATATACGTATATTATTATTTAAAAAAATAAAAAAATAACGATAATAAAATCGGATACAGGATTTGGATGGGTCACGGGGGCGAGTGTGTATTGAATTTGAAAGCAACGATTAATCATCGCGTTCCAAATGAGTTAGCATTACCCAAAATTGGTCGAAAGTTTGTTAAAAAGACCGTTAGTAACTATAAGTGTAATAACTTTTTTAAAAATATGGAAATTTAATATTTCTTATGAAAAAACAATTGTTGTAAAACCAAAATATGTATACATATAAGTATACATATTAAGTATCTTGCTCATTATGTGATGATTATATTATGAATACAATCATAATATTATACTATAGTAATTTAAGGTAAAATAGAGCGTTTAATGATGAGGGATACTCTGAGTTATTGCAACCACACCAGCCCCGAGTCTACCGTATTATCGAATACCAATCCCTTAATCCTGCAGGATTAGAAACGCGAGAGGTTGGCGGTCGATCGATAATATATATATATGTATTATATATAACGGCGGTGCAATAATCGTGACGATCGGGTAAAACACATAATAATATAGATGCTCGGGGTCATATATCATATCATTACATCTTATTATTATAGAAAGTCGAGAGACCGAGAGGCCGATGACGATTGCGCTCAACGCCCCGATATCGGATGTGTATAATAATAATAATAATAGTAATACAGCCTGAAGGGACGGCGACCATATTATATTATTATTATTATATACGTGTACTTACACCAAGACCGTGGGATGACGGGTTCGGGAATCGAAAACCCTTTTTGGCCCTTGCGTGCGACGAGGACACGACGACCACCGAGACGAGGAGGAGGAGGATCGTATGCGGGGGGCAGCGACGATATCATCGCACGCGCCATGTCCGCAAGCGCTTGTGTGATCTTCCCGCTTTGGTAACGACGTTCGATTCGGGTGGGGGTGGGGGGTTGAGGGTGAAAGAAAAATATGTAAGTCGCGTCCTCGGCGGCATGCTGTTATCGCAAGACTCGTATAAAAATACGCTCGCTGCAGACCTTGCAGATGCAATAACAACAATACTATAAAATATAAAGTATACAGAGATATAATATACGCGCTCGTTGCATTGTATGGTATCTATTATATAATAATAATATTATATTATGTATTTGCATAATATTATAATATATATATTATATATGTAATGTCTAATAATAATAGCTTCGTTGTAAATTTGAAACATTATCATCCAGATAACAATAATAACATAACGTAGCAGCCGCGGCAGACCTCGCAGACAACGCACAGCGAATAATACATATTATAATATACTACCTACCTATAACATGGTTATATTATACAGTTGTACCTACCTCCTGCGTACCGTATAATATTATACGGCAAGGGTCAAACCTATTGTAACTAATGTCTATACTGAAAAGCTCAATAGTTTGTAGCCTACGATTGATAAAAAAAATGGAAAAAAAACCCATACAGTTAGCAGTTTATATGATTTTATTTCGTATAGTAATTTTTTTTTCGTAAGTGTACTCATAGTCTACGAGTTATAGCTGTAACCACGAGTAAACTCACATGATGAATATAAAAATGGTATTAAGGGTACTTTTTTACGCTTCCGTAGTTCAAATTCTGAAACAACGCTCCGTTTTTTTTTATTATTTAATATCGAGTTGATTTTCGTTCAATAATTACTCCCCGCAAAATAATTTAAAACCGAATCACATAATCAGTGCTTAAAAATTAAATATATCGAGATCCATCGCCCCCAATGGATTAAGCTGGCAGACTAAAAGTAATAACCTCCCACAATAATTAATAACTCACGTGGAACTTAATTGATTTCATTTTTACTCTAATGAAGACTCAATATTTAATAGCCATTATCATTTCGCCTTCGCGTCCTCCAATCAATTATTAATTAAACGAAACGACGACAGTTTAAGTAGTTTGTAATAATATTTTATAGTTTATAATATATATACAGTAAGTATATATAAAATTATATACATAATAATCTTACTAAAACCTTGTGAAAATATTAAATTAAAAACAATCCATGGTGTAATCCGTATTCCAATTTTATCTCACCAGCGTATAGGTATAATAATATAATATATTAACATTACTTGCGTGAAAAATTGATTAAATTTGGTATTTGGTGCGATGATAAACCACATATTTTACAATGATATTGACTATTGAGCACGTTCAACGCAAAGCTAAACATTTGAAAAACTTACGAATTGCCAACGGCTATATACGTGCACGTAGGTGAATGTGAATAACTATAGTGAATGCATGGTTAAGTAATTTGAATACAGATAATCCAATATCCTTTATGGTAACCCGGTCCCGGCATCATGTGGGTCATAAATTATTGAGCAAAACAAAAATTCACATGTGCAATGGCCAATGAGAGAAGAATCGAATATAGTTTCGTTGTGGACAATTCAAGTGCAATTCTGTGATTTCATTCCACGCCAATATCGGAGAGCGTTCCTAAATTAAATATTTTATATGGGTGCTACTCTTTTGTTGTCGTAATATGATAAATACGGTTTCGGTATGAACCAATAATATAGTATAGGTATAGCCTTCCCCATACTCGTATATGTAAATAATATTGACTTGGATGTGTACTACAGCGTAGTATTTTATTGACCATTTTTGTTATTTTTGTTCTCACATGTAAAAATATTCAACCCCCCTGCAGTAGTATTATATATTGTCTATTAGCATTTTTGTGTATTGTACCCGATAAATAAATAATAATACGCGTACCTACTTGAAATGCATTTCAATCGACTTTGTATATTTCTTAATTTCTTTTTTTATCCCAATTTCACTATAGAAATAAAACATAACTAGAAAACCTGATGTCTATTGCAGGACGATAAATCGACGGGACACATTCATTACACAGAGCTGCAGTAAGTCTGGAGAGGAAAAATAAATCGACACTTTTGTTGGTAAATTTATTGCTGTTTTTCCTTATTGTAACGTCATCGTTTTTATAAAAACCCGACACTAAATAATTGTTTATGGGTTACCACTGACGGACGTATCTCGCTGCAGTGAAGGGAATCTAACTTTTAACGGTGTAAGGTCGACCGAGGCTTAAATAACTAAGTAACCCCGCACCAACCAACCGCACGAAAAAAAAAAACTATACATGTTTAAAACATGACAATTTCCTTTATTTTACCGCACGCCATGTCGCCAGGGTTTTTTCTCACCGCCCCGATTGAAACACAAAATCAAAGCAAAATATATGATCGTATTTATTCTGCTCTGCTGTTCCGTTATTTTATATTTTATTTTTTCGTTTTTCGACCTCAGCAACTGGTGCCAACTATAGATACGGAAGTCGTGACAGATTCATTTCGTTTATACGAGGGATAAAAAAAATTGCCACTACACGCTATAATAATTATTAAAACGATGTAGTATGTACAGCAACAATCTGCAGCAATAGTATTATACAAAAACGGTCTGTATTTTCATCGATAGTTGGGGAGAGAAAAAAAAATGCATAAACCAGAATTTTGTCATAAAGTGAAACCATGCCTAGCGAACCGAATATATATTTGCGGTGTACAAAACAAATACGCTCCACTGTGGAATTTTCTGGTTTACCGCGAACCGTCCGGATTGACGTTGTAGTTTTTTTTTCGAATTAAAACTTTGCACTCACCGCGAAGGCTAATGAAGTTTTTTCATCACTCATTTTTCATTTCATTTCACTTTTTTCATTTTTACACTCAATATTATACATTATATGCACCTACAACTTGTCGCGCGTTTTTATCGGCTTTAATCGTTCCGTCCGTTGATTTTCCAATTTATTTTTATAGAAACTCAATATTCAACGCCAGACTTAAGCTCAACGTAATTTCCAAACAGCGATTCGCAAAGAAGGGTCACAAGACTACTGGCCATAATTAACGTTTTTTTTCTCTTTTCAGTAACTCATTAATCAACCCCTCAAAGAAGCATAGTATACCACAGAAAACTCATAATTTTTTTTTCTATTTTATAATTAATATAAATGTGCTATTAGAAACAATGTTTCGGACAATAAAACGTGTACATATTTATTATTATACCTAATAACAAAAAGAAATAACACATGGTTAATAAAAAAACTTAATTGAATATAGATTATTTTTAATATATCATTTACGTATAATATTTTTGATTATATCAATTTCTAAAACAATTATAGTAAGTACAACTGGTTCAGAATATATTACAGAACACAATTGAATTATGAACTATTTTTGATCCCCATATATTTTATAATTATTATGAAAACTAATAAGGCAAATCATATGTCCATATGTATTTTTATTTGCTCGATAAGTTTTCGTATTACACTACACGTTTCTTATTTTGTAGTTTTTTTTTTACCTTATAGCCTTCACTCAAATTGCATAATGGACTAATTACCGTTAAGTACATTTATAAATAATATTATATTGACGTGCTTTTATTACATTGACGGTAATTCGAAATTTAAAAAGGATTTAAAAACTATACGGATGGCCTTGAGAAAATATTTGGAATAATTGGCAAAACAAATAAATATGATTTAAAATATTATCATGCAAAAATGGTTTATAACCTCTGATTTATAGCGATAATTGTGGTGCCAAATGCCGTGCTCGTGACAGTAACTGTTGAACTATATCCTGCATTATCCGTTTTGAGTTTAGAACGTGCTTTTTTTTTTAATTTGTAAAACGCTATTTATTTTAAAAACGACATACTGCGTTTTAGCCGTCAAATTATGTATTTATTATTTGACCATCATACGTAGGTACTTATATACCTTCAGTAAGTATTTATATTCAGGTCAAAGTATCAATCACATGATTCGTGTCAATAATGATAGCTTACAATTAAACCAAAAATTGCCCAACATCTGAGGGAAACGAGTATTGGTGAAAAACGTTAATTAATAAATAATAATCACCTAACAAAATATTAAGCTAAATTGTTACAGTTTCCGAGCTTATTATCATACCACAAGAGCATATATGATGTGGAAAATCAAAGATATAAAATAAAGATACACCTCCGCGATCTTCAAACCATATAGGTTTCCGGATTTGAAAAAAAATACGAATTTTCAATTTATATTCAATTGATTTTCAGTGATCTGCTAGTGCAATTTTACACAATTTTACATTTTATATTATTTACACTTGGCAATTAATTTACCGACCAACGGTAAAACAAAACAAAGGTAAATAATATACAGTAATTAGAGAATGAAACAAAAAGTGTTGCCTTTTTTTTTTTATTAAAATTACGATAATCAGCACCATGTTTGTGTAATTTATTAAATACTGTATCTGTAAGTACATAATACATAGGTACACAACGTTTACATAAATTTACGTGCAAGAACACGCAGACGATGGACTAACAAAAGCAATTTCAACAACGCGTACATATTGTCGTTGTAAGCGAACTATGCCATCAAAGTTGCAGAATAAAACTATCTATTTTAATGTTGGCAATAACACAAAATATTTAATTAAAAAATTTAAATCAATTGAAAACATTCATGTATTATAGTTTTAAACAGGTTGTAGATAAACTGAACAATTTGCATTACACAGACAAAACCTACTCCAAAAATATAAAATTTTACACTCGGGCGAGAGCAGATTATTTAACTCAATCGTTTTTTGATATCTAATAAACGTTTCTATTTACTAATAAAATCGTATTGCCTATGTACCACCTTCGGGTTTTAAGTATTTTCAAGTGTGCATGAATTCAATTCATTATTATCTGATCCTTTAACAAACCTTTTTTACTGTTTATTATATTATGATATTGTTAATAATTTAAAAACTACAGTTTATATTATCTTTTTTCGAAAAAAAAATTTAACTAGGAAGTATAATTGCATATAATACAAAAAACCAACTCTAAAAATTTAAAAAAGATAATTATAAATTTAAAAAATCTATAATATAGCATACTGCACACCTATAAAAATTCAGAATATACAATATACATAACACGTTATAAACAAATTCTATGACGGCAGCCGCAATTATTTTAAAATATTATTACTTTTAAACAATTACAACAAATTGGCTCCATTAAAATATGTTATATTGTTATGTGCACCGTTAAATTCCCGGACATGAAGTTTTATAATAATTATTCGTTCCACATATTGTAATAGGTAATATTTTCTGTAATAGCTCGGTTATAAATGGTCGTAATCATCAATTATTATAGTATCTAATGGTTAGCAAGGTCACGCGTTTCATTATGATATTAATCAATTGATTAAAAACAAATATTTTAGGACAGATATACGCTTTTCCTTGGTGAGTAAAACTTATATAAAGACTATCAACTATTTATTTCGATACAATGCATTTTTTAAATATGATTTATTATTCGAATCAGCTAATTCCATAAATGTTTTAAAGTTTCTTCGTTTGCTCCAAAATTAATAACAAAAATAATAAAGTAAAATTTGCATAAGTATTAATAATAATCAATTACATAATAATTTACCATATTTATGAATTTTAATAAAGCATAATATATATTATGATTTAATAATAATTATACCAAATTACGTTTAAATGACTTCATAAATACTCTTAAATAATAGATACATGATAGGTATCAGATTGTTTTAACGTATTATTTTTTTAAAATAATTAGCTAATTTTTTTAGCAAATTTTGAATCTAGTTATTTTATTATTAAAATATGTTTCAAACCATAGGTCTACTGTGCTGTTTTGCAGTAATTGCAATTTTAATTCTTTTGTCTCGGAAGGTCAAAAGTGTCTATTATGTCCTTCAAACTATAACGACGATCGTAATACTAAGTTCAAAAACCAAAACCGTGCATAGTAATTAAATAAACTAATTAGACGTTAAATAATAATAAAGTGTTTTTGTGGCTAAATAATGAAAATTATTATGTCATGTGAACGAGTTACAAAAAAAAAAAAAATGTTTTTATTTCGTTAATAAATAATACATCAAGCGTGGTAAGTCGTAAAGGGTCACATCATATATATATATATTAATATTGTTTATGTTTTATTTATTACTTTACAAAATTAGTTTGTTTCAAGTTATTAATAGCACTGAGAGAAGTTTAGACCCTAAGCAGCACCTAAAGCGGCAGCATATTCTATTCTTATTATTATGCAAATTGATAAAATGGATTTTCTCCTACTATTTACCAGAACACCAGACGTGCACAATCAAATTATTCATTTTACATGACGTATTTAACACTTAAGAGTTAAGGTATTAAATTTGGTTTTTAACAATTACTTATTAATAATTATAGTAGTTGAAAGGCTAGTATTATAATCAAACAAAACAAGAGTTTACGAATTGTTTAATCCGTTTTCTGACTACTGAATTAAAAAATTTAAAATCACAACATTATTCGTCTTCCCAATTATTGTAAAATTGTTATCGATACAAAATATATTAAAATTTATTATTTAAAACTCACCATTGTTAGTAACGCCTTCAAAACGATGGTTCAAAGTGATCGAATAGGTTTTAATATATAATATACATTTTTAAAAATAACGCGATGCCTCTAAGTAGGTACCTATAACGTTGGGTATAAAATAGTACGCAATCAACAATTGTCGAACAAGAAAAAAGGTATAGGAAAAATATCTGAAAAATGTATCATTTTGATTCGTTTAGTGTTATATTTTTCCGATATCAAATCAAAGTGTAAAATGCCAGCTCTTTAATTCTGTGTACCTACTGCAATACAGAGTCGTCAGTTCTCGAAGTTTTTGCCTCAGAATTTACAAAAAACTTTTAACAAGTTAAGTTTATCGGAAGTGTTAACCATTATAATTGTATCCGCTCAGTCCTCGTGTCATCTATATACACCTCAAAGCGGTGATCCACACCAGTGTTGCACAAATGGATGTATCGATTTTATCGGTTAAATCATACCAAAAGCGACAGCGAAACTATCAATGCTGCTGTATTATTTCTGATTTTCTGTAACTGTGTGCGTCCAATCGTTTAATTTAAACCTGACTTGAGCTAAAATGATTTCATTTTAAACTGATTAAGAAGACGTAACTGAGGGGAACTTTAAGTTCAATATAGGCTTGTACTATTCGGGCATGCATATATATAGGTGCCAATATAATATAGCATCATTGTATATCGTATACTAGTATGAAATCAGTATCGATACACGCAATTAGTGAAATATCGATTTATTCAGTCAAATGTTTAATTAAAAACGACTATTTTATACGTTCATATTATGAGTCACACCTCACAATCTGCAGAGCCTATGTTTCCAATCGCAATTAATAAAATATAATACACAGCGAGGGTTATACGTATACAATTTAATTAGATTTAATATAACTGCAACTCTTTAACATTTTGAGAATGTATATTTAATAAGCTTAAGTTGTAATCCAATTAAATGCGTATATTATGTATAGACAAAAAAAAAGATTAATAATTTATTCCATGGATTTTTTTTTTCACAGAAATAAAGCTACATTTAGTGATATCGTTATAGACAAGACTAAGATTCTACGATGAAATATTATGCTTTAACGTTGAAGTAATTTTATTTTATGCATAATAAAACGAAAAATTGTATGGAATAATTATAGTATCTAAGTACCTACAACGATAAAAAAAAAAAAATATATTCAAGTTGGAAGCGGTAGATTCAACTGTTCAAGTTTAAGTTTAATCGTTTATTCATGTATATACAATGGTTAACGGAATATTTTATTTTTTTTTATTTCAGTCGTTTGACAAATGGTTTGAAGCTGCTCTAGATAAAGGAATAAGAAGGAAATAATAATGATTGGAATAATGACTAAAATATCTTCGTTGATCTCGATGTGATAAAAAGCAATAATTCGATATTGAATGTTCGTATTTTTTTTTATCATATGAAAATATATTTTTTAATAACTAGGGATCAAAAATGGAAAATTTTGTTTCATTTAAAATTTCTGGAAAAAATGGTTTTGACGAAAAAAACTGGTTTTTTTCCTGAAAAATTGTTTTTTTTTTTTCTAAAGAATTGAAAAAGTTATGTAAAGTGGAAACAATCTAATAAATAATGATAGTTGATAATCATATAACATACATATTATACATATCGTTAAAGGCTGTAGTGAATAAATCTAGAGGATTCTATACTTGATTTATAAATAATTATAAATTGTAATATTAATTACTAAAGTACTAACTATTAAGTATTTACTATGTAGTTATTTCTTATTAGTTATTAATATTATTTAATTTTTAAAAACTCACTTAAGTTTAATATCCGTATTAATATTTTTAATAGTTTAATTTTAAATTATAATACAATATAACACATAATAACCGTATTGGCAAATGTAAAATAACAATGAGAGGTTTCCTTATTTATTTTTAAATTTTTTTTTTTTACATAGATTATTTTAATTTTTAAGCGTAAATACAATTTTTTAATTTTCCGAAAACTTCGGTTTTTTGGAAATGTTTTATTTTAATATTCTCCAATTTTCCACGTTTTCCGAGGCTCTGGGAAAAAAATGATTTTTTTCCTAAATTTTCTCGAATTTTTCCGGAAATTATCCGGAATTTTGATCCCTATTAATAACAAAGAAAAAGGTGTAAAAATACAGACACTACCCACTTGAGAATTTAAAAATAACAATTAACTAAGTACTATATAATACGGGTGCTAAAATGCTTATTTACTGTTTAATAAAATATTGTATACGATTATTAATATCGTATTATATTTTGACACTAAAATTATGTGCAAAACAAAAAGTTCTATCATCGGAGACTTTTACTAAACTAACAGAAAAATTAAACGTTTTCAGTTATTATACTAAATTCATATATGAACAAAACTAGGCAAACCTATGGTAAAATAGTTGATTGTTACATCCTCTTAAAATATAGACTGATTATGATATTTAGTTAGGTTTTTTGATTCGTTATTTTGGTCATATTAATTTTGGTGAATTACGATGAATTCTAGTTCGTTCACGTCTTTTCTACACCTATCCGTTAAGGCAATGTTAACATGAAATCGAACTCTTTTCCTCTGAAAATAACTATACTAAATCACTTTCATAAGAGCTAAATCAAAGTGCTATTCAAGTAATCTGGACTGATGAACTGAATGGAGAATTGAGATTTATATCGGTCTACACAAATTGGCAACACGACGACGACGACGAAAGTGGAAATACGTTTTAATTGAACTGGAGCATTGTGGGATTACTGTTTCCTCACAAATCCAATTTTATCCGAGTGCCAAATGTAATTGGATAATAGCACTACTAGCCTAGAGTAGTGTTGTAGATAATGAGAAAAGAAAAATGGGATTTATAAT
Organism: Macrosiphum euphorbiae; assembly: GCA_949089665.1. Lineage (NCBI taxonomy): Eukaryota > Metazoa > Arthropoda > Insecta > Hemiptera > Aphididae > Macrosiphum > Macrosiphum euphorbiae. Next base: position 130,653,989 of record CARXXK010000001.1, read on the forward strand.
AAACACCATTGTTAGGAAAGTGTCGAAGTAAAATCATCTGCAGGATGCTCACACACTTTGGATGATCGAGTAGTTATTGGCCAAGTCAACATTGACGGTGATTTTTTTTTTTTTCAAAAAACATTTGGCACAACGTGAAACTGTTTCGAGGTCGTTTGCACATGACCGATCATCGCCGAGCTCCGTAAGGTCGACAAGTAGACCCTCACACCGAAATAAACTAATCCGTACAATAAATGATTAAAATTAATATCATTACGCCATAATATACGTCGAAATCAAAATAATTTATAGCAAAACACTCTTGCATGGAAAGCATATATTTGCCATATTTTACTGACTTACAATAAAGTTTGCGCCGAACGAGCTTAGAACTTTGGCCACGGTGACGCCAAAACAACGGAGTTAAGTACCACTTCAGCATGTGATGTATATAATGTATATGTACAAGCATATTATAAACATTTCGAAGTTAACTACAATAATGGAAAAAGCGGCTGAATAGAAATGTTTTCAACACGATCAATCGAAGAAAAAATAACATCGAATAACATATTATGGTACATCGATCGAATTGTATGATATCATAATTATTTTGTATAAAACAATGTAGAAACATTTTATATGCGGACATCACGTGGCTAAGGGGCATCAATGGATTAAGAAGTATAAGTTTAGTTTACTTTTACTTAATTTAATATCGTTTTATAAATACTTTTAAACTCAGTTATTTTAAATAGTTAATATTTAATTAAATCACATTTATGTATTAAATTCTAATATTTATACCCAACCTAACTTTTATACTAATGTAGTAATGTATGTTGGCACCCCTATAAAAAATAATCATTTGAAAGTAACACGCTCTATAGTGAAAGCGAAATCGTGTGAAAATAAAATTAACTTAACTACCTAGGTAGTTATTTTAAAAATATAATTAACCATCAACTTTTAAATCAGTTAAATTACATTTTTGTATTTAATTAAACCAAGTTAAAGTTGTCCATTATTAACTTGGATAGCATTGCCAAACGCGTGTGATACCGAAACGCGGAAGTTAATCGTCTTAAGGGGCGAAATATTAATTTCGCAATGTAGGTCTAAGTACTAATAATAGCAACAATGATAATATATTATCATATTATAGTTTTTGTACAATAGTATATATTATTATTAAGTGCGTCGTTTTTAGTTTTGTAGGTATTAAGGATCATGTTGGGAACTACTGCTATGCTAACTAGGTATGTTAATGGTTTTATTTTTTTTGTTGACAAAATGTTTACCAAAAATCGTTTATTAAAATTAAATAAACCATGGTTGTTTTTAAATTTCAAGAAACTACCTACAACTTAAATTAGGTATATATGTTTGCAGCAGAAGCGATGTCCTGCAGTGAAGCATCGCATTACTGCAGCTCAGAGAGACGGAGGGGGGCGGGTGCAGAGAAGGAAAAAAAACCTCAAATTTATACCTTGTCATTATTATAGTTCACAATTTCATTGTAGATAATCACACACTCACGATGATAACTGCTGGTAAACATAATATTAAAACATTGTGTACACAGCATTATACTTATAGTATCAAGATAATAAATGCGACGTGTGTCTCGGGGAGACCAGAAGTTTTTGATCGATATAACTGTTTATAGCTACGATCGAAAACTACGAACGTATACAGCGCACAAAATAACGAATATTTTATCGAAGTCAAAAACTGATACATACCTAACTTCACAAAGAGGTGCAAAAGTAATAATATTGTAATGTGTATTTACAACTTATTTATGTTTCGAGTATCTACTGTAAAAAAAAAGATATATTGTTATGGGTATGTTATTTCCGTCACGAATTAAGTCTTGAGATCTGCATAAACGTAGGTCCTTACCTATTATTTTTGTATTGCATCAAAAAAAAAAAAAAACTATATTAATTCAATACGTCATAGTAAAATTGATTAATAACAGATATAACGTTCCCATCCATTAACATGAGGGCGTTTAACCACAACGTTTGCACGTCTAGTTCAATCGCAGTCGGCCAATTTAAAAATAATAAATTCATGACGTTTTACTCGTTTCCTTTAAGTGTATTATACGGGATAGGTACCTAAACTACATTTTGACAAATACCTGTACAGGTAAGTGCATTAATGAATATAATTATGTTTGACGAGAAGAGCTCAAACTTATAATTAAATTACAAAGTAGCGTACATTCGGCAAAAACTCGATGCATAATAGGATGTGCATATTTAATGTCTGCTCTAATTTAAAAATTAAACGTCAACGTAACTAAAGTAAATTTAAATTTAAACTGAAATATTCCGACACTTTGTGTGAAATAGGATCAGATTTAATTATGTAACCTCAATATTGAATAATACATTTGGCGTACGAATTTCGAAGCTCCGGAGCATTTCACCTTTTATTTTTTTATAAATAATAATTGGTAGGTATACCTACCTTCCACATTATGAAATATTCATTTACGAGTAATTGTTGTAAAATTATTTTTTAAAGGACTGGTAGGTATAATTTTAAAATTTTCCTCCCAAGTTCCACTATAATAGAGTATTTGTCTAGTAACTCTAGTTCGTAGGTAGTTTATTACATTTTATACAAGACGTGCGTTATATAGGTATATAAAGAACACGAGTATATAATTTAATATTATAGCCTCATATAAAAATGCAATTTAATATACTTTGATAATTAGTTCTGTTACGTGGTAGTATATTAGTGTATTATATGAACTTCTCAAAGTCTCGTCATGCGTTGGAAGTGGTTATTTAATGAACATGTAATAAGCATTGAGGTAGGTACTTAACTACAACTGTTACATATTTAGCACAGAGTTTCAAATGCACCTCTGACAAATTTCGAGCAACATTGAATATCGATTTAATATTCAATAGGTATATCCCAATTCGCGGCAATCCGAGCATTGGGATATAACAGTTATAGATCCGGTAGAGTGTGATACATAGATATAGTGACGAATAAGAAATCACACTCAATTCCACCTCGTGTCGCCTTCATTAAATAATCGTGTTTTGTTTTATAATAAAAAATAATTTATTAGCCCTTACAGCTCTTATATAGTAAACATTTTACCTGTCTATAAATAATGACTCCAATTATTGGCCCTCGTCACACGATTTTCATAAAGGTAAGAAATATTCGATTACCTAATCATAATATTATCTTTTTATATTTTCCTAAATTAAAATCAGGAACTCTTGTTCTCACCCCCCAATAAGATATCATATATTATTAAGTTGGTAATAATAATGCGATGAGTTCAAAATAACAAATCAACTCAACAACATATCATGTTCAATAATATTGTCGCATACATGTTATAATTAAACCATTAACTTTACAATACTATTTAGTTATTTCACTTCAGAATAAAATTATACTTTAAACCACTTTATATTGACTTAACAATTCATAATAATATTTTTTAACTGGTGACAATATTCTTTCAAAAAATAAAAAAAAACTCATGATAAATGCCTGAAACGTTCATTTGAACACTTTCAAATATTATGCATCTTAATATAATATTATAATATCGTAAAATGATTTTCTGTTGTCATTACCCAATAAACATTATATTATTGGCATATTACGTACAAATGTACAATACATAATATTATATCAATGTATATCGTCCAACTAACGAGAGGAACTCAACTCGAACGCAGCGTAGTGATTTTAAAACGTATACCACACACCGGGCATTGGTATATACCAATAATACCTACTCAATGACGTTATTATATTATATGCATATAATAACACCATCAGGTACCTATAAAGGACGTGCGATGATTTTATACCTTTGGCCGGCACGGGCCGGTGACTGTACCCGTTGTGGTTGTCCGCGGCCGTCAGATCTTCCAGTTCTGGCTGGTTCCAAACGAGCACGTGCTTGGCGCCGGACGTCCGGTTGTTGGGGCAGCACGCGGACGAGGACGACGACGGCCCGGGACACCCACCGCCACTTCCGCCACCGACGCCACCACCGCCATTAACGCCACTTCCACCGCGGCCACAGCCACCCGAACCACCTCCGCCGCCGCCACCGTATCCAACGGGCGCCCGGCCGCCGAACGACGACTCCTCCTCCTCCTCCTCGACAACGACGTCCCGGCGGTGACGGACGGCGACATGCACGCCGGACATGAGGCCGACACCGGCCTCCTCCTCCTCGGACTCTATCCCGCGGCCGCCGCCTCCATCCCATCTGCGGCCGGACATCAGCGCGGACCGCCGCCAGACGATGGCCAGCTCCTTCCGCCGAATCCGTCACAGCGCATTGGTCATCAACCCGCCGTCGCTGTACACTGCAGCGCTGTCTATAGTATACACATCACACAATCTGTCAACATGGTCCGCACCCTTGTCTATAGACGCGGAATTGCCCAACGGCTGATACAATAATATGTGCATATGTACACACGCATTTTATAGTAACAGATCGTGGCCGTTCCGGATCAATTTGAGCCGGCCACACTTTTTTGTCGGTAGGTTTTTGTGATTTTGAAAAAAAAAATCTCTCCGCACCGCCGTGTGTTTAAACTTTAAACACCGACCATTTAACACAAACCGAACAACTCTATGTATACTTATGCGATATGCGAGTTCCTCAAACTTTTTAAATGTAACATTTTTTGTTTTCTAAAATCAGAAAGATATACCGATAAAAAACTAGTGCGTCCGCCCATTTATATTTAATAATAATATGTATGTGTGTGTAATATCAGTGCGCGCACAATAACTTCGACCGAATTTGAGTAAGTTTACTACGGACGCGCCGTCATTGAAGTCGTCTGAGAATTGACTCGACGAGGACAAATTATTATAATATGCGACGCATACAATAATTCATTTAACGAGTTCTTTGAAATAATATTGATTTTTTTAATTGTATTTTTGCACTACCTCATCCGTAAACCGCCAATCTTAAGAATTCGTAGATATATTATTACAATATATAATGACAGATTTCGTAGGAATTCGAAAAGCTACGAAATAAACTGCAGTAGAAAATGCGGTGATGAATTAATATTATATTATTTTGAGTCTTACACATTTGTTTAACTCTGATTAAATTTGCATCGTGACACAACAAGGTACTCGCTTGCCACGTATTTATTACCGCACCCTGTTTTCCAATGCGAATTCCACAACTGGGGAATGGCGACGTGCTTTCGACCACCACAATATAATATAATATAGCAGTAGTCCGATATTATGTACCTGCAGCACGATATACCTATAAAATGTACATACGTATTTAACTCTTTGGGGCCGACGTGTACTGGTTACATATTAATATTAAAGTTATACGCGCACCACACATACACACACATATTATTAATATCGAACACACAATAATAATTACAACCAATATTATACTACTGCAATACTACTAAAATAAGGCATCACATCATAATATTATCATTATCATCATAATAATATTTAAACTATGTTGTTATACGGCACAACACGAGCTGAGAATTTTTGATCGACCACAAAACGTGTACATATATTATTATAGGTATCGATAATTAATATAATATATATATAATATGTGCATTCACTACTACACTGTATGCTCATATCGCATACAAAACACACACGCTCCAGCATCATCGGGAAATTCAAATTCGCATTCTGATGTCGTTAATTATTGAGCAATATGCGATAATTGCTCAGACGGTAATTCCGCGGCGGAATTGACGATTAGAGAGCGCGTGAAACGTCGCGGTAATATTATTATTATATTATCATCATCACCATCATCATCATCATCAACGCCACCGAATCGAGTGGTTGCACATCATTGCAGCTTTTAGATTATACACGGTGCTACATTGCTACAGGGACTGAAAAATCCTATTAACCTCCTCTAATTGTAGAAATCTCCATATTCAGAAAAATTCAGAGGAAAAATTAGTATTTTTACAGTAAAAATAACATAATTTCAACTGTAATTCCACCGACAATATATTATCAAGGAGTATCGATTTATAGTATTTTTTTAAATTATAAATTATTATAAAATTCAGAAATTACAGTTGAAGATAATAAAGATTTAAGATGTGCTATACCTTAACTATGGCCCCTTAGATCTTATTAATGAAGGACCACGTGCCCCAGTAGTACAAGGGCCTGCTATCTTCCAAGAAAGTAGATCAGTGGGCCAGTCCGCCCATGTTGCATAGGTATATGGATATATGAGTTCGCGATATGGTCACAAATAGTCAAGCACGCTTAAAAATATTATTTATTATTAGTATAACCCAAATCAACTAATTTACCCATTATACACACGGCTTTTAGTTTTGATTTATCGTGAAAATATGAATTTAATGTAAAAAAAACCTCATCGAAGCCTCCTCATAATATTTCTATAATTGGGTTTTTTATAAATTTAATAGGTACCTGGGAAAATAATAGAATCGTTTTTTCCGACCAGGTGTTAAATACTTAAAGTTTGGTAAAATAACGAACACAATTATTTGCACAGAGGTAAATATAACATCATACGCGAAAATCGAATACGAGTAAGAAAAAAATCGACGCCATTTTCTATTTTTATTTCGTAACTTTTAGTTGCGTCATTTGATGTCATACTCGGTGAAAAATATAATATTTTTTTCTCAACATTTATTAAGTTGCGATGTAAGTACAATATTACAGTCTCGTTTAAATACAATTTTTTGAAAACGTAACAGCATAATAATATTATTCAGTGCATTTATTATTATAAATGTACATTCACCGTTCAACAACTGCGTTCACTCTCAGCGTATTTATATTTTGGCCGGCAACAAACTTTTGGATTGCGTGATAACGATTTTAAATTTGGTAAAATTAAATTTAAATATGACACAAAACCGTTGTTGAGTATTATACAAGTTAGACAAACAGTGATCTAATTAGGTCACATTTACTACACGGATTAGTAGTGTGCAAACTACAAATCCAATTAAATCGAATTACTTGCTCAAATATTTAACATCGTATAGGTGGGAAAACTAAAACAAAAACGCCATCGCAAATATTTAGAAGCATATATTCTCTAATATAATATTATGTCGTATACTGTATTATGTGTTAACCACGTCATAGATTAATACAAAATATTATTCTGTACCTATGGAAATTACCGAGATACGGTGGAACAGTGATATTAAATTATTTTCACTATAGGCCTTTGCTCTATCATAATATCTAAACTCAAACTTATGATCTCGAGAAAAAACTAGTTCTACTTATGGGCGTGAAAGGCCCAACCGGCCTGTAGAGAATAAAAATCCCCCTCGCCGGATGCGATTATTTGTGCACGGCACACGGCAAAGTTGACCCTTTGAGGAAATAAAAACACGTCCGAGACAAAACAAACGTTAGAGATATATTATTGTATCGTATTTCCAGCGGGGAACCCGCCCTGCAGTAGGTAGTTAACGAGGTACACGGAGTGCAACGGCGAAACGCAATTATAAATTTCACCAGTCCGACGCTTAAGAAAACAAAACAGTTCCGGGCGATACAGTGGAAGAGGGTTGTGGGGGTGGATTCGGGATAACAAAAAAAAAATAGCAAAAAAAAACCCCAAAAAACTGGATAATATATTGTGCTTGCAGGGCCGAGAGCTTTTCGACACAAAAGCGCGCGTATAGGTGTAATTAGCCATTGTCGGAGGGCGTTCAAAGCGGTTTCTCTCTCTCTCGAAAAAACTATTTTATACAATTTTATGGCTGGAACGAAATTTTATCGGATGGTGTGATATACAGGGTGATATTTTTATCATTGAACACTCATTATTTCAAAAAGTATTAATGTTTAAGAAAATATTTTTTTACATAGTTTCAAGTTGTTAAAAAACAATATTTTTATTAAAAAATTATATTTTTAAATATTTTTTATCCTTTTAATTTTTTAAGTTTTTTACTTTTTTGAATGACAACATGTAATTTTAATTTGATATTCAAAAACAGAATATTTTTCTGAGTATTTTAATACATAAAAATTGAATTTAGGGCAAGTACTTTATGAGTTATAAGTATTTAAAGTTTAGATGAGGGGAGTAGTGGACAAACATTTCGCGGGGTAACTTCGTACCACTCTACTCCGCTCGTCTAAACTTTAAATACTTATAACTCATAAACTAATTGCCCTAAATTCAATTTTTATGTATCGAAATACTCAGAAAAATATTCTGTTTTTGAATATCAAATTAAAATTACATGTTGTCATTCAAAAAAGTAAAAAAATTAAAAAATTAAAAGGATAAAAAATATTTAAAAATATAATTTTTTAATAAAAATATTGTTTTTTAACAACTTGAAACTATGTAAAAAAATATTTTCTTAAACATTAATACTTTTTGAAATAATGAGTGTTCAATGATAAAAGAATCACCCTGTATAAATATATAAGTAAAATTACCTAACGTGAGGCAAGGTCAAGAGTCGTGACGTGAGGCATACCGCCTGGTCAGTACATTAATTCGTTATAATATTGCACATTATCGCAAACAAAAGCTTTTGAAATCGGTCGGATCGTTTAACGGACAGGCGAAACTTTCGCGTGCGCCCGCCGGCGGCGGCGGCCAGGCAGCTGCCACAGTACACGGCGCGAGTTCGAACCGAAATTTGATTTCCGCTCGAGCTTTTCGGTTTCGTTATCGACCGAAATCTTTCTCTCTCTCTCTCCCTCTCTCGCCCCCCCCTCCCCTGAACTGCACCTCTGCAACCGTAAAACGCGAACGGGTTAATGTGATATTGTAACGAGAGCCATAATAACATATTATAATATAATATTATAGTTAGGTACACGCGTGGTTTCGGGGTGTTGTTTTTTTCCTTCTCCTGCGCCGTCGTTCGTTTTCTCCGTGCTCGCGTTCCAAATCGCACGATTTGCATATCAGGTATATACTTCCTCACGATCGCCGACGCATGTACCGCGGTGGTTTCGGGTATACGCGCGAGCCATGGTTATTAAATGATATATTTAAAACGCAAAATAACCGATTGCGATTAACGAGGTTGAGCGACGCGCAGCGTACCTACGACATAATGTTTTTTAACGGTGTGTGTGTCACAAAATTGTATTGTGTGTTTAGCCGTCCTGTGCAAAGATTTATAACCTTGAAACCGAAAAGCGCGCAGTTCAACGCCACGGACGCGGTAATCATAATGTTATATACCGGTAGTTAACATACCTATAATTATAATAATAGTCACGACTATAGACATAAATCGTCGCGAATCGATCGTACAAGAGATATTATTATTATTATATAGGTACCAACCAATAATATTCAGCTGTGATGCACAGCGTAATGATACGTCGTATATTACCGGCAAATTTGTACACAGCAAACGTTGCATTATGTACGTACAAGCCGTGACCCAGCCAACAGAAATGTTCGTCACGCTATTAATATTCGGAGACTCGGTCGTTCTACTGACATATAGATAGGTGGTACCATGTATACCGCGGTGGCTTTAATGGTTTCGGAAAATTTTATAACGAAGATGAAAAAATACCGCAACCGATAAATCGATAATATGGAGGTATCTTGCGACGGACTCGAGAAAACGTACCTACGACTATGGAAACAATTTTTACGCGGCGACTCGTCGAGGTGTGTAGAACAAAATAGAAAGGCAAAAAATTAAATCAAAATATCAAACGAGGCGCCGGTGCAGGACCAGATCGCGAGGACTCTGATGTATTTTTATGATGGATGCGTCGTGGATGTACACCCCCTCTCATCCCATGGTCGTGCAAACTCATTCTCTTGCATGCACCGAAGTCGCGGTGCCAATTGACACTATTCTGTTCACTCCCCTTCCCCTATTATATACGATGTGCACGTGTTATTTTCGTATTACAGTCGTATTTTTGTCACGAGTTTCGCAGATCAGACACAGACTAAGCGTGCTAAAATCTGTTCGATCTCCCCGAATGATTATACAATATATATATATATAGATACCTCATATTTATATATCACGTAATAATATAATATGATCCGTCGTCGGGGTCCCACCGGTTCTGGAAAATCAATACGCGGATACGTCAATCTTTCACAGATAATGTATACTTCCCTTGAAAATGTTCCAAAAATAAAAAAACCGGTATAAACAATACACATACACAACCACCAGCTATATACTTTTTGTATACATAATAAAGTGCACACACTAAAACACTCAATCACTGTGAATAATTTGTGTGAACGCGAATCGTATAGGTAAGCACGCACCATAATAATATCATACGTAGTCACGTCGACGGTATAAATAATAACATCATCCAAAAAGACTAATACTATACACCATGATACAACAACGTGTTTGAACACATCACTAAATCACGTATTCGATTGAAATAATCCCTCGGTTAAATCCTCCCCGTTATTAAACTTACACAAACACAACGAAAAATATATAAAATAATAACAATAACACGATACCGATGTTGTGAACACAAACACTCATAATGGTATTATCAAACCCCTACGCAAAAATATAGATGATAGTATTACACAATACATTTGACTATTATTCGGAAATAAAAAGTCTATTATATTAATAAGCAATAATAACACAGCATTTTCGTAAAACTTTACTTGTTAAGTTAAATTTAGTAGTGCCAAAGTCCACAACAATGTGTCTATTGAAAATACAACTTCTCCAAAGGATTAAAACAAATAATAACTTTGCTTTTGTGTCCCTTCCTTTCCGGAATGAGAGTAAACAGAATTCGTATAGTGTCTTAGACGGTAAAATGAACGACATGTATAATACATATAGATATTTTATATTTATGTTATTAATGAATATATTGAGAGTAGCTTATCAAATATAATTATACTTACATTTGTGTAATTGAAATTCATAACTACTGATTTTATGAATAATTTAATATTGTAAAATATATCAGTTTAAATTTAAATATTTATTTCCCCTCGTAGATAATCATAATATAACATATCCAACTGTTTTTTTTTTTTTTTTTGAAAAGACCTGAATAAATGCAAATTATTTTAAAAGCAACTTTAACAATATGAATAAAATATTAGTTTAGTTGACGAAATGTTGAGTTAAGGAGACATATCAACCTTGAAATAAAAACTTTTGAGCTTTTTCAGAATTAAACAGCGCTTTAGATGTTAGATCTACTTTTAAAAACCTTAGTTGCGTGACGTAAGTAATTTATTTGTTACTTTATGAGCTTCTCGTAAAAACATTATATCGAAAGTACCATCAAAAAGAAAAGCGTAGAAAATTTCACAATAATTATTCGTGAAACGCGTCATATCGGGAAAGATTTATAAAAATATGTTTAAGTAAAATGATTTACTGAGTAACAGTACTATATTGTACTTATATTATTTTTCACACTGAGAATACTATGTCATTGTATATTTATAGAATAATTACATGTGATGAAAATAACTTTTTAAACAAGCTCATAAATGTATGCAAGTATATTAAAATAAATGCAAATTATTATTTATTACATAAGCAATAAATATTTGAAATACTGTTTTGCAGGATACAATTGAATCGCGGCCACTGTACCTACATAATATTATTATTCAGGAATTTCGGTTACGTGTTAAATGCGTTAGGTATGAAAATAATTGTAACAAATGTTGGTAAATTAATTGGCTCATTGTTTGGATAACAACGGCCAGTGTGAAATATTCTCTTGAATAAAGGTTGGTAGGTGTTGCATCCATTAACATTAAACCTAAGTAATTTTCTAGAAAACAATGTGCACAGTGTACACGACAAAAGAGTTTTCTTTTAGTAAAAGCGCGAGAAAAAAAAACAAAAAATAGTTTTGAGCGATAACATTCTATGTGTATATCCAAACAAGTTCAAAAAAAATGTGGAAAAAATACAAGAAAAGTGAGGGAAAAAATCGCCTTGATACCAACCATAATATCTTTGTTGTACTGGAAAAAAAAATAAATAAGACGAACGAGTGTAGTTATTTAGCAGGTGAATTGTTTACACTTGGCAAGTGTTCAATTTTTTACGTTAAATCATCGTGCGCCCGTCGGAAGGATGTGTTCAAACATATTATGATGTATATCTAAGTACACTATATACCGATATTGTAAACGTTTTTAAACGAAAATGAGTTGTATACGAGCGATTCCAAACGATTAAAAAAGTATAATAACCTGACTATACGGAGTCTCAGATTCGGGGTGGTGAACGTGTTTTTTTTTTTACGGCGACGTGTACCGGGTCGTAAAGACGCCGGAAACGACGGTGTGTAGCTATATATTATTATGTCGCTCGACGAAAACGCGCGCGTGACGACAATCCGAAGATTTTATTTTATATTTTTTTTTCTCCGCGAAACGTGATATTTTGAGTTTCGTCCCGTTGGGTTCACAAAGTCTCGTATTTAGTGCAACAAAACCAAACCCATACGTTTCAGAGTGGTACAAAAAAATATAAAAAAAATACTCCTCCGAAATAACTTTGACAAAACGACAACAACAATAATAACATCAACAACAACACAACAACAACGAAAACGACTATGACTAATGTAGTTCTGCAACTCGTACGATATTTATGTACCTAGGTACATAATACATATCATATAGCACATTATTGTATATTATGTACCTATAAAGTGCCACCACCACGAGGGCAAACATTACAATATAGGTAGTGCATTAAGTGCACAAAACGTGTCTAATACAAATACGCGACTACGCGTTGATATACCTACCTACAGCGAGGGTTAACTTTGTACACGCAAAGTATAATATTATCATATTACCACCGAGCGAGGTACTATATAATATCTTCCCAAACGTGTTTAAACGGAAACACCGAGAAGAAAAAGCAAACAAGACACAAAATATAATAAAAATAAAAGGAAAAACGGGCGAGACGATCGATTTGAGCGGGCTGGGAGTGTGTATATTATACGTTATACATAGGTATATATATTATATCAGTATTATAATATACATAATATATAGATACGCGATAATGCGTGGCGCGTGCCGGTTGTGCCGTATAACAACGATATAGTAAAAACACATAATAATAATAATAATAATAATAATAATAATATGATATGACTTGGAGAGAGTTGTGTGATAGGTAAGGAGTGATAGGGTGAGATGGAGAGAGAAATAGGGGAGAGAGGAAGATAAAAACGACTCACACGTGCTTGGACGGAAAAACGGCCGTTGGTCTAATCGAGTGTTGTTATGTGCAACGGTATACGGAGTACCGCCGAGTGACGACGACGACACGACCTTGTCCGCTTGTTCAACAGGACAACGGAACGTCAGACCGTCGAGCCAGACACCCAGTGCAGACGTCGACCGTGGCGGTCAGCAGCAGCGGCAGACTCTCGGACCGGCACAGACCACGGCGGCGCGAGCACATGTCTGCGCGTCTACGGCGGCACGGCGCGAAAAAATGTTGTCAGTGTCGTCGGTCGGCTTCACTCGACTGCTGCAAAGGTAGAGGACGGGCGATAAGCGAGCGGGCGGCGCGCCCGCCACACGCGACGGCACACGCGACGTCGGTCGGACGAAAATTCGGAAACGACGACGCGGACGCGAAGACGACCCGGATAACGACGACGACGACGGCCAGAGGGACACTGCGAGCGCGAAGCGTACACAACGACGGCGACGGCGATGTCGACGACACCGCTGTCGTTGGTTGGTTGGTCGGCGGCGGCGGCGGCTGCTGGCTTGACGTTCCTGCCCGCCCGCTGGTGGTGCCCCGATGATGCTGCCCCGCTGACGGGGGCGAGCAAGCGAGCGCGCGCGCGCGTGCCGGTCGCGGTGGTGGTGGACGAGCGCGGGCGCCGCCGCTCAACGGCAACGGTTGTGTGAGCGCAAAACGCGACAGCGACGGCGGACGGTCTGTCTGCGAACGTTTTCGGCTGGCCGGTGGATAGACGTGCGGGGGATGGGGGCTTAGAGTGTGACGGTGGTGTAGCGCACAGGGCCGCGACGGACTGCTCGCTGCAGCAGTGGCTGTTTGGTCGCCGGTGCGCGGCCGCCGTCGACGCTCGGCCGCCGCGCGGCCCCGGCGGCGCTTGCGTGCTGCCGGCGTATCGATCGGCGGCCGGCGCTCACACATACGCACACGCACACGCACGCTACCAGCCCGCCGCAGCCCGCCGCAGCCGCCGCCCACGCCGGAGCTGCCGTAATGCATGTACCGGTGTGTGTGGCTCGCGTGTCTGTCGCCGACAGCGGCGACGCTTGTTCCACACGCCGCCGGCCGACACCTATACTATAATACGCGTATATACACCACCGAGCCAACGCTTCACACACACACACACACACATATACATCGCGTTATATGGTTTTTGTTATTTATTTATTTATTTACGGTGCAGAGAGATCGGTATAGATCGGTATGAAATATATTGTGATTATGTGAACATTACTAGTTCGGTAAGGAACGGGGAGTCAGATTGATTTCATTGTCAATGACGAGCACATGTGCTCACCGCCAGAGCCATCTCCAGGGCAATCACCACCGCCTCAGCCGCCGCCACTGATTGTGCGTGCGTAAGGAGGTTCGCGTCCCGGCCGCTCATCACCGTCGTATTATACACCACACCGCACACGGAAAAACACCTCTCACAACCTCCCCTCCACCACTAAACCGAAACCGACGGCTGAGGTGTAATGGGATTTTAATGGAAATTCGTGTACCGCCTCCACCAGATCACAACACGACTCTCGCGCGAGTTTGGACAACGAACAGAATTACAGAACAAAAAATGTATAAAAATATTATTCGCATCGCTCGCGCCGACGGTAATCCATAATATACGCATATTATATTATTGTATCGGCCGGAGAACGGTATTCGCGCGAACTTAACATCTTTTTCGCGGTTGATAGGGTGATGGAGGGGGGGGGATGAAGATGCGATTGCGATGATGTGTTTTTTTTTTTTAATGTAACCGTTGTCCGAGTGGACGTTGATGGTGATTTTCACCGATAAAATTCGTAGAAATCACACGCTGCTGCTAGATTACAGGTTATAGTTTAGGTGTATTGGTGTACATGATAAACGATAAACTGCGGTTTCTGTTGACGATCATTTTTTTTGAAACCAAGTTTTTTACGGCACAATGCGGGGCTAGTCGGGAAAAAAAGTTCCTAACGAAATACTATTTTTATAATATATTAAACAGTTATTTTAGCCAAAACATCCAATTTTCATTTTATCATACTGATCGATCTATTAATGCGATAATACTTTTTAAAACAGATTTGAATTCATTATTATATCTACTTGAGTTTGGTTAGTCCACTTTTCCTAATTTCACCTCCCCAACCTCTACAAATTTCGGAAATTTCAAACGTTGATTATTCTGGATTTATTCTAAATTTAAAGCAGAAATTTTCAAATGTTGACTGACCGATCCGTAATAAAAATTCCAACGAAATCAGATCAGTTTTCAGAAATATTATTGCATTATTAGATCGATTGGTAGGATGGAACAAAAAAAAAAAGAGGGAGCGGTAAGTTGTAGAAATAATGAAATTGTAACATATTTATAGATTGATTATAAATATGTTGCGTTTATTGATAATATAATTATTATAAATACATCGCTACACTACGTATATTATGCATTTATAATTATTATAATTAATATAATATATAATATGTAATAAGTATATAATATATATAAGTATTGAAATGTACTTAGGTAATATATTTTCGCCTGCAACCGAAAGTTTGGTTTTTGACAGAGGTTGAAGCGTTGGAAAGCGCCTTTTTTTTGTCTAACTGTCCGTTAAGTGGGAATGGAAATCCTCAAAAGTGCTGGGCGCGTATAACACGCGTATCCATGCACAACCAGACACTGAAATCTATGCCACGGTCCTTACAAAGCATAAACTTTTGGTTACATCTTATATACATATTATAATCTCCTAGCATGACGAGTTAACATTTTTATTTCATAAAATTGTTTTCGTAAAATAATTTGATTGTTGCATATATCCCTATAATCTATATAGTACATTACCTTTGTGATTACATTCTTTATTGTGTGTCGTGTTTGATATAAACTAGGTAATATAAAACGGGTATAACGCGATAGGATTTGAAACCGCTTAATAACATCTGCCATATTATGCATTTATAGTTATTATAATTTATAAATTATAACAATTTGGCGACTTTAACATCAATTTTAATGATAAGAAATCTGAAACTTTTAAAACTTTCATTATGGACACATTCAATTTACATATGATAAACAATGCAGCAGAATCTACAAGACTACAACGAGAGATGACACCACTATCGATGCAGTATTTTCAAGATATTTGGAAAAAATTACATCACAAACATACGAATCATATTTCTGCAGTTATCAGTGGCCTGTAAATTCGAATATTGAATATGATTAATATAATAGAAATTAAACGGTAATAATAATAATTTTCATTTTCATTTATTTTTCACATTCACTTTTATTTTGGTTCCACTAAAATGTATTTGTAATCTATAATATTTGTTGGAAAAGAAACTTCGTTTCTACCGGGTGTCCCATGACAGCACTTACTTTTTTTGAAACATACTCAATCGAGGTTCCGACAGTAATACTTTTTTTTATCCGTAGGTACATGAATAACGAAGTAGTCATAGACTTACACTTTTTAAGCAACCCCGTTTAATAATTGGTTAAGTTAAACATATTTTATTAAGTTTAATTCTATATGTAATTTTACCCATCAAAAGTCAGCGTGTTTTGTACTTTTGTTGAAACTGTTTACTCGAACTTTACCAACTCTTCTACCACTATAATAAGCTCACACATCGCATTATAATATTATAATATAAAAT
The DNA here is from genome assembly GCA_949089665.1 of Macrosiphum euphorbiae. Classification (NCBI taxonomy): domain Eukaryota; kingdom Metazoa; phylum Arthropoda; class Insecta; order Hemiptera; family Aphididae; genus Macrosiphum; species Macrosiphum euphorbiae. Next base: position 130,670,896 of record CARXXK010000001.1, read on the forward strand.
ACGACTTCATGTACCTATAACTGGTATTTAGAGAATCAAATAACGGTAGCAGAAGCGTATACAGTATAATATTATGATGTAAGTCCGTGCACACAACAAAGGGCTTGTGAATAATTAAATAGGTAATAATCACGTCGTGACATAAACGCATAAGACGCAATATAGGTACGCCATGTATTTTACATCGACGCGTCAGCCTCGGATTGCATATTATAATCTTCGGTGAACGTTCGACGCCTTTCATCGGACCCAAAGTGACGATAAGATAGCAAAAATATGACAATTGATTCGAGGGAAATGTATATAACCTCACTGGACGAAAACAATTAAGACAATCGAAGACGACTGGACGATAATCGGCCGGCGTCGGTGGAAACAAAGAAAACTGCAGTCGTATAGTTGTTACCGTTTTCATATTTTTATGACTCTGACTGACGGGAAATAGCCCTGCACGGGTCTCCACCATCTCGTGTCACGTGAAGTTGAATATATATATATTATATTGAGTAACGTGTTACCAACATTTTTTTACCTATAAACATGACGAATATACCACCGGCTTCAACTTAAACCAGATGAACGACGATCGCCACGAAAACGGTGTAAAGTTTGTCACCTTTACCTAGGTAAATATAATATAATATAATATAATATTATACCTACGGATAGCCCCGATATTTTTCGACGCAGGTCAGTCTGTATTTAAAAAAAAACCGTGAACGCCGCCTGGCTAATTTTCGCGTTCAATTTTAGATCAATTCGTTCTTCACATCGTCGATATGTGTGTGTGTGTGTGTGTGTGTGTGTGTGTGTGTGTGTGTGTGTGTGCGTGTGACGGAATTCTCGATAGTCTTGTAAAAATTATAAGCCACGATCATAAAATATATTAGTTTAAAAAGTGTTATCCTAAATACGTCTCTGAATAATGAAAATACGATATTATATTGCAATGTTGTTTGGACAATTGTGACTGCAGTCACATCACATAAACGTTCAAAGTAATAATTTATCTATGTCACCTGCAGAATGTACCTCGTATACAGCGAAACTCCACAAAGACATAAAGTAAAGTTCGCATCCATTATACAAATCGAAAAAAAAACCTTATATTTATTACGCGTTAGGTTCTCTGTTTATATATATTCACGTAGGTAGGTATAATGCGTGTATCGTATATTTATATATACTTACAAAACATTTATATAACCCCTGCCGCTGAGAACATATCCTAAATATCTAACCTATAACGCACTATCTGGATTGTTTGTCACACACCGTACTCCGGAGGTGTTCGTAACCTATGTATAGACAGTGCGTTATTTTAACGAATAAATGTATTTTGATATTTATGAATATTCGGTATTCGAGTGCGTGCCAAAACGTCCATCATCGTGATCATACGTCCTCGCCAATTCAGAACAAATGTCAATGTGATTTACTGAGCATGCTCACCTTAATATTTTTTCCCTTTCATAAATTAATTAATTTTAATTTAAGTTTTTGCAATTTTTAAGTACACTTAAAGCCGAAGACCGTATTCAATTATTTATAGTTTTATTAATACACCGTTTATTTATCTTACCAGGATCAACCACATAATGGTATGAAAATCTGAGTTTTTGAAAATATAGTCTTTGAGTAGGTAGGTATTATAGATGGAACACTTTTAAATTTCAAAAATCAGAATTTGAATAAATATAATATCAAAGGGAGAACAAATGGGGAGAGAGCATGCTTGCTGGTGAATCGACTTGTATTATATATAATTTATTATAATACCTATAGTTGACAAGAAACAATAATACAATATAATGTTGTTCACCTTGTATATTCGATAGTATCTTGCAAATTTTCAAAGATTCTACCAATCGATATGTTTACCGATTCGTAAGATAAAAAGACACATGTAAACGAACCATTTTGCAGCATGAACCTGCTAAGACTTTATACATTTACCGGTATTGCAATTGTGTAGTATTGCAATAGTATAGTTATGCGGAAGTATATATAGTAGACAGTCGAGACGCAAAAATGAGACTCAAAGGGAATAGAGGTATGTGGGGAACGAGACGTTTAATTTCATGCCATACAATTTTTAATTAAACTTAAACAGCATAGTGCCATAGTCATTGATTTGAGATGAAATTATAAAATGTTTAATCATACTGTTGCCACGTCTATTTAAAGCAAAGTAGATTGTTCCCTGATAGGCACTATAGATGGATTCCTGTAAAATCGTTTGAATCGCAACAGAGAAGTGTACAACAAATGAACAGGTAATAAGTTTACCACCACCGTGGTAGAGGTTAACCAGCAAAACAATTCTAGTCATCTGACGTTTGAAGTTTAATAATAATAATTTTCAATTGAATTAATATTTTTCCATAATTTAAAATACATTGCTGAATTCTGTATTATCTGCCCCCTGCTTATACTTATTTCCTTCTTATACGATACATCTACCCAGTCAACCTAGGTTTTAAATAAATTTTGCATCGCTTTAATACAAAATACTGCTGAGGATTGACTGATTCTCATAAGCAAAATCAATAAACTACCTTATAAAATATACGATAATTTATCAGACTGACAATATTATCTAAAAATTCTAAGCATCAAAACATTGTCTTTCAAATCACAGAAATCCACTAATTGATCAATTTCTCTGCTGAATCCATTCAAGTTTATCTCTCTCTCTCACTCTCTCCCCTCCAACATAACTTAAGCGGAATCAGTGTAGTGATCTTCTCAAGCCTCAGGGTGATAGCAGAGATGATAGCCTCAGAGGTTAAATTAGATTTCTCTATTCATTTTAAACCACGATGGTTACACACTAGCCCCCAAAATATACTTATTTACAGATTTATTCAATAAAAAAATTAATAATAATAATATCTAATAAAATTATGATTTATGCGATACCTACCGGAAAAATGAACCCTTGAGTTGCAGTGCACCTAAATAGCCTATTCATAACGCCGTGTAATCATAATTGTATAATTGAAATTTATTAAATAAAATGTATCAATACATCATACAATGTAATACTAATTGAAAAACTAAATGAATCTAATTTATTGTAGAATAAACGCCGTGACACGAAGGTGAAAAATATGCATTGATAGATGTTACCACGGTAGTGAGAATCGTCTGCAAATTGGTAGGTATATAATATTATAATTTTACGAATTTTCGCCATTTTACAAAAAACGCGGTTGACGTTTACTGATAAATATTAATAGAGCATAGCAAATCTCCAAAAATAAAAATTATTATTACTAACGTAATATTATGCGCCTTGGTTATTTTCGAGAAGATACAAGATATAGTGTTACACTCCGAGAGTAATATAATCATGTCATAAAATGTGCCAAAAACAAAACGGGGGCGTATGTCAGCGGAATGATACTGCCGATATTGTGTATTAGTATACTCGCTGAAAACTGGAGAGCTGTCAAACGGATGATATATTATTATTATATCGTGAATAATATATTATATTCAATTGTTATTTTTGTCAAAGTTCACGAAATGATAACCATCATTTTCAGTTAAATTCTAGATCCGATTTGCATATTATTTTAAAATTAACTCACGTGTGAACATAATAAAACACGTGACAAACACAACAGACACGTGACAGTACACACCACTAATGCACATAGATGTTCCGCATAAAATAAATATAATATAAGTCATTAAAGTCCCAACTTCTCAAGTAAGTACCTAAGTACTGTTGCATATCTGTTTAATGTTTAATTATTTTTTCCTCCGATTACAACAAGTATTTTCCGCTACAATTTTAATAAGCTAGCGATGAACGAAAAACTCGTTTTAATTATAATTGTATTTATTTACACTGCGGTTAAATTGCACATAACTATAAAATATATAGTGAATGTGGCGATCTAAGCGAAACTGTGAAAGTCATGTCATATCTATATTATGTTCAATGATCAAGGGGGACCAAGGGGGTAAGGAGATAACCTAATAAAATTTTAAAAAAAAACACAAACTTATGCATAAAATAATTTTTATTAAAATATGGATTTAAATTGTTGTAAATGATATAAATAATGAATTTTACTATTTTTAATATCAAAAATATTTTTGATAATAGGTAGATTATTATCTTTTTCTATGTATTAGGTGGTCTAGTACCTAACTATTGTTTATATTATATCATGCTGGTTCTTTGCCCAGTACAACAGTAATGCACAGATATGTATTGTCAAATATCTGTGGACTAGTGTTGAATATTACCATATGATGCGTCTGAATCACGAATCAAGATAATATTTACCATAATCACTGATAATTATAATTTTTTTTCTTACTGAAATATTTAGGTATTGCTGTATTGCAGCTATCAAAATGGAAAATATAATAATATAAAAAAAATGTCTTTTTAAGTGACTAATTGAAATGTAATAAAAATTTTGGAAAATTGGGTAAATATAAAATATCCACCCCTAGTAGCATTTTGCAATGATAGTATTATAATAATGTTATAATAATATTTTTAAACAAAAAATTGCTACCTGAGACAGCCATTGTACATGTTACATAGTTACATATTATGTTATATTTTGAATACCATAAAGCCAATATGTTATAAGTTATAACCAAGCTGAAACGTAGTAGGTACTCAACATTTAGGAATGGGTGGGAGGTGTTTGCGGCAAAGCCCCGGCGTGTCTGTGGTATATAATTTTGCACTTGGAACGCAGTTTTTAAATCGTTGAATTGAGCTTCTCTATTTAATTGTTCTCAATTTGAGCACCGTCTATATAATATTATGTAGCTACAGCGGCATGGTCGTTTTCTAATATTTACACCACGCTATACGTATTATATAATATATTAAATATAATTCCAGCACGAAAAACTCTATTGCCACTATTACGCAGACTATTATTTTTGACGATGGCGATAAAGGTCACACACTTCAAGGGGGCCTTTGACTCGTATTTTCCACTCTGCAGTCTCCGGCCGTCCCTCGATGATGGACATGATGTACCCGCGACGACCCACTGTTTAATACTGTACACACGCGTATACAAATAATATACGATATCCATTTTAATAAAATATGAGATAAGAACATCACGACGACGGGGACGCGTGTGAACCCACTCACCCACGCACACAAATGCATTAATCACCTATGCTGTCGTCGTCGTCATCGTCGTCGTCGTTGTTTCGTTATGCACAACTACCTACTATAAATAATAATAGTAATAATATTATGTTGATACGACTCAGTTGCAAAATTAGTTTCTTTTCTTCGACTCGCGCAGCATTCGTCGGTTGGAAACGAACAGACCAAAACATAATATCCCGCGACTATTATATAATAAACGAACGTGGTTAAATATATTATATATATTTTATTTTTTTTTAATGACCGTTATATTGTTTCCCGGCGCGTCCTCTACAATTTTTAATAACAATAATAATACACACACGACCGGCTATTAATAAATCTTTAGGCTGTCTAAATATTAATTCCTCAGAATATTGGCCGCCGCTTCGATGCGTTAATATCGCGTTGTAACGTTTTAATTATTTTCCAAGGGCTTTTGCTGCCACCGTCGCCGTCGATGCTGCTGCTGTTCCGCTAGTCGACTCATATTCGAGTTTGGCCCATAAGAAATAAATAATGATAATAACAATATTACGTGTTCGTTTAAAATCAACCATCGGGGGAGGCGGGAGAATTGAAACCGCCACGAGAGATTTACCTATACATATATGATAATAATATATTATTACAATAACAATAATAAACAAGCATCCATGACGATATACCACGATTGCGCAATAATAATATTTTGCCGCAGAGACCGACGGCTGTAGATAACAACTCAAAGACTGCGCCACGTCGATTTCAAATTACAAATAAATTATTATTGTTTGTCGTTAAAACACATTACTACAGTACATATAGTATAGGTCGGGCGGCGCGATAAGTGCATCCGCAACACCGCCCGCCAAACAGTAAATAACCGATTGTGTATTTTTTTTATTTTTTTTTTAATGCCAAAATCATGGAATGGACGACGCGAAGTTCTTTGAAGGTCGACGTCATGGGCGCGTCAACTCTTATTGTATAATATAATAATATATTATATATTTTATACACATATTAGCGCGACGGAACGGGTACAGGCCGGAGGAGCACCTTAACAAAATAACATTCTATACATATTATTATACTATTATACAACAATAACACTGTACACACACGCGTCTGATATATATGAGTTCAGTCTGCAAGCGTATAGAGCGAGTTGATATGCGTTTCGTAAAAAAAATCTCCTCCTAACGATGATTACGAGATGATGAGACGCCGCAGCAGAGAATACATACATAACGACACTGCATCGAATCTCGATTTCAGATTTAATTGCCTTGACCGACAATGCGGGATTGCGGGACTATAATATATTATCGTTAATCAAAATATAAATACTTTGTGTTGAATGAGAATAAAATCTAATCGTTGTACAGAGGTTTTTACAAACACACGCACACACACACACACACACACACACAAAGCGCAGTTATTTATAGGTACGAACATTTCGATCGAAGAGCACTGCGTTAAATGGCCAATAGACCGTCGTCGATAAAAAAAATAGTATTTCTGTCATATACTCATATAGCCTCAAGAGAATGTCAGCGCCACTTCTTGTTTTCTCTCCCTGACCCACTGGTTTGAGTTCATCAGATCAATTTTATGTTGTTACATTTATTGTTGTTAATCATTATAGTGAATATAACTGAGGCAACGATATTGTCCCATGTTATCTCATAAGTTTTTCAATCAACGTCTTGGTACCTATTATGAGCATTTTTAAAACGCTAAAAATAAAACCCTAAATTAAAAACCCTAATTCGATGCCCTAAAAAATATTTTTACTGTTAAGTTTGATAACGAATCAATTCACCTGCGCAATATCAAAAGTTGGTTTTTCTGAATTCAAATTTACCATGTTGCGCATGGGTCGGACTCAGAGAGAGAGACAATAATTAATAGTATGCGTTGACATCATCTTAACGATTTTACGGCTGTTTAATAAAAATAAGTATCTTTACGTATATATGGCATATAATATTAAGCGTTACGTCTGGATTTTAATCGTACAGTTGGTTCACAGAGTTAACAATGTTAACAGACAAACGAGCGGAACTCAATCAGCTATAGGTGCAGTGTCGGTCAATAATATAATAAACGTATGGCCAATATTATTATCAACTACTGTAGATACACAATATTATGTTATGTTTTCAATAAAAAATAAATATGTGACGGTCATTTGATCGACTACGAATCGTAAATCGTAAAACTGCTTTATTACTTTTTAATTGATTTCCCGTACATATACAACAACGATGATGCTGTACAATATATATAGCTGTTGGCTCGTTAATTTATAGGAGTACAAATTCGTATTATATTATTATTATTATTATTATTAAGCATTTCGAACTCCGCTCTTCTGTGTATTCGATGCACTGCAGGTCAAACGTGACCATCGTCATTCATGTAAATTAATATTTAACTACGAATGGCACACGTTCGGACACCGTTTAAACGTATATTCCTCGGTATATTCGAAATTCTACGCGTGTGTGCTTTGAAGTGACCGCCAGTCGGTAGGCACATCGGTAATATTATTAAATATTATTACAACATACGCAGCCGATGTAGTAGTCTTGATAATAGTAATATTATTCTGCACAATATTATATTATTCATGGGCATATTCACCGCACGACCGTTTAACACAATAGTTCGTTACTGAAATTATTTCGGTTAACTACCTATACGATTTATGGTTCGTCGTGCGTCGAGAGTGGTCAAACGGGGGAAGGTAGTTAGTTATAGGTATTAGTATTAGATATACTAGATCGGAAATACAATATACGACATGCTTATACCCGTAGAGTGATACACTGGTTTACAGTCCAGTGGTCTCCAATCTTTTTTTACATCGGGACAAATTTGAGATACGCTTTGGCATCGTGGGCCCAACATTTTTAGAGGAATAGAGCAGTTATGAAATTTAAAAATAGATAAGATGTATTTAGAAAAATGAATGTTTGTTTATATATTTTTTTATTTAAAACGGGTTTTTCTAATATTAGTTAGTGTTAGTACTTAGTATATCTTATATAATAAAACGCTAATAACGCGTATAAGATCCGCGGGGAGCGCTCACGGCACTCCGCGTTTCTTCCATGACGACCAATCACAATACTTCCCGCGCGTTCGCTATAAATTCCGCTCGCTTATCTCCCATTTCCTTATCGACGAATATTTTCGAACTTTATTATTATTATTATTATTCCGTATTTCTATATATTATGAAAATTGGGATATTTCCGTGTGTAATATAATATGTAAAACGAAAAATTCAGAAACGGTTCAAGTGCTCGAGATTCAAAAATTCAAAAACCTGTGTTTTTCAATTTTTTGACGAAAAAATAACGCGACCATCGGCGGAGTGGGGGGGGGACCCATTAAACGAGTAATTATTTTTGACGAAGCATAACTTAGCCGGTATTCGACTTAGAGACCCCGGACCAATGGGCATCTCAATTTTTTAGGCCCCAGATGAATTTTCAACATTAGGGAACCAAAGCCCCCACCCCCCCCACATTTTGAGTTGAGTATAACTCGGCCGGAATTCAAGTTAAAGACCTCGGACCAAGGGGGAACCCATTCTTTTTATGAATACTACCGTTTTCCGCTTTAGGGAACGGGGGCACCTCCTCCCCCCCTTTTTGGATTTTGCTTTTTTGATGGATTTTGGTCCGGGAGAGTACTAACACCCACCTCGCCAAGGGGAAACTCGGGGTTTTGAGTTTTTGATAGGATTTATTGGGATTTTCTTAAATATTGTTTTTATTGATAAGGAAAGTGATAAGAATTTTATTTTATCGCCGACGCGGCTTAAGAGTCATACATTTGCCTCGGAATTTCATCTGAGTAGGTGGCTAGGTTGGTTAGGCGTTAGGATAAGACGTGACTCAAGGGTCGTGGGTTCGAACCCGGCCTCTGGGATTTTCGATAATTTTTCGCCATCCGTGATAATTTGAATGTTTTTTTTTCGAGTTTTTTTTTTCGTCACATTTTTTTTTTTTTGGCAAAAAAATATTAATATATATTAAAGTAGATATTTTAAATTGTAACTAAATTGTATAATGATACTGTACTATTTTATAAATAATAATAATAATACTTGATTTTACCGTGACCAACGCACCTATATGTTTCTTATATAAATACAATATAATATAACTAACCTACATGTAGTACCTACTTGATATATTACAGTTTTTAGGTTAAATACTGTTTAATACGGTATTAATAAACTAATAGATCTAATAGAACTGATTAAACTCTGGCAGTTAAATAGTACGACTATATGACTGCTCTTTTTGCCGTTTTTTTTGAAAATTATAGTTTTAGCCCCTTTCGGTCATATCACCCTCCCCGTCGACTACTTATTCGCGTTCCCTGCTATATTTATAGCCACAGACGAGTCCCGGGGTGGAGTAGTGTGTCGGAAACGAGAGTAGGTACCGTGTAGGTATCGCTATATACAGGCATATATACGCATGTATATACATGCGCCTCGAGGTTCGATTTTTTTCGCAAATCTCGCGTTTTGAACGTCCGAAGGTGGCGGACACGGTGGTCCGCTCAAACGCCCTTAAGAGTCATAGATTTGACTCCTAATTTCATCTCGGTAGGTGGCTAGGTAGGTTAGGCGTAAAAACGGGTGATTCGACGGTCGTGGTTTCGAACGCCGGCGGGGCCGTGTTAAATCGAATTTCTTTTTTTTGCGTTTTTTTTTTCGTCACATTTATCATTTTTAACGAAAGTGTTAATTTTTTTTTTAAATTTGCATTATTATATTATATATATTATTATTATTCGTTTGACGATATTTATTGGGCAAAAAAATTATTATAATTAACATTTACCGACGCACCTACATGTTTCTTTTAATAATACATTATAATATAACTAACCTACGTGTAGTACCTACTTGATATATTACAGTTTTTACGTGATTCCGATTTGGTTAAATACTGCTACAGATTATAAATACTATATTAAAAAATAGTACGACTGTAATATGACTGCTTCATTTGCCGTTTTTTTCGAAAATTCGAGTCCCGGGGTGGAGTAGTGTGTCGGAAACGAGAGTATGTACAGTGTATTCATTTATAGATACCTACGTTTAATAGGATAGTATTACATTTCAATAAAATTTGTTATTCACCAATATAATTATCTATTTGTTAATTTGACTTAATTCTCATAATTAAATAAATATACAAGGTAGGTATATTTTAGAAAATATCCAATCAGAAAATTAGATTTTGTCGACTTATTTGTTATAACCGCGAAACATAACAATGATTACATTGATTACAGTGAAGCCTAACATAAAACACCTGATAACTGTTCTCTATAATTATCAACAAATACAATTTTATTACCTCCTGTATACTTTTTCATATTTGAACGGCCGTTCCGAGCACTTTTCGCTGTAGGCGGATTGTCCGTTCGGGAATCGGATTTCACCCGAGATGACTGATAACTAGACACTCAAACTCAGAATCCGAATTTCCGATTTCAACACACACACACCAGAACCGGACATACACGCCCGGTGCATGGTCTGCGATCCGACGTAGTCGGATTGCCTACCTGACTAGCTACTTGCATACGAGCGACTTACACCCCCACTGCATCCGATCCGCCACAGGTGGATTGTCCGTTCGGGAATCGACTTTCATCCGAGATGACTGATAGCTAGACATTCAAACTCAGAATCCGAATTTCCGATTTCAACACACATACGAGAACCGGACACACACGCCTGGTGCATGGTCTGCGATCCGACGTAGTCGGATTGCCTACCTGACTAGCTACTTCCATACGAGCGACTTACACCCCCACTGCATCTGACACTCGGGAATCGACTTTCACCCGAGATGACTGATAGCTAGATACTCAAACTCAGAATCCGAATTTCCGATTTCAACACACATACGAGAACCGGACATACACGCCCGGTGCATGGTCTGCGATCCGACGTAGTCGGATTGCCTACCTGACTAGCTACTTGCATACGAGCGACTTACACCCCCAGTGTCCCCCACTACATCCGACACTCGGGAATCGACTTTTACCCGAGATGACTGATAGCTAGACACTCAAACCCAGAATCCGAATTTCCGATTTCAACACACACACACCAGAACCGGACATACCCGCCCGGTGCATGGTCTGCGATCCGACGTAGTCGGATTGCCTACCTGGCTGGCTGTGTCGTACGATCGACTTGAATCGCGTGACTTACGACTAGACACTCTTCCGAGTTCAAAAATTACCGCTTAACCAGTGCTGCCAACACGACAAAACACAATAACCGACGACCCCCCATTCCCGCCGCAGGCTGGATCAAAAAACCCAGCATCGCCGACAAAGATGCACCACCGCCCACACAGTCTTTCCGCCGTAGGCGGGATGACAAACACCGGAATCTAGTTATATGTATAAATGACTACTATAAGCTGCTACGAATGACTCCAAAAGAAAAAGAAAAAAAAATTCAATAAATTAAAAACAATGAAAACTAAATGAAAATAATTAGTTCAAAACTTAAGTTAGCTTGGCTTGTCGGGGAAAAACCCTTGTCGGACCGTAGTTTGAAGGTCCCTGGTTTATATCACTCGGTATATTATAATAATCACCCTGTAGGCATTAGTACTATTGTTATGTGCCTTATGATGACTATTTCACTATGCTGACGTTTCCATGAACAGGCTGTTGGTACCCTGCAGATATACCTACCACTTGCACATACTAACGGTATGTAATAATACCGATCGGTATATGCGGATAGACTACGTAGGTGGGGGTTTTTTTCTCAATGCATTTCTAATACTGCTGTTCATGATACCAGGTTTTTTCCACGTGTATCGCATCATTCGTTGCCTGTCTGTCGGTTCTAATTTATGTCCCGGACGGCTACCCGTTGATCAAATATTGGATCAGTGAGGAAATACATTAAAAAAAAATTGAAAAGTTTTCCAGTAAACCAAAGCCTGCTGCTGGGCAATACGTAAACGGTTGAACAATCTGCTCTTCTTCAGAAATATTTTTCAATCATCTTGATCAAAATACATCGACACAATATCTCGTAAAAAGTTTCCAGTAATAACTTTGAAAAGAGCGAAACAATATCAAATTAAATGTCATACCATCGTCGTTACATATTATGTATGACACTAATACTTAAAATTTGTAAAATAAAAGATAACATTATGATTATAATAGCATTGAAAACAAAATATGTTGATAACGTAATCTGATTATGCTTTATTCAAGGGTATGTGATGTTTAATATTATAATACAATAAATAACACTAAAATTATTTAATTTTTATACAGATAATACTTTTACGTTATAACTACCTATTGAAAATCAATATTACTTTGTAAGTTATGTATTTTTGTCATAATTTATCTGTTTGTGTTCTTTACAAATTGTGGAAAGAGTGTAGAAATGAAATTTTGCATGAAAACTACACTCATTACAATATAGTATATTATTACCACGTAATTTTTTCAGTTCAGTTGCGAAACCGATCGGAAAATCAAAATTCGACCGTGTCCAATATATAGTATAACTGATGTTATGACATTGGCCATCATTCAAAGTCACAAATTTTCTCAGTAAATGTTTTGCTGAATAAAAAATAAATAAATAAAAACTCGTAAGACATGCAAGATCAATTGATCAACTTTAAATGGACAGACATGTTATTTTTTATAATAGTGACGTAGATAAACTTGTGTAGATAAACATTCAGATCGTAGTTTAGAAATCATAACCAAAGATAGTTTACACAATTTATTTATTATTTAGTCGACATTTAATACCATAAAAAGACCTTAAAATCTAAAGTACAACGAATTTGTTATGTACTAATGTCTAAGGTTATTTAACAATACAAAATGGTAACACAAAGAACTTCGTCTTTTATATTATTTTGTTGTTTTGAATAACTAGTAGATAGGTATATACTATATACACATACATTTAATCTTCACTAATAACTAATAGTTATTATATTTTCCATAGGACCTTTGGACTATGGAAGATTTGATCTTATTTAATTATATATAAATTCCAGAAAAAATAAATGAACGATACAGACTACTTGAGTGATCTACTGGTCTATAATGTACATTCGGAAGAAAAGGGTTCAGATTAAATTACACGTCTTAACATATTATTATATAAGAATCTATATAGGTACACAGTTATTTTAATTTCCATAATAACCAAATATTTCCCGTTACAAACTATCATTTGAATTGAACAAACATTTAAGTTACCTAGCCATAACTCAGAAAAATCAATTCATAATAATAATGTATCTTCAATGTACACCTAAATACCTATATACATACTGAACAAACTAGGTATGATAATAATATTATATTGGTTGATAAATCATTTAAAACGAACAAATAATAATTAAACTAAAATATTCGAAATTAACATTTAAAACCATCAACTTTAAAGACTACGGCTATTTAAAAATCATTTATGTGGACAAAATTTATAAATTAAAAATCTTTACTTCAAAATTACAAAATAATATATCAATCCATGGTGATTTATTTGTATTAAATAAAAAAAATCATATTTACAATATTTGAATGAATATATTCTCATAACACATATTATTATTACGTGAGAAAGACATCTTTCTTCGGTAAATTAAACTCCCACCATGATAACTTCGGAAGCAATATAGACTCGTAAAATATAATCGAAAAATAAATTATAGGTAGGTACTAAAAGGTTAGGTTAGCCTACCTGCAACCTAGTTTTTAAAATTGTAATTTGTTTGAAAATATATGAACTGAAATCACGTTAATTGTATTACCACTAACGGCACAGCGTTTGTATTGTTTCGGTGCAGTCGGCGAAATCTCAACGACTCACAAGGACTTGATAATGTGGAAAAAAAGACAATAAGGCTTCGACTAACCTATACGCCGCTAAATGCAAGAGATTTTTTTTTTTAACAGCGTTATGCCATGCAAAATTAGTTTTTCCTTTTTTCACGAATACAATATATCTGAGTGAAACACATTCCGGTGCATGTGCAATTATTTGTACGCGGAGTCTCGGTGCATTTTAATTAAAAAATATTCGATAGACTACATGAGGGCGAGGGCGTGAGCGTCGAGCCTCGGCAAGAGTTGTGCTGGTGCATTCACCTCACTGCCATCCATCCGTCAACGCACCCGTACACAATAAGGGTCGCATGTGGGTCAAGTGCATTCAAGGTCTCTACTGTCGGTGGGGGGGGGGCGACGGCTGTACCGCCCGAGATATATTTGAAGAGTAAGCAAGTAAATCGCGTTATCGCTGGAGACAAAGGGAACTCGCTCACTCGAAGCTAACAGGGTAGTAAAAAAAAATGGAGGAAAAGACCACCAACAATTTTTTAAAAACCACTCGAGACCACTGAAAAAGCCGACTATATTTAAAATGTAATACGTATATTATATTTATAATGCATGTACTCGTATATGTATATTGTATATTATGTGTGTATATAATAACTTCCGCCCCACAAGTTATACTCGGTTCTCTCTGGCCCCGTTTCAGTTCTATATATAACATATATACATACTTACACACACACACATATATATGTATATATACGCCCACATATATACACACCGACGACACTCTATACAATGTACACCCACGTGAGCGGGGGCGACACATGATTTAACCCAGAATCATCGGAACTGCCTTAGGTTTTCACCTTCAGATAGCGGCTGTACATAATTAAAGGGTTTTACACACACCCACATATATTTAATAATGCGTGTGTGTGTGTGTGTATGTGTGTTCGTTTCGAGTAGTGTGCAAAATAATAGACGGACAATTAGCCGGATAACGCCACCGTTTCGAGTGTTCCGTGTGACGGGTTTTTAATTGCTACGATAACGCACTGCATGTGATATACATGGTTATAGGTCTGCCTATGGTGTATTATAATAAAATACAATCCGAGCCACTACAACAGCTTAAGTCTCAGTTCCCGCGCACAGTTCAGGTGCTTCTGCGTATTCGGTTACGTGTATTCGAGAAATGCATATTCGGAAAGAGTGACAGGGAGAGAGAGAGAGAGAGAGAGAGAGAGAGAGAGAGAGAGGCACACACACAAAGAGAGACACAGATTGGGAGTGAGAAGGAGAGAAGAGGGTACGCAAAACGGTTTAAAACTATATTAGGTACCATGAAATATATTATATTGTTTCGTGGACCCAGTGGCCTATTTAATACGGTGAGAGGAAAATCCGCGTATAGATGGGTTACATCTCCTCTGCAAGAGTGATTTCATAGAATACATATATACTCTGTGACTGTTAAATAAAAAGCCATCAGAGCAAAAACCATTTTAAAAAAAACCCCTAAAAATGCCTCCGTATAATATACGATTCTACGTTTTTTGGAGTACAATTTTTCCTCAATTATTTTATAACATGCATTACCTATATTGCCCTATATTACTTAGGTCATACACATCTGACGGGGCTACGCGTGACATGACGTACGACGTTGTGATTTTTTTGAATCAGATACAATGTTTCGTTTTCAGCTTTTTCCCACTATACTAAACGATTCTTCCGTTTTGTTTGACTTTTCACAAATAAGTTTGAATTTTCACCGCATGAATCTACCACGGCGTGGTCCGTCTCTCTCTCTCTTTCTACTTATTCTTTCTCATTCACTTATTATATATTTCCTCTCTTGTCCCTTCTCTCTTCCGCTCATTGTGTACCCCGAATACATTTACATCCGGGCGGTGTTTGCGATCCATTAACGAGGGAGCACTATAGTAATGATACTCAGTCAAATGAAATGACACCGAATGTTTGATATATCGTTTGCGCACACCTATTGTTAAAAATAACCCTTTTAAAGTAGTTTTAGAGCCTAGGTAATTTTATGACCTACCCAATCCATATAGACGACGGTAAATAGAATAAAAAAAAAATACATTTATTGCCACTCTCAGAATCTGCAAGTGATTTGATTCCCCGTATTAGTATAATAGTATTTAGGTACAATACATACTCAACAATAATGGGTTTATTATTGGCACGCAGTGGCTAATACTGTATAATAGAAACAGCTGTTTTGTAGGGTTATTAAAATTAATAATCCACATATAGTATTATAATGCCTCTACGGAAATATTGGATCAAAGTAAAGCTATAATAATACGCTTCTTGTTCAACTTATAATCTAAAATTAAGTATTAACTATACGCAAATTAAACTTTGATTTGTATAATTCATTTTTTTTTCGATGCAACAACAATTTGAATTCATACACATACTATAATATTATCTATCTTTATAATTGTTTAATTTGTATACTGAAAAACGTACCTATACTCAGTCATACAATATATAAAAAATACAAAAAAATATAATAAAAATATAATTTATTACTTTCAAACATTTAACTGATTGTACATTGATTATCATACAACATTTTATCAAAACGCAGTTAAATATTATCATATACATTTTAATTGAATTAGGTTCGTATCATAAAGACGATCAGATTTCATTTTACTTTACTAAGTAGCCTGGTAATAGAATTTTCGATTCTACAATAATAATTTAGTTTGATGCTATTAGTCAGTAAAAGTATTCAAGGCAAAGTTGTTTTTAGCAAAATTAAGAAATAATATTTTTATTTATACCTAGTGATATTTTCAGCATTGCCAGAAGAGGCCATTAGTTATATTATATATACAATTAACTTTAATAATATTATAGTTTAAGTAAACTGTAAAGTATTCAGTACTAGAAGAAAAGTTACAATTAAAAATTAATATTTAATCTAATTATAAAACAAGATATTATTTTCCTGTGAAATGTTCGTTTTGAATTTACATCCTCATATTGATTTTTTCTCAGTTATCCATAAAAATGTAAATTGCACAAGAATGTGTGTATTATCGTGGTCATTTTTCAAACGCAAAAATTCAAATATTATCAATGTCCTAGTCCAACCAAATGCACCAAGTAAGACACTAGAACGTATATTTAATAGTCGTGTCACTTAATTTTAATGTAATTCGTCTGTTTTTGTAAAAAAAAATAAAAAAACATTTCGTTTAAACTGTTTTGCAACCTATGGCTGATCAATAATTATCTAATCTAACGCATACCAATAAGTAGGTATATTATTACAAATTATAATTGTGTATTAGAACTCTCGAGGGGGTGAGATGAACTACAATAATACATTGCAGCAATAATTGTATAGTAACATACTAACATGAAACAATAATTTAATAATTCAAATTTAAAAAAAAAAAAAGATTTAGGGGGGCGATCTAACCATCGCCTCCCGCCTTCCACTAACCGCCGCTGTAACAGGCGTACAACAATATTTAGTCAGGTTATTTATTATGACGGTATAACCTTAATCAAAAACACAATATAAATAAATAAAAACGTCTCATGTTTCGTTTCAGACATGAGCTCCAAAATAAATCTTTCTAAACTTACTACTCAAGAGAGGATGCTTGTTATTTTATTATTGTAAATATTTTTTCTTCCCGAGGATAACTTACGAGTTACTTTTAACGAATTTAAATGATTAATTTTATATGATTACATAAGTGCCTACCACCAAATCATTCGACCATCGTTATTGGGAATACCACTAGGAGTCCAATACACTCACTCATTTTATACTATTTTAGTTTTGCATCTACAACTTTCTTTTTATCACGTATATATGCACTAAATAATAAATATAATATACAAAATAATTGATGTATTTTTGATTTATATAATATAATATTACCAATAATAAAAGTTTTCGATACAACTTATTTTCAGTAGGAAATTGAATAATGTAAAGTTGAAAATAAACATAATAGAATTATTATAATGGCAGAGTAACATCGGCCGTGCTTAAGTCAAATAATTGTTGTGCAAAAAAATATAATACAATGTAATAATATTATAATAATTTTATTCCAAATGTACCTAACTTTAACGATATTGTAATATACAGAATACAGAAAAATAAATAATTAAGTACCTGTATAACATAAATAATGATAAAATATATGAATTAAATTAAATTAAAGTATTATTTTAATAAACTGGTGCATCAACGGGTGGGTTGTTGTATTTACTGCCTGTAATGAATACGATTTCAATTAAAATTAAATTTATTCGATCAGCCGTGCAGGTCCATATATACCTACCACCATTTCCCAAATGAAAATTATACAATCATAATATAATTTACGCATAGATGGTTCTATACAATTTCTGAAGTCTCGATTGAAATATAAAATATCTATACATATTTGCATAATATCCAACAAATACATTTCAGAACAGTTTTTAATTTGAATCCGTATTTGAAAATATATTTAAAGAATAAATACATGCATCATTGTGAAAACCCACCACAAATCGTAACTGAACAATGTTAAAGAATATAATATTACGTGTGATATTCGATAAACAAATATGTAGGTAGGTAGTTAATTCGTTTATGTGATTTGTATTTATCTCAAATTTCAAAATTATATGGGAATATTGGCATTCGTGAAACACGCAGAAATGTTTTAACTTAAAAATGTAAGCCGCTTAATATTTACTATCGAATGTGTAATGATTATAATATTTGACTTTCCTATATTAATAGTGCATATTATACACTATAGGAATTGACTCATTGTAAGTTATAATGTTCGATAACTGAACGGATTTGTTAAAAACTAAAGATCTGCAAAACGCAATGTTAATTTTAAACTATCAAAATATAAAATTATGTATTCCTATTGTAGTAACTTTCAGTTACGTCGGAATCTGGAACATTAGAACAGAACGAAGCTTAGAAACAACACAATCGATTATTTTTCTACTTCTTAACTATGAATAATATGTTTTATATTATAATAATTGTTTACACAAGAACGCGAAATAAATTCTATAAAAAAAGTATCACGGTCTATATACAAGGTATTCCTCGAGAATTTAATAATTTTAAGTGGTAGAAAGGCTATAGAGTGGCGGAGACTACACACGCACACACGTTGCGAACTTTATTAAATAACGAATCTACACTATCCGAAACCTTTAAATGTATTAATCTTGACGGTCCTATAATACTATACCACGTATAGGTACACACATAAAATGGTATTTTTTATTTTTCATGGATAGATACATAATATTTTTTCCCCTCGAGTGTCAACAATAAACAGCTTATTTCTTATAATATAGGTATTATAACCTTAATTTGGTTTTACAGTCCATGAAGTTGTATTGTTTGTATGATGTAAATCATTTTTTCAAGTCAAAGTTTTGATAATAATATATATTATATTTGACTTAGTTAAGAACATTAAATTAAAACTTTAAGACTAGAAAAGCTGTGTATAAGACAGCATAATGACTCTTTCATCCCTTTATTTTAACCCACATATACTGTTTATTATATTACAGGTGTAAACTATAAAATATAATCAACTAGCCTGCATCCACTCCAAAATAGAGAAGTTAAAATAATTAGGAATATCTAAAAAAAAAATCCAATTATCTAATTGCATAACTTGCAGGATAATAACATGTACCTAACTGAGTAATTGAGACAAAGTTGATTTATTTTTAAACATGACACCAGAATCATGGTCCTGATGAAATAATAATCCTAACGAAAACCCATTTAATTTCTTAGAACCAAAAAGGTTGGGTTGAGCATTAATTTATTTAAAAAAAAACATATTTTTTATGTATTATCAAAAGGGCTTTATCAACCTCTCTAAATTTACATAAAGGTTTCAATAGAATACAAATTAGTGTAAATTATGTCAAAACCTAGGGCTGTCGTAAAATATAACTACGGATTTAGATTGACTATAGAACAATAATAAACCATATTGTGTTATAAAGTGCTCAACGTGTATTATCGATAACAATAATTATTATTCCAACTTATCTGTATGGTTTTTTATAACGAATGTAGCTAGTAGAGGTATGTCACCCGACAAAAATTAATATCAAAGGATTTATCAACATATTATTATTTAATTACTTGAAATTGCGTAACCTAAAATAGCCAGTAAATAATCGTTTAATAATACGCAATTAAGTATAAAATCGATGCGTTTGTGATATAATAAAAAAAATGATCCGGAAACAATCGAGCTATTTAAAAAGGTATTATATAATGATATTCATATCGTAATTTTTTAGGTAGCTAAAAACATAAACATACAGAAATAAAAACAATGTCTATATATATATATATATATATATATATATATTTTTTTGTTGAACTACTATAGTTATTGGCACGAATGCGTAGGTATACATGACTGATAAAGACCACTCGCGGCTGTACCTACCTTTTCGCTTACACCACGAATATTATTATAAAAAAATATACGATAAATATGACCATATGGGTCACCTAATATTATATTATTATCGTACTACGGGCGTATTATTAATAATAATAATATTATATTATTTGCTCCGTTTTTTTTTCTTGGAAATTCGCCATCCCCTCGCGTCCAGACAGACCACGTTTGCGAGCATCTATACCTAACGGGTATAATAATACACAACATATGATAGTATTGTACGGAATAATTACCGGCGAAAACGCTCAGGGGAAATAATTTTGAAAAAACCGAAAAACAAAATATACGTACCGTTCAATAATCGACCGCGCGCGACGTTATAACCGGTATGCAACAACATAGGTCATAATAATATTATGTATTATACTTATATCATTTTGTAATATATTTCGTACAAGACTCTTCTCCTGCCGCACGTGTTCCGCATTTTTCTAATAAACGTGATGCGCGTCTGCGTTGTTTAATCCCACGAATTCGCCGAACCGTAATTGCCGGTATACGCAATACACACGTACACGTCGTACAGGAGGCCCCTATATATATATATATATATTATATGTGAGTATACCAGAGATACCAGGACCGCAATATAAACCCGAGGCCTTGAATGAGAATTCGTTCGATTTATTGACCGTAATCGAACGATTATATTATTATGGTCTGCCGCGCGGTCGTAAAACTATTCGCAACGTGTCGCAAGACCGCGGGCCACTGCAATAAATTATAATAATATCACATTATACCACCTACCCGCCTGTATGCATAGCGATAATAATATAATAAAATATCGTATTTTACACTGTGCAGTATTATACAGGGTGAACATAATGGACACCCGCAGTGTCGTATTATAATATGTTGTATAACACCTTCAGATTTTTGTTTTTCACCATGCCTCATTACAAAATCGTGAAAATGTTGTTTATAAAAAATAATACGACCTTTGACTTTTGTTCACTCCTCCCCAAACTCGTTTTGAAATCTCTGAGTCCGACGACGCTCCGGGAAAACGGTTGGTCTTGAGGATCTTATAAAGTAGCTGCAGCGGAATCGAACAAATCAAAGTCGTTTCACTTCTGGCTCGCTTATTTAATATTCATTGCGACAATTTATATTGTGATAGGATGGAAAATGTAATTTTCACAAACCTGAAAATCACTCGCAAATCCAAACACTACATCCCCGCCCATGTACACTGTAAGTAATAATACATCGACATTTCGGGAGACCAGTATATTTTTCCGCTCCGTTATAGCCGAGACAAACTTTTAACTTGCATCGCCTATTACAGCAAGTATTTGGGGAAAAAAACCCCTACAGAAAATAATAACATACCGAGTTCGTTACCACAGGTACCTATATATATAATACTATGGCATATTCTACGTCGAATGGAGGTACTTACGCAGAGGCGGTTGAAACTAGTAATGATAAAATATTAAAATATAATATTGTATAAACCTACGCGACGAGGGATGAAAAAAAAAATAGTCCGAGGGATTCGTTTGGAATTTTTCTGGCCTTCAGGGACGAAATTATTTAGTCACCGAGGAGTTGAAATATTCAACGTTGCCTAACAACTGTCAGTTCCTTAACGTTGTTTTTCCAACGCAGAACCCAACGAATATCAGACTGCTAGGGATTATAATAGTGACGCACATGAATTCATTTGTTATATTGTTATTTTAATTTTTAACTGCAAATGTCGGAATGTAATGGTAATAAACGGGGGCGAATGTCTTTTGATGTGACCAAACCCTTTTGCAGCAAGCCAATTCAACACTCCAACGGCTATGGCAGATTATACCCCAGGCAGAAAAAAATAATAATAAAACCGACCAACCACCCCGTCTACCGGTCTATTGTCGTTTTCCATCCCCTTGAATTATTATCATGATGTTGAAGTCTCGGTGGTGTGCATAACGCGTGCATCTGACCTACATATACACTCGAATGGACGTTGCCGCCCGGGGTCAGTGGCAAGCAAAATCAACTGCAGGATTGGGTTTTTAATACTCCGAAGACAAGGGCACTAAAAGTAAACAACATTATCCTACTAGTCAATAATATAGTTATCCAAGACAAACTCCTTTCTTTCTCATTTAAACACGTTGATTGGGGAAAAAAAATCTATTTATTATTTGTTTATAACGAAAAAAACTTTTTCAAAAAGGATAATAAGATAATGTACATTTTAGATTCTGAGTGGAACGATGAATGTATTGACAAAATAGTATCCTTTCTGATAGGAAAGTAAAACTAGTTGGTACTTTGGGGGGTCAAAAGAAAAAAATTCCCAGTAGTTTTCACAAGCGCCGGGAAAAACAACATAAAAATTAAGGAAAAACGGGAATTTTTACGCAAAATCAGTTTTCCAAAAAATCGATTTTGGTTTTTGGTGTAACTCTAAAACAAATGAACGTATATACATGAAATTTTCACTGGTTGTTTATATTTGCATTTTCTATACACGATAACATTTTTAAAATATTTTGATTTATTTTGAACTGTTTAGGGACATTTTCATTTTCCATTTTTTTTTAGTTTTTTTTCTAAAAATATCAATAAAATTTTATTTGTTGGTTGCAAAAGCTTGAAAATTTAATAGAAGGCTCCTAGTATATTGTTTCAAAAGCAGATGAAAAATATTAAAAATCCTTAGTCACAATTTTTTTTATAAGCATTTAAAGTTCAAAAATTGACAAAATATGGAAAAATCACGAAAATTAGCAAATTATTTTGAGTAAAGAATTCGTAAAAATTTTTCTTTTTAAATCAAAGATTTTAAAATGTAATACAAGATTCCTCATAAGATTATCTACCTTTATCAATAAAAAAATCTCTACCGGACAGTCAAATTAAATTTTTGTGAACGTTTGAAATTCAAATTTTGACAACATTGGATATTCACTCGATTTCTCATGTAGCAATTTCCTTCTTTTGTTGTACTTCAAAAACGAATAACTGTAGATATATGAAAATTTCACTGAATGTTTATATTAGCATTTCCTATACACCATACAATTTTGAAAATACTTTGACTCTTTTTGAGCTGTTTACGGACATTTACAGCTTTCAATTGTTTTTAGTTTTTTTTTCTATAAATATCAATAAAGTTTTATCTGTTGGGCCAAAAAGTGTAAAAATTTAATACAAGGCTTCTGATATATTGTTACAATAGCAATTGAAAAATATTAAAAATACATACGCACAATTTTTTTTTTATAAGCATTTAAAAATTGAATTTTGACAAAATGTATCAAAATTAATTGAAAATTATCAATCATTGTAATTAATAAATTATAAAATGTTCAGTTTTTATAGTTAAGGATTGCAAATTTAAAACAAAGGTTCTCATAAATAGTTCATACTGTAACCAAAAAATCTAAAAAATATATGAATCAAGGTTATTTTTTATAGACATTTTAAATTCAAATTTGGACGAAATTACATAATAAGAAACCTAGAATAACTATTTTAATTATTTTGTTGTGATTGTATAATATTATTCGTTCGTACTTGAAACTTTTAAAGTATACTACTAAATATCTATGATAGTATCAGGGTTTGTTGTTGGTGTATAACGCGTTATAAGTAACCAAATGGATATTGTGATATGATTATTTTGGAATTCATTATAGGTCATTTTTTTTTAATACCATAGATAAGTATATAATATGTCTTATACCTAGAAGGACATACCGTCTCCCCTCAGAATCGTTTTTCTTATACAATGATATAATATCATTGAATTCAAATGTAATACCATCCATTATACAGTGACCCACTTGTAACCTACTGTACAGCAAAGCGACACCCACTTGCCCACCTTTTTTCAAATGTATTTATTTGTTTATTTTATGAATCTTTTATTTGTTATACACGAGTACCTAACTACGCAAATAAATACAAATATTTAATATATTTAATTTCATAATATATTATAATATATAATATTACCTAAAGATAAAGATATTGCACTTCTTTCGATGTTTTTAAATATCTTTCTTTTTTTAATGCACTTATCAATCGTATAAAAAATTGTTATTATAAATACAGTGGATTTGAAATCAATAGTTTTCATTACATAATAATATATTTAAAAACAAATAAAATATATCACACGTCATGCAGGACATTATGGAAGTAGGTACAATAATTAATTCAGTTTATCAGAGTCATGAATTTTATTGTAAATTAGTATTTACAAATAATGAAAACTCGTATACAATGTATGAATAAGGGTAAATGACCTTTAAAATGTTAAAACCTAAAGTAAAAAAAAATATTCAAATGTATAATTGAAATGTATTTTATTTCATGATAAATACTTTTGTTATTAGTAAAGTTTGAGAACATTTATTATCAGAAATGGTTTTACTTTTTTATTCCGTTATAATTTCATGAGATCATGACAGCATGTAGTTTTAGTAAAATATTTAGTTAATAAATCATATACCTACCTACCAAAATGTTTTAATTAGATTCTGAACAATTTTAATCAAAATTATTATAATGAATAATAATTAATTCAAATAGAAACTCAAACTTACATACCTACATGTTTTATAAAATTGAAGTTTGTATTTAATACTTTAATAATTAGTCATGTAACTTTTACCTATTGTTCTAAACTAAATTATTTATGAATCTTAAAAAAATAGAACAAGATGTGCATCGAAATTGAGATAACAAAGTGCACAATTAGTCATGTTACTAGTGAATATTGTTCTCAGTAAAATTATTTATGAAACGTGATATAAATATAATAAGATCTATATCAACGAAACTGAAAATAATAATGTTTTTAATCGATTAGTCATGTTGTTAGTAAATGTTGTGCACAACAAAGTATAATATTTAGAGATCTTAAAAAAAATAAGATATAAGGTAAATCGAAAAGATTGATAGTTAAGTATAGATAAAAAAACGTTTGAAAAACAGTAAACTCGAATTACATTTAAAAAATATATTATTCCAGATTATTACAGAGTTAATTGTTATATCGAGTAAGAAAATAATCTATAATATTATACTAGACTTATATAAAGTATAAATTAATATATTGTACTCGAATATAAAAAAAAATTAAATTATCTTCAAAACTTTAATTAAATATTTCAAGGCTAAAATTGACTGCATTTAAAACTAAATAATGTAATAGTTTATAATATTATGTAACTAGAAACAAGTCATAATATTTTAATTTAATTTTTAAGCCATACTCATATTTTATTTTATGAAAACCAATATTTTTCATTATTAGGTAGGTAGACACATATTCTGTTGTGTCTAAATAATTTGTTGAGAATTATAATCCAAATTATTGAAAGTTTTGGTAAAATTCCAAAATGTATGTTACAATTTAGGAATGAGACATGTCCTGCATTGGCTATATTGAAAATAAATACATTCAAGTCAACACAATGACCAAATTCTAGAGATATATGCATGTACATGTATTTTAAATTATTGTTTTACAGTATTATTTTATAAAAATATCTCTTTTACTAGAAAACTAACTAAACGGGATAATTACAAGACAAGATTAATAATATTCCACTCATCACAATACATAATTTAACGTGGTAAGCCCGAAACAATATTTTTAAAGAGCACCCATTGGATCCACCAGTATCTTTGGTAAAAAAGATAAATTATATCATAAACCCCACTTGAAATATATTAATTATCTTGTAATAACTTACTATCACGCTTATGCCGAGTTGCATAAAAAAAAATTGATTAATTTAATGGTTCACTAAAATTTAATGGACCACTGATGGGCCACTAAATTATGTTTAAGGAACAATTAGCTCACTATCGATTCATTAAATGTTTAGTGATTGTTTATGCAACCCGGCTTTTAGTAATTAATTTCTTAATTCATAACTTATAAGTTATAACTTAAACATTTCCAAATAAAAAATAGTCATTACGGTATTTATTCAACGGTATTTTACAGAACTTATTGACTGATACCAAAATCCTTAAACATTAAAAAATAGATAAAAATAGGTATTGGTGTTTTATTCTGATATTTTTCTGAGTGTGAATAGTAAGCAATAGTAATTGTGGAGTGCCATGGTGTTTTAAACCCACGAGTAGACTGTAAAACCAACTGCTATCTGAAAATGTTTACACTCTGTTTGGAGGGGCATTTGTGTAAGACTGTTTCTGTGTGTATATATGTTATTGTACACAGCGTTAGGTAGGTACTGTATAATACTTAGATAATATGTATCTACATTTGTGTATTAGAAATGAGCCAAAACCCTAATCGAAAGTAAAATACAAAACTCTTGAATTTATCACAAAAATAGGCTTATACATTTTTAAAAATATAATTTTCATTTAGATATTATAATATGATTATAATTATTAGTTAGGTATATATTTAAAAAATAAATAAATATAAATATTTATAAGCACAAAAGTTATTACATAGCCGGTTGGTTAATTAAACGTGTCCGCTATTTATCCGCTATCTTGCACCCTGTATAATATGTATATATAAGTGTAATAAAAAAATGTAATGTAATATTAAAATACGCAATTGGTTCTACATTTCATGATCTCAAAAGTAAAATTCTCATTAAAAATGTTTGACATGCGTGTTGATGTGTCGCGTGATCGTAATCATTTACCAAACATCCGTGTCACACGGTAAGACTCACCTCTACTTGAAGAGAGAAAAAAATGCTCAAATTCATAAAAATGTCTCTAGTTTTATACGGCTAAGAGTTTATTTCCATCATAACCTTATTTCACCAACCCGTCATTCGAATGTTGTATTAACGTTGTTTTGATTATAAAAATCGTACTGAAGAATTGTCGCTGTAATTTATTTAAAACGAGTAGGTAAGTACGATAATAAGCGAATAATAATAATAATAAGTGTTTTAGTAAATTGCATTTCATTTGTTTTTATCGATTCGTTTATACGGTATACTGGGTTTATCAAGTTATAGGTAAGTACCTATTACTTTAAACCTAGACCGTAGACGCTTATGGTAATGAAAAATATTATATTATCTAAATTAAAACCATAACTATCAAAGTATCAAACATCTAGGTATACTTCTAATTAGGAAATGTACATTTTTAAAAAAATGCATACCATTTATAAAGGTAGCAATAGGACATGACGTAGTAGTAATTGGGCGAAAATCCCGGGAAACGGATATTAAAAAAAGAAAAAGAAATGTTTGTGCTAAAAACTCTCACAGATTGAGTACTAACACAATTCAAAGGTTGACCGCAAAGTGTTTTAAGTGTTTGCGGGGAATTCTGAAACCGTTGTGCAGTATAACGTCCCCGCACGGTAGGTCAGGTACGCGGTCGGAATAATAATACAACAGTGACTATAGCTGCTTGTGTGCGCAAGTATTAATTTCAACAACAACTACAGTAAGACACACAACTCTCGTGTTTGACCGTAGAGTGAAAAACAATAATGGAAATTTGCAAGAAAGATCGAGAGATTTATCGTCGCGAATTACGCGTATCTATAATATCTACACTCTTAACGTTTCAATCGTTGAACAAGATTTTGTTTGACGATGATCGTACCCCGTAGGTAACAATATTGTTTTAACCGTTATATACGACAAAATTCGATACATCTGTAAAAAGCGCAAAACGTTGTACCACACAATATTGTCAAATGTCAATTATAGATAATAATAATAATATCATAGATATTTTACATTGTGCGTCGAACCGTTCTAAATTTATCGCTATAAAATTATACCTATTACTATGTTCTAGGTCATGATCCGATATTTACCACACACGCACACACGATACACACATACAAACTCATCACCATCAATCAATCATCTGATCGACATAATACGTACCTATAGGTATAATTATTGTAATAATCATGATAATGATAATAATATATTATTATTTAATCAACCGCAATAATGCACCCGGGATCGGTATTATAACACACACACACACACACACACACACACACACACGCATGGACCGAGTGCGCGTGTTGAATTATACCAGCAAATGTACAGCGTGTATTGTATTGTTATCATTATATTTGACTATAGAATACCATTTAAACGAAGATTACGGTCTTGTCATGATTTCTGATTCGTCATTTTGGAACCATTATTAATATTAATGTCATAGTCCATAGATATAATATTATAAATACCTTGATAAATACTCTTCTGTTACATGCGATGAGTACCTACCTATTTTAAGCCCACAGACTGTCCATTCAATATCGCGTACAATACCTACCTACTACCAAACTACACGCGCGATGGTCGTTGTCGAAACATAATGATTATTATATACTATAGGTATTATAGTCATTATATGATTGTATTATTAATTATATTATAATAATTATAAAATATGATAATGATATCGAGCAAACTCGGAGACAACTTCACCGCCGGACTAAACCTGTTTGCGCATTATTATCATAGGTAATAAATAGTAATAATAATATTATACATTAGGAATCGTATTATTATATTAATACGAAAACGAATGGACCGACGAAAATCGGAAATCGTCGGGATCGTGTATTCGACCTGGATTTCGGCCTACCTAGTAGGCGAAATAGTGCTCTGTAGGCAGGCCAGTCAGTGTCGTGCAGGTAACCTGCTGGCGTAGCCGATAACCAGGTAAATGTAGGCGCAAGTTATAATAACAATATTATAATATTTTATCCGTTCATATTATATTTTTATAGCAGGCATATACGCCGTGTGATGTGAAAACGAAACGGATAGGAGCACCGGCTCGGCTTTTATCTATCTATTTTAGTCGTCCTAACCTAAAATCTGGTATATAGTTGCTGGCGATACCCGGTTGGGTCCGGTATATTCATGACTTGTGACAGTATAACACTATACTTATTATTGGGTATACACATACTAGACTGTACCCCCCCAGTGTCCACCCAAACGTCAGAAACTTTCAAAATCACGATTTTCGACATAATATCAACTTATATCTCAGTCATAATAATAACTCGTCAACGACCAATATTATTATTATATACTATTAATTTAAACTTATTGTACGGAGATTACTGTCCACAACTACAACAACTGACCTCTGGGCGTCAACAGGTTATCTTTGCTGGACATGGCGTTGTGGTCGGCGGCGGCCGGCGTTCCGTAACTCATCTCGAACTGCGCGGGCGTTAGCGTGGACGGCGGCAACTGGTGTCTGTCCAGCGCTCCGGACGCGTGCCGTCCACCGTTCGTGGCCGACGTTCTGTGGTGGTGGTCGTCGGCGTCGCCTTCGGCAGCGGCCGGGTGGAAGTACGCGACGTTGTCGGCGGCGGTTGTGATAGGGGCTGACATGGTGATCGCAGCGGCGGCGGTGGTACGTTGACCGTCGTCGGTTGTGCAGTGGTCCGAAGTTACAGGACGGCGGTGGTCGTTTGCGGCAGTCGAGTCTTCTTCGGGATCTGCACGCGGTGGCGGCGGCGGAGGCGTCATCGTGACAGCGTCGTCGGTTGGCTGCGGCGGTTCGAATGCGGAGCAAGACGACTGCGGATCGGGCGACGGCAGGCGGCGGACATTCAAACGACTGAGGCGGCGACGAGCGATACGACGGACGGTGGGACCTTTATGGGAATATTTCGAGCCAATATCCTACGACTTACTGTCGACCTGTTTAGGCGTGTTTGGCGGCGCGGATTGCGATTTGACTCGCGATTGTACTACCGACGAGTGTGTAGCGTTCAGGACGGCGACGCGATTGTGTGCCGGCGAACAGAGCACGGGGACGAGAGATCCACACGATTGAGAGAGCCGTCCGGCGGCGGCGGTGGCGTGGTGCGAGTGCAACGTGCATACGCGCTCTCCCCACTGCTCCACCCCGTCCACGTGACGCCCCGTCACCTCGCCGCCTTCCCACCACTCGACGCGCCATTACTACTACTACACTACTACAACTACAACTACCTACTATACCTACTACTACTACTACTACTACTACTACTACTACTACTACAACTACTACTACTACAGACTTTGTATTATCGGCGTACTAAATAATATAATGTCATATACTGTACATACTACTTATTACTTACTACTACTACGACCACTACCACTTTTGCTGTGACATTTTTTTTTCTTCTTTATCGTCGAGTAAGTATCCTAGTTTTCAAGGTCTGCGTGTGATTCTCCGAATACGGCCAACCCCCGACCACCCACACGCAAAGACAAGTGCACTCGACGCGCCACCGTTTTTTTCCACCCTCTTAAAATGGGGTGAAATGTATTTCACGATAATAATTTATTATGATTGAATATACCTTCACGCATTGGCCACGACTATATGCGCATATTTTAACGTCTTAAGCTGGGTTCACACTACATTGTGTCGTGTCTTGAGGTGCATTTTTTTACGTTTATTCAAAAAATGCAATACCAACAATGATGTGAATAATGTACCTGACAATAACATATCATCGTTTTTTTTTTTTTTTTAGTTAAGTATCACTTTTCCACACATAATTATTAAACGATACACAATATGTATGGTATACCACCTGGTTCAGCCTATCGGATAAAATTGTTTTACACGACACGGCACAGTGTGAACCCGACTTTATTTTACTACTATTACTACTACCACTTACCATACACTTGGTATATCATCGTATCTAACCTCTCACGCCAGTGACGTCGCAGGTAATATTATAATAATAATATACCTACGACGACGATTAGTCGACTTGACTGCAGCATAATATCATACGCCTATAGTCGTTTGGTGGAATAGGAAAATTTCACTAATTGTTCGTTCCGGCGTTTAAAAGAAAACATAATATGTATTTAGACGGTAGTCGTGTTAAGAAATGCCTAGGTAGACGTTTTATTGAATTTCTAGTTGAAGGTTAGGCAAATAGTGAGGCATTACATTATTATGAATAACAGGTTTTGAATTGGGCGATCGTAGAGTAGGTAGGCTGGTAGACCGTATATTTTATTTCATCAGACAATGTTTGGTTTAATGCCCATTTAAAATATAAACTCCTACAAGAATGTCTTACGTTTTTTTTTCTGTATATGCCAGCCTATTAAACGTCATTAAAAATAAAATAATTAATGCAAATAATCTGTACATATAGGCAAGTTCAGATATTGTTAAGAGGTAATGTCACATATTTAATGACTATACTATAATAATATATACTGTTGTAAATAGCAACGTACTCACTTTTTCTGCCTGATCCGTCAGTAGTAGACGCTTTGTAGTATTATTCACTCGAAATGATTGTGTATTTACAATTTACCACTTGTGGCCATAAGACGCATTTAATTTATTTATTTTTCTGACGGCCATAGCAACTATTTTCTATCTACTTCGGCTATACACCAGCTCGTAATAGGTATAATATACCGTTGCTTATAACGTAATAATACTATTAACGGACATTTTATAAATTACTTACATTTTCTAAACGACGATAGTAATAATAATATATTACATTGATATTATATAGATTAACTAGATATACATAAAGAGAGTATTGGTGTACTCCACAATACACTCCCCGGCTGCGATGCATTAAGTGTCGATGATGATGATGATGATGATGATGATGATGATGATGATGATTATGATGATGATGATGATAACAATAATATTATATACCTATACAGAGTATATTCCTACTGAAGTTGTTATTGTGTATACAAAATAGTTCATAGCAATACTAAATATAATATGGTTGCCTGCTGACCGAATCGTACAAATACAATCGGTCGTCTTTGGGTTTCCAATCGCCACCCCCACGTGCGGTCGCCACCGCATTTCTTTCTGAATTCTTTACCCGCGTCCTATATTGCGCCACATTTTTTACAGGTAGGTACCTACACTCAGACCCGTAGTATATGACGTGTACTCGGGTGTATACATATACTGTGTGTACACTATGTATATGTACTGTGTAGTGTGTATTTGTACTGTGTAGTGTAATGATGTACATAATGTATAGGTATTCGGGACATTCCGTTGGGCAATCGAGCGTTAAGCGACCCGCCAGACGATACCACACGGTATATATATATATATATATACACATAGTATTATTTTATGTATAATTAATATTCAGTGGAGCACACTGTAGAGTTCAAGGGTAGCAGCTGCTACAACTGAATCTTTTGGTGTGTGGGTGGGTAGCTCCCTGCCCCCAAAATATTTACATAATAAAAATTCTACTACGCATAAAAATATTAAAAATAAACTATTGAATAATTATAGGCTATATTATGTATAATGTATACATAGGCATTAGCCTATTAGCCAATATAGAGGTAACTGATTCGATATGCTACCCCTATTTACTTTCGAGTGAGCACCACTGTTTGTATGGGTACCATTAAACCTATACCTATATATTATATTATTACGTTTGAATACGACCAAGCCCGGCTAAAAACGTAACGATTTCACAACGACGCGTCTGCATGGTTTTCATGTTTCTGCAGGAATATACTCTATATTATACTATTATTATATAATATTGCGCGAAGATTTAATTTCGATAAAGATAATTAGAAACCAACCGTCGAGTATAAAGTTTTGTGGTTTTAACCAACTCCGAACCAAAATACAGTCGTAAAATTAATGCGCATTAAAACAGTGCTCGTTACTCACTGTAGTTGTACGCGTCTGTTGTACAGGCACGAGATTATAGCCGAATCGAATGGACAAAAACTCATGGAAAAAACCCAAAGCAAAAAATTAACCCAGGAAAAAATCCAAAATTATTTGAATGTTTGATTATTTATTTGACACAAGGTATGATTTAAGACATTAAAAAAAATCTTTATTACCAAATAAGAATAATATGTTTCATTAAATATGTACCTAACTTGATTGTTTTGAATGGAATTGAATCAGTGCACGACGCACGTATACCCAGTTAAATGTTTAATTATGTAGGTACCCATACACATATATAAGGCAACAAGAGATATACATAAATTAATCGGTCAAAATATCAATATTTTTATCAATAGTTGGGTAATAGAATGAAATTCACTGGTAACCTGGTTATCCAACCCATTTTTCTAGTAAGCTTTTTTTTTTAACATGGTGTATTTTATTTTATTTTTTTAGTGATTTTTTTTCCTGGGATTATTCGGCTTGCGTGTTTTTTCATAGGTTTTTTTACCGACTTCCTTAAACCCACTACATATATAATCATACAATATTTTCATTTATGATACTATTCTCTGTGCACATCTACACATATAATTTATATACCAAGATACCTAGATATATTGAGATACAATAATACGCATATATGGTGCAGTACAACTTTCACTATTATACTTTCGTCGTTTTCCAATATTGTTTTCTGAATATAAATTTCCTACAGCAATACGGTACACTAAGTGGTGTAGGTACGTATATGTCCGGAAGTGAACTACTTATTTCGTGTATCTGCGCCTATCCACGCCATCTTTGCATGCAGATAGAAAAAAAAACCAAAATCGTGTCTTTCAATCCGAGAACACCGACCTATATATTCCCTAGGGCCACTTGCACTGAGCATGTCACTTAAAACATCTACACTGCAATAAAATCGACGCTTTGGAAAATGCGAAGGTAGTCGATTGGCGATTGCATATTACAAGGAAAAAACACAGATTTTTGTATTATATTTCCACTCGTCGTTATAATCTCAAGGATAATAATATATGTGTATCTATTTAGTGCATCTCGCAAGTACGAGTTTGAAGCCTGCACACAATCGATTCGAAGTATTAAATGAAACTGTTATAACTTATATAAATACCTATTTTATTGCAAATACTTGAGGGAAATATATTATCATCTCTGAAATACATATTATAACAGTGTCTTCCTGTTTATTCTTATACAACTATTTTCTTCGTTGGATATTATATTATTATTTTAACTTTAACAAACTTATCTTATTTATCACGTCTTAATAATTTTAATAAACGTCATTTACTTAGGGTTTCAGATATAGGTATATAAAAGAAAAAAAATAATACAAATCGCTCACATTATAATATAATAATAGTAAATGTGATAAGAGAATCTATTATTTTAATAATATTATAGATATGAAAAAAAGCAAGTACATCTCCAACATAATATTGTGATTCATTTTAATAAGTGGTTAAATCGAGGAGTCTAAGGCAATTTGTGATAATAGGTATAGAACCTATATATGATATGGCATATTCTAACAACATATGCGGTATGCACATTGCACACACTCAAAATAATATCATCAAATCTAATAAATTATTATTATTTATTTGTATTATTTTACTCAATGATAATATTATGCATAATGTATGGACGAAGATGCATAAAGTAAGTTTTATTCATTTCCACTTATTCTACATATAGGTGCCCATTACCTAATTCATACATTTTTTAAGGTTCTATTTGGTTCATTACATGCTTTCTATATTAAAGTTATAAATATTTAAGGACAAACACTCGAATAAAGTTATACTATACATACAGTATTGTTAACGTTGGGAAATAATGTTAATAACTTTAATTTAAATTGTAGAGACTGTGCAAAGTATTATATTAATTAAACGAGCAGAGAGATTTAAACTATTTTACAACTCAGTATTAAACTAATGAACAAAAAACAAATCATCTGACGTTTCACTTTTAATTTCAGTAAGTTTCTTTTAAAATTATTTTAATAAACATTTTACAACATTTTATTGCATTTATAAAATGTTTATTTACCAAAAGATTATAATTGAGGATATATTTTAGGAATGTCTAAAACAAACAAATTCATTTTAATGTACTTATCCTAAAAAATTTTTTTAAATTGTTGATTCGTGTTTTTGTTTATACAATTAGCTTCGAAAATAATCATTACCTGCAATTTACATAAACGTGTTAAATTTTATTGAACTGGAAAAGAGTTTATTTAACTATCCATTTTTACATAGAACATTTTATGAAAAAAAGTGGTTTGTTTTTATTTTAAAAAGTAGATAATTTGGGTTTTGACAATTATATAAAACAATAGTTATTATACCTATATTATTAAATGAATTGAAAATTCAGCAATTTTATAATATAATGACTCATAATTAATCAAAATAATATTATTATTTGGTTCTAGAAGTGTTAAATAGAATCATAATATTCTTAATATATATACTAATCGAACTGTTCTGTATTATAGTTTACTATATTATTATTTAATTGTTTTTCTTATAAATATCCAGTTAATTATCCGTGGAGTTAATTATTTAAATATACTATGTGGAAATATAATCCTCTCGCGGTTTGGCTCATCAGTAAACATCGTTTTTGTTGCGATTAATATACCAGACAGCCGACGTATAAATAAAAATTTGTATTTAACCTATATCTACCGTAAATCAAAATAATAAAGGTGTTTACTAAACCATATTTTTCATTCAAAATAATACCATAAAGTACCATTTTAAGTGCTACTATCCAAACTTCAGTTAATGGTAACAATATTTTGTACCACGTGTATCATTTTATTTTTATACCTAAAATAATCATTACTATATTATAATAAGTGCAATTTATTTTTTTCAACCATAATTTTTATTCGTACAATCTGTTATTCACACATAACATGAAGAACAACGGACAAGCATGATGCATTTTATTAAGTAGGTAGGTTATATGATATAATTTAAACTAGTTTTTCTATTTTTTTTTTTTTTTTTTTAACGGAAAACCTTTATAACAAATAATATATTACACTTACCTAAGTTATAATACTATGTGTTCCATTTAAAATAATAATATATTATTTTGAATTTTTGTTAATTTATTATAACTATAATATCAAAGTGCTTACTATACAAAATAATTATTTTTAGAGTAAGATTTATAATGGTTAGGTGAGATTTTCCGTGTACAAATCGAGAATTAAGGCAATCAAAATACATAAGAATATGTATATTAAGCTATAAATGTATGATATAATTTATATTTTATAATCATATAAACAAAAGTATTCTAATGTTGTAACTTGTACTACCTACTGGCTACTACTAATAATATAGGGTTTCCAGTATGGTTCGTCATTGTCTATCATGGTTTACGATGCAGCAGTATAAATAAATAAATACATAATATATAAATTATATTATAAGTAATTAACTTTATGACATTATATAATAGAATATTATAATATAACCTCGTATGGTAATAGAATTTATATGTCTTTTATAACTCCTTATAGTGTTATAATGTAACACTATCTACAGGTATTGATTAAATTATAAACATGGAGCAACGACTTTTTATGGTTCGTAATATCAAACAAAATTTTTAACACTATAAAATAGACAATACAATATTATTATTACTACCTATGGCTTATGTACTATGAGTAAATATAGTACAATCGAATGGAGAGAAAATTAAACATATCTCCCTACTATCACAATCACAGCTTCAAGAGACTATAATATTACTATTGTTGTCAAAATAATGTTAAAGTAACACGTATTCTGTTTATTAATTTTAAAATAATTATCATTGGTCCGATTTTGAAGATTTTTCTTAAACGTAAACGGATACGTAAGTTCATAATAATTGATTATCATAATCAAATACATTTATTATTGTTGCTTGTTATAGTTAATAATTGAAGAGTGTAGACTGCACATACAGGACCACTTGAATAATAAACGATGTAGGTAGGTAGTAGGTATCTATTTTATTTTATTTGGCCACAATGATCATTTTAATAATATAATATATAGCCCATATCACAAAAACGCATACCTATAGGCTACAGTTATTGAGCTAACGTTTTAAAAATAATTTAGGAATTTGTGTCATATTGTACCATTAACGATTAACACAACTCCCGTTAAAGAGTAGTGAAAATTTCGTTTTTTAACTGATATTAGGTACTTGATCGAATTATTTTTTTATTTTTAATCCATATAAATAAATAATCTTGAATTTATTTTGAAAACAATTTTGACAAAATAACCAAGCTCAATGCATTTCCTCAATACATACATCGAACATCTCAGAATCTAATACAGTTAAATTTTGTAAATTATGTTTATTATTATTTGTTAAGTACTTTCGAATTTTTCCATTTTTTTTATACATTTAACAATTTTTTTATGCATCACATAAACCATAAAATGTGTATTTTATTATTAACATTTTAAAACCCATTTCGAATATAAGTATACAATTATTTATAGGTAGGTACGTGTATCATAGTATATAATATTTTAATTACAACAATTTGTATTACTTAAAATAATTCCCTACAGCTAATAAAAAAAAAAATTAAAAATTTGTAAAATTATAATAAAATTCTATTTATTATTGGTATAAACTATAAAGTGTTTATGTGTATATACTCTATATTATAGAACATATAAGTAAATTATATTTTATATTTTGAAAGTACCTATACATAATTTATTTACAAAAGCAAACTTAATTAAATTATCTATAAATGTATATATTATATATATTGTAAATACAAAAATATGTATAATGTAGCGTTTAATTAAATTATTTGCCGTTGATATAATTGTGCAATTTAATATTTTACAATTTAGAGGATTGTCATAATATTATTTAAAAGCTTGATATTGTGTATACATCATAATATTCTCTTTGAATTTGTCAACCACCATTGTTAGTTTATTGTATTAATTTTTTGTGTATACTTATTTGTTATTGATTACTTCCTTCTGATTAATATAACAAATATTTACTATAATTACTTTTAATTAAATCCTGTTATTATTCAATACTAATGTATGTCCATTAAATTTTCAATTCTTTTTTATTTTTTTTTTTTTGAACTACTCTAATTTTATTTGACATGCTGTGTAAAACTCCTTACCTAGATAAAAATATCATAATATATCATCGTTGTACTGAAAGACCTAAAATAAAACCCTATACTCAAAAATGTTTGGTTACAAAAATATAGAATGATTAATTTGTACTTGAAATTATTTGGTAGCTTTATATACCTACCGAACATTATCATACCTAGTTAAATATAATTTTATAACAAACGAATTCCATTCAGTACACATTTAATAATAATAATAAAACTGATTCAATTATTTATTACATTCATGTTTGAAACTTTAAAACAAATAAAAGTTTTAAAAAACCTAGCTAAACATGCAGGTAGGAAATGATATTCATGCGTTAAACAGATAACTTAGGTATTTGAACATAAAGTTTCTTCTGGACACATTGCTATTTACCTGTCTAGATTTAAATAATTGCAGTAGTTTGAAACACAGATAACGAGCTTAATATAATATTATGTATAACTTTTTTAGAGAATTTCATAAATATTTGAAATCAAAAATGATCACATTTAATACCTAGTGCTATACCTACCTAATGTTTTTCTTTAGCATTTGAATTCGTATTTCTTAAAGTTTTATCTGGCCTCTTTTTGCATTGAAAAATATATGACACAAATTACTTATTCTTATTTTTTTTTTAAATTCCCTTGTAGATTCCCAGAAAATTACGAAAAACTGCGGTCAAACCACTGAGGACATTGGCAAGTCCACCGGGATTATTTAGCCGGAGTCTTCCTTGGCCGACCGAAACGGGTTTTTACCAAGTTGTGTGAGTAAGTGGTATAAACAATAAAATAAAACCCATGAGTGGTGCATTCTTGATAATATTTTAATATTATAGGTAAACCAATACACTTTAATATGTTATACACTTCATTGCATTTAAATCAATATATTATAGTGGTATAATAATGGTATGTAACGCAATCACTATGTTTTCGAAATTGATTAACCTAAAAAATTACGTATAGTTTTCTATCGACTTCTTCTTCAGGTATTTAATCGATTTTTGTGATTTTAGATCCATCGAGATTCGTGATAATGCAACTAAATTGAAAAACGTCGATGCGGGTTGGAATTCGGGGGCTGGTTTAAGAAGGGGGTCAATGCGGCAGTCACCACCATTGGGCCTAAATTAATTTTGTGATAAAATATATTATACATTCTTTTACTATATTTATGTACAGTTATATGTATATTGTATGTATATAATTCAGAACAAATGAAACTATATTAGATAACTGATTTAATTCTGCAAGGTGCAGGAGTAGGTACTCGTAGAACATTAGGTATATCTTAATAAAAACGAGTGTTGAGTAATATGATTATTATAAACCAATAATCATTAGTACTTATAAGTCGGTCATCGTATATCAAATTAAACTGAAATAATTCAGATAGCCCTACATTTTTAGGAATTGAGTAGGTCTAATAGTTCAACTGTACTTTATAAGACGGTCTCGACCAGTTATATGTTCCTATTATAATATTATATTCAACGCTGCAGGTTACCTACTTTTGTAGTGATTTTATATTCTTAGATGTGTGATGAACCCACGAACCTGTGGCACAAGGGGGGAGATTGGGTGTTCAACCCCCTCCTCCTTGGTATTTTGTTTACTATAATATGTAATATGTATAGTATATAGATGTATTTATAAAATTTTTTTTTATTATTATATACATATTATTATTTATTTTATATAATCCTTCCCATTTAATA
Organism: Macrosiphum euphorbiae; assembly: GCA_949089665.1. NCBI lineage: Eukaryota > Metazoa > Arthropoda > Insecta > Hemiptera > Aphididae > Macrosiphum > Macrosiphum euphorbiae. Next base: position 130,711,018 of record CARXXK010000001.1, read on the forward strand.
TATCTGTTCACACCACTTCTACGAACAATTAATTCATTAATGTTTTTAATTTATTTGCAAAACATAATATTATAGCAGTGTAGTAGGCAATTAATTCCAATAAGTTGTACTGTTTAGCATTCTAATGTATATTTTTATAGTTTCTCCCTGCCACCTAGGATTTTGGAAATGGTTGTGACTATATATTATGCAACAATAATTGCCTTATATCGCTTTATATTTTCATAATAGGTAGAGAATGTTTTCTCAGAACATTAGAATAATATAGTAATTTATTAGCGTGTTTGAAAAATTATAAAAACTATTTTTTATCGACTTACTCTATTATAGTTAATTATTTTATTTACATTATTTTTTTATTGCAGTCATTATTTATTATCGGGCTTAGAAGAAAACTTAACTGTCGGTTTAAAATTTTGTTTTTATTTCATACAAAAATGCCATGGTTCAAGGTCTGACCGTCATACGTTTTTATCGTATTTACCCGCAACTTAAACACAGTTTAAAATTGTACCAGTCACTATATTAATACATACCGAGGAACTGAGGTAATTGTTTTTGTATTTTTTTTTTTGTAATTACAGACTATTATTAATTATACTTTGGTATGCATATTCGATATGCGAGCAAAGTAACCAACGACGAATACGTTTTAAATCATTATTATTGTCATCTAAATATATTTTTTTTTTCTAGGTATGTATTTACAACACGCGTGCAACTATTGACATTGGGGAAACGAAATTGCTTTTCAGTATGTTATTATTTTCAGGCAGTATATAGATTCTTCGAGAAATTACCGGAATCGTTGGTAAAAGGGAGGCGGTCGTTGCATTATCGTCGGTACACGTTGCAAGGGAAAGGGTTGTTTTGGGCCACCTAATCTTTTTCGTTCGCTTGCTTTGTATATTTGAATAAAACGAATATAGGCAAATGATAAGATTACGCGGGCAGGTGGTTGTGTGTGTGGTGGGGGGTCATGGGTCGAGGGTAGGGGGAGGTGGTGGCGGCGGTACGCTTATAGTGTAACAAAGCGCTAAATTCGTTCGACAATCACGGCGGAACACTTCCACACGACTGCTCTTATTTTATTGACATTTATTCGGTAAATATTGCGATTGAGACGTGGTGGAACAACCTGGACGGCTGTACCAGACCTAATCATATTGGTCGGGGTGTGTGTGTACAGCGACTGCGTAAAATGATAATATAATAATGATAATATTTACCATCCGATGATTGTATAGCTGTAAACAGACACGCAATACGGTCCGTGTACAACTATATATGCCTACGTAATTAGATGATGATATTACCTATATGAGAAATGTATAATGTATTTTTAATTTATCGGATTAATCCAACGAAACCGAGCCGTCTCGCAGTCTCTTGGATGTTTGTTTTTGTTTATTTATTTTTAGTGAAGCATGTTAGTATAATAATTTAGGTGCACCTTTTTTTTTTTTTTTCCAGTTTTGAACCGACGGCGTCGCGGGAACTGCTTTCACAATACTTCCGCGACGCCGCCATCGTTTATTTGACAAATCAACACCAAATAATTATACATACATGAGAGGGGTAGACGCGACGGTACCCCGACTTACCCCCCTCTTTCAACATGACAACAATTTTATAAAAGTTTACGGTTTGACAAGTTGTGGGTGGTTGGTCGCCGTTTTTGAGAGCCGACCGGAGTCCGCCGCCCTGGAATTCTCGTTCCTCCTTTGTGCCGCGATGCCGTGATCGCCGTCCCAATTTAGGTGCACCTATAAGACATGAAATGCATATCTTATTAATTCGAGCTTAAAATTTAAGCTTATATTTAATGTCATTAAAAATAAAAAAAAAAAAAAAATCTAATAATTTAGTTCCTATGTACTTATAATTAATGTATAACTCAGTATTAAATATAACAAATTATTATATCATCTGGCCTGAAAAAAAATTGTATATATTATTATCCTCGCTAATAGACATAATTATTGCAACTGTTAAAATCATGTAACTTTTTTTTGTGCTTCAAATTTAATTTGCTATTCATTCTACCGTACTGTTTACAGTTGATTAATAAAACATGCAAACGTGATAATTCAAACGAAGAATAAAATGTTGACATCTAAATTTCCATTTTTGAATTTTCCATTTGAATAAATACATAAAATATATAATTTATAAATCAAATTTACGTTTGAGGCGCTTTTGTGTGTTGATTACATTGAATATTCATAAATTATAATACATTATTAAAGTTAATACGTTTTATATATTTTAAGTAGCTTATACGTTATAACACATTACCACTAAACCTAGTTAAAATTTAATTTTAAGTAACAATATCGGGAGTTGTGAACTCATGCAGTCACGCAGATATATAGTAATTTAACACCCTTACAAATTGCATTAAGTGGTATTTATTTAATTTATCTAATTCATTTTATTATTTATTTATTTCCACTTTAAATTATTAACCAAGATAATAGGTATGGCTTATATTACTTTAATATATGAATTTATTGAAAATGTATTACTTTATAATATTATAGTATTATATTAACATTAAAATATTAATAGTCAAACAAATAAGTTAATCCATATAAAAAAAAAAAAAAAATTGTATAAATTAGATAAAATATGTAGTGAACGTAGTATTTTTTTAAAACTGAAATATACATAATAATTGAAATAACCCCTACAAAGATCAACAAATAAGATATCTTCTAAAATACTTTTTTTCATGCTTTGGAACAGTATAGTTTTTTTATATAAAATTTGATCCATATAAATAATTGTAACTAATTATTATATTAAACCATTTAGTACAAACACGTGTAATAGCACATACACTTTCAGCCCATTTAGTTATAGTAAATTAGTGTCTATGATTACTTATTTTTAATTATTCTTTTAAATAGGGTTGTAAGTCCAAGGTCTAACTTTTTACTAACTTACGTACCTATATGAATATAAAAAAATGTGCTTATTTGATTGACCTCGAATCAAGTACAAGTGGCTTGTCTTACAATTACCCGTCTTTCCTCTATATCTTAAGTACCTATAGCATAAAAAAGTCACCCTAAGGGGAATTGGTCCTCTTGTTTCTCTAACACTACATTTAATCAATATGTAAATTACTTTTATAAGTATAAAAAAAACTTAAGTATGTAGTAGTACATCTAGTAATACTAGAAAGGTACTCATATTATACAACCACTTATATATATATATATATATATATATATGTCTATTCTTGATAAACTTTATATCGACAACAAATACCTATATATTAGGATTATAAGTCTTATTTTTAAGAATAATCAAGTTGTAAACAACAGTGTTTTCTCAAATCTCCTATTAGTTTAATCATCCTAAACACGTCATGTAGGTACTTTTAAATGGAAGACTACTTATTATCTGTACATAATGTCTGGTGTGTAAACATAACGTATATTCCAACTTGTTTAACTAGATTAATGATGGATTAGGCGTGTATCTTACATAGGTCCGCACTTAGATTATTGTGTGACACAGCAGATAATATTATTTATAATGATTGCTTATACTTAAACCACATAATGGGTACATCACCTAAGGATTTTGAAATATTATACCTGTATATTATAATACCTATGCTGTATTCACATATAATATAAATTAATATTCCAATTCGCAACATTAAAAATAAATATTCGAAGTCAGTGGAAACTATCAAAAATACTAATTATTTAAAATATCAACTAGATTCGATGTGACTATATATCTACTTGAAAAAATATGAGAAACACTCCTTGCGTTACTCTAAATAGTGGTCATAGAAAAAAAGTCATCGTCGTAAAATAATTGTAAAACTAGATTAAAATGAGGTATGCAAATATTTTATAAGTGGCCGTCGATAAAACTCGAGTACTTACAAATCATTATTATATTTCATGTTATTAAATTGCACAATATGGTATCTTAAATTAATTTATGGTTGATTATCTGTTTTTAATTTGTTATGTTACTATAATACACTTCATTAAATTAAGCAAAATCGTTCACTGCACAATATGTCGAGCACAAAGCTGGGCTGGTTAAGTATAACTCCTTAAAACTTGTAACTGAAAATGCCACAATATAATACAGTAATAACTAAAATAGTACACCGATAGATTATTGACGGATATTTGATATTTTTATCAAATAGCTAGCGCTACCATGGATTTTAGGGTTTACTTTGAATTTATTAAACTTTAGGTATATTCGCGATGGAGTAAAGTACCAATTTATTGTACAGCAAATACTTATTATTTGCTTACTCTGTACCGTACGTAGTGCAGAGATATCCGTGGCAATAAATTAAAAAAGCTTATTCGTAGATAAGGAATGAAATATTACACTTCATCTCAATAGAGTTCTATAATACGCTCGTGATACATTACCAAGCAATATTTTATTACACAACCGATTACATTATATTATGTTATATTAACATGCCGATTCAGTACCTATAAGCACAATATAATATAAAAGAATACAATATTACAATAATTATGATTATCATATATTTGTTGCATTATTACGGGGCGAGAGCAGAGTGAGTGCCTACTTGAAGGTTTCCCGCTTGAATAAATTATCGTTACGATATAATATTTTATAATGTTATGGGTATATACAGTGTCACCGTGCACCATTAATCTTGAAACGGTGGGTAATCATACTTTTAGCAATATTCATGATCGATCAATATCAATTTATGTGTATCTATGCTTTAATATTGTTTTACCGTACATGCGGGAAAAAAGCACGTGATTTGCCATGTCTCTACCTAAACCGGCTAAACCTATACCTATAAACGATCGATTAGTTTGCATTCATTATTCGTTCGTACATAATACTATACTGTATTATATTTAAATTTGATTGATAAAGAACATGCGCTGATTTTAAAATACTGTTATAATATAATATATTTAGTCAAACGACATAATATTATATTTTTCAAATGGACTATTCAGTGTCCGATGAAATTGAAAGCCAGTTTTCGATTTATTCGATTTTTCAGTCGCCTTGTTTAACACTGGTGAGCCGTGAAATGTGTATGACAAATGTGGTAGGTAGCAATAATTAGGTAAAACGTGTGAGGACCATAACCAATTATTACCATAACACACTTGTTTTTTAAGAGATCGTTACCCATGTATTAAGAAAAAAAAAGTAGTTACTCGCAGTCCATACATTACAGTGTTGTATTGTTGTTGTATAGTAGGTATGTTTTGATTTTTATTCTTTCAACGAAAATATTACGTGCAAAACATTATACGAAAAATAGTAACATTCATATTATGTAACGACTGTTTTTTTTTTTATACAAAAAGAGATATTCAGTCTGTTTATTTAAATATTTTTACCAATGTCAGATTGACACTGGATGACGGCCATAATGTATTAAGGTTCACTACCTGTTTTAATTTGTAATAAAATACATTATAAAATATAAAAAATTCTGCAATAATTAATAAATACCTCGTAGGTATTCTTCATAATAATATAGAGTCTGATGTATTTTTTTACATGAATGTTAATTGTTTATTTTAATTAAGATAGTTCTTGTGAATGGAAATATCCATAAATGTAATTTATAAATTAAAGGTTATGCATACCTATGTATATTAATATAATATTAGTTCTAAATACAGTAAATACAATGGTAAATAATGGTTAGTGTATATATACATAAATAAAAAAAAATCGTTGGTAATTCGCTGTAGTTTAAAGTGCCATGGCTATTATTGATACAAAGTAATTAATAATTAAAAATTAGGAGTAATAATACAAATAAATGTCGAAATACCAATATAGCTAGGTAAGTACCTATTTACTTTTACTAAGCTGTATCATTGCACATTGTGTGTTCATTTTCGGGATGACGACATATTTTATGGTTATATTTTTAAATTGTTTGAGTATGTACTCCTGAAAAAAAATTGAATTAATATTTAATACCTAAAGATGAGCTTATTGCCAGCTTATCTTTGTGGATTTATATGGTTATATTCATTACGTTTCTTAGTAGTTTATTTATCTACTGACTGCTGCTGTACATACACAATATGATATGATTGCAGGCTCTTTATGACCGCCGTCAGTCTCCATATACTACTACTGTGTTTGCCGTTGTTTCCACAATACCATTTTAATAATTTGTTTTATTTTATTTTGTAAATAAATACATACATTTTATCCCTTACACTAGAATCTGTGTTTGGCATACGTTTCCAAATTACAATACAATATAGTATTATGGTGGATCACTCTTATTTTGAACTGCGTTCTATACAACTCAATATACTATATATCAGCCAGTAGTTAGGTACTCCCATGGACCATAGGAAGTTTAGTTTTCAATTTTCCGAGAATAATAATGTCAATCGTAATTCTTAATGCATATCCTAAGTAATAGTCATTAATTGATTATATAATAATATCATGTAGGTATGTTGTTTTATGACAATCAACCACGCATGTATGATATCATATGAAAACAAAAAGTTAACACGGTCTTATATATTTTAATTTTTACATAAATTAACTATATTATAATAGAGTTACTTTTTTAAATAAAAATTGATGCAATAGAATCAATTACGTTTATTATTTTGTATGCATTTTGTATACATTATGATTACATACTACAATGATAGTATGCTCATGATTATAATAATATTATAACAATAATACTATTTTAATATATGACACTGGATAATTGACTTTTTTTTACTATTTTTACTTTTGAAATAATTAGTTTATATAATTGTTGTTCATGAGTATACATTGATTCGTGTTAATTGCAATTGTTTTAACGGGTAAAAATGTCCAATTGATTTTTTCCTATTATTAACATACGTTTTCAATGGAAAACATATAGGTAAGGTACAATACAAAATAGTTTAACCGTTAGTTATTGTATTAGTTGTATTAGTAGGTACCTACATTTTTATAATTTATTATGATGATTAAAAACCCAAGTACCTTGTTGAAACTATTCGTGAACATAGTGTGTTTAGATTATTAAGATCTTCTACTGAGAAAACATCTTTAAAATTAATCAAGTAAGTAGATAGACTTATATAATTTTAAAAATAAACTAGTATAATAATATTATAAGGTCATGATCATAATATTATATTGATACTATTGTAATTTTATAATATGATTCAAATGATTAGCATAAAGTGTTTACAAAAATGATTCTTCTTTATTATTTTGTTCGTATTTAATTGATAATATTTTTTTATTTCATGCGGAACTCATCCTAATTAACATATTTACTTAAAACTTTGTTATTTGGTTTTTAAATAACTTATAATTAAAACAGTGACTAGCTGGTCCATGTAAACATTAGTTTTATGATGTTTGAAAATATGTCAAGTTTTGTAATTATATTATTATTTCATGCGAATATTTAATTTTTACGCCCAATATTTACAAAATGTATTATCCAGTGTAGAATCAGCCAACGCGTTAAAATTAAATGTGTTTTCTGCAATGAATATTTGGTTCTGAATGATAAAAATTAACTTTTAATTACATAGGTAGGTACGATGTTTGTTCAAAAAATACCTACCAAGTACCATTGTAAATAAACTTTAATTAGGTAATATAAAAATAATAAATAAAAAGTGTTTTTGTAATATTTACCCCCACCGAATTTTATCATGCGCTTCACAAATTCATTGATGTTTCAAAATTAATTACTTTTAATAAATACAATTATAATGGAAAAACATAATACGCTATTTCATGTATTTGACAATTACTCTTATTTGATATTATAGTTGTACCTAGCTGAGGCGTTTCAATATGTTCAATGGCAAAACATTTTAGGTACATTTTTTATATTTTGTGATATATTTGAGAATAACTGGTGCTTTAGTTATTTGAGGTAAAAGTTATTAAAGTGACATAATAATGGCTATTTGAAAATGTCCAGATCGATAATAAAGGGTTCAAACAAAAAAAAACGTCGCGGTACGTCGCGCGTCGCTTTGATGAATTCTCAAGTCAGCTTAGTTCAAAAAACAATAAACCAAAATTCACCTGAAAATGTACTCCAGAAAAAAAGGTAACTCGTGATAAGCAAGATCTGTCCAATATCGACATACCTTTTTCTTTGTTTTTTCTGTGTAAGTAGAGGAGATAGAGTCCCTCAAGTTATGTCATATGTATTAAAAATATAAGGTTTAAGTCTAGGGGTTCTGTCCCAAAGCTGACACACAAGTGTTGTGTAATTATTTATATTAACGAAGGAAACAGGGGAGGGAAATGAAGGTAATCAGTGCCACCCCCTCCCCCATTTGTCAATTCACAAATAAGATTTTTCCGATATCAGATAAACTCCGTGATAAGCAACTCGTAATAAGCAAGATCTGTCCAATATCGGCATATCTGTTTTTTTCCGTGAGGTATCACAACCTATATGAGGTGGGACCCGCGATAGTATTACTTCTACCTCAATTGTATCGTTTATTGAACAGTAATTAACAGATACACATTAATATACATGTACAAATCTAATGAGTACGACATGGTGGCTAGAGCTTGGAACATCGTGATCATCGCGGTGATAAGCTTCATATAATCAGCCTCTCCGCGAGTTGCCTCACACGCCCTTCATCATTCTTATCTGACAAAGCACTCCATATGATTCTTCAGCTTACTGCAAAACTGTAGCCCTCTCGGTCATGCCAGTGGGAAGGTCTGAACACACACGTCTACAGAGTATAATATCTGGCATATCGACTGCAGTCAAAGGACTCCCAAAGATCAAGTATGCGGCAGCCCTCATTTCGTCCTATCTCTGTTAAATTTAAACAAAGTGTGTTCAGCCAATATTGGCATACCTAATTTGTCTTAAAAATTTTAATTTACAAACACTCAAGTGCTTAAGTTTTTTTTTAATCTTTCATATAAAGAGACGTTAGCTTGTAAAAAAAATTACAGTTATTATGTATTAGTAATCAATATAGTTGTTATATTATTTATCTCGTATGTAAAAATTCGGTTAAAATGTGCAGTGTCATAAAACTGTGTTCTTTTAACGCGGAAAGTTGTATAGGTACCTACGTTCATGAGTAGAAAACATACATTGTGAATTTTATACGTATACAAATATCTTGTAATTTTTCAATACTTGTCGCTGTCAAATTGTAACAATCGTGAAGTGATCCGTTCATGAATCGTCTGCCCTGTTAAGCCCATAGATACCGCAAAGTAAAAATGCAAAATAGGTATACTAGATAGGTAGGTACCTAAGGTGATGACCGATTATGGTATATATTTAATACATATTATAATGTTATAATCGCAACGCCCTGAAAATGAAAGTTATTCGCTGTAAATGCATAATATTTTGTTTTCAACCACACATAACAAGCACCATTTCCTAAGGTTAAGTATAGGCCAATAATATTAGTTGTAACGGAATCGTTACTCGGCGTTTTCTATACGAGACTACATACGACGTTTCAATATTCACTTTCACTTTTCAATATTGTTGATCTGCTCTGAAAACTGAAAACTGTCATGAAATTGAAATATGAATATCATCGTATAATAATCGGATATAATAATATGACTTGTAATGATTAAAAGTGCACTAATCCTGACTCTGACTGAGTTATTTTCCTATATTATACCAAAAACTTAAAGTTTTCAAAATTCAGATTTTTTTTCGTTCCAATATTACCATTTACTTACTTCATTGAAAATCAAGACTGTAAAAAAGTGAAAATTATCATATAATATAATCGCCGATTCCCAATGATCACCGTGTAAGTGTGTGTTTTGGCTATTATTGTTTTTGTTATTGTGTGAATTATGCGCAGGCAAGTTCACTGTGTGTACGACTATGGTGGTGAGAGGGAGGGAGCGGACCTAGGTCAACAAATGAAAAACGCAGTTGTGGTAAGTATGCATACCAATGCACCAGAAGTGCGTCGTTTGGAAAGCCGGAGAAACCGGTTTCTGTGACGACGCGGTTTTTCAACGACCGTACAAGATTGTGAACGAGGGCACGACGCAATTATTATCATCCCTTCGACCCACATTCATCAGAGAGACGGTCGTGTCAGATATTTTTTGTAGCTCCGACAGAATTACCATATTCGATGTAATATATTTGTATCGTACTATGTACAATGTACATTGTACATTCACCACTCGAAATCATATTACCCATGTTATGAATTAACAATGATGTCAAATGGTCCAAAAAAAGGGGGGTTGGTATAATGTACTATGTGGACGAAATTACTGGTATAGGTATTGTGTTAGTAGTCATATACAATTTACCTCAATATATACTTATAACACCATGATATGATTTCAACATGGCACCCACTAAACAACTGCGGAATAATATAACGCCTGCAGATATTTTAATAATATATTAATCGTCTTTACGTAATGTGCTTAGGCTTATTGAAGGTAGTTACCATGACGTATGGTGTCATCCTTATATATTTTATATTATAGGGTCCGAGGGTCGTGATACCGTCGAGTGTCCGTCTGCAGAGCATGTCTGTTTCGTGCAGGGCAAATCGACACTATAGTGTTCTTCTAGATGCAGAATCGCCCACCGCACATCATATTATTATATTATATAAAAGAGATTTCAGTGTGTATAGTATAATAACACAGTCGAGGGGCGTTGTGACGATAATAATAATTATTATTAATCGCAGACATAGTTCACATTGCACACATAATTTTACAGTGTTTATATCGTCGCGCGGTCCGTTATTAGCTCAAAATAATAATAATATACCATTATAACTCGGGTCGACGGTAAACGTTCGATTGTAAAATATGTTTCGATCATTTCGCTTGCTAGTATACCTCCTGCTATATAGTGAGTATAATAATAATATCATATAATATTACGGGTGGGCCGTGGGCGTTTGCAACGTGGTGTATAATATATTGTGCGTATAAATATAATATATCAAGCACGTGCGTTACCCCCGACCCCACCCATCGCCTCGGAATCGTCGAAAAATTCCGTTCAGAGATGATGTGCGTACTATTATACGTCATAACGATAACAATAAAAAATAATAGCGATATTACGACGGTCGGTGATGGGTTGGACGAAAACCTTGTGGAACCACAGCAGAGTGGTAAAATAATAATATAATATCGTCGTCGTCGTATAGAGGCGCTAAAGGTGGATAAAAAAGAAAAAAAACAGGTACCGGTCTAAGTACACGATATTTTTGCGCCGTGTGCTGCGGCGAACACGCCGAATTCGCCCACACGCGTAATAATAATAATAATGATGATAATATTATGGGCCCCCTATCGCGTCGCGTCGCATTGTAATAATAAATTAATAATTAATAATTACTGTTTTCTGCTGTCGGGCAAATATAATATACATGCGCGCGTTATTATACCATTAAACATTAAACATTTTAACCCCGCGAGTCGCTTAAAACGAAATTGCATTGCGACCAGCTAGTGTATACTATGTATAATATATTATTATATATTATTTCAAACGAGAACTTTTTACCCGCACAATATATCTCTTACGAGTTTCCGGTTTTTACGACCAAAGTTTCGTTGCTCCAAATTAAGAACCGTATTATAGTCGCTGCATGGTATTCCGCAGCAGCCCTCGGTGTAGTTGAAGAACAAAACAATAGTAAATGATTTAAAAATCCGTTTGGGATTCAGTTGATGACCGAACTGAAAAAACAATATGTTTACATTAAACGTACGTACCTTATATACGTCGTACGTTTTATTTTACCGTTTCACTAGGTAGGCACTATTATTGTTGTTATTATTATTCGTAAATCTTCAACCCTTGCGATGTTCATAAAATATTTTGTTATTGGTAAGTAGTGGGTATAATATCTTTTAAGTATGAAATGGCTGTTAAAAAAAAAAAATTATTATTATTTTACCATGAAGTGTTTTTTTAAGGACAAGTTACTTTAAAGTGAAAAAAAAAAATAAAAAAAAACCGTTTAACTACTATAGATATTATTATACATCTCAATGTAATTGTTCAAATGACAATGGAACGTCGTTCTTTACCATTATTTCTTTTAATAACGCAGGGCGAAAATATATTAATGGTCTTCTTTGTTTTTTAAAACACATAATTCGATCGGCATAAATGCATCGTTGAAAAGGAAATGCTCGATGTTGATATAAAATGCATTTGAGTTTAAGGACCTAGTTAAATTCTATAAATAAAATCGTTCGTTTTTATGCTGTGTCGGGTAAATATTGTAAAAGTAACGATAAAATTATGAGACGCCATCATAGTTAAACTATCCATGTCAACTTTTATATTTAAGAAATTCTTTTTAGATTCTTTTATATGTTTTACCGTCGTCGTCTTTGTAATAATAATAATACAGTCCATATTATACAGTAGGTGACTAGAAGGCACAGCACGCCATTTAAAGCAGCAAACATTTTTATATTGCCTTTTTACATTTTGTTCGATAAACTACGCGTAGAAGCCGATTTCCAGTCGGATAATATTTTTTATGTCGTGTTTTATATTATTGTACCATCGTTGAATATTCCAGTTTTTGATTTTACGCATTAGGAAAATAAAAATTAAATTATTAGTAAATACTTCTTAGACTCAATTATTATAGATTATAGAATAATATTTTTTAACGTCCGATTAAAACAAACATGACATACCTATATTATGCATACCTACAGTGGCGGATTTAGCGTCAGGCAAAGTAGGCAGTTGCCTAGGGCGGCAAATTTTTAGGGGCGGCAATTTTAGGCCAATATTTTATTGAGAATACTCTAAGTTTCTTTTTGATTTTCTAATGTACGGTGATTACTCTGAAGGATGGAAAAAAAATGTTTAATATTTAAGTATAATAATATTCTTGTTAATATAATTTCTTCTTTATTTTATAATACATAACAATAAACGTCCAAGTAAATTATAGAACGACTGCCGGAACGTAGATCTATTATCTAAATACCAAACATGGATAACATATTTCGTTAATTTGTTTTTTTGCTAAGTCGTAATAATTATTAATAATCGCTCGTGGTTCGTTTGATCGCACGGCGTACACACACTACACGCACAATACATACAGATATGATATATTTAATACGAATACGGGTGATGATCGATTCGTATTGGAACAATAGTCTAATTATAAACCAGTCACTGTGAATATTTTATATAATATACTCGTACGTACTATGCATTATGTGTACAAAAATAAAACTATTTCTATCCAAAAGATAAAATTATGTAATAATTGTTTATTTTTCTTCGGGACTATGAAATAGAGGGTGGCCGAGTAAAAAATAGGTTTATTCTGATTAGACATTCGATTATTTTCAACACAACATTCAAGGCGGATAGACTTCATATTCGGTTATTAGTATACTACTTAAATTACTGGTAAGTAAACACTATATTTTATAAACACATTTTATTAGAACAGTTTATTAACATAACTGCCATTAATTATTGTTTAGTATCAGTTTTTATGATTTATTTTTTTAGTACTTATGTTAAATAAGTACCTATTTAAAAATTCGTTTTCTCGTTGATAAGTTTAATGGGGCGGCAAAAAAAAATTTGCCTAGGGGCGGCAATTGTGTAAATCCGTCTCTGCATACCTACATTACGTTTGTTTCGTGACTAGTTACACTTATTATAAATTATAATATATTATAATGTATTGTAGAGAAAACATTGTATATTATTTTTTTATGATTTATTTGATATTAAATTAAAAAAAATTCATGTAAGCAAAAGTTTGATATTATGAACCTTACAATGTTTCATAATAATATTGCAAGTTTCGTTCTCCAAACGCAATGTTAGACTGACGATGAAAAATATTATTATAGCGTAATAGGTAATAGCGTAATCAAATTACAGAAAATATTGCAAACAATAAGAAAAAACTATGACGAGTAGACACCGGCGTACCGGTGTCTATTTTAATTACAAATTCTAGATAATATTTCTCGCATTTCTCCAGTACATTATCGTATTCAGTGGATCCTTCCTAATGTGTTTTTCGATCTCAAAACCATCCCTCATGCTTATAATACGCTAGCTGATAATTAAATTCAATTTAATAGTGGCTCCGACGCTCAGTGCCGGATTAATTATATTTAGATTGGCGAAACTTAAACGTGTAGTTTATGATTGCATTATACTCCTCCGTATTTTAATGGTAATAATAATAATAATAATAATAATATATACCAGGCACAGTATAGTGGTGGTCGGTAAAAATGTTGTTCAAAATGTATTAGATGCAGCAGCTCAGACGTTTAATTAGAACTTTGTGAACCACCACACCAATCAGGGGTGGTAAAACGGTTGGGGGGGGATATATTATCCTACCGCATGAAATTTTTTCAATGCTTATAATAATGTATATTATATATTATATCATCATCTACCAAGATATTTATAGCAATTTAATCGCGATTATTGGCATTTATAGTAATAAGTAAATTAATTTAATTTATGTTTTAAAATAATAAACGTGGTGTCTTCTATATCCACGACCACTCTTCCCTACATTACTAAATCATATGACCGTCACTGACACCACTACCTTTTATAATTTATAACTCTCTGGCACAAATACATTTGAATTTCGAAACGAAACTCGGAGCTTTTTTTGCGGTTATTCACACAAATAGTCCTGACATTTTTATGCTCTCAGACATTCCGAGATTCAGGCTAATCTCTCAGCGGGAGATCGGGAAATAGTCACCTCAAATTTTGAAATTAAATGTGTACTTATAAAGTCTTTGGTTATAGCATCGTTGATATTTGGTTATGCTGAACGTCCTTAAATTTGTGCTATCACTTGACCTGTCAAATTCCGCCTTGGGAGTATTGGAAACAGGTAATGGTACAACCCTTCATTGAATATCGATATTTAAAAAATGGATATCACAAATATGTTCGGTATAGTTAATATGAACTCAAACGACGCATACAAAATTAACCCGGTTTTGTTTAGAAATTCAAAAGAGGCGAGATGTCTGATTTAAAACAGTTCTTGCATAACACATATAATATTATGTCAGTTGGTATACGTATCAGCTATTATCAATATTATTACCAATGAATTCGTTGTAATTATTTATTTGGCTGGAATAAATTAATGAATAATATATGTATCTATGTTTTACAACTTTCAAGTACCATAAAATGTATAATATTATTATACACCCATAAGTAATATTATACAGCTGATAAATAAAATCAACCTCTTTTTAATACGAATATTTAATCTACAGGTACGTCTAATGCGTGGCACGTTACATAATAATATCGACAATAAAATGTCTTTGCTTATAAATCGAATGAAGTAAGATTTACCGATAGACCAGATAAATAAACTTTATTAGATTGATTCGTGACTGGAAAAATGTCTCAGACAAAATAGTTATATGTAATATTGTTTCGATAGAACATTTATCAGTATCTTGAGTGTAATATCTAATATTTTCTCAAATCTAATATTATAAACTGATTTGAATTGATTTAATTATTATTTTAACGACGCGAATTTTATTCCGGTAAACAGCCAGTTTTCAAAAATTAAAAAGTATACAGTCTAACTAACGAGTTTGGCAATTGAAAGCTGTGTATTCGAAATTGGTACTCTTAAAGTCTTTGAAGTAGGTGGGTACAATATATAGGTTAGCTGTAATGTATAAGTCAACTGTCCATCGCTGTAAAGTACTTTTAGGTACTTACGTCAATGGGTAGGTAACATGCGCACTTGTCGTTCAGACCGTTCAAAGTTTTGGCTTAGAAAAAAAAACGTTAGGGTAAAGCCTTGGGGTATGAATAAAAAGCTCTGCAATGTAAATGAGTGAATACCAACGACTTTTTTTTCCACCTCCACACAGTTAAATAAAAGGTTTTGTTAAAAAAACCACTTGAACGAGATAATTACATCGTTTCTGTCAAGGGTTAACATTATAGTGTTTTTTTTTTAAATCCAAATATTCGTTTCCCCTTTTAACAGCGTGTGACCGCAATTTTTTTTGAAAGTTTTCGACAAAGAAAATTGTAATCAACATTATGTTTACATTTTATGTGGCTATTATAATATAATCTATAATTGGATGTTCATTATGTACTGTTTAAGTTTTCCTTGAATGATATAATATTATGCTTATTATAACGTAATACCAACGACAATCGACGTCCAGAATTTATTGTCATTACAATAATGAAGTGTAATGCCTATATAATAATTGCATTATTATAACATCAAAGTTTGTGGGTCGATTTTTGATTAAAATCATAATGTATATACCTATATCGTATTCCTAATATAAAATAACTATTTCATTTAAAACCCTAGGGCCTTCTGAATATCCAATATTGAACGTTATCACTCTAGGTACCTCCAAAAGTCAGGATTGCACAAATTTATTTAATATAATTTAAACCATTGTACATATTTTATTGTTATTATTATTGTTATTTAACTCATATAATAATATACCCCCATGTATACATTAAAAAAATGCACAACAACACAAATACTCTAAAAAAGTAAAAATATTATTTTAACAAAATACGTAACAATACTCCTAATATTTTTATGAGCTGCTGAGGGTTTTTTCTAGAAAAATCAAATAAATATTTCATATCAACACTTCTTATTTTATCAGAACTTTATTCATTACAATTCTCGGTATAATGTTTGACTTTTGTATAATTTCTCGTTTATATTAAAAAAATATATCATAGGTCACCTAACTAGTCATAATTTATTACATTTTATTATTTCGATAATATTGTGATTCATTGTTGTTTTTACCTGTTATGGTTATAATAGACTATGTGTTATTTTGTATTGTTCTATACTATCTGATTTCGGTTATATTTTGATCAAGAATCAGCACGTCATATAATTTATTTTCACAATAATTTGTAGTTCCTTCCTACGCATATTATTATTATTTTCATTGTATAGCTTTGTGCATTCAATAATTTGTACGGAGAATTCCACACCGGTGCGGTGGCATATTTCGATGTTTTTGTCATTCGCATTTTATAATATACGCAACATAATACAATTACGCTCCATAAAACCAAAACAGTAAGCTAATATAATATTTTATTATTAAGTGCACCGAACTGTTATGGAAATCAAAGGAAAGACAATAATTTCCCTAGTAATACATACATAATATCAAATAATATAGGTAGTACATAATGTTTGCTTTCCATACGTTATTTACCAGCTCTGGTAGGATTGAATTTTTTTTTTTATTTAATCAACAAAAATACTACTCATAAACTAAGTTCAGATATGTTTTCCATTGTATCGGTTTGTATGGAATATTATTTACATATGTGTGTCGTGCGTGCGAAGGACTAAGATAACAAAAAATTTAATGGTGTATTGGTGAGTGCTGAACCGTATCCTGAAAAGTTACGATAATTCGTTGTAAATAAACATCAACGGGAGCTCAAACAATATTTTAATAACAAATAAAGTTGACGCATGATGATAACGTAGATTTACGATTTATGTTTTGAATAATTTTCATAAGTACAATTTCCAAAATGTAAAATATACCTACTTAAATAATATTATTTATCTAACTTAACTTATTTTTAGTTTTAGCCTATAGGACTATACTTACTTGTAATACTAATACTAAAAGTATTTATTGACTTGGGGGCATTCAATAAATTATTATTATTATAACAGAGATACGAGTGACAAGAAAATATATTTTTCAGAAACAAAGATAATAAAAACAATCTTACCTATAAGTATACGTAAACGGTGTACGCACAGTACATCACTATTTTTTCAATCAATATTAATATTCTTTTTGTGTTCGTTACAAATTCAAAAATAATTTCTTTTATATTATATTGTAATGATAAGATATTTTGTACTTGTTTTACGATTGGTTTTGTGATTCCATCAATGGAAATTAATAGTAGCAAAATAAAAAGAAAACAGAACTTGATTGAATTATTTATTATTATTTTTTTATTTTTGGTAAATTCCGAATAAAATGTATCCTCGTTGTATCAAGTACCCGTAGAAACGTTAGTCACTGTCTGAAATAATACAAAAAAAGTTAAAAAGATACAAGATACACAAAGAAGAAAAAGGATCTAGGTAGATGCAATATTAACAAATATACTAATCTGCTAAACATAACATACATAATAGTTAATACATACGGAGGTACGAACATGTTCAGTGGGGCCTATTAGGTATCTTCTTGAAGAATAAATAAAAAAAAAATGATATGTATCAAAGACACTGCCCATTACTGTTTAAAATAATATCAAAGCATACATCGCACCTCTAGAACAACTGACAAGTCGACTGCCACAACTCAGAATTTATCAATTTTGAATTATGACTACTTTCGAATAGTGAAAAAAATAGCTCTATAAAATGAAAAAACGCTACATTCAATATAATTTTTATTTAGCCACTAAAAAAAGTGTCACTATTGAATTATTCAATTTTTAGCTAATTTTCAAAGCAAGATAGTCATATTTACTTTATGCTCTATAATGATTTTAATTTATCCAATTAATCATAGCAGTCAAAAAATTCAAGAATACCTTACTTGCACTAAATAAAAACTTATTATCGTGTGATACCTATGTCAAGTGCAAAACATCAACATTTAGAGTTGAGGCGGTAACGCAATTTATAATTTGTGATATTGCAGCCACAATATGAAATTCAATACTGCCATATATTTTTAGTATATTATGGCAGTCATAACATACATTTATGTATGAAATACAGCCACAAAACAGACTATGGTATTCTATTTACTTAAAAAATGTTAAAAGGCCACAAGTCTAACTTTTTGGGTTCAAGAGGGTATTTTACAATATTTGAAGAAGTCATATTGTTAAATATGTTTGCAAGTTTTTAAGTTTTCAGTTTCAAGTGCATAGATAAAGAACTCTTTAAAATATCTTAGATTCAAACTTCAAATTGCTTTTTCTCAAGACTATACATTTTGAGTTGTGACAGTCTTGTTCTGCATGTGTGACATATTATTGTTATGTGTATTTAGTGTATTATGATATCCACGTGTAAAAATATATTGTCTGTGAATCACTCCAAATTGCCACTGCGAAAAATATATACTATTAGCATTGTACAGCTGCAGTATTGTTTTAACAGCATTTTTATTTTATAATAGTGTAGTGAGTAACTATATTCATAAAATAATGGTTAGATGTAAAACAAAAATATAAAACAATTAGGAACTTGAAATGTTTTCATCGTGAAAATAAATTAAATAAAACATTGCATTCAATTAAATCAATTTATTGTAATCATTTAAATAACGTTATATTTTATGATTTTAATTGTTATCAAAAAAAAAAAAAATGATAATAATTGGTGAATTGAACATGGTATTTGGCAGTCGTTAAACGCATGACCAAAAAATTATAATGAATTATAGTTCAGTATAACAGCGAAAAAAATTCTAAAACAGAGACCAATCATCAATTAAAAACAAGCAAGAATAATATTCTACAATAATTTAAAAAAAACCGTGTAACGTTACCATAAAAACTTCATTATTCATCGATAGAACGTTTTTAAATAACTTTAAACTCACGAATTGAATAAAGTACCATTGAATACTTGAATTTCTTTGATTTTTTTTTAATGAAATCAATCAATTTCCACCATGTATCAAAGGAATATAATAAGATTTATATATATATATATATATGTAGTTTAATGGTAGGTAATTAGAGAACAGTATTGGCTATATCGTCGAAGCAAAACGACACTTTAAATTGGTAGGTAGTCGAATTTAAAATAAAAAAATAAATAAACGGAAATGATACAAAATATAGTATACGAATAGTGATTGTCACTCTTATCAGTCCACTCCCCTAGGCACAGGACAGTCGTGGTTTTTTGTGACATTATGTTTAAGACCAATGATAAATCATCGCATTAGAAAAACTCTTTAGAGCAGAGCTCGATCGAAACTGTGAACTGTGAAGTTGTAATATCGACCTTTCTTTTAAAAGTCGTCGATGACTGTAGCTTAAAACACTTATTTATATTTATTGCCTACCCCCTACAGTCCGGGGAAAATCAAAAAATGAGATCTTAAAATTACCACCAATATTAGATTTCCACATTTATATTTACAAAGATGCGACTTGAAAGCTTTTTAGCACTCATTCTGTTTTATAGAAAAGTCTTCACATCACACATTAAACATTTTTTTGGCATCGGGTTTATGAAGAAAAGCCAAAAGGTCATAATAATTTACAAAAAAATGTTTCCATGAACTCCAAGGCTCCAATATACTGAAACGTTTTCAGTAGTTTTTCTGGATTTCTTGGAAATTACTAAATGTTAAATGTAGTTAAAAATAAAATACCGATTGAGTAAATTCACTATTTTATGAATCCATGTTGAAAATTATCAACTCGAACAAGTTCTCACTGACCAGCTGAGTGAAAAT
Source organism: Macrosiphum euphorbiae (assembly GCA_949089665.1). Classification (NCBI taxonomy): domain Eukaryota; kingdom Metazoa; phylum Arthropoda; class Insecta; order Hemiptera; family Aphididae; genus Macrosiphum; species Macrosiphum euphorbiae. Next base: position 130,731,538 of record CARXXK010000001.1, read on the forward strand.
TATCTCTATGCAAAATAACTAAGTTTCCAATTGAAGGGTTACGGGGAAAAACAATCATAGTCAAAAGAAAGAAAAAAATCAAATAATTATAGTACCTTTTGGTTAGTTTCATAACTAATCGACACTTGAATCGAGTAATGGAAAATAGATCACGGTCAATGATATAATACAGGTTTAAATATTACTTTAACGGGAAAAAAAGGCCAGAGTCCCACTTTAAAACTGCAATACTAAATATTTTAGGAATATTGACTATTATCGTTTTTCCCCGTAACCCTTCATTTATTTATTACTAATTCCACACACGCACACAAAATAAATAGATATAGATATAAACTATATACATTTTTTCATCAACAAATATTGTAAAATTCCGACAAATTTTTGTAAGTTATAATAGGTACCTATATTATTTTCAACTTTTAAATTATTTTTCAAGGCCATATACATTTTTTTTTTAATATAAAGTATAAACAATATCTAATTTTTTTTTAAAACTGAAAAAATATTTATATAATTTAAAAAATGTACTTATTTATATCTTTTAATTTCTCGTATAAGATTCATTATAGTATATAATAAAATTGATTTCATGTTCAGTCACAAAATGTAAATCAATTTAGGAGTCAACAATTTACGAAATTGATAACTGATAAGAATGATTATAACGAATTTTATGTTAAAATATACCTACTTATTCCAGTGACGCACGTATAATTTATTGAAATTGATGTCAGAGAGAAAAATTTTAATTTTATCTATGTTTTCTGTATAGTGTATATACTTATTCTGTTATTTTATCCAACGTTTTCTGTTTTTTCTGCTTGACAATAAAATATACTAATGCATAATACTTTTACAGTAATGTTGCCATACATTTTATGTAACGTGTGAAGTAGTCGTATTTCATAATATTATTATTGAGCATTTATAAAGCATATAATAATTTATGAGTAAAAATAAATCTCTGTCACAAATGTCGCAACATCTTACATCCTTATAGTAACTAACTAGGACACAATTACCTGCATTTACAATGATGCATTTTATTTATTATCCTTTTAAGTTAATATTTTTATTATATATAATATATTTTTTTATTTTTTTATAACGTCGTTAATTCTATTCAGTGCTTAAAAAAATTGTATACACACATTGTTTTCGAAATAGTACAAATTCATTTAAAGGGTCCACAAGACATAAAAAAATTCTTGTGTTGGTGTGCTAATGTTCTTAGATTTTTAATTTCTAAGTTCAATTTAAAATAGTTTGCCATCACAACTTTTTGTATTAGACAAAAAAAAGTTAAAGAGTAATTAAGTTTTTTTTACATCATTCTGGATAACATTTTTGATGTATATAATACATATATATATGTATTATGTTTGTACATAAAAAAATTAACATATTAATGATAAACTAATTAAAAGTTAATGGATCCTTTTTTTTACATATTTTACTTAAAATCGCCACTATAATGTATATAAGTGTTAGCGCATTTTTCTAGTTTGTGTTTTGAAGTAAGCTACCTACATAATATTAAATTACCATTACAGAATTTAATTTAATTTTTATGATTATGCATTTTTAGATTTTAAAGGAAACGATTGTTAATTTTTTATGTTTTAATATGAGTGTATTACTTTCTTACTATTTGAAAAGTCATCGAAATAGTACCAACAGTCATGTAGAGTTCGTTTTTTAAATTTATCATTTACATTTCAGATAATTGCTAAGACTTATGGAAATCAACGAATAAAAGTTATGAAATTTAACAAAATCGATTTCCTTGTATTTCAACAATTATTTTTATTAATCTTAATAGATTCACTGATAATTCGCTTTTGTATTTATATTATAATTTTTAATACACTTTTTCCTTTTATGGATATAATATTTTTTTTAAGTATTGCTTTTAAGTAGGTACCTTAATTTTTTTTATTGTGACTGGTAAATGTAATACAAAATAATAAATATGAGAGCATATCATTAATTTTCCCAATATATGTTTGAAAATTTCAACCACGATTTACTTAAATGATCACTAATAATTCAAACAAGTTCTTTAAATATTTTATAAATTAAGCTTTGTTCAAAACCTACTACTTTTGAATGCAACGATAAGTCGTTGTTTTTAAATTTAAATTAATTGTTAATTACTGAATAAATTACTGACTTGGTGGCACCTCGCCTTTGGTCGGAACGAAACCAGAGCGTGGACTTAAAGTCTTTTTATTATGTCCAAATTGTTTTAAGCTTATTAATTCTCTGTTCTTATCAATAAATTTATACTTTTTTTATTAAAATAATTTAAGAATATATTTGCATAAATTTAGTCTTTACCTATATTTCACTTATTTATTTAAAAATATAATATATTTTTTTCATGGTCAACTATTTTATTTTAATCTGAATTACCTAAGCCAGGAGTTATCTACTAAACTGTTTGATATAGCTATTTATAATGTTTTTATTTTTTTTTTTTAAATCCAGCTTAATTACATCTTCGGCTACTATAATAATATGATCATTAGCCCCACGTTAATTGTTTTATTTTGCTAAACAATTTGATTTGTGTCATATAAATTAACGTATTTTGTAGTCTTCTGTGTTGAGTTGGATACGGTAAGGATTATAGACCTGTCATTGGGTTAAAATGTGTGATACTGTTGTTTCAACATCACAGACTCATACATAGGGACTTTTTAGCTTGCTACAAGAAATCCGCTAGTAAACGTGGTAAAACCAATGCGTAGTTGATTTAATGCGATTTCTCCTTTTCTTTTTAAATTCAGTTTTTTCCTTGACGTAATGTTATCACCGTAGTGGTATCCATTTACGTTGAACGAGTTATTAATAACAATATTAAGTATTAAAAGCAATGTTAGTTTGGGAATATTTTTGTAGCGACTAATTTATAGCTACCAAATTCCATATTTTAATTGGTACCTACCTATATTCGTATTTTAAATTCATATTGTCATCTGTGGTAATTATTATCCATGTTAACAAAAATTTGATTGTTTCATCCATAGATAAACATATACAACAACTAGATAACCGTTTCCTTCTTGTCATCGAAGTCGGCCCCCATTTACAAAGCAGGCAATGTTTACAAAATAATATCATAGGTAGTTTATATGTTTATATAAATATATATGTATATAAATAAATGTAAACATTGCTTGCTTTGTAAATTGCGGCCAATTTCAATATTGGTTACTACTGTAGTATAATGACGGCTATCTAGTTGTTGTATATATCTATGGTTTCATCAGTCGTCCACGTGCAGTGTTTAATAGGGTCTTAAAACTATTAAAAATATATAATAGGTACCTATGTATTATTTATAATATTGTATTTAAATGTTACCAACACGTCTTATTTCTTCAAGTTCCGGTCCGGCAAATCAGTGATATTATTTGTATGATGTTTGTGTGCGTGTGTGTGTGTTTGTGTATGTTTTTCGTGTTTTCAAACACATTTTTATTTAGAGTGACTCCAGCTAGCTTGAATTTCTGCATCAGTGGCACCAGGGCCAATGAAAAGTCGACAACGATTTACGGTCATGTGTGTACAGCCGTAAGTAACGTCTCGTGCGCCTTCCGTTGGAGGGAGTAAATTGTAGTAGGTACCTGCTTGAATACCATTTTTAATTATCGGTAAAAGTGTTCCCCCGCCTAGTGTTTGAACTATTAATAAACGACCGTCAAATAAACTGTCACGTTTCTACAACATAGTCCAAGAATCTTATATAATTATCTCATGAGGGTCGTTGAATCTCGTAATTTTTATACGAATTTACGACGATTTCAAGTCATCCACGCCATGGTACAATGAATCGATCAATTTGGACACAAAATCATTGTCTCGAAAACATATTATGCGCTTAGCGCAACAAAATTTTCAAAGGTAATATTTTTTTCCCCTATAGATCGGGTGTGTAGCCCACTCTTGTATGTTCTCATTCCCCTGCCATTGTACACGTTAAAAAATTCGGAGCTATTGATTAGGCTCCCAAACACATGTAATCGATATTTTTACTTATTGAATTGGGATTTATGCATTGAATTGGCTCCCTTGACATTTGTTTTATAAATCCAATGGTTATCAAAATTGTTCAAAACTAAATTCAACAATACATTAAAATAATTTAAAGTACAAATATTAAATTTTATAGTCAATCATAATTGTTCGAAAATAAATTCAACTATACATAAAAAAATGTATTATTCAAATGTTCACTGACCTGCACTATTTCAATATTATTTAGTAGGCTTAAATTTGTATACTTATAAAGAATTTTAATTATATATAAAATTAATTTTATTTATATTCAAATCTGAATACTATACCATTGTCATTTGTCATATTTCTGAATTTGACTGTCTATAAATTGTATTGTACCTTGAATATTTTTTGTGTGTGGTCTTTCTACATTGGAGCTTCTTTTAATAAATGCAGTGTCTGCTTGAATACCATACAATATATCCATGAAATTGTAAATATTTGGGTTTCGTAGAACAAAATTGAAAATTACATTTTGAGTGAAAAAATTCACATTAATTAGTTGTACGACCGACACTACTGTTTTTTCTGAACAAATTAGAGGTGGAAATAAAAAATTATTTTCAACTAAATGTCCATACATTTTCTGACTTTTTCATTATTTGGTTGTATCTTGCTAGTTCAAATGAAATACAATCGCTGACTGATTGCGGATCTAGAAATGGTAAACCAATTATATACGTCAAATATTCAACAATTTCTGCTTTTTGTTCATACTCTGTTGAAAATCCAATTTTTTTATTGTTCTATACTGTGATTACCCTAGGTGAAACCGACAACCACAATTTTCGCTCAACAGCCCCACTTTCTTTACTGCGCTATCGCTATGTAGGTAGAGCTACTTACAAATCAACATACATTTCTTTCGTTTCGAATTGATTATTATAGGTTAAAAAATAATTGTTGATAATTTTAAAAATGTTTATGTACGATCCATTATTTTTATCTTTTAGTAAAGTAAAGTAAAGTAAAACCCAAGGTAGTGATTATTTTTCATTACGTGGACTGTAAAAAACTGGTAAAAAATGTTGTACAACAAGAGAATGTACCATCAACATATTATATTGAGTCAACTTACATTTTAAATTTCCTTCTGTGCAAAAGAATAAGACCCCTTTTCAGCATCATTAATTTGTAAAAATTGTTTACTGTCATATGTTTTTATATCTATGGTTTGTTAATTATCATGCACTTTTTGTCTTAACTTTAGACGGACTAAAGCTCGAGCTTGCAGCATTTTGACATACTGTGTTTGATGTATTTAACATCTTAGGTTGTAATTTAATTTGTTGAATTTTCCTTTAGGTATGAATACAAACATTTGGAAAGGCGTTCACATATACTTTTGATAGCTTTTTTTCCAGTCCTTTACTAATAATTTAGCTTACGAGTTTGTTTTCTTCATCTGGATCATGGTTATGATAAAGATTGGACGATTCCCATATAATATTTTTGTTGTTAAAAGTTCTTAAATAAGCTTTGTTTTATCGTTTAGTATACTTGAATCGTTTATATTCATTTCGGAGGAGCTTATGATAGCTAAATTTGAACTTATTTACTATTGAAATTAATTCTCCCTTTCACTAAGCATTTTTTCGACCGAATTCATTTTATAATTTACTATAATATGATGAATTTGCGACAAATTGTAATGAACTGTGAGGGATTGAGATGAAGTGCTATACTGCTTTTAATGATATGATTGTGACCGTTTAATACGTTATCGGATTAACGATTAGATAATTGCAAGCATTTATCAAGCACGCTTAAAATATTAAAGTTACATGCTTTTTCAACTTTTATATTTTGAGAACCACTTGTTGAAAATTATATTGGAAGCCAATTCAATGTGCCATGGTTACTTTACCTAATATTGGGAGCCAATTTAAGTTAATTTTTTTGTGACCATTGAATTGGCTTCTAATATTAGGTAAAGTATTTACTTAATACATTTACCAAAATTCCACGCGCAATGCAGCTTATATAACTCCACTCCTCGTTTATTCCAGACCAAAACATAAAATCCATATTTTTTTCCGACAGTATAATATTAATGTCTGAAAACCTCGTCGCCGTGCGAGTGACGTATATAATGAATCCTTAACAAATTACCACAGACACGCCGTAATTATCTTTTTTTCTTAGTTTATTTTGTCATTAACAGCATAACATGTTTGTACGCTTATAGGTTATTTGACACTCGTAGTCAGTTTTTTCTAGTATCTTATTCAATATTGAACATTTTTGACAATTATATTGGACTTGTCAATCAATCTTTCGCTTAAGTATCATTTTACAAAATGTTTTTCGTAGAACAGCAGTAATTACTGAAAAAATAAATATTGAATTAAAGAAGAACGATTGGTACTTATTTTAAAATTATTGTTCAGTGTTTTTATACCTAGGTACTATATTAGTTGGTAGTTGGTTTGTTGGTAGTTGGTACAATAAACTTAAACTATTGTTTAGTTGTAGTTTTGAAGATGAAAACCTTTATAACCTTTAATTAATTCAATGTTATTAGAATATATTATAATATTAATGACCTAAAGTTGAGTCTTAAGTGTGAGTATGGACCTATAATATTTACTAGGTAGATACATAAGTATCAAAAGTGTGATAAAATAACTAAATTCATATGACATTTAAATTATTCCATGACGTCCATTTCAAAAGAGATAGTGCATGTTAACGTGCATGAAAACTTATAAAGCACTTTTATAGTCCAAACGCGGTATTCGGTTTTCGATTTAAATGTTGAATTAAAATTTTTACACAATCACTCTCAGTGAATATTGATGTGTGCGTAGTTAATGGTCGTACATTTGTGCTATAACGTGATGGTGCAGTTATCTTGTCAATCGTCGAAATATTAACATAAAATATAATATGTTTTTGGGCTGGATACACGTTTTTTTGTTAGGTTTTCGTTCATGGTTCGTTCATGGTTACTTATTAACGAAAGTATATTTACTTTTCATAGATTTTCCTTGCAGAGGAAAAATATTGAGTAGCGCGGTATGGTAATTTCTTGAAATATAACGTCTTATGATCCGGCAAAGATCTTGTAAATAATATAGTAAAGTTTGATTAAATGTGTATGGACAATAATATTGTAGACGCACTTAGCACAAATATCATGTTGGTGAAATCACAAGCTCATTTTTCTACTTTCCCAAAAAAAAAAAATATTTTTACAAGTAGATAGTTTTCAAATAATACGAGTGTTATTCACTGTTGAAATGATCTCATCGTGGTGTATTCATATTAATAATAATATATAGGTAAGCACCTATAGTTTACGTTTCGTCGTAAAAACCCGTTAAGTAGGAAGTATGTTCTACTGCAGCTGCAGTGTCATTATAATATTATAATATTATACTCACGTCCGTAAGTAATTACACCTAACCCGATTCTGGCCACGGTATACTTATTTGTATACAGTATAATAATATTATAACATATACGGCCCATACATTGGTACCTATTTTATTATGTGTATATCGTATTTCCCCCGCAGAGCACACTCGAAGAATGGTAATATTTTGTAAAGAACAAAACAAACAGTACGAGTGCTGTACAACGGCGACGACGATCGTTATTGTTTTTGTTTTTTAAGATTGCGCGTGGAGGTAGGTACCAGCTTCGTATAATGCACGCACTTGTATTATTATTATTATAATACCGTACAATAGCTGTTCGGTCTGCATAGTGCGGTATTGGCTTATAACAATGGTAATTATTATTGTAGGATACTCCCGAGGTGTATACACAATGTATACAGGGCGATTAATCGAGCATGCTCACCCCCGCGTTTTCCCTTTGATAATACGAAGAACATTATGCTCAAATATTTTCATTTAACCATATTCTTAATTACTTAGATTTGTGTACATGCCATCTTTAAGGAGTGTACCGTGAAGACAACAACTTTTATATTTGTCAAAATATGAGAATATTTTTTTAAGACACGTAAAGATTTCCCAATCATAATAAATTATATATCCAATATAATAATATGTACCAGTGATGGCAAACAAATGCAATGCTTGGCACGTGGGAAATTTTCCATGGCACCCGAAAGACTTACATGTGTGATGTGTCCATATATATATTTGTATACCTTGCACACAACTGCATATCAACCGCAGACATAAAAATCTTTCAAGCAATATGAAACAAAATGTTTCTAACATACAATAAAAGTTGGTTTTTTTAATAACTTTTTTCTACATTATTATCATTAATTTTTCATTTATATTTTGTGAAAATTTTTTGTGTTAACAAAAATAACAAGTGGCACTGCTGAAATCTTTTTATTTTATTTGTGACATACATTGGCACGTTTAACAAATACTATTTGCAATCCCTGATATATAATACTGTTATTTTTTGTGAAACCTTTTTTATAGACAATAATTATCCAATGTGTAAACGTTATTTTAATAACTCAGAAACTATACTCGTCTGAGTTTTAGTTTAGATACATCAATATTAAATAAAAACTTACCTGTTTGATAATTTACAGTAAAAAAGAGGATGGTTATCATTGGGGAATAAAAGGAGTTTGATTATTGCCACGGGGCACCTCTTCATATCAACGATATTATAAAAGTTCTAAATAATTGAAATCGTGTTGATCATTTGTATACCTACTTGAAATTTCAAAAAAATTAAATCAAAGTTTGAATTCATTACCCATCAAATGAAAAATGCAGGCAGTGGCGTGCTTCACTCTGTATATTATGGTATAGTAACAGTCACGGTATAGCCAAAGGGGCGCAAAGCTAATGTTATGTATTATTTTAAACCGTACTGATAGGATAATACTACGATGGGAACAAAGCCGATGAACCTCTAATTAACATTAATTGATCTCGTAGCCACGTGTGTTGTAAACTTCTATCACCTTACGTTTTACATGGAACAAAATTGGTGACATATTCGTGACGGTAATTTTTTTTGATACGTCGGAATGTGTCACACGTTTTTACTTAAACGTCAATAGCGATTAACAATAGCCTGGCCAGAGACAATACAGTGACAACCACACAGTATATTATATTATTTTCTGATTCACTGTTCTACAATAATGAAATTACCTACGTCGAATCAATTAATATAAACATAATAATTAATGTGCATCGTTATTAATCTAATTATAGTAATTAAAAAAAAAAGTTTACCGATGAATGTCGGAGAGCAGTTCTTCGGGAATGTGCGTACAACGCCGAATCGAGTTGTTCGGATCCATCAAAATGTATATTACAATACTAGCTGAATTACCCGGCTTTGCTTGAGTGTAAAATATTTATGTACCACCTCCCCATTCCCGTCTAGAATATCTTGCCGAAAAATATCTTAGACTTGTGAGATTCATATATTATTGTAATAGGTACCTTGAAAATTGCAAGCTTCAAGCTATCATTAGTTAGGCCCTACACTTTGATCAGTCAGTGAGTCAGTCAGGACAAGTTCGATTATATTACAGTCATCCCGCCCGACGTTGCTCGTGAGACTCACTTGTGATTATGGTATCAGTATATACATATATTTTCAGAACCAGCGAAGTACGTACTTAATTACGAATGTTTTATTAACTCGTTGTTTATGATGTGCACGTGTTAGTTCCCGCCTTCCCGGTACAGCGGTCGAAAAAGTTAGAGTGGGCATTAATTATAATTATGATGCAGTAAGGTCTTTTTTGAGCAAAAATGTCTTAACAATTTAACATTGAACACACGGCTGAACTAATCGCGGGTAGTGTGAATGCTACCTGAAATTGATACAGTCTTCATTGCTATTTCTATTTCATTATTAATGTAATGTTAGTTATAAGTTATAATATTGTAAAAAAAAGTTTAACTAATCATTTGTATACATTTAGACATAAATTATTTTAGATTCTGAGTGGAAGGATGAATGTATTGATTTTACAATGATGTGTGTTCTTTTATTTTTTAGATTCTGAGTGAAACGATGAATGTATTGATTTTACAACGATGTGTGTTTTTTTTTTTTAAATTTTTTTTTGTGTCTGTCATCACGTTTTAGGACAGTAAAAGTGCTTGGATTTTCTTCATCAGTAGCTTTTCTGATAAGAAAGTGAATCTAGTTGGTACTTTGGGGGGTCAAAAGTAAAAATTTCTCAGTAGTTTTCACAAGCACCGGGAAAAACAAAATAAAAATTAAGGAAAAACGGGAATTTTTACTCAAAATCGGTTTTCCAAAAAATCGATTTTGGTTTTTGGTGTAACTCTAAAAGAAATGAACGTATATACATGCAATTTTCACTGGTTGTTTATATTTGCATTTTATATACACAATAACATTTTCAAAATATTTTGATTTATTTTGAACTGTTTAGGGACATTTTCATTTTCCATTTTTTTTTTAGTTTTTTTCCTAAAAATATCAATAAAATTTTATTTGTTGGTTGAGAAAGCTTGACAATTTAATATAAGGCTCCTAGTATATTGTTTCAAAGGCAGATGAAAAATATTACAAATCCTTAATCACAATTTTTTTTTATAAGCATTTAAAGTTCAAATACTGACGAAATACGTAAAAATTACGAAAATTTGGAAATTATTTTGAGTTAGAAATTCATAAAAAATTTTCTTTTTATCTAAGATTTGAAAATGTAATACAAGATTACTCATAAGTTGTCTACCTTTATCAAATAATCGATTGTCGTAAAGTCGGTTTACTGACGATAGTTGAACGTGACAACGTGTTAAGAAAATACTGAAGGAATGGTAGCATTTTTCAAAAGAAAATTTTATTTTCATTTGTTTAATAGATTTGTATGTATATAGAGAAGGAGGTAAATGGAAATCACAATGGAATTGATCAAGTTACATTTATTTGTATGCATAAATACAATTATGTCAATTTTTTTTTTTTACAATTTAATAGTTTTTACAAGTATGAATGTGCGTTGAGCAATTGTTTTACAACTTTTAAACATGTGTGATATTTAACTTCTTACAATTTGTGTTATTCTGTTGAGAATAGGACGATGATAGGAAAAGTAGGAAATGAAAGGGAGTGTTTCGAGTTTAATGTGTCTTGAAAAAGTCAAATCGATGGTGGTGCCTCCTAGTGTTGTTGAGTTATTAACGTCTGATGCACAATCGACATTAAACATGTCTTTCATGAATTTGATAAATGTTTTGTCATTTTTCACGTTTGTGTTGAAGTCGCCACAAAGAAGAATTGGTACATCGGTATCAACTTCCATGATGGGATGTACATACTGGCTGTTGTAAACATACGGAAATAGTGCTTGATGCAGCAGAACACTGATGTTAGAAATACTTGCTCCAGTATGAATATAAACTTCGTCAAGAACCATTTTGAACGTGGTATCAGCGGTGAAGCATGGAACTTCTGCTGAGCAAAAGTCACCAGTGTTTTTAATAAGGCGGGTTGTATTCGAAAGTTCAACGTTGAGAATTTTGGCCGTGGATGTCGATGATAAGTTTCTATAAATTGCCACTCCACCTGCTGCATTTGTTTCAGAATCTGATCGATTAAAACTAATTATACTTAATATAACTGATATAATAATCGTTGAATGAAAACTAATAGCTAAGTAAAAAGCGGAAAAACAATGCAAAAAATATTTGTCCGATCCCGAGGTTCGAACTCGAGATACTGTGTTTGAAATCTTATAAAAGTGCCACTGCGCAAGAGATTCTACTGCGCCTTAAATGGAACGCCTCAGAGCGAAATAACGCCGCTTGAGTCATGTTTTTTCGTGCGTGCAGCCGGCTCCATCGAATTGTAAGACGTCACGTCAAAAAAAAAAATGTCTACAAAAAACTCAAATTAAATTTTTATGAGCGTTTGAAATTCATATTTTTACAACATTTGATATTCACTCAATTTCTCATGTAACGATTTTCTTATTTTATTGTAATTAAAAAACGAATGACTGTAGATACTTGAACATTTTACTGAATGTTAATATTAGCATTTTCTATACAAGATAAAATTTTGAAAATAATTTGACTCTTTTTATGTTGTTTACGGACATTGTCAGTTTTCAATATTTTTATTTTTTCTATAAATATCAATGAAATGTTATTTGTTGGGTAAAAAATCTTGAACACTTAATGAAAGGCTCCTGATATATTTTTACAATAGCAGTGGAAAAATGTCAAAAATACATTGGCACAATTTTTTTTTATAAGCATTCAAAGATCGAATTTTTACAAAATTTATCAAATTTAAAATGTAATAATTTATTTTATAGCTAACAATTTATAAAATGTTCAACTTTTATAGCTAAGGATTAAACATTTAAAAAAAGGTTTCACTTAAATAGTTTATAATATATAAATTACTTTATTCTCAATAATATCATCAAATATATACTGTAATATCGTAGGCTGACTGACCGTTTTCCCTCAGAATCGTTTCTAATATCATTGATATATCATAATTAATTAACACCATCCATTACAGTGACCCACTTGTAACCTACTGTACAGCAGAGCGACTTTTTTAATCATGTTTTTTAAGTGTATCAAATCAAAATCTTGGAACTTAGAACTGATAAGTGAATACTGAAAAGTACAGGGCTTGAAATGAAATGAAAAGTTTTGATTTTAATTTCCACATATCGATATTTGTTTTTCTAAACAATATTATAAACAAGCAATAATGTTATAATTTATAATCGTTAATTAAAAAAAAGTCGTTTAAAAATAGTCAACCAAAAATAAAACAAAACAATGACTCATTATATATTAAAAAAAATTGATTACAACAATATATATATCCTCTTAACCTACCAATAATAAATTAATTATCATTAATAAATAATTGTATATATGGATAATTATTTTGTATACAAATTGTTCGTATTTAAATTTCGCCAAAGATTGCTTCACATTTTTAAAAATGTTTACACATCTCAGTTGGTTCTTACTTTAAGCGTCTCTGCGAGGTTATCACTTATCTCGTGGGCTCGTGTGGACTATCTTGGCCCGTGTGTGGATTGTTTTTGAAACAGTTTTACTCTAAGTCTCGGGTTTACTATACTGTTTGTCAAAGACGCGAACGATTTATACCTACTACCCGAGAAACCGATACTACCTATGTTATTGCGTCTCATAATAATATATGATAATATGATATTTTATTATGATGTTCCTCAAACAATTAAGCACGCTAATAATGACGGTAAATATATAGTATTTAAGGTACCACTACACTCATTCGAACTAATCTTCCAGTGAAGTTGAAATCTCTACGTTGCTATTAAATAATTGAGCTCACACACGACAACCGGCAATCGTATTTGGACGTCGAAAAATAATAATAATAATAATAATAAACTCTATAGTAGCAGGTGGGACAGCTTGCTGATGGAGACGTTTCATATAAGTTTTCGCTGTACCTGAAGCTTTCCCGACTGTCCCAAACGGTGAATTTCTCTGGACCACAGCCCAAAACAATAAACCCAATGACTTCTTTCACCTCTGGTTCGTAATTTAAGCCTCCCTGAAAGATTTTCTCAAATGCTCGAACGGACCACGTCCTGGCCTGTGTTTGAATTATTTGTATAAGCAGTTTAACCATTCTAGTCGTATATTCCTGTGTGGCAGTGACGTAGTCAGGAATTTCGTAGAGGAGTGAGGGAGGGGCTAGTCGCACAAAAAAATCCCCACGGAACTTTCCTTTACTTAAGCTTTTTATTAAAAATAAAATTTTATGCTCCAAAATAAACACGTTTTACGTTGGGGGGGGAACTTTAGTCCTCTTAGCGCCCCCCCCCCCCCGGGTATATATCTCTGCCATGCAGATTTCTTATACCGTTGGTCGAAGACTCGAAGGTCGATTTATCTACTGTTCGTGAAACCATTACTATAATATGTATTACTGCGTCCCAAGATATTATAGTAATATATATTAATTATTATGTTCCTCAAACGATTACACACGCTAATGACGACGGTCAATATAGTGTTTTACCACTACAAGTTACAACACTCATTCGCACTAATCAGCTTTCGGCGACGTTGAATTCGCTTCGGTGATACAGTAACTATATAGTGACACACAACAACTGGCAATCGTTTGGACTTCATCAAATAATAATAATATACTCTGTGGCAGGTGGCAGATGCTACAGACGTTGCGTATTATATTCTGCATCCGAAGATTTCCCGACGATCTCTGGCGTAGCAAACCGTGAATTTCTCTGGACCGCCGCCCAAAATAATAAACCCAATGCCTCGAACGCGTATAGTATATAATTGTTGTATGTAATATTCTGTGGAAAAAGATAGAAACGTGACGGAAATATGTGTAGTGGTGATCACTGAGAAAAAATAATAATATGTTTCCAAAGGTTATATTTTACTGTGTACCTACTACGGCAAGACGACTCGCTACGGTTTGATCATTACCGGCAAGGCCGTTATGTTTATTAAATGCTTAAAACGTCTGAACGGCGACTTCCACTCATGACACGGTGCCTACACGTAAATACATTATTATTTATTAATAATAATATGTTATATTGTGTATACCAAAGGTGGGGGCCATTAACCAACTAAAAAAGCATTATTTTTTTAAACATATCAATTAGATGGATAATTTTGATCTTCATGTTATTATTATTATTATTATTATTTATTATCTTGATAACTTAACTAGATTAATAACATCGTCCAATGTAATAACTTGTATTTTTTTTCATTAGTTTGAGTGAGTTTCATAAGCAATAAACGTAGGTACGTCAAGTTAAGATCATGTTTATGTTTAATATACTATTGTAGTTGGAACCGAAAAAAATTTGAAAAAATTGTTCTTGCTGAATTACGCTGTGTTTATAGGCAGTTATTTGAAATAAAGATTGAACAAAAATTCATATTTCTTGATTTAATAGTTAAGTAATAATTATAGTAGATACAAATATATAATTTGTCTACATCGCTATAATCCAGTGTACAATAATAGAATAAATATTATAGGTAATATTTTTGACAAAATGTTTATTTATTTAAAAATATTTGGAAATTCTTAACTTAAGTGCTAAACGTAAACTTAACACTAACTCAATGAATAATGTTTAATATCGTAGTAATCGTGATGGTTAATGGGTGGGATTAATTTTCGAAAATTAAACCTCAGTCATAGCAATCCAATTAAAATGTATCATTGTTACACTTATAGCTTGAGAAACACTATACCTACTGTAAAGGCTTAAAGAAAATAAACAAAAAATACAAAACTTTTTTAAAGCTTAACGCTTAATATAGTAAATAAAGACATTTATTATTATTATTGAACTGACAAGCAAAACATCGTCAGACACAGATAAATAACATGGAGCGAAATGTTAAGAACGTCAACACTTTTTTATAGTATGTACATAATATTGCAGAAAAATTAAAATTATAAAGTGTACTTTATTTGTAAAAAAACGATTTGAGATGTGGAAAAGCAACTGAAACTTTTGAAGAAAGAAGTGACACTACCTAGTGGAATTTAAAATTTAAAAAACAAAATAAAAATACAGTTATACTTGGGTACTTACATTAATTATATTTCTTTTATACTTATCACGTGAAATGTGAATTATAATCAGTTTTTAACCCTGGTAGTTTTATTATTATTATAATTTTTTTTTTAAATAGGTGCTGGGAATAAAGTTTTTACTGAGGAGATAAGATAAAGATAACGAAACTAAAATTTATTAAGACAAAATGTAAAACACATAGGACGTTACGTTCATTTTATCTTGTCATATAATAATTTTTATTGGTCAAGATAATATTATAA
Source organism: Macrosiphum euphorbiae (assembly GCA_949089665.1). NCBI lineage: Eukaryota > Metazoa > Arthropoda > Insecta > Hemiptera > Aphididae > Macrosiphum > Macrosiphum euphorbiae. The sequence continues at coordinate 130,747,405 of CARXXK010000001.1, forward strand.
TAATATAGGACATTAATAAAATATATTATCATCTGGTATTATATGTATATTATTATACCCTTTAGGCGAGTCTCTCAACGCTGATTAAAATTCCCATTTCTGAAAGGTCGTCTTGTCCTCCTTGAAAAAAAATACGCTTCATAAACTCCTGGGCACCGATCGAGCAGCGGTGGTTGTGGTGAGGAGGGGTCCCTCATTCCGTACTCGTCCTGCAATATTATATGCACCAAAGCTATCGGAGACAAGGCGGCGAAAGAGAGAGAGGAGTGAGAGAGGGTGAGAAGTTGATTCAGTATTGTGCCGGGCCGGACCGATCCGTTCGTTTCCTCCACTCCAGCCACCTGCACCTTCAGGAGTGCACTTGTTGTAATCGTCGTTAATTAAATAATTCGTTAAAGACTTCGTTAGCTGTCTGTACGAAACTGTTAAATTAATTTGATTGCAAACTTTTTAATCAGACCACTGCGGCAGCAGTTGTACCCTGCGCTGGTGCTGCTGATGCTGCTGCGTATAACGCAATGTCGGTGTTAATTTCACTCGGATGCTGACAAATTAATTTATAATATAATATATGTATAGAATTATTTATTCTCTCGTTGATATTGGATCGGGCGAGTTGCATAAAGGAAAAAAAAATAATACGATGGGTATATTATAAAGGTACAATGTACATAATTTATATTGTTATAATATTATATATAATAATGAATAATAAATAATAACATACACATGGGTAGCGCTCGCATTATAACGCATTTATATAACAAAGTAAGAATCGAGGCAAAATTGATTGTTTCGCAATGAGTGAAACGTCGCGCATACAAGGGCCGAGGTTCGTTTATTGTTATCGGGAGGAGCACAACAATAATAATATTTATAGGTATACAATTTATACGTTTATTTTAATTAATAATAACTAATTATTTATTAACTTTATATTATATATAACTTTACTAAATGTATGCCTATAACCTTCTCTGTGATTTCCTCTTTAATTTAAAAAAAAATGCACAACGATTGAATAAGTAGTTTTGGAGTTTATCCCGAAAAAAAAAAACACCTAAACATACAACTTGCATACGAGTCTGCAATGAAGTACTACATTTTATGTCTTTGCAGTAACACCACAATGAAACATAAAAAAAATTACCTTTGTTACAAAGGTTACCATGGTTACTAAAGTGATTGATGTAACGTAACGTTTTTCTAATTTCTATTTCTAATACACTGATTTCACGGCAACCAATAATTATTATTATAATAGTTTTAAAACCTAGGGCAACCATTTATAAACAAATAGATAAATAAATAACGTAACGTTTTTCGATTCTATGTGCCAAAGCAAAGACATAAAATTTAAAAATTTAATGATTTTTCGAACGAAGTTACACAGTAGAATGCGGATGACTGAAAAACGCACCGCGAGAGTCGTTGAAATGGATTTTATGTTTTTATAATTTTGCTTTTTTTTTTTTTTTTTTTTTTTTTTTATTGGTTAAGAATCAACTACATAGGTTATTAGCTTACAGGTGTTAATTTCTAAATTTCTACATTAAATAATTATATGGTATTGTGCAATTCAATTTTTTTTTTAAATAAAATTATGCTATGAAAGTTTGAAAATGGACCAATTGCTTCGTACAGGTTTTCTGGGATGTTGAGATCTTTTCTATCGTCGTTGAAGTTTGGGCAGCGGCCAGCGGATGATGATATGCTTGATGGAGTAGTTTGTATAGCATGTTGGGCATAGGGGTGGATCTGTCTTTGCCATAAGATGTCCGTGTGTGAGTTTCGTGTGACCGATTCTGAGTCGATTGAGAATTACTTCATTTTTTCTGTTTAGTTCAGTGTATTTCGGCCAGAATTTTGCTTTTATATAGCTTCTAGTGAGTGGATAATTTTTTTCTTAAAATTATCAATAAGTTAGGTAATGAGGATATAATATATTATATAAAAAAAACTGTCACATAAACTATTGATATAATATGTACCTTGCCTTTGGTAACTAATAAACTTACTTTATGCCTAAATTTGTGGTTTTTTTTGTATGCAAATGCAGGTTCGTAGTCGATACGGATATTTTGCCAACTCCAGCCTGACGTTTTTAATAGTGAAATTGAATATAGGCACGACTGTGATATTCGTCTCGTTGGATTTCGTGTGACCTTGATGAAATCGCATTTAACCATATACCTGTCGTATACCTATCCGTATATTATATCATAGTAAAATTATGCGTATTGTGTTATTAGTTATTACGTTTCAATTGACTGATCTCAATGTGTTATAACGCATCGACAATAATATAATATTTATTTCACAATAGAGCGGAATTACTAGAAAAACCGATCGTGTAGTATTCTGCACAAGTGGAGTGAAAATTCCTATTGTGTTTGGGTGAGCAACACCGGCGTATGTGTCGTCATTTTAAATCCTCGGAACGCGATAAATCATGTAGTTACACGAACGCACGATTCCAAATGAACATTATTAACTGGTGAACAAATCATATTTGTGTTAAATGATTAAACATAATATTAAAGGTGTTAACATAAATAATAGTACATAGGTACGGATAGCACGATGAATTAATATTATAATATTGTAAATAGTTTCGATTAGCCTTTTTACATCGTATTCCGTTCAATAAACTGTAACAATTTTGTACCATACGATTGTATTGCGAGCACCGTAACAATTTGTTTTGCGTATTAGTCGCCATTGATTTATTTGACGTGGTCAATTCGTTGGTAACCAAGTGGACGGGAGTAAGTCAGGGAGACAGAAAACTGAAAAAAAAAATTATTAACAAGAAGTGTTGTTTTATAGCTTTTAGGACCTCATTAAAATTAATCATAATGTTTATTCTGCAGTAGTATTTGGAAAAAAATAATATTCTAAATCTAGTTACAATAAATAGTAATTTAGTCGCATTTAGTTTAATTTGTTCGTTGCATTCAAATGTAACATTATTTATCAGCTTAATTTTGATGGATAATAATTTATTATTAGTAGATATGATTATCATAATTTCGAATATGACATGCTTGTCTAACGTGAGAAAACAATGACAGTTTGTTGAATTTGTGAATAATAAATACATTTTTATAACTACCTCTAATTTACGTGCGTAATTTATGTTTTTAAATAATCTAAAATGTGGATTTTTAATGATATTTTTCCTAAAAAATTGTTAATGCGCAATAATTATTCTATGGCTTATGGCCAAGATTAATTGCTAAGACTAGTAAATCAAAACTAGTATTAATCATTGTTTTGCTGAATGATAAATTGTATAATTCGAAGTATGTAGGTACTCCATCGTATTATAAGTACCTTATAGGTAGATTATTATTTTACAATTTTCAATTATAATTACCTTGTATGGTTTGATGTCTTATCACTTGCATTAAAATAAGCATAACCACTCTTACATTGGAGTAGGCATTTGACTTCACATACGTTTACCTGTTTCGTTTTTCCATTAGTTATCTTTAGGGCATTTACTTAATCATCAAAAAAAAAAATGTTTTCCTTAGTATACATATTTTACACTAGTAGATAATAATTATTTTACAACATGCCATAGTAAAATATATAAAGATATGGCAAATAATTTTCGTTTTTTATTCCCAGAGCCAATTACACTTAGGTACCATTTGTAAAAATCCTTATATCGTGAGGCGACATTATGTACATTATGCACCTAATTGCTAATAGTATACACTATGATGGGGCGAAACTATAATTACTATTTTAATTTTAAAGTCATATTGTACCTACTGGGCCAATCGTTCAATTTCGATATGATTTGTGTGACTAAAGAAATAATACCTTAAGTTTTTTTTTCATATACATCAACTATTTATTAATTCAAAAATAAAAGTTATACATTTTTATAACACACTTTAATATTGTTTAAAATTAGGAACCTCATAGTGAATGTATACCTTCACTCTTGCGAGATTAAATACAAAACATAATAAAATAACAAAATGTATGTAGCCAATAATAGTATAGAATTGAATCAAAAGTAATTACATAATATGCCGTCGTCAAAATAATAATATATAATTTTATATGAGACGTGGTTCTTATAAACGATTTCCGAAATAACTGACACGGAAGACTCAACCTATATATATGTACAACACGACGTATAACATAACAGTATAACAACAACCGACCATTGTAGAATAACCGTCGTGGTGCGGTCGCAAGCAAAGTAAATGCGGTTTAACCTTTAACTTTAAGGGCGTATATATACGTGTACGTTTATTAAGTAAAAAGCAGTCTAGCTGAGCCGAAACTTCTAGCAAAAACAACATCAGCGAATCTCGCAAAAGTGTTTGCACACGACGGGTATTCGAGATTGACAAAAGCCACTAAAAGCAAAACGCAGCAAAGGGACAATTATTATTAAAAGAGGACATTATTGTGCGGCCACAATAAGTACCAATTCAAATCCGACAAACACAGAAAAACGTCCACGTTGGTCTGCAACAACAATGTACCTACTACACACGGTTTACTGCAGAAACGCTTTTTTTTTATTTTTTTTTGTCTCTTTCCTTCCTATAATAATATCTTCATCCACGGTTTTCTTCTACCATCGCTGAAACTGCGCACGAACGACTTCGAAATCCGTCCGATTGATAAATAATATTGGTCTCGGTGTAATAATAATTCATAACATTATATTATACAGCTGCAGTAATTACATGCCATACTTATGCATGCACATATTTTTCCGATAGACGTCGTTGGTGTGAGCGAACAAATTGTGGACGTATATATTATATAACATTTTCGATTGTCTCGAAAATATCGCGAGAGTTTCTTTAAGTACAAAAATGAGATAGTTATTTTCTATAGTAATTTTTTTCATTTTCAATGACATCAATGATATTATCTACACTCTAAAGTTGTTTTCTATTATCACCGAAACTCGTGAAATCGAAATCCGTTCGATTGATTTGACCGAAAGTGGACAAAGCACGTATACCGTGGTATATTATTATTATGCGTTCATTTTATTCATAAAACTATACAACTGCAGTAATTACATGGCATACGTATGCTGTATAATATGCACAGACTTCGTCGGTAGAGTCGTCAGTGTGCGTGAAGAAGTTTTTAAAGTTTCACGATTGGTGTGGGCGTATATATGGATAAGATAATAAAAGTATTTATACTGTTACATATATGAATATCAAATCTGATCGATCAATTAAAGGCAGAGGATGATTTAAAATTTTCGATTATCCCAACAATATCGCGAGGGTGTCTTCACGTAGGTACAACAAGTCTATGGCCATTTTTTCCGATGGCAACAATGATATTATCATCTACTGTCTTATATTATCTCTAAACCTGCTCATGCAAGTCATCGAAATAAGTTCGAATGATTTAAGTGATATGAATAGTATTGAAAAATTCAATGAAAATGGATTTTTGTATTTCCAATAATATGGTTTATTGAATGGTTTGAGAGTAAATACACCTATTATCAATATTGTAGAAGAGAAGTTAATGTATGCCTGTATAATAATCAGCTTTCGATATTTTAATAACTAAACTCAATAATTCAAATTCATAAAGTAAAATATTGCAAGTATTAGATCTAAATTATGGACATTGAAAATGAAATTTCGAAAATTGACTCCTATAATACCTACAAGCCTAGATAAACTTCTTCTCTTCAATTTGTATAATAGGTGTTCATACTATAATGTCTCTCAGTAAGCTATATATTATTGGAAATACGAAACTGAGTTTCAGTGTTTCACTAAAATTCACATTTGTAATTAGTGTGTACGTAAAGTGCTGCGTGACTGACATGTGAGTGCAAGTGCGGGTACGCTCTGCTATTTATTTTATACACAGTCACTAACACTAATGATCACTTACTACGCACACATTTACACGACCCACATGCCCACAAATAGAAAATTGCCTATTTTGAACTCCTTAGAAACGGTCCGTATTCATACTACTTCTGAAACGGACAAAGCGCGTATACCGCAGAATACTACTATTATTATGTTGGATATCGATTTTGGACTCTGAGAGTTAAACAAACGACTCGAACCTGAAGAAAAATATTATAAAACATTCAATTTACTTTATTTTATTCGGATAACAAGTCCCAAGACGTATGTATTTATAGGTACGCTCGGGTCAGTTGGAAACTTTGATCTGGAGAAACTTGACGTATGCATATAATAATTGGAATAAACGACCTTTTGTGATTGTACCGATGGACTCTTGCTGACATTTTCTAAGTGAAACGCGTTATGAAAAACGTGCCATGTCTACGGCAGAAACCTAAAAGTACGCGTCTATAATATTATAGCTGCGTTGACACTGCAAGCACTCGAGATTCAGTGTTGTATAGATGGAATGAACTGCTATCGACATCGTACAGTTTCATAAATGTGTTCGCTCGGAGTAATTTAATCGTACGTGAGACTGCATAAAAATGCGAAACCAAAGTAATTCTATAATCAAACTGCAGTCAACTGCAGCAATAGATGAATTTCCAAACTTATAATCATTCGATAACTATTCGCCAATAGTGTTTGGAAACTCTTCCGTATGGAGATTGTAGTTAGGATTTTTTTTTTTGATTCTGATCGGAGCGGAGTTTCACAATGGTGTTTATTTTTTATATCCTGTATACAAAATTTCTACCAGAAGGAGTGCTTGGATTTCAATATATAGTACCTTATCTTTTAGCCAATTGGATCAAGATGGTACCTACTTCGGTCATTTTTCGATTTTCTCAATAGTTATTTAATGCCACAGGAAAAACTACTGACAAATTACGAAAAATGGGATTTTAATTTCTAATGGTTTGTTTATCACCGTAGCAACGAATAAAAAAATGTAATATTATAATATCAATTCAACTTAAAGGCTATAATAAATAATAAAAATTTAAAAAATCCAGACTGATAAACCGTCTCCGCTCAGAATCGTTTTTCTTATACAATGATATTATATTCAATCTTTATTATACATTGACCCACTTATAAACTACTGTACAGCAGAGCGACATCCACTTACTTGCTTTTTTTTTATATCATCTTAAAATATAATTATGTTTATATTGTATTTTATTATGAAACATCGAACTTTAAAAGTTAAAATTGTTCTTGATAACAAAATGACTTATTTTTTTAATCATAAAAATAATTATTAAAATTTAAAAAAAAAAAGCGGGAAAGTGGATGTAGCTCTACTGTACAGTAGATTACGAATGGGTCAAAATATAATAGATTGTATTCAACTTGAATTCAATGCTATAATATCATTGTATAAAAAAAACGGTTTATCAGTCTGGATTTTTTAAATTTTTATTATTTATTATAGTCTTTAAGTTAAATTGATATCATAATATTAAATAACTATTGAAAAAATCGAATAATGACCTCTTTAAAGTACCATCTTGATCCAATTTTCTAAAAGATAAGGTACTATATGTTGAAATCGAAGCACTCCTTCTGGTAGAAACTTTGTATACAGGATATAATAAAAAAATAAATAAACACCATTGTAAAACCATTAACTTCCTAACTCCGCTTGGAATCTAAAATCTAATCGATAGTAATGTTCAGGGGCGTACTCAGGAATTTTCAATGGGGGGGGTTGAACATTTTGTTTTTTATCACGGGGACTTTGTCACCTCCTTTTTAAAAATATTAAATATAAACATGGTAATGTACTCTACAGAAAATAAATTTCAAAAATGAAAAATGTTTATTTAAAGAACAATATTCCGATTCCGATTGATTAACGTGTTCATGTTTTCTTTTAAGATTATTGTAGGGTTCAATGTACTTAGAACTTCCAGGCACACTAGTAAAAATGTTATTATTTTATTTTTATTTTTATTTTTTGACTTTAAGCGTTTATGGAAAAAGAATAAATACTTAAATTTTAATAATATCATTAATATTTTTCAAAAGTATATTAGATTACTATACATTTTAATAATTAATCTGTGTGAAATAGTACAAGTAATTTTAGTATATACCTAATTTAGAAAAAACAATTAATAATTTTGATTAAGGGGGCCTTGACAGTTTTACATTAAATTTAGGGAGCCTCACGACAAAAAAAATTGAGAAATACTGTACTAGATTATAGTGTAAAATATCTAAATATAATAAATATAACTAGCTGTCCCGGTAAAAGATCATGTTTTTAATGTTGCATTTCAATTTGAAAACTACATATACATTTTTCACTGTTTATTTTTCTAACATAATTTATATTTATTGAAGAAATATATAAACAAATTTTTTGACAAAGGTTGGTTGCTCAATACACAGTCAAATATTAACCAAATATATCATAACGCATTATGTCAAAACAAGAATGATATTCACTTACAAAAGAAAAAAATGAGCAAGGTGCTAAATAATATACCTAATCATAAAATAAAATATGCAAAATATTTTAAACATGTTTTTAGTTTTTTATGAGCAATAGAAAATAATACTCCACTCTACCAGACTACTATTAGAATTAGGAGTAGAATCATAATAGTTTTAATTTAATTTAAAGATTTTAAGAAGGATGCAAATATCCAAAGAAGTGACTAAATTATACATAATATTTTTTTCTAATTGATGTCTATTCGATAAAAATATTGCCAATGAATAAAATGCAAATGTAATGTATAATTACAGGCTCCAAATTTATTATATACCAACTCAATTAAAAAAAAAAAACTTTTTATGATTCAATGTTTTTGTAAATACTGACTTCAATTTTAAAAAATATTAGCATTTTAATTCTGAAGTTTTAAGACATTTTGCATTTAACAGAATGAATATACAGGCCTTCGTAGGACAAGAAGCGCGCTCTGGTGACTATAGAACTGTGGTAATATTTTCAATCAAGGGTGTATACGTATAGGGGTCCAGAGTGACGACAACTTATCAATACACCTTGTATGTTTGATTTAAATTTTATCTGGTTATCATAATACAGTTCTTAACAGATAATGCTTGTAATCGTTGTATAATGCATGTTGATATAAAATTGAAAATAAATATATTTGTTTATTTTTTCCCTTCTTAAAAATTTTTTTTAGAAAATTGCTCCTGTGAATTATATCATGTATAAACAAGAACGCACAAAAGTGCATCGGTTAGTAAGGTCATGGGAGGGGTTCAAACCCCACGAACCCCCCCCTTGAGTACGCCCCTGGTAATGTTCATAAGACAAATTGAGTCAAATATAAATTACAAACGTGTAGTTATTCAATTTATCATAAAAAATAATATAACTTTAAAAGTATGGCAATTGTTCAATAATACTCTTATGGCATTTCCTTATTCGTTTATGTAATATCATTACGTCTGGGCCAAATTATTCAATTAAAATAACAATAAATTAATTAAGTGATTAACAAACATTTTCACTTAACTTTTTGGTAAGTTATTATAGTTATTAACTTATTACTGCTTATAAGTATTGTTTAATCAAATTTAATATTTCTTAGTAATATTATTCTCTAATTTATGATAATTATATAATTATAGATTCCACTGTAAAAGCAAAAATAATAATGATATTTATTGCATGAAAAACTATAATGTTTTATATTTTGAAAGCCATTACTTAATACGGTTTAAAATTGTTCTTCATTGGTTTGAATAAATGAAAAAAATGTAAGCGCTGGTCATTAAAATATTAAAGGGTCTGAAATAATAATAATAATTAATAACCGTACAATTAAAGAATACGGAAAACATATTAAAACTATTACACACTATCACTTGAATAAATAATAATAATATTATACTATGGTGTAAATTAATATATTTTCTTCCGAAAAAATAATGTAATCTTATATAGCCGTTAAACGAGAGCGTTATGGTAAACGCATAATATTTCGAGAAACTACGTTTGGTTAAGTAATAATTTTCTTCCTTTTGTTTAAACAAATATGAATTGTATATTCAAATATATTTTAAACGTCATTTTTACGAAACAGCTTATTCGCGAATAGGCATAACAATATTTTTTACCAATTTAATTGTAGGAGCTCTATTTGTGTGGTCAATCGCATGCATTTGATCGAAAACCACAAATATTTGACGAATATAAGGCGGGTCTATATTATATCATCGGCGTTCTATCTATCCTTAAAAAAAAATCCAAAAAATCAGACAAACGCGTTGCGTGTTATAGGTAGTAGGTATAATAACATTATCGAAGATGTGATAATTTATTCTGGACGTCTGTAGTTGTAGGCCTATAACCTAACCTATTGGGGGATTACGGACCAGCGCAGTGTGGTTTTTTCAGTGTCAGTTTCTTGTTTTGAAAAACTCGTTTTTCTAGATTTTCTATACTTAATATCTTTACCGATCTCGCTGCACACGCCACCATGTGCTCCTAGCGCTAAATAGTGGAATTCAACCCATTTCAACTATTACGTATAAATATTTGAATATTAATCAGCCGGCAAGGTTTATGCGTTCTTGACATTATACAGATATAATGTCGATGATTCGGTGTGTTTCTCAACAGGGCACGTTATATCGTAATTCCGGTGCAAGACTCGTGTACAACATATTTTATTATTAGACTATAGGTGCAGTCTGTACGAGATGGCTCCCATTTTTCTGATAAATTTCCCTCGAATTTACCATTCAAATATTCCCGTTCTGTGAGGGGTTGTTTCCAACCGTCGATTGTTTTTATCCACCGGTTATGCTTGTACCAGCTGGTTCACAAGTAAATTTACTTTTTTTTACGACATAGGTTTAAGTAATAACATAGGTAAATATTATGGTTACATTTTAATATATAGACTATAATATTGTTTATAACAATAGTATATAAGTATACAATATAATTGATGGAAAAAAAAATATAAAAATGTATTTGGTTTTCAAACCATCAAATATTTCGATTGATAGGTATCAAAGTATTATTATTTATTATCATCGATGTGAAATCGACCAGAGATGGCCATCGGTGCTATTTCACGATATATTTCTGCTATATGCGAGACAGTCCATTAGAAGTGATTCACAAGACGACGTGAAAAATGATTGATCACTTTTGGCCATTATTACAGATTTTAGGACGCAATATCTTCCCTGCCATATGCGTTTATGACTTAAGTACCCGTACAGCTACAACTGTAGATGTGTCAGGCTTAAATTTAACTAATTTATTATCATCCATCCCAGCGAATGTAATATTATATGTGCTATTTTAGAAAATCATAATTTACATTTACATTGGACTCACTCACACGATATTGTTGTTATTAAGTTGTCTATTATACGCTAAAACCCTCTTGCCTGGTCTTACCTAAAATATGAATGTATACCGAAACGTTAATGATTTATTGTTGAGTAGGTAGCTGTAAAAACGTTTTGCCATTTGTATTGTACGTGTGTTTTTTTTATTTATTTATTTTTATACAACATTCAACTTTTGACAAGTTTTGAACATTTAAGTCTATAGACACTGGGTTTGTTTATACACGAGCAAAGTACTTCGACAAGAAAGTTATTAAGGTTGTGGTTTGTGATTGATGTTGTGAACATTATCGAAACTTGGAATCGACTTGTATGAGCATCCGTGTAATGTTTACAATTTGATGTTAAAGTCAAGCATTTAGGTTACAAATGAGAAATTTCTGCTGGTCTTGTGCTTTATTAAAATTTACGTTTGAACTAGGTACATGATGACTTTTTTTCCCCCGGTAAGTGTGTACGATTTACTGTTAAACAGAGTATTATGTAGTACAGTAAGTTACTAGTAAAGATTTAACAAATACAAAGTTGTTGTCGACAGTTGTTGAGACTATTTTGTTTGGAGAAAAATAAAAAATAAATTTAATAATATTATATTATAATTTTAGGCGTTCTTTGAATATACAACGAACACGCTCAATATTTAACGTCCCCTCATGATATGAAAATAGCAGTTGACAAATATGACGCCACTTGAATAATTGATTTCATCTCAGACTGTATAACTTACTTAATACACGTCATTACAACTGTAATTATTTTTGAATTGTAAGTTTATATATTTATGTTTATCTTATCAGCAGACAGTAATAATTATACTATGAAAATAGAGTCTCGCTAGATGTTGAAGCAGAAATCATAAAATATAAAAATGTCATCATTGCTTCACTGAAAAAATAAAATAAATTATTATTGCTGTTAGTTTAAATTCTAACTAATTATATTTACCATCACGTATCTAGGTATACTATAGTTATCACTACAGTAATATTGTAATAACATAATTTTATAAAATTTATCGTTCACTGTTTGTATGGTTATTATTGCGAGCAAACAGCACTAGGTAGGACAAACAGGATGTGTAGGATATATCCTGTGTGGAACACGACTAACACTGCAGACATTGGGGTTTATTTCGGAAAATGACTCAGATTGCGTTGCGTAAATTGTCTCAAGGGTTCGTTCGGTCTTGGATTATGGGCTAACGATTTGGAATCCGTCCAGTCAGGTCTTACGGATGAAATTGACAAGGACGCTTTTTGCATTTTAAGCCAAAAAGGGATATTCTCGACGTTGAAGTAGTTAAGCTAAAACTAAATGATCAAAAGAAAACAAAATTACTGTGCATGTGAACCGTTACGGCGTTAAACCATTTCACGGAGGACTGCTAAACGTATTATATTTTTCCTTTGAAAACAAAATCTGAAAATAATTGAACAATTTAATAGCAACTTAATAATAATAATAACATTGTAGTTGGTCAATATTTTGACAAATTTTTGAAATATTTCTTTAACTGTTTAGTGTACATCATTACAATATTATATACATTAGTCCTGAACTCACAATCCTATGTCTACAATTTATTAATGCATCAATGAGTGATACCTAATTTAAGTACATTTTAATTCATCTAAATCTTAACACTAGCTATGCGTTAAAGGCCAAACCGAATTGTTATAATTATTTAACATTTAAATTATAATAGATATTAGAATGCGTTTATAATTTCCCTAATAAACTAGAAAGTAGAAATATACATAGGTAGATACGCACAAAAAATAAACATATTATAATATGATAAAAAAATTAAAATTTTAACAAAAAAATATTAGGTTTATAATTTTTATCAAAAATAATTTTGTTCTTATGAATTAGTATATGTGATATAAACTAAATAGGTTCAATTAAATACAATTAATAGAGCATATTAAAAATTGTGGCTAAAATTAAAAAAAATTATACATAGGTAGATGTATGTAGATGTATAAATCTTCTTACCTAAGACGTATTGATAATTAATACTGTCTTAAGACATAATAATATATTATGGTGAAAAAACAACAAAAATCATTTAATAGACGAAATATGAAATTTAAACCGTAAAACCTATTTATTAAAATATATAAAAATTAAGTATTAAAACTACAGAAATAGGCAATGCGAATTTTTGTATTCCCATCAACGACACTCTATATTAAACTTATCACCTAGCAAATAATACGATAATTCAGAAAAAATATGCAAATGCATACCACTCCGCTCCCTAATAATAATTATTATTACAATAGGGTTTTTCTTTTTATAAATTTTATAGAGATCGAGAAATTTTCATATTATTTTTTCTCCTTTAGTTGATAACAATCATTTTCGCTACACAACGAATATTGTGTTTAAAAACTATAATTCAATTCACTTCGAGCTTACGCACCGCAGCAGCCTTTATTTTTTCCGTCGATGTTATTCACCACAGTAATCTATAATCTTGGTTTGACATAGCAATATCAAAAGTCTCGGGTTTTTGCTAAAAACATGAACAAAATGTCGGGTTTCATTAATTCATGTCACGTTTTGCCAGACCGTGTATTTATATAATACATATTGTGTAGTTCTTTGGAACACCTCTGTGTATATATATTATATATAATATATAATATGTCTATTCTTTCACCTAAGATAATTTTCGTGGTAGTAACACAAGTACACGCACGCATACATGTACACATTATTCATCATGCCAGTAAAACACCTTTACAATGTAACAGTGTTGCTCGAAATGCAAACAATAGTCAATACTGTTTTTGTTTTTTTTTTTTTTTTTTTTTTTAATTTCTATTGTTTGCCGACTTTCGTTCCGATTTCGGAAATACAAAAAAAAAATCCGTACATATAGCGAATTTATGCAGCGGAAGCGTCGACGGAAGTTCGTTCGCACAACGTAATATGCGTCCAGTCGATTCTGCGCTGATTTGTATAACATTAGTGTGCGCATGTTTCACCGGCGATGTCTCTCGAGTGCGATTGATTAAGTCGTCTTACAGTCCGATATAGGCGATCGAGAATATTGAACAGGAAGCTGCACCAGTTTAATGAGAAAGGAATAATACAATGCTCCAAGGGACGACAAAATATAACCTGAATAGGTCGTGTTTACACGGGTGACGGTGGATTAAAAAAAAAAAATTGTTTAACCGGAAACCGAATAAGCGGAAAAATCCAAAATTACTTTTTAACGTCACACTTTAATTAAATTTCCAATCTATATAATATTATGAATGCCATCAGAAAGTTTTATCGGTACAATTATAAAAATTAAAAATCAAATTATTAATGTTTACCGAGTTCTAAATTGCGCTGTGATACTCAAAAAGATAATTATATAATTTAATTTATAATATAAATTATATCTAGTTACATATTCAGATAATAATGTTATACCACTATACCGCATAGGACAAGAAGTTCATGTCGATTTAATATAATAATATATTATGTTACACGGAACAATCAAATTGGCTTGGAGCCATTTCAAGGAACTGTTTCAATTACAGAAACGGAAGTAATTTTACTGTAGTATATATATAAATATATAATATACAATATATTATTTGTATGCACATTGTGATACATTTAGTGTATTTTAGAGCGTTTTAGAGTCTGATCAGATATAGGAAGCTATTCGTTTTGGGTAAGTATTTTTGTTTCAATGGCAAGTATAGCAACAATGCAACATAATAGTGCAATCTATCTAGTATTGGATTCAAAAAACACAATGTAAAGTGGTGAATAATATGATGCCTTTGCAATTTTTTTTCAAATCCTTTTATAAAAAAATCATCTTAATAGAAATTGAATTTAAGTCACCCAAAATTATTCAGTAGTAATAATTTAAAACTGAATTTTAGAATTTATTTTGAACGTTTTGATTCGGACTTTTCTTTGTTGATGTGAAGTTTTTCGTCAGACTTTTTTTAAAAATATATTGGGAAAAAAGTAACTCAATATCAAAAATGACGTAATTTAGCTCAATTCTTCAATTATTAAATAATACATTTTATATTTTTGTATACACTCGCCTTGAAGCCTGTAGGTACTTACATATTTGTTTTCTTATTGCTATCTTATGTTGACATTATAGTTGCAAAAAACATAATACTTCATTTCAATTAATGTTTATTTATAAGAGACATTTTCGTTGTTTTTAAATTGTTGGAACATTTTTTGATGTTTTATGTAATTTTAACATTTTTTTCTTGTACGTTAAAAAAAAAAGAAGATTTTTATGTCATCAGACTCTAATAATTATTAATACTCAGATATAAAAATAAAGTTATCATGCAACATACCAACTTAGTGATAGGCCTAAAATAGTTGTACTCATTTGTGTTGTAAGTCTAAGACAAGTGACTCAAATTTGAATTCCAAAAATATAAAGTTAAGAAATGAAACATCAACGTAGATAAGTAAAATATAACATATGTATTAAAAAAGTACTTTTTAATTTCTATGAACATTGTTTATTGATGAAGTGCTAAAAACGGTTCAATTTCCACATTTCTTGTATTTAAAATTTAGATTATAAATGTGATACATACCTAACCGTGACCGCCCTTAGCTATACTTTCCAATCAAGTTTTTTTTTTAAATAAAAAACAATTAATAATAATTTAAAACAATATTACTAATTACGATGTGAAAAAATTCCTTAAAGTGCATTATTTAAAAATATTAGAATTATATTAAAATATATAACTCTGTATATTATTCCAACTTGGATTGAATACTTAATTCAAATCTCCATACCGGGTAATATTTCGAACACATTTCAATTTGCCTCTTGATTAACGGACACCAAAACTGTCACCCTCTCGTCCTGCGAATAACTCGAATGAATACGTCCTCCAACGCGCAATTAATAATATGTGTTACCTGTCTGTGTTTGAATAAATTATTATTATCACCGTAGGAACTACACGATAGCAATACATCGTCGTCTATAAATTTCAGAGAAGAGAAAGTTAAACGTCAACATCACATGTGTATTCTCAAACATGTGTCACCATGACCATCTTACTATAAACACATTAGAGTGTAGTTTTTCCTATGAAATATACATAACGCCAAGTTTGCAAAACGTCATTCTTAGACACAACAGAGGAAAATAAATAGCATATTCTATAATGTATTATACGTTCTGCGACCGGGCGTTTTTATTCCGTAAGTTGTAAAATCATATTATTAATATTCACACAGTATAACTTAGACTGCAAGGAACTAAGTCGTGCTCGGAGGAAAACTTGATAGAAGAAGCCAATAATCCAAATGTGATAATATTGTATAGATAATGCAAAAAATATAAATATTTTTACGATTGATTTATTCTATAATAAATTAATTTTTTTTTCAATCCGAGTACAAAAATGGTTGAAAATATTTAAAGAAAGATTTTCGCTGTACTATTTTTAAGTCATCAATACGATTCTATTTATAACTTAAAACGGATATTAATATATTTCATAGTATCGGTGACTTTATAGTTAAGTACAACTAAATCTCATATAGGTATTATGTAATATGATGTTTACTTGAATTTCTGACTTTTGATTTTTCGTAATTCTTGAAAATTTTTCAATATCATTAAAAAAAGGGTTTCTCAAAATGTTTTCTTTACGTAGGTACCTCTATTTTTAATTTAAATTACTGGATTGTGAATTCTGGTTGGGCGAGTAATCTATATTGATTATACGGTAGTTCGATGTGTTGTTTTGTTGGTAAATACGTTTTTGAACGTTTCTCTATATTTTTGTTGAGCCCTTCTTATTGTCTAGGAATCGAATACAAAACATATAACAATTAAGTTTTGGTATTTTTCAGTTCTTTTCGAGAAAATTACTTTTGGTAAGTGAACAAAAACTGTAGATAGTGCCCAACAACAGACGGCCATTGTATCCTGACCACTTTTTTGAAGTTACAAAATATGTCATAATATAATATATTGTGTATAATACTATAATTTAAGACTGTAAACATAGTATTATTTTCATATTTAAAGTGCCAAACATGTTGAATGGTGATGTCTTAAACATAATATTAGATTGATTATAATTACTTTTTATCAAGTATTATAACATTTTCGAGTTATAGCTTAGTCATAAATTTGTCTTTTTTTGTTTCATATTTGTATTGTGTATATTTGATTTGTAAATAAATTCCAATGTAAAAGGAAAGTCATTTAAACTTTTCAAATGTTAAATACATTTATAATTCAGGGAGTTTTCAACAAAGTGTCAACTAATAAATCCTGTTTTCAAAGTGTATATTACATATGACACTTTAACTTCTATATCTTCTCTTTGATACAAAATTTACAATTTCTAACACAACTATTTTGTATACCTACGGAACGAAACCAGAATGATTAATTAGTACATATTTACCCTTTTAATAACAGAGCCGCTGTAAAATAATATATTACACACCGTTTTGAGGGGTTCTACAGAAAAAGGTTTATCTCATAACCACAGTAGATGGTTACTCCCGTTTTTTGAACATGCATTTAACGCATTTTATACAAATATAATTGACTTGATAACCAATATAAAATTCTTCTTCGCTCGGGTTTCCTAAGTGGAGGGAGCAAATTATTGCTTATTATTATTGCTTATTAGCCTTACGACAACTAAGGCAATTTTTAGAGAGATGTATGGTAAAAAAAAAAAAAAATGATCAACCAACGTCATAATATTATGCGGTATATGCGCTTTCGATCGTAAATTGTTCGGTTGATATTAAAATAGAAAAAATGTCATTATTTCCGTGAACGAGATACAAAACCACTCATCTCATATTTGATTTAGAATTTAATCTTTATTGCATGCAAATTGAATACGACGGCGAATGTCATTCGAGACAGTTCGAGATTGTATTGTGCCGCACCTATGAGACAGTAATATATTCACATGATGATGAATATCTACATTTTTAAAACACAAATATCAACGGTAAAATAATTTGAAACCGTTTCAAGCACCGATTGATAATAATTGTCAACCGTTTCTCTGAGAAAAAAAATGTACATTGAATATTTGTTTTTGCTGTGATGCACCTATACGACAATATTATGTTCAAATGATGATGAATATCTGTATTTTTGAAACATCAATACTCAGTATCCACGATAAAATAGTGTGAAGTCGTTCCAAATTCCGGTCGGTAACAGTCGAGTGTTTTATTGAAAAAAAAAAAATAATGCATATTAAATTTTTGATTTGGAACTTACAAGTATAATTCTTTAACATTACGCATAACTTTAAGTATTGTGCGTAGCCGACGAGTCAAGCAGACCCTTACTACAGTATACGTATAAGTATAGTACCTACTTGTAAATATTTCGTATATAAATTAAACAATTAGTTAAAGTTGTACATTTGCCAACAACTTTTTGGTATCTTTTTTGGACATGCCAAGTACTAAATATATATACTCGTGTGCTCAACATTCTCATTACTGAGCGACACGGACTATTAATCTTATTCTGACCATGAGTTTTCACGTTAGGTTTTTTTTGTAAATAAAGTAAAGGTCATTTGTTTGTAGATTAAGAACTGTACCTACCTATATTTTTACAATGACGAACTGTAATTTGGGTATTTTTTTCCGTAGGCACATTTCCGCGTTGTAAGAAAATTAACGATCATAGAACACTCTAAATAACAACCAGGCTTTGCGTATTTTTTTTATAGTTGATTTCAGCAGATGAAAAAAAAAATGTATGAATCATAATGTATTCGATGGGTACTAAAACATTGAATAATTCAAACCATGAACTATAGTTTGCATTTTTACACAGTCATGGTTCATGGTGAAAATCAAACCTTAAAGAAGTAAGTTGTATTTCAAGGCAAGTTAAAAAGAGCAGCATAACATTTATTTATTTGCATTGATTGTATTGTATATTACGTTATTTTGGATGAAAAAAATCAACAACATGTTTACACGTTAAAATTTAGACGTTAAAGAATAATAAATAGAAGTTGTCATCTTGTTTTCGCTAATAATACAAATGTAATGATGATAAATAAATTACTGTTTAATAATATTCACGGTCGTTTATGAAATATTTAATAACGAACTAATAAGGCAGGGAATCGAGTTAAGCTCATATTGGTGATATTTGATTGAGTGTTGCTTAATAATCGTAATACAGGTTATCTGATTATTGTAATTTTAATAAATAATACATTGTTTTTAAGCTGCATTCGTGAGTTTAATGTACATTATTTGATTATCTATCCTCAATTAGTGTCAACGATTATTGTATTCCGTTTATGACAATAATAATAATTAGGTTTCTGAATTTGAAATATTTCAAAATTGAAAATTTCACTCTTCTTGAAATATTTCAATGAAATTATGAAAAATATTTTTTCTTCTTGTAAACGTGTTCGGTTATAGATGATTAGAAATAATATATTGATTACACACTTAGAAATAAAGAAAACGTATTATTTTTGTTGATTTGTTATTTCATAATATTTGTATATCCTATAATATGTAGTGCTGAAAAATATTCCAGGCATTATTTTGAAAAATAAAAATGTTTATACTATTTATAAAATATTGTTGTATGCAGACCGTCAGCAATCCAAAAGATACCAAATGGTTTGAATTATTTCAAAACATTAAGTTTAAGTGAATTCCAACAGCGTATGAAATAATAATAGTGTATTTTAAGTAATTATAAAGTGTACAAAAGTCGTATATGTGTGTGTTTGTGGGTGGGTGATATGAAGGTGCTCGCTGGACTCTTTTATTTAATACTTAGATCATATGTTGTATATTTTGAAAGGTCACGAATCAGGACTATTAAGAGTGGTTTGTGTCTATACATTGTGAATGTAATATAATATAATTGTAATATAGTATAGTATAATATGCATTCGCAGAGCCATGACTCTCAAGAATACGATATGATGAAAAGTTGGTTTATGAGTTTGTAACTTAAGAGTTAAAAAGCAATGTTTAAATTTGTTATAATATTATAGATTTGTTAAGCAACTTATACATTATATGTAAACAAGTTACATATTTTCTTTGTTTCATACAATAAACCATCTTTTTAAAAATTTTCATTTGGAAGTTGACGACTATAAACTTTTAGATATAATAAACATTTTATTTTTATTTTTCATGGAAATGAAATATTTCAAAAAAATAAATTTCATGAAATTTTAAAACCCTACAGTAATAATACTAGTAGTATTCATTCAAAAAATAATAAATTTATTGCATTTTTGGGAGTAGGTGTACGCCAGTTGACAAAAACTATGTAATATGCTAGACCAACATGCTATTGCCTACCCATCAAGAATAATATAAGTTTTTTTTTCTTCCTTCAAATCGACAAATTTATATTTGCCTGCAGTCTTTGGACTTTCTAATAACACTTTCATCTGGTTTTCAAAAATATACAGTATACACTGATTATTATTTATCGTTTATTTTGGAACAATAAAATATTATAATATACTGGAATAGAAATATATAAGAAATAAAAACTCGTATTTAATCAAGGTGATTGTAGAAAATATAAATCATCATAAACGTTTTAAAGTCGTAGTTTTTAGTGACTTTTAAGTCGTGCGTAATCAACTACGCTTCATTGTTTGAGTGAAAAATGACTTTATGGAATTAGTTTTATATACTCTATACCAATTCATTTCTTCTCCAAACGAATTCAAGTAGGATTAGTGAACTATACATAGATCTAGGGGTTTATGTCTTGGCATTTTTAATATCTGTTAACTATTGCTTTCTGCTACTACCAACACAAGTAGTCTGTAAATAACCATTTTTGTATATTATAAATTTGTAGGTACTTTAAATATCCACATTTCTACCTATACATGAAAAAATTTAAATGTATTATCTTGTATTAAATTTTAAAGCTTTTTACATGCTTTTCTTTAACTCACAATGTTTTCTGTTGTCATCAAATCTTGCGAGTTCAATTTAAATCACTTCTACATGACCCAGGAGGCTCAAATTTTGTATGGAGGTCTAGGGTCTGTGACAATACATGACCCCGTTGTCAATTAGGGGCTAACTCAAAATTTAGGGGGGGTGGGGGCTTTGGTTCCCTAATGGTGGAAATTCATCTTGGGCCTTAAAAACTGAGATAACTAAGTTATACTTTCTAATTTTTTATTGTTATCACTAAAAAGTAGAAAATAAAAAAAATAAAAAATAAATGTTTTAAAAACATGCTTTTCTTAATTCTACTTAATACATGAACTAAAAATTTGAAAATAAACTTACTTTTAAAACAATTTCTTAATGAAACTTAAAGGTTACCAAGATATTACTAAAAGTGTATCTAAAATGTATTTGTTGCAAAATTTTTAAAACTTGTGAATTACAAAAAACGAAAAGCATGGGGCTCCTATGAGTCAAGAATATCTCTTACAAAATTGGAAGTATGATCAATAATCTTTAAAATACTTATCATAAAGTTTATCTAATGATTCAGTTATAGAGTGACTTTACATAGGAGTTATCGTAAGTGCCCCATGCTTTTCGTTTTTTGTAATTCACAAGTTTTAAAAATTTTGCAATAAATACATTTTAGATACATTTTTAGTAATATCTTGATGACCTTGAAGTTTCATTAAGAAATTGTTTTAAAAGTAAGTTTATTTTCATATTTTTAGTTCATGTATTAAGGGGATCGGTGATGGTGTATATTTAAGGAGTTGGGTATAGGCAATATTTAAAGTGCGTGCGTAAGTCATTTGTAACTGTGTGCGTAGTAAATGATTATTAGTATGTGTACGGGTCTCTGCCCTACACCAGGTACTACCCACTCTACATCTTATCTGCTAATTGACAAATAACCATAACAACACTGTATAGTAATACACGGTAATAATAATTACGTAAATACCCGCATACGCATTACGCTGTATTCTACATTCTATATTATTATTGTTCGACGTCCATTGTACACACGTCTTTTTAGCTTTACGGCAAAAACCTTCACAATTTAATTTTTAATAATTAAAAAATATATTTATTATAAAAACAAGAATTTTCTATTTATTTTAGGTAGGTATAAAGCCTAATTTAGAAAGTATATTAAAAAAATATATATACAAATGTTATGGTTCCGGTAAACCAGATCTTATAGGTAACCCTCGATCAAATCTCGAATCTATAATTTCTGGTACCTACTAAAGATTCCATATAAAATTTTGTGCATTGGGGTTCAATATTATTTTTCCAAAATTCTTCGTCTCTTAATATTTTATCAACTACAAAACCTATAAAAAAATACAAAATATTAGATTATGTTGATTTGAAATAAAAAATGAATTAAAAAGTATAAGTTACCTTTGGGCGTCCACACTACAAAATAGCACCATTTTCGTTTTGTAATATTGAGTTGTCCTTGTACTTGGAAATAGTAACAATAATTTTTTTTTAATATTAGTTTTTCATCATTATAAATCATATATTTTAATTTTTTGTTATTTACAGCTTCTTCTGGTGTATACTCCTTTATACTTTGAGGACACTTAATCTCAACTATTGCGTCTTTGCCTATTAGTCCATCGGGACTTGCGGCTAAATAATTGAGTTTATTGTGTATAAATAATCCTGCTGGTTCAATTTTAACATCAAACTTTAACTTACAAAATACATTTCTAAACACAAAACAATTTTTTTATTGGATTTTTTAATCCTACTTTTTGTTAACATCTAATTAAAATAATTAAATTAATTTGTCTAACATACAATATTGCACGGGGACACACCTAGACCTAATATTATATTACAGGCGCGTATCCAGAATTTTATTTCGGGAGGGGCTGAAGAAAATTATCAACATAGTCACACAATAAACAAAAAGTGGGTAAGTGGATGTCGCTCTGCTGTACAGTAGGTAACAAGTAGGTAACTGTAATAGATGGTGTAAAATTTGAATTCAATGATATAATATCATTGTATAAGAAAAACGATTCTAAGCGAAAACGGTCAGTCAGCCTATGATATTACCAAGTATATTTGATGATATTATTGTGAATAAAGAATTTATATATTTACCTATTTACGTGGATCATTGTTTTAAATTTTTAATCCTTAACTATGAAAGTTGAACATTTTATAAATTTTTAATTACAAAATATTTATTATATTTTAAATTTGATAAATTTTGTCAAAATTCGAACTTTAAATGATTATAAGAAAAAATTGTGCCTAGGTATGTATTTTTAATATTTTTCAACTAATATTTTTACAATATATCAGGAGCCTTGCGTTAAATTTTCACGCTTTTTACCCAACAAAAAATTTTTTATTGATATTTATAGAAAAAAAACTAAGAAAAATGAAAACTGTCAATGTCCGTAAATAGCTCAAAAAGAGGCAAAATATTTTCAAATTTTTTTGGTGTATAAAAAATGAAAACATTCAGCAAAATTTTAAGTTTTGTGATCTTTCAGTATTTTGTCAAGATTCGAACTTTAAATGCTTATAAAAAAACTATGACTAAGGATTTTTAATATTTTTCAACTGCTATTGTAACAATATAGCAAGAGCCTTGTATTAAATTTTCAAGCTTTTTTACCCAACAAATAAAGTTTTATTGACATTCATATTTTTTGGATTTTCTTGAAATTCCAGGGGGCTGCAGCCCACCCAGCCTCCCCCATAAATACGCCCCTGTTATATTATTATGTAAGAAACAAATTGTTATCTTCGGTATAAAGATTATTTACTTACTGTACTTGTTTATTTTCGTTTGTATTTGTCACAAGCAATTTATACTTCGAATGAAGTATATTGTGATTAATATTTGATGTCGACGGAGATAAAATATTAAAACCCATTTCTACATCATCGGTATTTATTCTAAATAACGAAAAAAAAATTCTATCAGTAGCCCAAAACGTGTAAATGTACAAAAAAAATAAAATTTATTACGAACAATTCAATACTACTTTGTTCTACATACTCGTTATTTTGACCTTCAATTGGAATAGTCAAACTATCGGTGTTATCCTACGAAATAATTTAAACAAAAATAAAAAATGAAATTTATAAGTAAACAAACATTTAAGTAAGTATATTCAGTATTCACTTACTGTTTTTTGTATGCGATGAGTTTGCCAATTTAAAAGTGATGAAACATTACCTCTATTTTTTTTCACTTTGGATAGTTTTTGTTTTTTATTTCCCATTTTACCAAATTATTATAAAGAAAACAAATCACGTATTATAAAAACAAAATCTAAGTTTTAATCACTTAAGTGCGCAAAAATCTTGCTATTTTACACTAGCGAAAAAAATACATAATATACCAAGTCCAAGTGTAGTAATGACGTGAGGCGAAGCTCAAATGAACAATATTTCATATTTTCATGTTATATTATTAAATTTGTTTCATTCATACCAAATTATCAATATACGCAAGATATTAAATATTTTATTATACATTTTATAATTGTACCGTAGTAATACCTAGAATAGTATAATTACGATTTGTAATCTATCTATAGCAGACCGTGGCATGCATAGACATAATATATATATATGTCTATGGTGGCATGCGATATGGGTGAAGGAACGGTAGTGGCGGAGGAACTCTTCCGCACGCGGCACGCGCGGTACAAGTCACTGTCGCATTGTCGCGCGCATGAACGATCCAGAACGTGTGTTTTTTTTTACTAAAACTATGTATTTTTATTCCATCATACTGATCGCTGTAGTTATGCGATAATACTTTTAAAAACTGATTTGAATTCGTTATAATGTCTACTTGAGATCGGTCAGTTCACATTTTAAGATTTCTGATTTATATTCCGAATAATCAACGTTTGAAAATGCCGAAATTTCAAAATATTCAAACTAAATTTTTGGTTGTTAGGGGGGTGAAATTGGGAAAAATAGACTGACCGATCTCAAGTAGACATAATAACAAATTCAAATCAGTTTTAAAAAGTATTATCGCATTACTACATCGATCAGTATGATGGAATAAAAATTGGATGTTTTGGCTAAAATAACTGTCCGCCACCGATCCCCTTAAGTAGAATATTAAGAAAAGCATGTTTTTAAAATTTTTTTTTTTTTTGACCAAATCCAAGCATTTTTTTCAATAAGTACTTTTAAAATATTTAAAAAATTAAAATGCCTATAAATAGTTTAAAATTAGTCTAAATATTTTGAAAACAACATAATATTGTGAATAGAAAATCATAATTCAAGTCGTAATAGAATAATTCAAGTTTCTATGACTTATAATTGTTTATAAGTAAAATTAACAAAACTTAAGAGATGACTGACATTTAAACATGCAGTATCAACAAAATTTTAACAACTTTAATCTCTCATATATTTTGATATTAGATTTCAAAAAACTTATGAGGAGTCCTGTTTTAATACTTCAAACCTTTGAACTTTTTGTACTTAATTATAATATTATATGTATTAGTATGCTTATTGCGAATAATTATTTTAGTATTTATCTGAGTGAGATGTGGGATTTTCAATGTCAATTAAATTAATTTAATAATTGTTTTATCGTTCATTAGTTTTGAAGTTGTATTACCCTAGGTAACCAAATAAACGCAAACCGTCGATGAACAGAGATTAAAGTAATTCTGACAGAGGATGACAAACAGTAAAATAAATCGTGTCGAGTGGCTTCTCCAACGCCACAACTAACATGAGTAATTATTGTTAAATTTATTTAAATGTCCAACGTAAATTAAAGATAGTTTCAACAATCCTCGAATTATATAAGAGGACAACGTTCAGTGAAATATGTATTGGAACTTAATTATTTGCTGAAGGTAAATGTTGCGCTCTCACACCACATTCCATATTTTACTTAATGACAATATTCACCCGTCATGAACTTCCCAAATATTTGACATTGTTCGGCTGCAAGGGCCCCTTTATCTTTGTGCCACATTTTATTTGAATAAGGAATAAGTAATCATAATTTGATAGTTCAATTAAAATAAATTCACTAAACCATGATGATAAATTATTGATTATTATAAATGTATGTAAATAAATAATACGTTACATACAATTCGACAACTCTTACCTTTTTTCTCATTAAGACTCTTATAGCCACTTTGCAATATTATATTCTGAAAAAATCCACGAATTAATATCGATTTTATTTTTTAAAAGTCTTATCGAAAAATAGACCCGAGTAGGATATTTACGAATCTTCATAAATACAAGGCGTCCAATTTAACGTAATACACCTATTATAATACAAATATATGTCGTTTTTTAACTGCTTAAAAAGTATGCAATAAAAATATTTTCATATATGTTGTTGGTTTTTAAAACAATGATTGTCTTAAACGGATCACCCGATGTAGCTATATATTTAAATGTATACAGTATTTTTTTGAGTTTAAATAGTTACAGTAAATAATAGTAATAATAAAAAAATATCCATTGTCAAATAGGTACCACTAACCGAACATAATCGTTTCCTTAAATTTGTTCGAGTCAGTGGACAACAAACATAGTACCTACTTAGGTATAACTAATATATTATAATATATTATACTATTTCAGTCTATCCAATTATAATAAAACTTTAAACTTTTCGTACTCAGCTTGCATTCAGGAGATGACCTATATTTTAAATTTAAGATGAACCGTATTTATATAAATAAACGAATACCTACTTTTACAATTGTTCGTCCAAAATCAGTTATGGAGATAGGCGTCACGAGCATTTTAATTATAGTTTATTATTTTGGTATGGAAAAGTGGTACGGCAGTTTTAAAGTTGGCTCACGAGGTGACTATAGCTTTTATGTTATCAGTCTCTGATCGCAAAATTATGTCCCAACCATAATATGCATACAATAACTTAATACAATTAAATTATAAATTATTACGAAAATTGTTATTAATTATAATTATTCAAATTATTGATCATCACTTATTTTTATTATATTAAACAATCACAGGTTAAGCAGTGAGTAGGATTTATTATTCATATCCTTGATTATAGACAAAGTTGGGCATATTTTTATTCAGATAAAAAATAGAATATGTAATACATACATCAAAAAAAGTATTGACATTAATTTTAAAAAAGTATTTGAATTATTTTCAATTAAAATAAATAATAATTCTTGTAACATATTATGCTTATGCAAATAAAATAAAGGAAAATTCTTTGAATAAAATATGAATATGCTTAAAAATCAATCACACAATTATTTTATTTAATATATTATTTACGTAATAAATTGCGAAAATGCATTCAAAAAATTGTTATTTAGATAATTATTATTATTAATATAACATTTTATTTATGTAAAATTTCCTACTCTGAATATGACTCATTTACCATAATATTGTTCATAATAAATCAAATTAATTGAACTGTAAAATATATTGGAATATATGTATAGTTTGTAGGTAAGAACAATAATGCATTATGACTAAATTACAAATAAATATAAAATGTGTGAGCGTTCTCGATATTATTTACTTTTATCCTAATATTATAAAAGCAGGTCAGGAGATTAATACAAAATGGAACAAAAACATGTTTCAGATAAAATTTCATATGCAATTTTCCACAGAATGTTGTATTTCATCTGTCCATTTTTGGAATAAGAAATATTCAAATATGTATGTAAATGAATCGAACAAAGAACAAATGGAAAATTTATTTTTATTTCAAACTGCACGAGAGAGTAGCAAACTGACGAAAATATTTACAATATAATACATTTATAGGATATTGGAATCGCAACTTAAACGCTTTGAACGACGTACAAACCGATACAGTACATAGGTACGAATGCATAATATTTATTAGAAAAAAATATGTATTGATTATTGACAAGAAAAACTACTGTGATGTGTGGCCAATCCAATTGATAATACTTAAATCAGGTTGACGACTTACGTCAATCACGCAAAAAATATTTTCGGTAATTTGTTTCAGACATATTTTAAAACTAAATTCGCTTTTCAGAAAAGTGTATGGTATTATTTAAAAAAAAAAACATGTGATAAATGGGTTTAAATGAGAAATGCATAGATTACAAATTCGTAAAATTAAAAAATATCCATGCAAAAAGAATTAAATCGTCAACTATACATTTGTGGAATAATCTTTAGAGAAAGTTTTTTTTAAAACATTTTTTATTTCGTATTTCTGTTCAATTGGTTGTGTTTAGCATAATTAATATAGTTGCAAAAGTTGAACACCCCGATAAGTTGGGGTAAAAAACGTGAACGATATAAAATGAATCAACTAACTATAGTCAACAAGAATATACAACATTATGATTAGAAACATTAAATGAAAAACAATTTTTATTTAATTTTGAAATCAAAAACCATTTAATATTATTTACTCACTTTATACCAAGTGCCATTTTTTAGTTAAAAAACATGAATTGGTTTAGAGTTTATATCATCTGTTGTTGAGATAAAATACTTTAGGCAAATATATACGGTTTGTATAAATTACAGTACATACTTAGTACATACATATTTACTCAGTCACTAATCGTAATTGTTGATACTTATAATACTACGACGATGAATGTATTTACGTTTACGACGTATTATAATTATTTATTATTAGAGACGGACGAAAAGTTCTGGTGGTGAAACATATATTTTATAGACACTATATTGTGTAGAGTTTTATACTCCGCCGAGTGGTGACGGAAATGTGACGTTGGATCTGCGAGCACATATTATATTTTTTGCTCGAAAATATTTTGGCATATACTGTCGAAGATTGAAATCGTAGACTGAGTCCAAATGTAAATCGTTCGAATACGACGAAAATCGCCATTTATTGATGGATTTACGAAAAACGAACTGATCGAATAACAGCTAGGACCGCCTCTGCAGTGCAGCAGCAAAAACAGTCAACGACCTAGTGAGAAATTATTATTGTAACTGTTTAGAATGAAATATTTCTCCGTCGGAATCGATTGGCGCGCAACATTTAATTGCTATCCACCGCAGATATCTCTTGCCAGGTCACTTCGACGTGACTCTGCACCATGTACAAGCGCTGCCTGCAGCCCCCGAATCTGAGGCTCTTCGGATCGATACTCCTTCTCATTTGCTGCGGTCGCTTGCTGTCCGGTTTCTGCATTTCTCGAAAACCATTTTCTCGCTCACACTGTACATAAGTAGTATTGTTGTATTGTTCGGCGTTCCGATTTCGAGCGCTTTGCTCCGAGAGACCGGAAATTGTATGCAGATGGTATTATTGTGATACGTCAAAATTGATAAATTACCACCACCGCCGCCGTTTCACGGATGTGAACAAATAAACTACAACAAAATGTATACAAAATGGCAAAAGTATTAAAAACACATCAGCGAATACAGAATTTAAATGTTCAACGTGCGTCTGTTTATGGTTTCAGACCGTGTTTCGTTTACCTACGCGTTTCCTTGATTTCAATTTAAATATTAATTCAAAGAGCAAACTATGCACGGTATAACGCCTGATATTAATTTCGTTTAATTTTAAATGATCCGTCATTTCGTGATATTATGCAGTATAGTGGTACCTCTTCTCGTATACATTACCCATACAATGTTATACATTTGTACATAATGCATGCGTACACATTAAAACGACCGAACAAACATAACATTTGTATAATAATATAATTACTATATTATTAATTATCGGTGTGTACCTATAACGTTATGATTTTGGTTTTAAGCGTCTGCTAGCTCTCGTATAATTCTCTACGTTTTCCGATAACGCGTTCGTTTATCTACTGCGTAATTAGAATTTCTAATATTATTATTATTATTATTATCATCCTGTGTTTCGGTATATCACAGGGTAATCAAGAGGTTCAACGATTTAAAACGTTCACCTCCGACATCTAATCTCCACTGCATTGTTATAATAGACACCTATAATAATATTAATAATTATTATATTGAATAAATGACAAGATCTGACACCTGAAACAACAATACGATATTACTGTTGTACCGATGGCTGATGAACGTAGGGACCTATATAGCTCATATCGTTTTACATAACGCGATCGTCAAACGTACGCACAATACTTATGTCTCTAACAATATGGAGCAATGCACTCTGCGCGTATCCTACTCATAATGTATTATTGTATTAATAATATGCGTCGTCACCAATATCGTCAAGATAAGTCACCACGAGAACGTTAAGTTATAATATAGTTAACAAGCAAATAGGTATACATCAACTATTGAAGCCTTGACGTCAATATAGAAGAAAATACCGTTTAAAGAAGAATCATAATTTTCACATTTAATATTCGAGTCACAAAACGGTTGTACTGACGTTTCCTGATTTTATGAAACATAATAATTCATATTTTATTACATATTCATCATAATACGCATTATATATTCGTCTAGATTATTAAACCGGATACAATATTTTAGAGATATTATTTTAAAATATGCTTTTTTCCCAATCTCATGACTAAGCAGGTTGATGGCTGTATTTTTTCGACAATTTATAATAACTTACATATTATTATAATAATGTATATACAGCAGGCGGTTCCCCACTACTTATGTTATTATATTTGACAAGTATTCCAATAATCGTATATTCAGCACGTAAATATGTGACTTTTAAATCATGTGTTCCAACTACTGTCATATTTGACAAATTCACTGCCTAATACAATTATATTTAAATACCTAGTACACCTAACCTGAGGAACTGCTCACGCAGTTGATGATCAAAAGTTACAATATACCATACATTACGCGTTTTTATAATAATGCTATTTAAGTTAATTACGGATTCTGTATTTTGAGTATCGTAAGAACTAAGAAACGTAAGAAACGTTAATATTTTCAAGGGCATCAATGCGTTTTTAGTGCAAAAACATTAACTCTCACACGAAAAACTCTCACGCCTTGTAATATAGTCGGGGACTTTTGATTTTGTTTTTAATTATAAGTTTTTATTAGAAGAAAACATTTCTCAGGTCGGATCAAACCCCGTTTTCCAAATTACAATTGTAGAAGCTAAAATATGCATTTGAATAATGCTCGATATTCAAACGTATCTTCCTAGCACTATTTAAATTAAAATGAAAATTCGGTATTTGATCCAACCTGAAAAAATTTCTTGTCTTTTGGATAAAAAATTTATCCAAATTTGATATATCAATGAGTCGTTAGGGGTTTTTCTGTGAAGTATTTTTTTGCTTATTTTATTCATAGTTAATATCAGGGCTTGCATTTGAAAAAAATTTCCATTTTAAGTTATTTACCATTAAAACGTTATCCAAGTTTTGGGTTTATCGTTATTTAGTAGGTATAAAAACGTTATTTTAACCAACATTTCCCAACAATCCAGTATGTAGTTTACTAATTAATTTTTTTCAACATCGTTACCAGAAAATTATAATTTATTATTTTATTAATATTTAACATTGGTATAAATGGTATTTTATATAACTAACACCTAGGTATTTTATATAATTACGTTGGCAATTTTAACTGAATAAGTTAATAAGCTAAATACGAAAATAATTAACTAGTTAAGTTAAAAAATTGAAAAAAATTAATTTTTTTAACTTAAATTTTATTTTTTTAACAAGTTAATGCACACCTTTGCATTCTCAGTACCTACAGGGTTAGAAATTGTTCTACCCATGATTGCGTTATTTGTTTTAATATGTAGCAAATATAAATAAAACGGATGTCTTAACAACAGTATATACTTTAACACTCATACTACAGAGTAGACAAAGTAGGTACAGAGTGAATACAAAATAAGTCTATACTCTATACCTACTTCTACAGCGGAATTATCGGGGTATCATTAATCATTATTAATAATAATAATTATTATTATACTAGGTATTTGCAATTTAAAAGTTATCAATAACTCCAAAAAAATTCTAGTCGGTAATGTCCCAGATACGGAATATAATATAATCAATTCTTAAATTTTTTTCTAAGACAAAAATAAATAGCATGAAATAAAATATATTTCTACGAAACCAATATATCTTACTTTTAAATAATTGAATTTTAAATTTTAAAATAATTTTGTTTTGCGTTATTTTTCGTTTAATCATATTCTATAAATTACGTTTTGCGATATTTTTTTTTTTAATGATATATTATATATATTTTATTGTTTTTCGTTATGCTTTGTTTTCAGTATTTAATTATTTTTGATTATCGCTTTCCGTTATAATTACATTTACAAATTTCAATCGTTATTTGTCAAATATAACGTTATAATAATAACGTTATTATAACGTTTGCAAGCCCTGGTTAATATACATGCTAACACTATACATTTCACTTTACTTATAGTTACTCACTTGTATCGTACTTTAATGCATTTTAATAAACGATAATGTTTTTAAGATAATGAGAATTCTGATCTATATAAAATTTAAAATTACATGTGTTTACATTATGATAGAAACACAGTAAAAAATATTGATTGGTGATTAAAGTTGTGTACCTAAAATGCCTATCCAAGTCGCCGTGTTATCATAATAAATTGTATTCTATTATTATTATTATTAAATTAATATTATTAGAAAGTTAACATATACACTCGATACTATAGAATGTTTGACTTTTTAAAAACACTAGAACAACAGCTCAATCCAATCATTTTAATTCGTAATTAATAGGAAATATATATACCTTTGAAAATATTCAATATAATATTATTGTGTGAAGGGAATCAAATTTTCCGAAACCCAAACCGATATTGTATTTCGATCGGGAGCATAATATCTGTTGTCCGTAAATTGCATAACAGCATACGACAATGGATCGCTTGTTATTATGTTTTATCACCCGGCCGAGTGGGGACCGTCGTTAACTTATTTCATTTCGTATAATATATACACCCCGTGGACCGTATAATCTCTCCTGAAATCATTCGACGGCTGGCAAAGGACACGTGGTGTACGGACTTCGTTCGCCGGACGTTTTTGACCGTATACGGCGAGCATCCCCCACTCGTGTTATACACTTATACACACCCCTGTTGACATCCATCCCTCGACACATTCTTACCCCCGACTGAAACACGTACTCGTACTGCAAGTTTCGTGAAAACGAGCGCGGCGGAGGCCAGTGGTGGTAAAAATGTCGTCTCCGGGAAAGTTTTGGCAACAAGTATTATCGCGTACGTGGCCGACCAACCGTGCGGGACCGTCGACAGATGTGTCGGCGAGACGAATGTCACGCGGTCGAGTTTTTCGTGAAAAATACCACGAAAACTTCGTCGAAACTGGTCCAATCCGACCGGAAAACCCCAATTCGGTGAACCCGTTAATTATTGCACTGCTTTTCCGTCCTTTTATCGGACACTCTGCGATTATATCGTTATCGTCAAACTTTTTATCCGTCCATCGCACTTATTGTATCCAATCGGCACACCGACATATCGACAACTCGATGAGGTGTGAATTATTTACAAATTTCGTTTCAATATTAATATATTATTATGACGTACCATATTATTTTGTATTATATAATATCGTATCGTCGTGAAGCGTTGCGACGCAATTCTCTCTCACTTTGCCAGTGACGAAACTATTTTAGAAATTAATTAATTTGATTGGGAGGAAATTACGCGTTTGTATAATATTCTATACATATCTCCTTCGTATTATATGTGTTATTTGTTTTTGGGTACATCATACGAGCGTGTTTGGAAACAACTAATTTATCACATAATCACATAGATCGTTTGGTGTTAAGAATGCGTAAGGAATCAATTATTGTAATCGCCTTGCTTAGCGAAGAAATTAAATGAGTCGTCTGAAAAAGAGAAGAAAAATGTTTGCAATCATTTACATGTCAAGTTTTGAGAGATTTAGTTAATAATCAGTTTATTTTATAATTGTAAATGTAACTAGATTTTAAATGAGCACGATATGTGTACCGCCCACACAGTTTCCATCCAAAAAAATAGTGTCATCGAAAATATTATCTAGGTATTACAAATTGTTTAATAAAATAAAAACTTCTTTAAATATCACAATAGTGTTCTTGAAAAAATATGTATTATTAATTTAATAATACATGGAAATAAAATTATTTAAACAAATAAATATTATTAATCATATTAATACTTTAATTTGGAACATATTATAAATAATAAATTGTTATATTTGGTAATATTCCAAAGCATAACGATGACAATAATATTGTGCAATAAACGTTATTACTTATTAGCATTGCTAATATTATTGCGACATATTCAGTAGGTGCCTATAATACTAATATTTAATTTTACAATATAATATTATATTCAATAAATAAAATAAAAATAAAATATTAGAGTACGACTCAACAACAACAATCATTTTAAAACTATTGGTAATCGGGTTTAAATGTGTTTTTTTACATCATAGGTATCTGAAATGTAATTATTTTTAACTATTCGGAGAATTCGTAAGTTATAATTATATTCATTCGAATTCAACATATGTGAACTTAACTGGCAATTCGTTTTGAAAAAAAAAAGTTCTGTAGAATTGTTTTCATTACAAGCGACTCGGCTATAAATAGGCATCGGAGTTTTTCTTGTCGTTATATTTTCTTCTATCACCATAAAACTTAATAACCCCGAGACGGTGCCGTAGTAGGTCTGATATAAATAATTGTTGGGACTTCAGAGTACATCCCATGTATTCTTTAGCGTTCGTTGAATTATTGAAAATCCAGATTAAATGTCAGTCGGATGAATAATGTTATGCTCGCTGTTCTGCTGCAAAGCTATATAGGTTTAAATCTAAAGTCTATATTATTGATGCTCCTACAGAGCATATATTATTATTGTACACGTGCATACAGCGCTTACCTCCGTGCCGTGTTTATGGGTCCATGGAATGAATAGTCATTGCAAATAGAAAACGATATTGCGGCATTATTACAGTTTCGAAACCGAGGTAACAACAGATACGTTTCTGTGAATACTTATTTTCATCAAATTTACCGCCCTCGTATGGTCCCTTTCAATAATTGAAACACCACTCGCATTTTGTCAAGACATTGTTCCAT
This sequence comes from Macrosiphum euphorbiae, assembly GCA_949089665.1. NCBI lineage: Eukaryota > Metazoa > Arthropoda > Insecta > Hemiptera > Aphididae > Macrosiphum > Macrosiphum euphorbiae. The sequence goes on from CARXXK010000001.1 coordinate 130,782,777, forward strand.
TGTAATATAGTCATGATATAGTTATTGTTTTTGACGACCTTGGATGCACAATAATGGTCTGGGCTGGTCTTTGACGTCGTTGAGTGAGTCTTATACCATATATGACTAAATAATATTATATACAGAGTGATTGACCAAATATGTTCGTCCCCAATTTTTCGGTTGATATGTAATATTTATGCAAATGTAAGAATATAGTGAGTGACCTAGTTTGGTTTAGAGCGAAGAGCGATGAAAAAAAAACAGTAGAATAACAAATTTATTCTAATTCTAATTTTTGTAATTTTTTAGTGTATCTGCGTCAAGTACCTACTATATTTGTAAGCATTTATATTTATATACATCATTAAATAAGTGCTCTACCACTACTACAATTTGGAAGCTAATATGAGGGCTATAATGAATTGGAAATTTATTGTAGAAATGTATTAATATTTATTTATCAACATTAATATAATTTATAAAAATTGTTGAGTATAATAAACATGAGTTTCAATAAAATATCTAATTTTTTTTTCAAATATTGTGAAGAACATAATCCTAACATAATCCTAGCATAAAAACATTCATTTTAATAAATCAGAAACTGCTCGTTTGAAATTGAATGGTATATTAACATTTTCAAAAAAATCATCTTCTTTACAATAATTGTATAGTTAAAGGAATGGGGTAGGTAGTAATACATTTTTATTTCCATTTGCCACAGGAGTCACTCTTTAAATAGTCTGAAGAACTCAATGTGTTTGAAAATAAATATAAAAATATTTAAAAAATCAGAATTTTAATAAATATTTATTTTGAAAGGAAACTGGTAAGAATGGGAAGGGTTGGGGGGATCTGCGAAGAGTGAATAGACATTTGATGAATCACCCTGCATACAGATATATAATAATATATATATTTGCCAGGTGATAGTCTATTTGAGTTTTACGATTTGTTTGTTTATGTATTTTAAACTACATGACCTCCTTTGAGACTCGAGAATTTAAAACGAGTATCAATTAAGATTTAACAATAGTCTTATAATTATATAACAACTGTATAACATATATATATATGTGTATGTCTTATGCATGCAATTCAACACAACCTAACGCAATTAAATTTAATTCACACCAAAATCGATTACGAAATGTTTAGGTACTACTCGTAGAAACAATAAAATCACCTAAAAACTTCATGTTGTTCACATAATAATTATTGTTTCATACTCGTGTAATTATATATTTAAATATTTAATGTACACAGTAATGCACATGGAGGTTATTTATAATATTATGCATAAAAGGTTGTCGCCAGTCGGAAACGATAATTTTATGTTCAGTATAAATTATAAGACTTTTTGACCAATTTAATAAAAACAATTTAAAACTCAACGAATTTTCTAAATTGTTTAGGATATTTGAATTTCGTCAATACAAAACTAGAAAATGTACATATAAAATATTAACAATATATTATTCTATTAATATAATAATTATTATTATTGGTTTTCTGTAATCATGTCATAAACGATGATGGATTTAATATTTGACTGACACGAAAACCATTTTACATGTCATTCGAGTATAATAATACCTATTGAACATTTATGATATTATTGTCACCACAAAATTATATTGTATTATTGGAGGTTAACATGACGTATTGTTACACGGAAAATATATTTTACGCGAAATAATTAAAATTGATGAAATAAAATATCATCTTTTTTTGTATAGTAAATGGATTTTTGAATAAAATACACTTATCAGTTACCATAACATATTTACCATAGTGACTATTAGTATTGCAGTATGTGAACCTCAGCCAGGTTAATGAACTTTTCATAGAAAAACTTATTAAATTTTTTTCAACAACACGAGACTAGTATATGTAGACAATATAAATTGTATTGTTTATAACTTGGTTGATTTATATATTAGGTAAACAATGCATGAGGATATAATGAGAAAAAATGAAAACTAATATAAAAATGTAACCGTATTCAGCTTAATATCTTTTGTAAAAACAGATAATGTTATGTAGAGGTACCGTTACATTGTATTTTTTTTGAATTTAGGACAAACCACCGAAACGTCATCATATCTTTTGTCTTTTCTCGATGTTTTCTTTATTTTCCATTATTCATAAAATAATAATGATATAATAGTCTTGAAAATTTAATTGTAATAAATTATAAATAATATTCTCAAATGTCAACAATTTTATACCTTGGCATAAATTTATTATACCAGAAAATGTATTAAAACGAACAATATTTATATCTGTACATAGGTTAGATTACCTTTTATATAAATCGATATTGGAATGAGGTTTATTTTAAATGTATCTTAGATAGGTGATGTACTTTTTAAAAAATTTATTCAAGTTAATTATGAGAGAAAGATGACCCGATATCGATGAAAAATAGAGAAAAATTGGAAAATAATTTTTTTTTCCATCTCGCTAATTCGATCATTATTTTAATCGTAATAAAATGTAAAACACCATTTCACTATTTCACAGGGTTCCACTCAGAATATTATCTTTCAAATTTAAAGTGTCAACAAAACTTAAACCCATCCGAGGCTGAGCGAAGAAAATCGATTGCGCGTCCTCCATATTAAATGTTCCGCGGCCGGCCAAAGTTGTTTGAAGCGAGACGTGTACTGTACCCGAAACTGAAATCATTATCCCGGGCAAAGTCCAGTGGCAGATTTTTAATTACAACCTATATAGATAAACATTAAACACTGTTAATACAAATTCGAAATTTGTTGTTTATTTTATTTTTGTACTTCAAAATATAATATATTAAGCAGATAGTTTTAAACAATTACGTTAATCGTTGAATTAAATGTGTTTATAAATGTATAAATTAATATTTAAGTTAAAATAGTTTGGTTCATAAAATTGCACATAATATTATTTGTTTGACATTAGAATTTTCTTTAAAAACCCTCGACCAAGAACTTACTTATTTTGTAAAATACCAATCAACAATATTTTATTTCGTGTATTTTTGTATTCCACATGAAACGATGAACGGTTTCACAATATTTTTAATATTATGGTTTTGCATTATAATTTTTTCTATGAACCCTTTTTGTTAGTGAAATCAGTGCTAGTAAAATATGTTCTTTAGAACATATTATGCAAATCAGAAATCTATTCTAGATAATTAATAGGTAATGAAAATAATATGTAGTGTTCAATTTGGCTCACTGATTTATTTAAGCATAATGACCACAGTTGAAAAAATTCAAGGAAAGGTTAGGTTCAATTCTTTTAAACCCTATGTGTGTTTGTCAGCTACTCCGTTTGCTTAACAGATATAAAATATAGATATTGAATGATTTGAATGTAAATAGTAATTCGTGTTTGAATTTGATAACTATACAGTTGGAGCGTTACGCCATTATTCTGCGGCCCGCGTTTTTTAAAATCAATATCGCGGTGGACTCAAGTCCTAAAAATTGGGCTGTATGCGTTTACGTGCTCCACACTCGTTTCTACATCCGGATTATTCTGTTTATGTTTTACATCATTTGGTCATGGTCATACGGTCATGGTAACACCAGACCAAACAATATTTTCCAGTTTAATACATACATTGTGTCGAACAATATTCGTACTAAAAGTACAAAATATAATATACTTAGGTAGGTGACAATACTGTAGTATTTGAAATATTTCATGCCGTAGTATATCTGCCCACACAAAAGTGTATAATGTATACAATATGCAATCGACCCTCCCCTCTAAATATTAAACACGGTAATCAGCAATGCCCCTTTTTGTTTCATTAAAAAAATATTATACCTACTTTAAACGATTAGATACTAAAGAGAGGACAATTATATCAATTACTTTTATGTTTTTTGTTGATTACAATGAATACAATGAATAAAACGTGAACATCTGGTTTACTATTTTGAGATAAGAGTGCGATAAAATAGTATATTCACAAGATGTTACGACTGTTATGAAACAAAATAAACCAACTTCAGTTGAAAACCTCGGTGGTATTCTTCTAAGACCGTGGAAAACAATTAAAGTCTCTCTTCTTCCTACTCGTGATAACGTGATTATAATATTTTACAGACGTGATACACACATTTTCATGTTACATAAAATTAATAAATTAAGATACAGTGGTACAGTACATATATAGACAGAATATTTTCATATTATATAGACTCCCATACCATCAAGTTACGTCATTAGTTTTACATATTATAAACATTTATCTCAGATAATAATACTATGTTGTTACTGCAGATTAAGTAAATCTAATCTATATGGTTTCATACCTACATAAAATAAAGTCCACCACACCCCCCGCCGCTATCACATCACCCCTACCCTCAAAAATTTCCCCACATCACGCCCATTTTGGTGGTAAGTCATTATTATTATTATTATTACTATACATATTTTATGGCAATAATTAGAATATTGTTTGTTTTACATGGTTGCAGTGCACAGATTAGTTTAGCTGTATTATTACTGTTATATAGATATCGTGCGTTGGACAAACATTAAGCTGCGGTCATTAGGAACAAGATAATAATCCATTTGACCGCTGTGGAACGTGGGTGCAAAAAACGACTCTAAATTTGATCTCAAAATCTTAGATAAAGAACATTATAATTATGCAACACGGAAGAACGACAACTTGGCCATTTACATTAAAAAAAAAAAAAAATGATCTGATAAATATAAACTCTGCCGGGGGATTACGAAGGCAAAAAAAAAAGTAAGTCATACAAACTTGATCTAAAAAGTTCTGTGATAAAAAAGAGAGAGAAAAAAATAGTCAGGCAGTATACCGAAAGAAGGTGTTAAATCATCTCCATAAAAAAACTAAAATGAAAAACGATTCTGAGTGGAAAACCGAGATTGCTGACTTCCATTCAAACATTTTCGGTTGTTTTTAATTTGTATTATTATAGATACCTAGGTATAATATAATTATTACTTTCACACTGAGTAATTATTGAGAAAATTTAAAAACGATTTCTACAAAGTAGTTACTATCCACATATTATGATCTGTATAAAATAAAATATAACAGAATATTATGAAACATGTTTGAGTACCTATAATCCTTCTACTAAAAAGTTTGGCAAAAAAAGTAAAATATTCGTACCTCGGTTTTTCATCGAGGACATAAAATAAGTTATTGTGTCGAGAATTACGGTGTGACAAAGGTGGCCAATCAGACCCCTACTTCCTAGTTCCAAGGTCTTTTTCTTGGATCACACTTAACGCCAACAACTATCAAGCAATTTCTCAAGCTCTGTTGATTTTGTTAGATGATTGTAGCGGCTTCCCGTGCAGTCTTTTATTTCCCTCACATTAATAATATTGCAAATCATCGTTTTGTCGTTTGCGTTTTTAAAATGCATTTTTAGAACTTAAAATGTACAGGCAACTGGATAATATCAACCTAAGCATTGCTTATATAATACCACTATAGGGTTCGGATGTTGTTGCGTATAATATTAAAATGTAAATGCAACAAAATTGCATGAAAAAATCAATAGCAAAAATAGAAAAATAAATAAATAGCAATTCTCATTTTGATTTTATATTTTTATTAAATCTATACATCGTAATCAGCGGCTCGATATCAATAGAAATATAAACGATGTTGCATATAACTGCAGATAACGAAATCATAAAACTCTAAAAAAATAGAAAAGTAAAATGTTAATTGATACGATGAAAATACTGTAGACTGTGCCTTACTCAATTTTTTTTGACTCTTTTTCACAAGTATAACTGAACCAGTATTATTATTGAGCCACGATGCTCGTCGGTGGAGTACCAAACGGCGTGGTGGGTGGTAACACCACTCACCATAATAGCTTTGTATTTAAAATTGTAATAATATAACGAGTACTGTATAAACATATATTATAACTATATTTATGGTGGCCCCCTCCCCCGCCCATTAAACGTATTTTGCGTACGCCATCGATGCTGATAAATATTCAAATCACTCTCCTAAACTCGCCTAGCTATCACATGGCATTGAAATACTCATATATTTCAAGTCACAAAGTTCGGAACGCCCTTCTAACATATGACGTTACTTTACATTATTTTAAATGTGCAATGATTTGCACTATGTAATATATTACGATTTTGTCCTTGCAAATTCGTGCGAGTTGGAAACTTTGTACTCGCCGAAAAACTTTAAGAGTCCGCGAACGGCGGAGAATAACTTGAAACGTCCGAAACAAACATCCTGACCGTTATCGGTAATTGAAATGTATCGGTTGTCCCTATCATAATATTTTATACTCGACGTCGGTCGTTGTAGCACATAATAAAGCTATAATAATATGTCCAGATATACCTACGTACACTTCTTTATAATATTTTAGAATCACACAGAATCAATTTCGTTTTCAAGTATTATTCCCGCGGTGGTTTTTTGATGACGTCGACGATGCGGTCTCGACCGCAGCAGATTTACAGACGAATTCGGCGACGAAAAATTAAAAACTATGGCCTTTTCGATTTGCGGTTTTTTTTTGCTTATCTACAGTCGTGGTGGTGGTAATTTATAATGGACGATAAAATTCGAACGTTTTCGGCGTGTCATTAAAAGACAATTTCACCGGGTCGGGCACGCTCACTTAATGGTCCGTCATCGAGACGGAGCCGTGTAATAAATTACTTTTACCCCGACGCGTTATTATATGGAGGATCTGCAGCAGGTATCCATCCTAACCTATATAATATTACAACCGCGCGTTGCATAAAAAATCCTGGGGTGGATTTAATGCGATATGGGTGTGCGTGGGCGTCACAAAGTCCGCGACGTGGTATGACACGCCATACATACGTCCTACGTACGAGATGATCAAAGGTTTTGAAGACTTTTTTACGAAACATGATACGACATTACACTATTATTATATTATTATTATTATAGTCGCGGGCCCAAACACACGCGTTGAAACAGTGTTATGGCTCGCTGCGCGGTGTACGGTTTTTATGTTTGAAAGCCAAAACTTTTCCGCATCGGGCGAAATAAAATTAGTAGTATCTGCTACAGATTAAAAAAAAAGTAATTTTAAAGTACTTAACGCGAAATATACGACGTGCAGAGTTGAATATTATATGCGTTCGCGCCGTGCAGGAACTGTGATGATCGGCGGGGTTGATGGGGGGGGGATGTGATGTGTGAGTGTGTGTGTGCCGGGAATGCCGAGCGTGTAGGGGCAGTGGCGCGTGTATCCACGTGTGGAGAGACCGGAAGTTTACGCGTACCCGGAAAATACTTTCCGAGTTGAATAAACGTGTCCGCTGTATTCGGTGAGCACGCGGTGCACTCGCCCCACGACACGCGTTCCCGGCCGTGGAAATCGTATTATTTATTTATATTTATATTTTTTTTCCGCGTTTTGCATATTTTTTTATTTTTTTTTTGCTCACTCAGGTACGTTTTCTCGCAGAAAATTATTCGCCCTGGACGTCAGTGTCATTAAATTCGCAAGGTTTCCACCACGTGTGTGTGTGTGTGTGCGTGTGCGGTGTAACACAATTGTGCCGACCAACTGCACCGCGCCCGCCACTTGCAATAGGCAACACGCGATTAGGGAGAAAATTCTTTTCGCCATTATAACGCGAACGGCGGGGGGGGGGAGAGGGCTGCACTTGCGGTGATGTACACGAACCGTGCGGTATCACGACATCGTAATTTTTCAACACTGACAATAAAAAACACCACAAGCGTTAATCGGCAACGTATATTATAGAGGAGTAGTAATATCTGATAATATTGGTGTAGAGGTAATAATATTTTATAATAAAATAATAATTATATTAACACATACATTATAGCTGTCATGTAATGAATGGAACAATCGTCATCTTGATATTATGTGGCGTATGTTAACGTTTACGTAAAATATTATTTTACATCTGCAGGAAAAAACATCAGAAATTCTGGACCACTCAACTGTATCGCTCTTCTAAAATTGTATTGCTCATAAGTTATAAGTAACTGACGATAGATAATCATTTAAATATTGATTTTTTTTTTATACATTAAAATTATAAACTTCGGAAAAAGATTTATCTTATGATACCAAAAAAGTAAACATATAAGAAACTAATAACAATAAATAAAATATTTTAAACAGTGGTTTTAGTCATGAATTTAACTTATGTAAAAAAAAATAAATATTTTAAAATACGTCAATACTTTTTGAGAGAATGAGGAACATTGAGGAGTGTTTATTGTTAAGAGAATAACCCACCCGGTATACTGATAATTATTGTTAATGCTCGTGTGGGAGTAAAATCGATGTGTTCTACTGGGGAGGGTACTTATGTGTGTTATATATAAAAGAGTCTGAACGATAATAATTTATCATCTTTTTCCGACACCTGTAGAGTAGTCTATTCGGCCAAGTACCGCTCGTATAGATATTTATTTATATTTATAGTATACCTGTATACAATATACATATATAAATATTCTGTATACTATTGGTACCCGCCTATAATATATGCGAATATGATTTCGAGTTTCAGTTTTCCTTCTCTTTTCTTTTCATTAATCTTCGTTATTGTCGACGGATCGTGCAAAATATCCGATTTTCTGGAATGTCTCATTTGCATCGCACTCCGTCGATGCTACTATACGTGTGCTCGTCATTTATTTTACCTATAAAATGTTTATCACGAGTTCGTATTAAAGTGTGTAGGTACTAGGTACTAGGCTTTTGTTATAATATATGGACAACTTGTATGTTGATAGCAGTTGCGGTTTTGACATATAATTTTACATGAGGAGGAAAAATATTAAATAGTAAAGACACTATTACTCTAACATAAACAAAATATGTTAATGTATTCTTTAAATCGAACAACAAAGTAATAACCATGGTCTTAGAAGATATCTTTGAATACCGTGCAAAAACAATAACTTTATCATATTCACAGATACCTATATATAATATTTTACGACCAATTAATGATAACAGACGTTTGACATTGCGACGGCCGTATATCAGTGACAACCACAGATATAAAATAGTATTTTATATCTGTGGTGGCAACAGACGTTTGACATTGCGACGGCCGTGTATCAGTGACAACAGCTATATAGTTTAATGAGCGCAGCCCCCCACCTAGTAGAGCGGCTGCATGCAATTTATGTACCCGTCGGCCAACGTTTATAAATGTATATAATTATCGTTGAGCGGTTGATTTTAGTCGCCTCTGGCGGTGGTCTAAGCATGTGCTATTCACACTATTTTACGATATTACGTGTGTGTGCGTAGACACACCTCGCATGCACAGACTTAGGCGACGGTGGCCACCGCCTCTGTTGATCTTTAGCGGTGGCATCGGCGGGCGCAATATTAAATGGAAACGGCTATAACAGCTCATACGTTACATTACAGCGACGCGCAGCCATTATCGCGTTCGTACAAGTTCTGTACAAAAAGTAATATTTAATATTGTTGTTTATTATACTTAAATTCTGAAGCATTTACTGTCTGAAATATATAAATAAAATTTAAAAATTTCATTATACAATTAATATTTTAAAATTCAAAATAGTAGAAAATATAAATGCAAAGAAACAAATATTTTTTATTTTCCTGAAAATTACAAGTGAGACGGCGCCTCACTTGCCTCACCCTCAAAACCGCCACTGGTTGATAGAGTTGATGGTGTCTAGAACCGACCAACCTTACGACATGGAATATCTGTGTGGGGCCAAACAGAAAATCATGGACGTCTCTCGGGACGATGTTCCTGCCTTTGCCATATACGCTTTCACTGCTCGCCAGGATAACTTCCGGTGTTGGCAGTCGAATAGCTTGTGATTGATAGTGACGGGGGCTGGCAGTACGACCAGGTTGAATTTGAGTCGAGCCGCTTCCGATACATTTATTGCCTGAAAACCCCATGTCCAGACTGAGACGAGTGACATCTTAGTGGAACGTGAGATCCTTAGGATTTCTCCGTATCCTCGGCTCTTCAGGTCGGAAGAATTCTGCTCTTCCAGGCCTCTGTCGCCAAATTGATCATATATCAGGGTCATCTATAGTTTTCTGTGGATCGTGATTAGTTCAAGTGCGAAGCGATCCTCAGGAGGAATTTAGTTAAATAAATAAAAAGTTGAAGTGTTCATTGAAATAAACTACCATTTTCTTCAGTTAAGAAAAATGAACTACTAATGGTTTGTTTAAACACCGTGAGTATAATTATTTTAAATAAAACAAAACATATTCCTGCCTCCTGGATTAATTAGTATTTAGCTTACATTAAATGTACTGATTCCTCTAACTACTATAGATTATAAGTTCAATAAGAAATACTAGGATGAATGTTTAACAAAATATATAGTAATTAGTTAAAAAAATGGAAGTTACACTAAACTAGTTATGTGACTAGGCTGATAATTACTAGAAATTAATCAACTTATTTTTAACAGAGTAAATTAATATTTTTTCCAAGTAAACTTTGAACTCTTTGAAATAAATATAATATTGTTTGTTAACTATAGATCAATTTTTTTTTTAATATTTACTTTTCTTAACAAAATCAAATTTTTTTTTTATCGTAAGTTACTTTTCAACCTATGATTATTCTCTCATCTGGTGGCTTGCATCCCATGTATGTTGTTGTTTTTATATTTCATATTTTCTCAATATGACTTAGGTACATATATTAAACTACCCATATATTTTTTTATGATTTTCAAATGTTCTTGGTATTAGTATGAGAAAATATTGATGCTTTCATAAAGTTACTTGGAAGGCATTGATATTCGTTTTTGATTCGATACCAAGTGGAATAGACGATACTTATTTCTCGATATAACATCATTAGCGTCGACGGTAAAACCTGGTTGGACAATTTATTCTAAAAAAACGTGTTTTTCCGTACTACCTATAGGTATGTATTATACTAGTTTATTATTATTATTTTTTTTAGTGGGCTTGCCGCGACGTTATAGCGTTAAAATGTCAAAAGTACAATATCTAGTGTTCTACGAAAATTAATGAAGAAATATACACAAATCATATGTTTACGTTACGGGGCAGATAATAAGTGTGTCAAACACAATATTTCACTTTCCCTGTGGTACACTGCATAAATTGACATACGCATCGTCGCCATCGTCTCATGAAGTTATGACATTGTTAATTAAAGGAAATAAATTCCCTGCGAATCACTGTTTAACAATAATATTATGTTCATAATTGGTTTTATGCTCAGATGTATATATAACTATTAGCCGACTCCATATTATACAACAACATTATTGAATTATAATGCCCAACGCCATTTGTCACTTGGGAATTGTCTACAAATTCTTATCATTTTTTAATCGTTTTGATTGGAAACGGGCTTGTTTGAAATGTTGTTGTTTATTATCATATTATTACCTTTCTAACGATTAGTAAACATTGCCCAAGTTGTGCATGGCCACAGATATATATAATAACTAGATACCCGACTTCTTCTTATCAATGACGCTGGCAGCCATTTACAACTATGGCAATGTTTACAATGATAACAATAGTTCATATCAAACAAGTCTGTTGCCCAACTTACTGACTACTGTGGTACTGACCCTTTTTCGACGATTATTGTAGGTATTTGACTCATTAGTCATTACATTTAATACACCTATATTTACCTGTGTTTAATTATGTAAATTTTTCACTGTCATTACATTTAATTTAGACTATGCTTCTTCTCCCTCGCCTCTATCCAATATTATTATATTCACTTCACTGATTCTTTGATTTAAACTTATATTTTTAGGCTTACAGTAAATCGTGCAATGTAAAATGAGTTGAACTTAACTGGTTCATCCATCAATTATGGTATAATTATGTAAAACTGTATAAGAATACTTGTAATAATATTAAGTTTATGAAAAAATAATTATATTATGAGTATATTGTTATGAAATATTTGTATAAATGTATAATAATATCTATGTTTGTATCACAATGTATGATATCAAAACGATTAAAAAATGATAAGAATTTGTAAACATTGCCATAGTCACAAATGGCGTCGGGCATCATAATTTAATAAAGTTGTGGTATATGGAGTCGGGTATCTAGTTATTATATATATCTGTGTGCATGGCTACCAGAGTCATTGATAAGAAGAAGTCGGCTATCTAATTATTATATATATATCTGTAATTTTATGCAAGGCTCATAACCATAATAGAATGTAGCCCGTATAACCTATATTCACTGAATTAATTAATTAAAGCTGGACCAGAACTAAACTTAAATAAAAGTTAGGACCCGAAGCACGATAAAATCATAAACGAAAATTTTATTTCGGTTCAACAAATCTATAGGTACGTCTTGATGATCTAATATCTCACATCTTCAAATTAATCGTGGAATGAAAAAAGGTGCAGTGATTTGGAAGGGGAGGAGTTGTAGGGAGTTGTATTAAATAGTTAAAATAATATTGTATTCTGCAATGCGCCAATACCATACTAGTGAAATATCTATAGAAATGACAATAATATGTCAGTTTATTTTCGATTTTCTGCCAAAACCATAAAAATAATAATATAACTTATATGATGGCAAAATAAAATAACAAGTACTTTAATAAAAACCATAATTATTTCTCTACTTTTCACCGAAAACCGTAACCTGTAATAATAGTATCTGTTACTAGTCCGCCTTTTATACAATCTACAAGTAAATACAGACTATTATATTAATATATTGTATGGTTTAACGATATAATACAACTACGTAGGTACAATCCCATAATATAAGATCTAGGCAATAATTAATGATTGTAATGATAATATAAGATAGTACAAAATAATAAAAACCATTCGGAACCCTAATTTGTTTTTTTTAATATTATTTTCCATTACTTATTATTATCATGATATCGTATTGTGGTGTATGATAATTAATTATAGACACAGAAAATTAAAATATACATATACCGTACGTATACCATTAAGTTCAATAACTTAATGTAATATTTTATCAAATTATATAATGTTAAAAAGACTTGTTGTATATTATATAATCTTAAATTATTTTCATTTTAGAATTTTTTTTTTTTAAATCAATTTTAATATTATATTTTATACATTTTGATAAAAATAATAATTTATCTTAGTCGAATTGATAATTTATTTATAGACGCACATGGCCCCATAAGACCAATACCTAACAACGTTGGACTAGGTAATATTATAATATGCAAACTATAGAATATGAACAATGAAAATGTTTCAAGCAAAGCCCTCGGGTGCCCGAAAGGTACGATCATTTTTCACAATTTGACGAGGAACCGATTGGGACGGATAAAAAGTAAAAAAAAAAACACAATGTCGAGTAAATAACACTGGGGTGGCATAGAAACTCACTAACGAAAAATAAACTCTTCAAAGTAGGTATTGTATTTTGACAATATTCGGGAGATCAATATGTATACTACTGATGTACAACAATGAATAAAGTTAATGAAAACATTTATATTGTATAATTTAATGTCGCGATTGATCTTAAAATTGAACACAAAGAGACCAGAGTAATACCTACTTTTGTATTTTCTCGTAATACCGTTGCAGGGTACAATCGATGTACGTATTGTCTGGTATTGAACTTTACACACGTCTAAATACATTTGAAATTATCCACATAATATTTTGAAACCATTGTTGAATCGCACAACTGTCAATGTTTCAAGAATTCAAACAACCTAATGTGTATAACAAAAATATTGTCTCGGTGAAATGTATTCGAACCTATACAGCTATACCTACTTAATTCATTAGGAATGAATAAATATGTGCCTTCCTCATCTTATCAAAATATTAAAACTCTTACAGCTTGTTTCGTGGAAATTAAAACTCAATATTTAAAAGTGATCGAAAAAATAATACTTGAAATTATTATGATAAAATTACCGCACAAAAATAATTTCAAAAATACAAACTCAGAAATTTTTGTTGACAAACACTGCACAATAATTATTTTTTTTTATTAATTTTATCCCGCGGCAACTTAGGTCATTGGGAGAGGGGGTTGGTACTGTAGGTTGTTTAACGGTAGGGGGTGTTACACGTGGGTGTATTTTGGCAGAATTTTGAATGGGGCACCCTTAGGTTTCTGCCATGCCCCGGAGTGGGGGATGGCGGCATTTGTTTTCCGGACACCGTGACTTGCCCGGAGAAAAATGCCGCCCAGTGGCCGGGAGTCGAACCCGCGACTGCTAGCGCCGCAGACGACGCGTTAGACCGCTCGGCCACCTCGTCCCCCACAATAATTATTATGTTATAATGTATAGTGTTTATGCTATTATAGTGCTATTAATTATTATTATCATACTTACACTGCAATTTTATGAAATAAATAGAACCTCCGTGATTGAGATTCTGTTCTATCATTGGAATATTAAATAATCGACTGTTGATCACAATGCAACTAACCTAATCTCCAGTGATATTATTCTATCAAAATCACATCGAATAAGATTCAATATTTAAATGTGATCGAAAAAATAATGCTTGAAATAATATAGTAAAATGACTAATCGAAAATCGTTTCAAAAATATACAACTATGAAAATGTTGTTGATAAACACTCTGTACAACATAATAATAAGGTTTATTATAATTATATTATTACAGTGCTTTACCCAATATGAAATAAATAGAAAGTCCACGGTTAAGACTCTGTTCGGTCAGTAGAATATTTAAATCAAAATAATCGACTGTAGATTGTAATACGCATATAATCATCACCGGAACCTCCAGTGATATTATTCGATTGAATTCACATCGGTGCGCTACGTTTGCGCCAACACAATGTATTTTATCAGATAGATATTATAATATTAATATTATTATTATTATTATTATTATTATAAAGAATACCGGTGTCGTCACAAAACCGGAATTGTCTGATTTCAAATAGGAATTGAATAATGATTTTAAACAGACAGTTAGAGGGAAAGAGAGTGAAATTATTATAATCGTAAATAACTCTTTATGATTATGATATATTATTATGATGTGTTACCTAAGATGCAAGGTACATAGTTAATGTCGTCATTTCAGGTTTAGTGCATAAAAACTCCATAATTTTAAAATATCGTTTTTATCTTCTTCTTAGTCGAATAAGTGGTTATAATACTTGAATATACTTAACACTACGGTTCTTGTAAGTCAACAAATTTTCGATACTTTTTTTTAGCGATGGAAAATTATTATACCACATTGATTAAAATTTGGTCAAGGCTAATAATACGAAAAAATATTGGTGGATTTTTGATCTATTTTTGAGAATCAATAATATACCTGTAATGTGAACTTGTCATAAAATGTTGTACCTAAATGATAAATGATCACCTAACACATAGAATTTTTTTATATAAATATTAATTAATTACATACTATAAAATAAAAACATAGGTGGTATATTTTATGAATTCACTGCATATGAATACATTATTACAGTATCGAAGCTGCGAAAAAAAATACTAAACATAATTTGTTCTGTTTGCTTATCAACATGATATACAATATAAGGTTTAACATGGTAATATTTACCTCCGCAATTGAACCATAAATACAAGATTAATGTTAACAGTTGTTATAGTCTATACTCATAATTAGTCATAAACCTTATAATTGTTTCTAGTTTTGATTCTTTTCATCGAATAAGCAATAAGCAAATTGCAATATAGATAAAACTGAACAAAATAATATAAACATTGTAAAACCTATTACCTGTACTCTTAGTATTTTTTTAAATTTAAAAAATCAATATTAAATTTATATTATTATTAAAATATTTATTCTTTTTACGCTGCAAGATTGTGTAATCATACGGAAACATAAATTATCAAAAACAAAAAAAAAGCTTTTCCAAAACACGCATTGATGTGAATTTGCCCATAAGTCAAATCGCGTACGTTTACCCTATATAAAACCACAGACATTATAATGTTAATAATAATTTATTGAATATTGTACCTATGTAATAATAACGATAAATGACCAGTGCGGCTCTGATGTCCGTGAACGAATGGATACGAAGAGCAAATGGCCATCGTTTTATATTTCTGTACTAATAACTCATAAATAAATAATAATAATACAAATAACAATAATAAAACTAAACAGTAAATAGGTATACCTATTTGTTTTTGTGTTTCTCGATACGGCCAAACTATATAACATTAACATTAGATCTATATAATATGGTAATGGTATGTGTAAATATATATTTTAAGAGTTAAATTACACATTTCCATAAAATAAATACTACAAATACCTATTCTAATGATTTTTAACGTCTATAGGCTGCGGGTTGCAGATATCATACAAAAGTATATTATTAATCTTTAACATAGTTGGAAATGTATGGACGATAACTGGAATTACGGTGAGACATCCCATCAGTGAAGTATAATAATATACAACTCTTTACGGGAGGTGGGAACAAACCTCACCTATGTTTAAGAAAAAAATAATAATAGGCGTTTCGAGGTATTAATTTATTATAATGCCTTAAAATAATAAAATATATAATATTATGATTTACGCCTATGTTTGTGAAATCATATTATAATAAACAATATTATAATATTCATAGTCATATTATAAATTACTTATAAAATGTAGTTATCATCGATTATAAAAACTAAAACCGAAAACCGCCCAGAGAGCAGTCAATGACGTTTATAATTAACGATATTATTTAATAGTAATAACACTAATTAATGTCAGCATTTCAGAATTTAAAATAATCAAATTATGTATAAGACCAGAATTTTTTTTTTCTCTCTCTCCGATATTTGTCCATGGTGTTTTCATCGGTGACGAAGCGAACATTACGTTTTTCTATCATATTATGGTACGGCCCCGGCTTATCGCATAAGTAGTAATGGAGAGATTCATATTTTATATCTTGTGTAAAATATAATAATTTATAAACCACAGTCCACTCCATACTATGTTATATATTACATGTTATAGAGCAGAGGTCTCCAACCTACTGCCCTCGGGACTATTCCGGACCGCCAGCGTCAATGTTTTGAAACTATATTATTTAATATATTAATAATATTACCAAAAATAGTTCTTATACATCTTTAATTTCATTACCTCTCTATTCCTGTCCAACAAAAATGTTGGCTCGCGATGCCAAACCTCATCACAGCTGATTTAGGCCGGTGGAAAAAAAGGTCGGGACCCATGTTATAAATTATACTACTATATCAAATTCCTATATAAGTCTCGGCAATGTATATGATAATGAGTGAAATATAATAATATTATAGCGAAATAACTGGAGTTTTTTATGAACAATAATAGTATTATAACCTAGCATCGTCCGTTTGTTGAAATTTGACCACAAAATCCGTTTTTTTTTTTCGTAAAATCAACACGTTCTAAAATATTGGATTTCTCATCGCAACACGGTTCGATATCGGCGTGTGTATTTCTTCTCATTATATTCGTATAAACGTTTTACACGAGAAAAACAGGTATTTCATATTATTATCATTTAAGTATTGAGTCAATAAGTTACGAACATACCTTGAAACGAACATAATATTGTCATTCGATGTACATTAATTAACTATTATTTTATTTTATTAAAATATGTTGGTACTATATTACTAGTTAGGTTCCTGCTTTTTATATTTTGTGCTACCCGACTTCGCCCGGCAAAAGATTTTTATTTACATTTTTAAAATGTAATTATACAGATGATGGCACTATTGGTGTACCTATTCCTATATATTTATCTTAACTTATCCGCCTTACCTGCCGCATAATAATATGTGGAAAAAAAAACATTTGCTCCCATCTACTCTACGATTATTATACCTTTCCAATGACATTATCTCTGTTTTTCCCCTACTGCTGCAGTGTATGTTGACACAGTTGTATTGATACGACAAAAAAAGAGTGCTATGCGCATTAATAATATTATAATATAGATTTTAGGTTTTTTCTAAAAAAAACATTATTTCATAAAAACATGTATTCTTATGCTTCGGAAAAAAAAGACCATGGGGGTATCCAACCCCCCCCCCCACACACACACACACAACCAATAATATATAGTGGCCGTTTTTCACGAGCAGTGCACATCGATACAGCCATTTCCGGTCGGTGGGGAGGGTGTTCATCGTTGAGGGATGGTGTGCAGAAGGGGAGGATACCCATTTCTCCGTAGCGTTTTGTGGGTCAATGTTGCCGCACTCCTCACCCCCCCCCCCCCCCCAAGACACTGCAGCGGTGGTCTCGCCCGTCCAAAGGAAGTTAAACTCACCGGACTGGTCCGGACCGACCAATAACAATATTATAACAGTATGCTAAGACACCCCTCACACGTTTCCCGGGGGTGTGGATTTTTAGAGAGGCGCGTCTGAGGAGGTGACCGTCCGAGTAACACTTATATAATACTAACATCCGCGCATCCTCAGGTTTTTCGTCGTGTGGGCGAAATATTGTTAATTATGTTATCATTGACAACATAACTTAACAATCCCTGACACAAACACACTAGGCGTAACTTAATAAATCGTTGCGTTATGTAAAGAAATTGACTTCGGGCTGAATAATATTGCTAGTATAGTTTTATGCGACATTAACAATAACGAAAAAATTTCAATTTTCGTCGGTCGTTATTATCGTTCAGCACGTCTTTCTCGGTTGACTTTCACCGGGGTTATTTTTACATTGTCTACATATTTTTTTTAGTGTATTTTATATTGTATTATTATATGCCCTAACACTTCATTTTTGCAATAAAATTAAATTGTAAACTTTTTAATAATACAGTTATTTCTCGAGTTTTTATTATGTATATATAACAATTTTTTTCTAAAATAAGTTTATATAATATTATAAATGACTGGGTCACCATGCAAAATATTTAGCTTGTGTAATATTATTTTTTTTAAATATTTATTACTATAAAATGATTAGAGGTAAATAAAAAAAATTGAACACTATACTTGTTGTTTTTGTTATTATTGTTAGGTTTATTATTATTACAATTATATTACTTAGGCGTATTCAAATATTTTCTCTAATACCATGTTATTTTAATAATACAAACTATACCTTTTTTAAATGTTCTGATTGCAAATATTTCAAAGAAAAGAATTGTTTTTAAAATTTATGGACAAAATTTAAAGGCATTTACACTCGCTTTAACTGGTTATTTTAGATTCTGAGTGAAACGATGAATGTATTGATTTTACAATGATGTGTGTTTTTTTTTTTTTTTTTTGTGTCTGTCATCACGTTTTAGGAAAGTGTCTATGGTAAAAGTGTCTGAAATCAAGAATTTTCAAGGTGAAATTCTGAAATTAAAAATGTCTGAGGTAAAATACTAAAATATTATCCAACATAAAAAAAAAATAAGTACCTATAGGTACCTATCGAAATGGAATAAAAGAGGAATATAAATTAGATTATACATTTTTATAGATTAGTTAACTTATGACAGAGAAAAATTGGAAAGCATCTTGGCAAAAAAAAATGGTTGATTTGGAAGAATTAAAAAAAATATGTGTATTTTATCTGATTTTTTAGAAAAAGTAAAAGTGCTTGGATTTTCTTCAACAGTAGCTTTTCTGATAGGAAAGTGAATCTAGTTGGTACTTTGGAGGGGTCAAAAGTAAAAACACAGTAGTTTTCAAAAGCGCCGTGAAAAACAAAAGAAAAATGAAGGAAAATCAGGAATTTTTACGCAAAATCTGTTTTCGAGAAAATCGATTTTGGTTTTTGGTGTAACTTTAAAACAAATGACCGTAGATAAGTGAATTTTTCACTGGTTGTTTATATTTGCATTTTATATACACGATAACATTTTCAAAATATTTTGATTTATTTTGAATTGTTTAGGGACATTTTAAGTTTCCAATTTTATTAGTTTTTTTTTATGAATATCAATAAAAATTTATTAGTTAGTTAAAAAAGCTTGACAATTTAATAAAAGGCTCCTACTATATTGTTGCGAAGGCAGATGAAAAATATTAAAAATACTTAGCCACAGTTTTTTTTTTATAAGCATTTAAAGTTCAAAAATTGACAAAAAATGGAAAAATCACGAAAATTAGCAAATTATTTTGAGTTAAGAATTCGTAAAAATTTTTCTTTTTAAATCTAAGATTTTAAAATGTGATACAAGATTCCTTAAGAGATTATCTACCTTTATCAAGAAATAAATGTTTATAAGAAAGTCAAATTAAATTTTTATGAGCGTTTGATTTCAAATGTTTACAATATTGGATATTCACTCGATTTCCTTATTTTATTGTAATTCAAAAACGAATGACTGTAGATACATGAAAATTTCACTGAATGTTAATATTAGCATTTCCTATACACTATACAATTTTGAAAATATTTTGACTATTTTTGAGCTGTTTACGGACATTTTCAGTTTTAAATTTTTTTAGTTTTTTTTCTATAAATATCAATAAAGTTTTATCTGTTGGGCCTAAAAGTGTAAAAATTTAATACAAGGCTTCTGATATATTTTTACAATAGCAATTGAAAAATATTAAAAATACATTGGTACAATTTTTTTATAAGAATTTAAAGATCGAATTTTGACAAAGTTATCAAAATCTCGAAAATTATCAATCATTGTAATTAATAAATTATAAAATGTTCAGTTTTTATAGCTAAGGATTGCAAATTTAAATCAAAGGTTCTCATAAATAGTTCATACTGTAACCAAAAATCTAAAAAATATATGAACACAGTTATTTTTTACAGACATTTTAAATTCAAATTTGGACGAAATTACGTATTAAAATCAATATTAACGATCTTGGTTTTTTGTTGTAATTTAAAAATATTATTCGGGGATATATGAAACTGGAAAATCAAAATATTATGGCTTATCCATACAATCTACCATAGTATAAGGAATAAGAAGTATGCTCAATGATAGGACTGTGCATATTTTAAGGGGCAATGAATAATTTATTCATAAATTCTATATAATTTAATATCATAGATAAGTATATAATATGTCTTATACCTAGACTGACATACCGTCTGCGAATAGTTTTTCTTATATAATTATATTATATCATTGAATTCAAATTTAATACCATCCATTATACAGTGACCCACTTGTAACCTACAGTACAGCAGAGCAACATCCACTTACCCACCTTTTTTCAATTTAAATCAATATGTTAATATTTAGAAACGTGTGCGCCATCAAAGACTACTTATTATATTATAGTGAAACACATTTGTATAGTCAACTAAGCTTTAAATCCGAAGGAACATATAAAAAAAAAATAATAGCGAATGCAACAACTTTCATGACATAATGATTACTGTTATTATTAGATAAAAAAATAAAATAATAATAATAAAAAATAAAAACGTAGGTGTGCTCAAAAGTCGGTACGTAGGTGTATATAGCGTGTAATATAATTTTATTATCCTATTGACTTACATCACTTTTAAGACTTCTTGACAATATCAACGTTATTCATAATATAAGGTGATCCATTGAAGTGTCTACACTGATAATTTTGAAAAGTGTTAACTTATTTAAAAACACGTTATTTTTACATAATTTATATTTTGATTTCGTTGTTAATTGTTTTATTTATTTTATTGAATTTTTAACGTTATCGCTGTTAAATATTTTACTTTTTTGAACGACAACATATTTTTAATTTCATATTCTGAGGTATAATATTTTTTGGGTAATTTGGGACATAAAAATAGGATCTCAAACTAGTAGTTTATTAATAGGAGCTACCTGTTTAAAATTTTGACGAACGGAGTAGGTAGGGATATACCCCTCGTAAAAAAATATTAAATACCTACTGATATGCAAATAATTAACTACACTTTCAAAATTAAATTTATATAAATCATAAAATACTCTGAAAAAATATTATGGTATGGAATATGAAATAATAATTGTATGTAATCATTCAAAAAAGTAAAAGCTTAAACAATCATAACGACTGCAATTAAAATAATAATTTTAAAAAGTTTAACTTTCAATGTGTTTTTTTCGCAGTGACAAAAAAGTTAAAGCATTTCGAAATAATGTTTGTAGACTCTTGAATAGATCACCTTGTATATCATATTATTATTAAAATAAATATCGTGTAGGTGTGGCATATACGATTTTATATATTTTTTTTTTATTCAGAATTTTGTACTTTACGTGAAGGGGATAATTGAAAAAAAATAATAACAATAATTTCGTACAGAGAGCATCAAAATACGACCGAATGAGTTCTTGTAGTAAACATGTTTTTATTCGTCAACTGTAATATAATAATACTATATTATATTACGGCGTACTGTTATTTACCCATAGCAAATTGTTTTTGAGTAACGACTCCGTCGCATTCTTTCGTCCGTTATTCGTGTACGCCATATTTTAACGACATGTAAAATCTTAAAAATATTGCTTACTGCAGTACACTTATACGAGCGGGGACCGGTGGTCGGGAAGTTTTTATCGTAATGTACCTACATAAAATAATAAACAATGTTGATTATTACCACGTTTGCAGTGCACTCGCGTAAACGCCACATAATATTATTTTACTTTACGCTGCAAAAACCAAAATGCGTTTTGTATGATGAATAGAGCTAAACGTGAACATGACTTTAAATGATATATTTACCCCCCCCCTCCCACTGACGGGTCTCTAAAAAAGTTACGGATTTTTATTGACGAAACCAAAATTTGCAGACGAAATCCAAATTTTTGCAATTGTGATGCTGTAGAACGTACATAATATTATTATTATATTAATTGGAAATATTACGTTTGTATACTTTTAAATCAGAGTAGGTATTTCTTGTTATCCAATAATTGTCAATAGTAAATTATTCACCTCTTACTTAATACTTAAGAAAATATACTCGTATAATATATATTAGCTATACGCATCTGTTTCGAAGGAATGAAATGCAGGAATCGATTTTTTTTTTCTGTACTCTTACCGCTCAAGTCGATCGTCAATAGTAATTATCTTTCAGTCGTTGAATAGATTGTTTTTATCATCTTCAGTTTTATCTGATCAAATAAATGGGTCGGCGTTAATTCAATTTTTAACGCATACACGCATATTGATAATATTTATACTCGTATTATACCTCTACCAACTGAAAAGCTAAAACTACGGTATTAGGTTGTAAACAGTTAATCAGTTTTATATTATACCGGTTGAGATAATTTTAGTTATCTATAAACGTATAGGTAATAATATATTGTATGATTTTATTATAAAATACACTCACAAAATATTACACAAATACTCGTACATTATATTATTATATAGTTTTTGATTGGACGAGTTTTTCATCCGCTCATAATATTTGGTTATGTAATTATTTTACTTAACAACGAAATGCAATAACAATAATAAGATAATAGTAATAATAACACAAATTCAAATTTAATTCACTTAACGAATTAAATACTTCCACGTATTTTAATCTTGTATTTGAGCAAAGTCATAATAATTAAAACATCAATACCTAGTAATAATAACAATAGCCATAATAATAAGAACAAGTATAATAACTACGTCCGTGCATAAAATCTCAACAAGATAATTTGTAAATTAATCGTGAGTAATGGTGATAAAACGTCCGCACTTGGTCTCAAATAAATTCGACTCATTGGTCTTACAGCAATACCGTTCTGGCGTGTAGGGAATAGTCGGGAAGTTGAACATTTTTGAATCACGATTAAATCTCTATTGGTCTAAAGAAATTAGAAATATTATATTATACTCGGAGCTTACACTAAACAGGGACGGTGATAATAGCGACGACGACGACGACATTCGACGAAAAAAATTAATATATAAACGGAAGTTTCACGATGATGGCGGCGGCGGCGGCGGCGAATAATAATATTATTATAACGTCCCCACAACTGTCAACCGCAGCCCCGGACACCATAATTATACACAGTCATCGACAATAATTTAGCCCTCGGGATTTCGTCCTCGAATATTGCGATGATGATATTATTATTATTAAGTAGGTACTCTGCAAAGTCATATTGTAACGTCTCTCAGCTGTGAGGCCGAAAGCGCACTGGCAGCCCACCGCGGACAATGTCAAGGTCGGGAAAATTATAATAACGGATATTATGACGTTATTTTAGTTTCCGTCAATCGTCTTCCGGTTATGGTATCATTAGGTATTGTTATTACAGCCCTCACAGCCAGTGGGTGTAACGAAGATTCGACATAAACGCAAAAGACGGACTTTATAATAACGATAATTACGTTACGGTGTTTACGATACAACAATTATAAGTTGTGGTGTTAGATCTTACTGTGTTTTGATATAGTACGCATATCGAGTGTGTATGGCGACGAAATTAGTATTATAATTATTATTTATTTTACATCGTCGCGTATTATATTATGCGGTTTCCTGCACCAGGATCTGCAGCAGTCGTCGTCCTCGCATCTATTGAAATAAACGATATCGTCAACTAGACGATAAAAATCCTCTTCCTACACACGACCCATATTATACTCTGCAGTTATGATAAAAACAACAAAAAAAACGACGAGACTTTGGTTCGCGTCTGCGTTTTTTGACATTAAGCAAGTGTTGTGATATTATATTATTAATGTACCGCCGCCGCACAGTGCATCGTTATTATCTTCAGCGGATTTCCTGCAGCACAATGAAATGTCGTGTATTGATTGTTGTCTGTTCGTTATGCGATTACAAAACAAAATATTTGTATATTATACTGACCTCAAAACTGCAGCGCCTGGCACGCAAAGAAAAATTCTAGTTTTTTGGTTTGCTATTTTTTATTAATT
Organism: Macrosiphum euphorbiae; assembly: GCA_949089665.1. Lineage (NCBI taxonomy): Eukaryota > Metazoa > Arthropoda > Insecta > Hemiptera > Aphididae > Macrosiphum > Macrosiphum euphorbiae. The sequence continues at coordinate 130,807,623 of CARXXK010000001.1, forward strand.
TAATTTTTTTATTATTATTTTTTTTTTTAACTAGCGCCAGATTATATAAATCGGCCCCGAATAACGTTAATTTTCCACGACCTTAATATTAATAATAATAATAATAATAATACAAATAATAATAATAATATAGTACATGGATACATAATAATTAATAAGATTCGATAAAGAAATACGGAAACGGCGAATCGATCGGTTTTCGCCTTATTAATAAAACAACTACAACAGTAATTTACCAATCACAAAATGTATTTTAAAATAATATAATACACCGAAGGGCTGTAGACGCTGATGCAACGGTCGCGCGTCGATTTGTTTTTACAACATCATGTAGATAGTACTTTAAAAAACACTACAATGACTATACAATACAACAATATTATTATTTTACGCCGATAATGCCACTTGAATATTGAATCTATTGAAAACGATCCGCAGCCCTTCGATCTCACAAATGTTAACTATTTTGAAATAATTATGCGTTTGGGTGATGTAGATTACATAAAAAATATTCACACACATATAAATATATATATATGTCTAAAAAAAAAATATATATAAATACTAGATTGTATCCTAATTAAGTAATAAAAAGTCACTGGGTAAAAAAAAAATATATATGTATATACCTATGCATGCGCGATATTCGTGTTTACGCACAAATGGTCCTCCACATGGTCGCGAGTCCGTTAGATGTAGTCACGTGACACGCACACACACAGACATACGCACACGTACATTGTACATAATATAATTTTGGACGGTAAATTTGATTAATTTATGTCACAAAAGAATGCTGAGCAAATATTATCGTTTTAATCTAAGAAATCGTCATTATAACAATATAATACACATCACGATGGTTATAGGGGGAGGGGGCGGCGTTGTGAGGGGGATGGGTAGATACAATTAGGGAGTTGGGTGTGGTTTGGGAAATCGGCGTTCGCTTTTCCGGACGGATTCGTTCGCGGTCACCCCGTTTCCGCTACAGGCCATACGAAAAAAAACACAACACAGACGTCCGGGACGGGGGGGCGAGAGGACCCCGAGAGTGCTTGCGGAACGACGGGGGACGAAGGGGAAGTGACGGGGAGGGGAACTTTGGGCAGCGACGCTCAGCCGCGCTTGAACTTGAGCACGGCCATACTGATGGACAGGAACAACACTATCCACGAGATCGTGGACACGAAGCCCAAGTACACGTCGGGTTCCAGCAGGTTCCAGCCACGGGTCAGTATGCTCCGCAGCGACGTCGTGGCCATGGTCAGCGGCAGACAGTAGCTAACGTACCTCAATAGGATGGGCATGCCCTCCACCGGCCAGATGACGCCTGGAAAAAAAAATTATTGTTCGTTATTATAATAATTAATTATACTGTGCGGCATGATAAGCATGAGGCGACGATGTTATATTATCGATTGTCGCTCCAATATAGGTATTGTTATTACTATGTAAACATCGTTGTTCGCGATAAAATCATTAAACGTGAGTGTACACTATATAGGTAGGTATTAACATACGTATTAATTGGATCGCAATTAGGATTTAGCGGTGTTATAACTACAATGACTGTAGCGGCCTACGTCGAAATAATTAACAAACGTATTAGTTATTACACTAATATTATAATGTTGAGAGTGGCGGAAATGACGAGATTGAATGATTCGCTAATGGATTCCTTTAGTAGGGGCACTTGAAACGTAATTTTTAGGGTCACTTGGCCGTTCCAGTGTGTACCACTCGTTACGTATATCCGCATAGGAAGTACCTATATTATAATATACTGCAAAGACTCGACTTCTCGGACGTTGTTATGTCGTCATCCGTTTGGAACCGACATAATTGTGTATACACGACTAAACATCATACAAATACATTTATACTGTGCAGTATGTCTTTATCGTCATCATACAAAATATAATTGCAATAGAACGAACTCGTTGACGAATCATTATACGATTCAGGCCACCTCCAATATTATTATATCACATTCAACTAGTCTAAAAGTAAGATCGAGGTAATAAGTTGTGTGTGCTCGAGCTTACTTACAATCAATAATTTATTAATACAACTTTTGTTATAATATATGTGTCTTTCAGCCGTTACAAATAAAATGAAAGAATTCTATTGTTTTTATAAAAACAATGAGTGTATGTCGAATAATACTCATTATTATTATTCAACGAGTTAACACAAAATGTTTACTTTGGTTTTTGTAAAAAAAAAATTAAATAATATTTAAATTATTAGTCTTCTGCGTTACGGCAAAATACTTAAAATTCTTTATAATATGATTGACATAATATTATCATCGCCATTTTAAAATTAGTTTCCGTACTGTAGTGCTTTTTTTTCGAGCGAACGGCGTACTGGCGTGTTATAAAATTGTATTTATCATACAATAAAGGGGAACCCTATAACTTGTTTGCTATGAAAAAAAAAATTATATAAAAAACTAAATAAACATAACTAAGAATGTCGTAAGACGGATAATTGAACTGGAGCGATAAATAGAACGACTCGCGCAAGAATCGCGTGTACCAAGAACTGCGGTACGCTTCGTTTAATACGGACATAATATTATTCTAATGCGTAAGCGATGAGATGCAATCAATATAGTTCGATTTTTATGATAATATTACGATATTAATTTCATACGACCGAATCGACGCCGGGTGACTATAATATATAGGTGCAACTGTCTACAATTGAACGATGAAAGTCGGACACAAACGAAAAAAATTATATGACGAGACATATTATCTTGCATGGAAATATTAGGTATATTATGTTTTTGGCTGAGGGTTACGTAATAATTCACACGTTTTGCTAATAATTTACACAACGTGAAACGGGCATATACTGTACGTATGAGGTATTGAGGTGTGCTGTCATATTATTATTATATTATTGCCAATTAGCGCGATACAGACAGTGTGGGGTCGCGTGGTTTTAATCGAACGGAACTCATTGAATCGTCAATAATTATTATTATTCGGTAAGGACGGGCTTGGAGTATAAACTCGAATATAATACACTTCAAATTCAGCTGCTCTACATGACTACACGGCGACGACACTATAATAATACAGAGTCTCGTACTCCGGGACTCCTAACGATGGTAGTTATGTAAGAGGACAGGACTGAAAATATCTTTGTTTATTTTCAACCGTCATTATGTAATGCCGACTAGCCACGTATTTTTCGATCGTTTCGTATCTTATATCTGGGAGGGGGGGGGGGGGTGTCTAAGCTGGTGTCTCTGTTGTCATCGATATTTTTATTATTTATTTTCGGTTGATTTCGTCTCAACCATCATTGATTTGTCAAAAGTACTTTTTTTAGTTGGCCTTTGGTACGCAACGACCAAACAGCATAATATGCAATAATACAATTTATTTTTAAATAGGTAGTAAATAGTTTTAACGTTGAGACGATTTTGTGTTAATATATTTTAATTTATACAAGTTGGAAGTAGGTTATAATCACGATAATATAACCTACTACCTATATTATGGAAAAATAATTAATTGGCAAAATAACATTAATTGCGTGATATTAATTACGTAACTACTTGTCACACTGAGCGTGTCGTGTATGCAATGTGTATTATGTATTGGTAATCGCAAAATAAACTAATATGACAAAAGTCCTATTTTTTATTTAAACAAATGTTTAGTAAATATAAAAAAATTATTATCATCAGCGTTTTTTCTTTCGAATATTACCATATCATAAATATAATAAAATATAAAGGCTGTACCATCTAGATTAAAATGAGAATAGTTTATCAGAAAGTAGAATATTTTTTTATTGTTTTTAATTACAAGTGAAAAAAAAAATTAATATCGTATAGTAAACCACTTTAAAAAATGCGTATTACTGTCGTATAGAATATAGAGAACTAGACTTCTTGACCCTGATTTCAGAGTATTTTTTTTCAAGTGGTGTACCTACCTTTATTGGGAAAATATGCTACTATGGATCACTACAACTATGTGAAATAAAATAAAACTATATCGACACATAGAAGTGTCTTCACTGGAAGGCTTCTTAAATCCGTCCTTTCCTCAAGCCACTTATTCAATTATCTATTTTACTTATTGTTCATTTTATTGTAACAGATTGTAAATAAAAATTATAAAAAAAAAAAAAAAATATCGACACATAAACTGAAATGAGTATGATATTTTTCTTTAATAAACGATTTGTAAAAAATTATGATAAAAAAAAAGTTACATACCTACTCTTGAATTAAATTATTTAAGTATATATTGCGGTGTATAAGAAAGAAAAGAAACGAAGTCGGAACGTACAAACACTGTGTGGGAAATTTACTTTTTACCCGGATCGCGGTAAAATTACTCTGTTTCAAAAGCTTACATTAACATTTTATATTTTTTGTTCCGTATACAGTATACGTTTGTAAATGATGTACATTTTAGCCCCCTGAGTTATGTAAATGTACACATTATTTCATTGTAGTACAACACTATTCGGTAAGGCACCTGGCACCTATATATGTTTTATATTTGAGTAAACCGCTCGACCTCAAATGTTTGTCGAGAGTTTAAAATGATAAATATCACAAAAATATATTTTTTATACCACACGTCGAGAGCTCAATATTAATTCTAGTGTACCTACCTAATTAAAATTTGATTAGTTAACATTTACAACAGCGTGTAAGTCGAAGGTTACGGTGACATTGATATTTATTGTTTACGATGGGCGATATTTCGAAGGTAATATTCGAGATTGCTAACAAATATTAAATAAACAATCATAATATTTTATTGTTTTCCTCCTATGCATGTGTTACGCATTTACTAACTGTACGAAGTTTAGTAAATTTGTTTAGATTAAATCCTAATATTGTGTGATATATGGTTCAGAACTGTATATATGCACATACCACTGAGCAGAAGTGTCGGGTAAAAGCTTCCCAGGGCCAACTGGATAGCGTTTCTTTCCAGTTCACAAATGGCTGATATTACGAAACCTGTAAAAAGAAAAGTTATACATGGTCCGTGAAAACTGTTGATTTATGTTTCACTTACCGAAGCACATGCCGCACAGACCCTGCAATATCGTGAGGGTAATCACAAGAGTAATGTCTCCTTTGCATTCCACGCCGAATACAATAATCATGAATATGAGTACAAGTGCCGTCTGTCCACACATGACAACGAACTGCGTAATGACATGGGAGAACAATATTTCTAACGGCGTTACACCTGCGGAAAAAATGTTGGGGGAAAAAATTAATTTCTGTGTGTAAAAAATGTTTGGCAGCTCATGTTTAGCTTGTTTACGCTGGGGTTCAGATATAATAATATATAGGACCTCCAATACCTATGATCGATATACGAAATATGATGATGAAAGTTGCGAAAGTCATACTATTAAAAAAATATAATCAATGGCGTTCGAACTTATTATTTTTCCCGACAACAATAAAACCTTTTTCCGTTTCAGTCGTAACATTTATTTTTCGAAATGGAAAACTGCAAGCGATACTATACAGTCGCACTCGTTATAAGACGTAAGATCTGTGAGTGGGTGTAAATTATGTAAAATGAAAAGGAAAAAAAACACGTTACGCATTCAAATGTCCTATGTAAATACTGGTACCCTCAACAATTTTATTGCCACCGCGAAAACTTGCGCCAAGATTAAAAGCCGTAAAACATATCTGATCGTTTTATCGGATGGTGTGTGGATAGAGGCGGCTAAATATTCATACGCTTACGCCGCAATGTAACTTTGCAGCAGTATTATACGTGATAATACACAGCCAACAAAGCGCGAAAACCCCGCAAACTGCAATAATGGTTTTATATTTTTAGCTAAAAACTGAGATCGTAATATTTACCGGCAACCCAACTTCTGTCCAGCAGACCCTCGGTCCGCTCGATGATCAGCGCCGAAGACGTAAGTGCGACAGCCAAGAAGAAAACGATTCTAGATAGACGATAAAAACAATATTAATTTTATAAAGACTTTAACAGACTAGAAAACGTAATTATACGTTATTACGGATACTCACGTTAAAATAACTCCTGGCGCTACGAAATCCGTGAAACTGGGATCACTACTGCCGTATATTGGTTCCTTGAACTGTGTACAGAAGGTAAAACAATAATATGACATTATGATAATCGTTACATGTTTTTTAATTTTTAAATATAATATTATAAATCCCGAAATTCACCTGAATCGGAATGTCGGCGAGTTTGGGATTTTGCTCACAGCTCGACAGCAATCCTTGTCCAAAGTCTCTGTAAGACAATTGCAAGTCTCTGTTCAACATCAAACCGATCTGCTGGTCTGAAAAATGGAAAACGAAATACAATATAAACAACCGGTTGCGTTCGTGGTGATTTTTAAAAGGTGAAACAATTAATCAGCAGTCCAACACTTACTCGACATGTCAAGCCACACGCGCACTTCACTCTGGTCCAATGTTTCTTCGTCAGATTCTCTGCCCAACGCCATTCGTGCGACGAGTGCGTCGGTAAAGTTTTCAGTGAAGTAAAGAGCTCCCCAGGCGTCGCCCACCTTAACAGCGTTTATGGCTGTCTCGGGGCTGTCATAATAGTCCTGAGAAATAGTAAAATTTGTAATCCAATATAATTCACACGATGCGTAATAATTATGTTAATAATATTCCGATACTCACTAATATTACAGTGTCTTTTGGTAAGGCATTTAAGTACCTACACGAAAACATTTCAAGTGTACAGTTATCATAAATAGGACACTCCTTTGTTTCCCAGTTCATTTCCTTGTTGACGACAGCCAAATGTAAGCCTGTTGGATCTCTACCGATGGCCAAACAGAAAAGTATGACTTGCATCACTGGCAATGCAAATATGAATAACATCACTCTGTAAGTATAGTAAAATATTTTTATAATTTATTCAGTAATTTGTTCATAAGATATTTCAATATTTGTCGTCAAAATCAAATAAAAATTGCAGAATATGTGAATTGTATTATTCATCGATGCTCGAAATGCAGTATTAAACAATTATTATTAGATACAGTAGTCAACAAAGTGTGCATTAGACGCGTTTCAAAATGCAACGATACATTATTGTACTCCACACTCAGAGAAATACTGAAATACGTATAATACATAGTAAAGTATTGTATATATTAATAATACGGAGACCCTAAATAAACCTACCCAACGTTTCTCCACATTCTCAAAAAGTTCTTTTGCAACAGTGCCTTTGTTTTTCCTCGAGTAGTGATTTCACAACAACTAGAGTCGTATTGTGGCTCCATCATTTGCATCTCGGCCAATTTACCATTAATACCATTTGACTGCTCTTGCGCAAGCACCTCCTTTGATTGGTGGAAGTTCAAGCCTACTACACCGCTCTCTTCAGTTACGTAAACAGGTTCGTCCTTCTTACCCCAGTTCAATGTAGCCTGAAAAAGTAAAACCAATACAGTAAATTAGTCTTTCCGATAACAAAACGAAATGTGTGTTGTTTGCCTACTTAAAACGCCGTATTTAGAAACGACATTATTGTTATATCCCGAAACAATGCAAATAATAAATAATTACTTACGAGTGAAATGTTATTCGATATGTTGACTGGCGTTTCCTGCGGTTGTCCGTCCGTTCCTTGTTTTCTACTCAGTTTTAAAAACACTTCCTCTAATGACTGACAGTGATACATAGACAGCAATGCACGTGGTGATTCTTCGGCCAATAACCTTCCGCTTCTCATTAAACCGATCTAGACAAGCATCAATTTTTTTTTTACAGTATCTATTAAGTTTTACTTTATAATATTAACATACAATTAATATAATATAGTATATTATATTTAAATATTTCATAATATGTTGGAAAATATACTTACAGTGTGCGCTTGCCGAGCCTCCTCGATATAATGTGTAGTGATGATAACTGTTTTGTGTCCATCTTTTGTGATCTGAACCAGATGATTCCAAATACTAATTCACCAGACAATAATTTTCAAATACAATCAAAAAGAAATTATGAAATAATAAATAGGCTAAATAATATTGTACTCAATTGTTATACCTTTGACGGAGTAACGGGTCTACACCGACCGTAGGTTCGTCTAAAATCAAGAGTTCTGGATCGTGCATAAGAGCCACCGCGAATGAAACTCTTCTTTGTTGACCACCACTGAAACATAATGTAATTTTTATTACAATCAATTTTAAGTCATGAACGCTTTGAGTTTTTAAAAATTAATTACCTGAGATTTTTTACCAATCTAGACTGGCTGGGCAAATCTAAGAAGTTCAAAAGGAATTGAAGTCGGTCATTAATTTCCGACGTTTCCATACCAAATATCCAACCAAAATACATCATTGTCTCTTTGATGGAAAACTCTCCATACAGAGCTATTTCCTATAAACAAAATAAAACGTAAAATATTAATTTTATGTATAAATCATAGAAATATAAAATACCACAATTGTTTAGATAACCAAAATGTATATTATATGAAACACAACAACAACGAAACTCTATAAAATTGGCGTATTACCACTCAGAACACTCATACATTCGTAATTTAATTTCTAAATGTGTATGAATATTACAATAGCCTGTCCCACCTGGAAACAAAACTGCTGGTTTCGATAAAACAATCTTGTACTTTCCAGACGTTGAGTTTGTATTTACGACAATACTTCATTCTTACATGACATTTATAGTCAACGTGTATAGGATAATAAAAAAAAATATACGAAAACGATTTCCGTGAATTAATACATTTTAAGTTAAAAAATAAATAAACCCTAACAACTATAATATCAAATTATTTATGTTTGAGATTTTTTTTTCATAAATTAAACTTATTTTTATTTCCATAACTTTTAAATTACGCGGTTTTAGTATTTATATAATTTACACTATTTTACAATATTACTAACGATTGACGTAAGTATACAAAAGATAATATAAATATAATTCCGATTTAACATTGCTGTTATAACATCAGTGCCTTTTTTTTTTTACCAATATCAACATTTAAAAAAAAAATTATGGTCTAAATGTCCGATTTTATCCGTTACAGTCGGTGATTCTAGTATAGGAAAAAAAATGGTGTGCTGCACTGGAGAAATCGTGTTTCCACGTATACATTCTGAATACGAGAGTTTAAAATATATGTGTATCTCAGCCGCTCATAACGTTTATTATAACCACCAGAATCGGTAAAAACTAAAAATCCGTCAATACATGTGGAGAGACTAAAAATAGATTAAAAAAAAAATTAACAGTGTGTTATATAATCATATCCGACTACGTGCCCGTTGGAATTCATTTAGAAAATATCGTTTGTGGTTTAAGCAAAAACTATATATTATATTTTATAGACCTATATAGTCGCTTAAATTAATACCTGTGTTCAGCCACGATAAATAAGTAGAAAGCAATAAGTAGACATTTTGAAAACTAACTGTGGGAAAATTACTGTTTTAATGATTTGTTCAAAAACAGCTGTCTCGGAAAATATCGAGTTATAATTAAGGAGTTGTATCTCATCAAAAAATAATGCTTTGTGGTAATACTTTTTTTTTACTAGAGTGTCATTAGGGCTATAGATTTTTTCTATCTTAATTTCAATAGCCTTCAAAGGCAATAAACTTGTTTTCTAAATATTTTAGCGATTAGGACACAAATTATTCATCAAATCGTCTTCCATATTATTATAATCACTTGTCCCCCCCCCATCTATCGCAAGCTATCGATCATCATAAAATCCAGCACAATATCTAAAATACCAATTATGATGTCGTTACGAGGTCAGTAAAACGTTATGGATAATGACCAATGTTCAGTATTAAAATGTCAAATATAGACATAATTAAATGATGTAGTCTGTAAATATTTAGCAAAAAATAATAATAGGAGAATGAGTCCAAGAATAATAATTCTGTGAGTGATCAATATTCAGTAATGTATTGATGTCTGAAGAGTGAAGACTGAGCACTTTTTTTTGTCCTATAGAAATCTAAATTGTCATTACAAATTATTGATGCGACTTGGCGCCGAAGAATAATTTCTAAACAATTGACACGAATGTCAACTATTAACGTCATTCGAGTAATTGTCTGAAGAACGATTGAATACAAATTGAAAATATACAAGTGTCAAATATTATACCAGTAATTTGATGTCATTGATAAATTTTCAAAACTATAATACATTTGGTGCATACAATTATTATCAACTAATATAAACAAAATTTAACTTAACTTTTATTTTCAAGAACTATTAAATTAAATAGGTACCTATTTAAATTAAATCTATATAAATGAGAAATAAATACACGCGTACTTAAATTTAAGGCACTGAATTAAGTGCCTATAGGTACAAGGTAGTAATATTCGACAGCAATTCATTTTTTGGTATAATACCTACCAAGTAACAAGTACAACTATAATTGTATACATTATACTTTAGATTAAACAAATAATAAAAGAAAAACGGAATATTTTGTTATTTTTTTTTTTACATAAAACACAGTGTACTATACTAAAATATTTTTTGTCTCACACTATATTATTTAAGCGAATTAAAAACTACGCGTACTAAAATCAATAAATTACTATTGATCGTTTTTCGGAACATTTTTATGCATTCCCTTGAAACGTTTAATTCTTATTTTTTAATAATATGATAGTTGTAGAAGAATGAGGCATTATAGTACATAATCATGACAAAATTTAAAAATATGTCATTGAAACTATAGCTATATTTTTTGTATCACCTTTATATTATATTGTAATTAGAGTTTGAAAAAAAAATAATAACTAATAACTAAATATAACATAATATAAAATGTAGGTAGGTACTATACAGTATCGAGTAATTATAAGCCAATAACAAATCATACTGATAAATCCTATTAATTTATTGAAACCTTCAATTCAAAAAGGTAAATATTAATTGTTCCTTTATTTTATGCTGTGAATGTGTTACGGACACGGACGTTTTTATAAGTATGCACGTGTGTGAAAAAAATAACTTGAAATACGTGCTGCAGAATTTCAAAACATTGCGGAACAAATATGGATTCAAACATGTTCTCTGAAGAGTTGTCTTGTCATTGTTAATATAAGTTGACAATGTATTTATTTATTTATTTATTTGGTTTTTTTTAAACAAAAAGTTGTTACCGGAAAAATGAATATTATTATGAAAACTTATCATGACTTCAACTGTGCGCAGTAACAAATTCACATTGTGAGATAATATATTAATAATATTAGACGTTTTATTAATATTAATAAATAATAGTACATAACAATACTGTATAATATATTATACCGAAACATAATAATATGGCTCGTTGAATTAGATTTTAAGATTACGGTATTATAAATAAATGTACATTTCAAACTTTCAAAGGTATACTTGAATAAAAAAATACCAAAATACGTCATACCGACGGTCTATTTTGACGGAATAAAATACTGTCTGACAAACGTATTTTGAAACGATTATTCTATTAACGATTGAAATATTCAACACGTTAGTATTGTTTTAGATTAAAAACTTAGACTGATAAAATAAGTAGCAAATTTTCATAAAATGCCAGCCGGACTTAAATATTTTATTCTCAAGCCCGAAACTAACCTATTCGGCACATCGATACGAGTTTGAACGAAATTGTATAAGGTCGTAAGATATTTTTTCGCTAAAGGGATTTAGTGTAAAACCACGTCTTATCCCAAACCGTACCTACCTAATACATCACTATTATACATTCATATTACCAATGAATATAATATAGCATAATACCATGCATTCGTATATTATACATACAAGTAAAGTATTTGGGATATTTGTAAATTTGTAACTTAAGATACTGAAATGGTGAAAAAACCTTTATATCCAAAAAAAATAAATACCTATTGCGACTAATACATTTTTTCTACTCTTAGAAAATTATTTGTTCGAGTAAACAACTAAATATAGAGACTATAGAGAGGTGTTTAACAAACACTACTTAATATGATAAACAAAATAAGTAGTTATTACAATAATGACAAAATAATATCGTCTTACAAAAAGCACTTAATTTTTGCATAGGCTTTTTTCTTTATCAAAAAAAAAAAAAAAAATGAATTGCTAACTCATGGACCATTTTTGTCTTTAAAATTGAATCGTAACGAATAAGATGATAGTTATATAGTATAGTTATTGTTTTCTCATTATGCCACTAGGAAAAACTTGGTAATATGTGTCGTACAAATATTATAATTTATATTCAAACCCAATTTAGAATATTAGCTGGTATTGTTGATGAGGCGACTTGATTGTTTTACTTTCTAAGATGATCATAATATATACAGTAAGCTTTTCTAACACATTCTGACTAATGATTTAAGCAGTAAAGGGAAATCTTTAGTGACATACTTTTTAAATTAATATTATTATTATTAATACTATATTAATATAAACTTATAATTTCTTTGTAAAACTTTTAAAAATGCATAAGCTCAAATGGAAACTTATGCTACCGACCAGAAAAGAAGGTAGGTGCTTACTGGTTGCTATGCCAGCATTTGGTGAAGTATTTTTTCTTTCAAATAATGTCTTAAACGTTTTAAAATTAAAATTTCTTTAAACTCTGGGTGGGAATAAAATGTACTTATCAAAACTTCTAATTAAATTACAACTGCAAGATACGACGTACAGAAACTTTTTTCTCGTTTAGTTTTTTATTATTATTACTATATTTTTTTTTATATAAAACAGTAAACGTTAAGAAATCGCAATTGACAGTGTACGGAATGCCAATCAGACATCAGTCGGGTGGGCTTCACGCTAGTAAGTCACCTCGTTTCATTCTTGGCGTATTATTACTATTATTATTATCATATTATGTTGACTCCCGTGCAACGGGGTTATATTATTATTTTATTTTGTAGATATGTGCTAGTGTTGCGCACGACTCGGGTCGATGCTTCCCGCGGTTTTAGCAACCATTGCGAATAATGTAATAGCAACGATAGAGAATTATTATATATATATTTTTTTTTTAGTGTAAGAATATACTTATGTACAACACGTCAATATTAACTTCAGGTAATATGAGTTTTTCTGTTCGTATTTCCCACGTTTATCTGACGATTGATAACCGCGGCGACCGCTATCGAAGGGGGATAAAACCACTCGTCAACATAATATTATGGCTGCAGTATATCGTAGGTATAGGTACGCGAGATACTAAATATGATTTAATATTGATGATAAATGTATATCAAATGAGTAATGTTCAGCCTTGGCGGCGTCCTCAAAATAAAAAATAAAATTAAACGCTCAAGAAAAGCAGACTGCAGTTAAACGTGAACGCGTCTTTACGCCTTGAAAAGCTTCGGCCGACCGATCGACGATTTATCCGTGTCGACTGACCTTGCTCTCCCGACGACGACGACTGCGTATGTTGAGGACGTATATAGACGACGTTTTTACAGACTTTTGCCAAAACCCAAGGACCGTTTGCACGGCGTTTTCGCTTACAAGTCCGGCCAGGCCCGCGTTTTAGTCGATAATTTTTTTTTAAAGTAATTTCAATGAAATGCATGGCCCCAAACATAAAATCGATCGAGTTACAGATGTTTGAAATTTGAAGATAATCGGATTTGTTGAATGCTTAAAATTGTGGAATGTGCTCTGCGAACCCGCCGGTATATGATATTTTTACAGAATGTGTAGGTATTTTGCTATCACAGCAAACCGTATTTTGGTATAATGCTATCAGGTTTAGATAATTAGTTGCACATATTATTATATATAACACGGGGCACACTGTATAAAATATATTAGGCATTATTAAAATTTTTCAATATTATATTAATCACGAGTCACTGACACGTGGTGGTGGTCATGGAAATGGTAATGATAATAATAACGAATTTTTGTTTTCCCAACCAGGATTGTTCAGGAATCCGCCTGACTGCTGGTAGAACATGGGGCCCAACCACTTATTTTGCATTTAATAAAATTATAATATAATATTGTAATATGATATTATGTCCCGATATTTGTTATTTATTACCCGCGGCCATTGCTTCCTTACTCCTAATCCAACTTTTAAACAATTGCAGCGTATCACGTTTTTCCGGTTTTATCGCAACTGGTTTCAAACGTTAATATTATGTTGAAGTGCGGCGAGGTTCACAGATATTTCAAGCCTACAATTATTAGAAATATCCAAGTTTCTTTTTAGACCTAATTTTGTCTACTACCTTTCAGTATAAACCGTTATAACAATAAATCTGTATTTAATTTTCATCGAAAACGACTTCCAAATATTAAATTTCTTACCGTGATAAATTCCAGCCATAAATTATTTTTTTTTAAATAGTTTTTAAAAAATATTTTGGATGTATCATCTGTATAGAACTTTCACGGTTATACATAATTCTGTTTTTTTTTTTGTATCGTTTCGAATCGTTTTTTTCAGTTATTGGTTTTTTACTCGTCAATAGTATGACATTTTAATAAACATTAATTACCTGAGGCATGTATCCAACGCGTTTTCCGGGCACACCGCTTCCTTTTGTTCCGGGCTTTCCTCCAAGCACAAATATCTGTCCAGTGTTTAGTCGCCTCCGGCCAACAATGCAACTGAGCAATGTCGTCTTACCGCAACCACTAGCTCCCAGAAGTCCATATCTATAATTAGTAATAAGGTCTGTGAGAAAAATATTGCAATTCCCAAACCACATATAACGTAATTCAAAAGTCAAAAACGTCCATCTCAGAAATGAAGTTAGGATACCTACATAAAGACTACTATTTATTTATTTGGAAACATTTACGAAAAAAAAATATATTTCGTATAGAACCCTTACGTTTTTTCACAAATCAAAATTATTTTTAAAAAAAAACTATAAATCTATATTATAAAAAATGTTGAGTAAAATGTACGATTTCCGGTTTAATCAAATTATTAAGAGCTTGAAAATTCTGGGATATTATTATTTTTTTTCCTTTTTATACCTTATTATAGAAAACGTTTTGGTTTTTATAATTTAGTAAAACATATTATCTAGGGGTTGTGAACATTCATGACGAAGAATAATTATTCGATATTTTTATGAGAAAAATAATCACGATAAGCACAGCTGTTTGTTCGAAAAGTTCTGTCTACAGAAACGAAGCGATTCTGTGAATTGCATAAAATCGACAGGTCTGCGTTTATCCAACACTCTGGGAGAATCGTGACGGTGAATCGGAAAAACGGAATAATTCCACACCGGGGGAACACTTTGCTATATAGAACACCTAGACATATAAATTATGTAGACTATTGAGAATAGGTAATATTATATTATAATAGCAAAGCGTAATCACTGCCATTGTCGAAATATTATATCACGTACGACCGTATTATAAATATATATATATTATAAGACGCATTGTGAGATAATCGTAACGCGATCTCTCGTGTAACCACTGAAAATAATAATTATTGTGAAGTTCTGTTTTCGGAGATCTATACGAGTTTTTGAAAATCTGATTTGGGTCGAATACAGTCACAGCCACCGCGCCGCCGCCTCGGTATCAGCTCCGCGGTTGGGCACCCGATAGTAATAATATTTTTATTATTATTACTATTATTATTATTATTATTACTCCTACGTATAATGTATGCGTATAACCTACGGAAGATTGCCGGGTCGTCGGCGGAACCCATGCAAACCGGTTGCGTCCGGAGGTCGTACCAAGGATAATGCGTCTCTACATGACGTCCATGCGTACATTACAGGTAAGTAAGTATAATAATAATATGATGTATTAAAAGCGAACGATGGCGTAAAAACATGTAGTATAATATGCGCTTTGACGTCGTAGACGGTACCTGAGTTTAATGTAATATTATAACAATTATCGTCTGTTTGTCGTACGCAAACACCACCACCACTCCATTGTAGTCGTTTCCGAAACGATATTCTCGAACCTACGCGTTGACAGCCGCTCGAGCACTTATTTTACTAGCATGTACGTATTATGTACCTAGCTACGTTTTTTTTTTTGCAGTTTCATCCTGGCTAATTCTGGCTTTAAATTGCGTGACCTGGAGGTCGAGAGAGTATGAAAAAAACAAATACAAATATACACAAGCATTTGTTCGGCGGCTTAGGATTAATGCCACGGGAGCGATGACGCGTGTTGACGCGTTGGTGGAGGCTATTATTATAGGTTTATATTATAGGTTCTACACTTGCGAGGAAACCACTCGAAACGATATTCAGCCCAGAGGTGTATAATTCGAGTGGTGTCGTAGAATATCGCACTCGAAACCGGTGCGAATCACTCGACGAGTGTGTACCGCAGCGTTTGCTCGGAAAGCTTTCAGTACAATTTTTCCTGGTTAGGACGTAGTTATTGACGAAACATATGAGGAGAAATACTCGACTGTGACGTATGAATGTATGATAGAAAATAACGAATATTTATTATGAAGTTATGCTAATTCATTAGCTCTATGGTACAATTTGCATAGATGTAGCTCAAATAGGATTTCCTTCTTGGCGCTCTCTAAAAAAAAGTCTAACGAGCTCGGCTGAAACGCCGTCTCCGCGCTACCGAATCACTTAGCATAATCTTATTACGAGGAAACGCGGTAATAGTGCCCCGACCTAATATCTTAATGTCGTGTCCCGGTAAAGTAAGGTGAAATATCCTAACAGCAATATATAATAGTTATATACGACGGTTGGTGGTGATAATAATGGAATGCTCTTACAGTGTCTACGGTTGAGAAATCCTACAGAAAACTCGAATTTTTCAACGAAAAAAAAATTGTTCGGAAATTATGCTGCAGGTTTTCGGAATCAATACCACGTTTTGTGGGCACTAACCTAGAGGTTGATAGAGAGAGAGTAAGTGAGAGGTATCTGTCCGTTCTGATAAATAGTTTAGGCACATGCAATTAATATTAGAAATACGATATCGTTTGTATACTGACATTGTGCCCTTAGCGACCGTCATGTTGAGGTTGCTGAGCACGTGGTTTGGCTTGCTCGCTGAACCGTAGTGTTTGAACGCGTGTCGGACGCAAACGGCCTGCTGGCGGCGCGTCCACACGGTGCTTTGTTGGCTGAGCAACGAAGGCGGTTGAAAAGCGGGGTTGACGATTCCTCCGCCGCCGTCCGCTAATCCCACGCTGACGCTACCGCCGCCGTTCCGGGGCTCCATGGCCACCACGTCCGGAGAACTGCCCACGCCGGACGTCATCGTCGCCTTAACGCCGCCGGATTCTTCGTTCCCTTCTCTGTTGGAAAAACAAAAATTAGATATTTCGTATTGTTATTAGAGTCCTCCGAAGAGAGTTTAACACAATAATTACAGGCAATGTGACAGGGACGTATGACATTATAATATTATCATTTAAGCATACCGGGAGATAGGGCCATAATATCCACATTTCGGGTATAGAGTGTAGGAGTATACATAATATTATATAATATGGAGAGTGATGACGGTGTATGCCCGAGGCTTATTCAAGTATAGCCACCTGCACTACCACCCTGTTTAGAAATTTCCCGAATTGGCATGTTTTTTCGAATTCATTATACCACTCGATCGCATACCCGTGGAGTGGACATCACGTCAATATTATACTTCGATCGACGACACGCGAGAAACGACTTCCTAACATATTATTAATATTATACATATTTTATAGTAATAATTTTGGTATACGTAAGGCGTGACGTCAAAAGGGTTGATCGTCAACAGCGACTGTCGGTTCTTAATAAACATTGTACAGGTACACGACTTGTCACGTCGAGTAAGTGAACTGATTACTGAATAAGTTAAATCAATGGTGTAATGTGATAATTTTATCGTATTACAATAAAAGCGTTTGAGACGTTCGAGTGTCCTCTACGACACTCACCGAGTATGACGTTTCCTAAGTGTGCGGATCATTGATGGTATTGAACTAATATTATAATTTTATAACGATTTAAATTTTTTTTAAATCGGTTTTACACTAATAATAGTGTTGTTCCGAGACATTATTTTCGACTCTGCACTGAACCCGTTACTTACGTAATGGACGTATTCATATCAATAGCACCACCGGTCGTGGTTTCACGTTCATCGGACATGTCACTTGTAGATATGAATTAATCGAAACAAATTTATGATACCTTATACGTCTTAATTACACGGTTCTAAGTTGAAATTTCAATTAATTTGATGACGGAGCGAAAAGTTTATGTCTGATAATCAGACCTGTAAACCGGGAATATACTTAGAGGCGAGTGTCAACGTTACGTCTACGCTGACTGCAGCTGAGACGAACTCTAACTGTAGAAGAATTACACAGTATATTTATACAATAATCCATGCTTTGGTTTAAGTAGTGGTATTTCAATGGAAACTCTATAATACAAATCGTCTTATTAGATGTTCTTAAATAAAAACAAATAAACCGAGCATAGGTCCAATTGTCTAAAGGTCTTAACTATTATTACACCAAAAATAGATGATTACACGTATATTATATTATTATGTTTATCACCTAATAATAACAGTCTACAATTTGTTTGATATTGACCTATGCACAAAGGGTTCAGCCAAGTGCGTCCGCAGGATTAAATCCCACCCGGGGCAAGATAAAAATTATTTATAATCTAATATTAGTTATAGCGATATTGATATTAAAGAACATGCAGTTAAAAATTCTTTGGCACCCCCCCCTGCGGGCGCCCATGGGTTCAGCAGTCGGCATTAGAACTATTATATGCCGTTATATCATTATTATTCGTGACTGTACATTATGAAAAAAACATTTGTTTTATTGCTTTAATTTTTTTATTTTTTAGTATACACGACGTTTCCCGAATGAAATTAACGAGTGCAAATCGATATAATATATTTTATGCGCGTCTTGTTAACGTTCAAGTCTCAAGGAGATTCCGCTTCCAATGCAATGTATACAACGATCAACAACGCGTATAATAATTAACAGGTTTATGTATAATATACTTGTACAATTATCGTGGGATTTTCGCTGACATCGCTGTCCACCGTTAATAGTATAGGAGTAATAATATTATTTATGTTTTACATATTGTTATCAATGTGTACTGGAAATGTGAACACAAACGGATAGTGATGGGCAACAATTGTGTGTATCGATATATAAAAAAAACTAGTTCCCGATGCATAAAACAATATTGATATCAAAAATATGTCACGATATCGCGGATATCGTACCGAATTATCGATGTTGCCCATCACTACAAATGGATCCGTAGATCTGTGTATGGTTATAGGATGACTAACTTACTATGTGGTTGATTGACTGGTCACTCGATTTAAGGAATCACCTAATCTAGGATAGATTGCCTTGATAAAAAAAAAAAACTCATAATTTAACATTCAACCGAACATTGGACATGTGTGTCTTCGTTTCCGTACATCTGTTGACAAATCTATTTCCTAGTGACAGACACACTACGTACGTCGTTTTAATATTCATCACGTGAGTGTACATAATATGTAAATACTAATTTGGCGATTTTCACAACTTATCATGTTCGGGACGTTATTTTTCTCTGTCTCTCAATAATATTACTATGGTAATTAAAGGGGCCCGATGAACAAATCTATGATTTGCTATGATATACGACTATAATTTTACGATGTGTGGTTTTTGGATTGTCATGCGACTTATAAATATATTATATTATGTTTGTGGTTTGTCTCAAGTCTTTTCGACACACGATAGCTGTTGTAGTATTTATACACGTCGACCCATCGTCAGTGGTCGATCATCGGAGCTCACATAGGTTAGGTACATATTGCAGCAGTTGTACACCTTGAAAACAATGGTTGCGTTGACCTTACATTTTGAGATTTCGCGGTCGGAATGCGAATATTATGTTTTTTAGCCCTGAACACGCGACTGACTGGACGTCGTCGCCAAGTCAGTTTCACAAGTTTTAATATTTTATATGCCTAAAATGTTATATGGCTTATCGCGTTATATTTGTAGAATTTATATAATATTTTACCCATGTACAATAATTTATTATTATATGGGTTAGAACTTGATTTTTTTAGGTAAAATATAAGATTGAGTCCAACGAGTGACGAAGTGACGTCGACTGGAATCCGGGAAATACGTTTGCATATAGTACGTAGGTGTGACCAGACCTCGACCGCAGAGACGGCATATTATTATTATTTAATAACCGGCACCAAAATATTATGTATGTAACCATCGGTGATAAATTAGGGTGGGTGGGGTAATCACAGGTGTAGAATTTTTTTGGAGCATACACATTAACAATAATATAGTAATTTATCATTTTTTAATAGTATTATTATCAGTGACGATAATCTTGTAGCATATATTTTGGTAAATTATAAGATTTTACACACGTACACACATACAGTATACCTACACACTGTTGTCGGTTACACATAAGCATAAACATTATTATTATTGCTCCATCCAGTCATAACACGAATAGTGTATTTGTAATACATATTTTGTAATATTCATAACTAAAAACTTCTACTACTTTCGCCTTAAGTACATTATTTAAGGAGTTATCCAGAACTAAAAGGTGCTAAATCGATCAAATTTACACTTTTGTTATTTGATAGCGATCTAGATAGCACTATTTGGTTCTTGAGAATAGTGTTAAAACCAAAAGGTTCTATCTATAAGAAGAAAAAAAATTAGTGATAACCAAAAAGTACTATCTCATGTTCACTGTATTAACCATACAATAATAATATGATGGTACAATATTATTAATTATTGTACATTTTTATCAACAAAACAAAGATTTCTATAAATAATTTTAATAAATATACGGTACATTTACCTTAGTCAATATTATTTTTATTTTGGTTTTATTTTAACTGGATGCCTCAACATTAATAATTCTGATCCAAGATCTTGTCAATTATTATCGTTATAATAGAAAAAAATATGTTGTCATCGAGGTTACGAAACCGTACCAATAGTTAATGAAGCTAGCAGAAAAACAAGTTGACATTAACAACAAGTAAGTACCTATAAAATAATACCTAATATATAATTTAGAATTAGGTATAGGTAATAGGTATTCATTTTAAGTGAGATATTTACCTAGGTACTTAAAATATTTTATAGATATAAATTATATTTAATATAATATTATCAATACATTTAATTGAAACATAATGTTTAATATTATTGCAAAGGCTTAAAATTGCTTTTACAAATTAATGCAGCTAATTGCTTAGTACCTACTTATGTTCATTTGATGGCATTATTACCATTTAAAATTTTAAAAGTAGGTAACCCCTTCTACAGGTACGGTCATGTATATAGGTTAGGTTAGGTATCTATTCTACTCAAGTGAAAAGCCAATGCCATGTCATTATTTATTATTTTGAGGTTGGTAACACCATAGTGAAAACATACATTTAATTCAAAACCAAAAAGTTCTAACTAAGTGAAAAAAAAAATATTAACAACCAAAAGGTTCTATCTGAAGAACTTTTTGGTTCTTAACGGAAATTTTTTACATTTTTGTTTTTCTTACGTTACATTTTGATTTTAAGAAAACTAAATCGCTAGTGTTAACTCAGAACAACTTTGTGAATTTTTAGATGTGCTAATCATTAAAAATCATTCATTACGAAAAAAGATTTTACACTTCCTAACACAATGTTTTGTCATAATGACATTTGCTTAAGTTACACTACACACATGCTATACAGACTACAAACAGAAGCAGAGGAACTCGTATAAGTATAATATAATTATGACGTTTGTGTAAAATATTAAAATGACTCCTCGTCGACGTAAAATAAATTATTAATGTGAAAAAAACCAACAACTTAATACACTGGTATAAGACAGTAATTACAGGGGTAATTAATAATTATACGAAACGAATATATGTCGATTAACAATGAATTTGCACTGCAGCGCGGTGTCGAGTGTATAATTGGTTTTTTTCTTGGCGCTTTTGGGAATACAGGGACAGCCGCTCATGCAGCCTCTGTTTCCTATATCTGCATATTATGATATAGGTAGTTACGCCTATGTGTCTGCATATTATTATTATATCTTACACGTCGATATATTATGATATGGTCTGCGTGTGTATAACATAAAATTATCATACATTTGTGGATTGTGGGCCGCACCGATTAAGCGGGTTACCTAATCCAAAGTGAATGTAAACGACCGATCCGGAAACGACGAGCAAGCGTCTCGCAACGGGAATATTATGCCCTGCGGCTTTGCGTGCGTGCGAGCGTCTGCGCCCGCTCGAAGCGAAATCGTTCTCGTCGACTTTGTGCCGTTCTCCCTGCTCCCCGACCCACCTATACCACCAAATTCTATGTATATACTCTCCTTTGCTATATTGTATATACGATCCCGGGGTGGTAAAAAAAAATATTTTTTATATTATAGTATCGTATATCGTTCGGTCTTAAACCATATCTGAAACCCATAAAACCCCGCAATAAAGAAGAGAGAAAACGCGATTATAATAATAATGTATGTGTGAGTGTTTATTTTTTTGTTTCTCGTACAAGTGCGAGTGCGAGGACAATATAATAATAATAATGTAATATTATAAATTGTCATAATATTATACGGCCGCCGTTATGCGTAAGCGAGTTTTCGCCGCGTCAAACGATATGTGTCGCGGGACGTTCCGGGAACGACCTCAACGAATTACACGTCGTTTCGCAATAGTACATAATATAATAATAATATTGTTATACGTTTCGTATAATATTATATGGGCACACGTTTCCTTGACCTCAACCCACGACTCCAACCGCCCGAAAATGCCAACTCCGGCCATGTGCAGCTCCGGCTTTACAAAAATATATTGTGTGTCGTCTAACACCACCGTGGATGCAAAATGAAGGTATCCGTAAAATGTACCACCCGAGATTGTTATTTTTATCGGTACGAAGGCTCGTTAAAAATAATATTAAATTAATACTGATTATGCTAAATCTCGTTTAACCGATCTACAGACAAATGTATACCTATTGTAAAACTGCACGGGCACTGACGTTTTTTCATTGCCAATTATTTCGGTGTTGGAGTAAAAAAAATATATATAATGATAAACACGATAATGATGCGACACTACTATATTAAAACATAATGTGTTATTAAGACAATGGATAATGGAGCTCCTCACATGTCCTTCTTATTATATTATATTATATTTTATTAACGTGTTACTGAAACCGACCGTGGAATTTCAGTGGAATTAGCAGCGTATTACACATAATAATATTAGTGCGTATATATAATATTATTATGTGAGAATCTTTTGCAATCGTTATTACTACGAATATTTCAACAAAGTAGACTGCACAAAATTACAATGGTAATGCGAATAATAATAACATATCGACAAATAATTAGGGCGCTAATAACCACAGTAGGTTGTGGATACACCTGATCGTTATAAGAGCTGCCGATTGTAATAATTAGATTACAATATAACCGATCATTGGAATATTAGCCGCACGACAGTAACCTATATCCAATAATAGTGTTTGTGCCATTTTTCATTGTTTACATGCGCGAAAAACGTCGTCTTCATTCATGTGGCATGCCCTTTATAGAGCTATTCAACCTTGACAATATGTACGGTTTACGAAACATATTTTGTTATTAAAACTTGTTTGTATTCATTGTAGCCCCGCCAACAGCCACAGTTTTAATTAGTCACCGAAACGCATAAACATGTATTCGCTTTTTCCAAATTATTCCACGCGAGATTATCTAGGTGAAAATGTACGAATTAACACAATAACGGTCTGACAACAATGATGTATTTAATGAAAGACGACGCGTAACTAGTCGTGAGGAGATATTTTTTTCCTATTGAAACCAAACTTTTTCGGTTTCGAAATGAATGAAACCTATGTACTGCAGAGGCTTATGGTATTTGATATATTACTCCCCCGAACAGATTACTATACGAAAATGGTAAATTATGTGAAAAACTTTAACGGAAAACTTTAAATGTGCATATTATAAAAATGGCACATATCGAATATAAAAAAACGTATTTATCGAGCGAATCAATATATTATAGGTGGTAATAACACGGCCCATATGAAAGGAAAAAGCAATATCAATTGAGTTATTATACCTATATATAGGGACTCTCGTTAACGAAAACTAAAAGTTGCCACAAATCGATTGTGCAGATAGTGCAACGACTTACAATATTAGAACACCTACCTAGTCGAGTATTCAGCAGGTCATAGGTGATAGAATAAAGATTTAATAACAGCATAAAAATAATAGCTGCACAATATTATATTGAATAGCAAAACGTACTTATCGCTTGAATCAATTTATGCATACAAGTAATAATATGTCCGCACGAAAGAAAAAAACAATTTCAATATACACTCTTGTCTCTCGCACTCTCGTTAACGAAAACGAAAAGTTGCCGCAAATCGACTGTGCAGATAGTGCAACGTTGTACATGTATTAGAATACCTATACCTAATCGAGACTAGACTACAGTCAGAAGGTTATAGGTGAGCCAACAAGGTTTTAATAATAGCAGCCACACTGGCGCTCGTAGACTATATCTATAGATAATAGGTTTTCTTTTAAAAATCACGCGTTTCCATAAAGTAAAAATAAAATACAATTATTTTAGCTGACCGCACGTCGAATATGCAGAGTGGTGACATGACTATTAAAACATATGTATTAAATAAATATATACCTTCGATATAATATGTTCAGTATAGCCGGTTATCTAATGGCACACAGAAGCAGGTTATTGCAACAGGTATCCGAAAAATTCCATAAATGTATCAATTATTATTCTACTCGCAGTACAACACGTGTAACACTCGCAAGTATATTATAGGTACCTACAAACGACTATATAAGTATAGGTTCGAAACGTTTCGTTGTCATCGCCAGCCGGGTCGGTCGAAAACCGTGCAAAATATATTATATGGGCGGATTTGTGACATTATTATGAATTATAATATTATGTTCGCATCACATTTGCCATTTTTTTAAGTCCAAATTTCCATTCACGCAACTTGTGACCAACTTAGACCGTGTGTCCACAGGCCACAGGCTGCAGCTTGCGAGATACTGCAGTATATAATATTATGGTGGCCGCTTGTTAGACTCGCTTATTGGCATAGATTCTGCAAAGAGTATGGTCCCGAATTATACGTATACTATATAAGTACACGGGAAAAATGTCGTGTATTGAACTCACTGCAGCACTGGTATATGGGGTTAAAGCTTACAATATTTAAATGCATATTTCCACATAATATATTATATTGTACCAATGTAAATTGTGAATTTGGCTTAATACCCTGCAGAGCCTATAAGTACACTATATTATTGTACTACAGATATATAAATATCGACATCGTGACCGGCCATTTCGCGGTCGTCTCTCGGTCTGGTCCCGCGGGTACGTGGTATTATAATCTCGGGTCCGCGTCGGCCAATCAAAAATTACCCGTGCAAATATATAATACAATACAATAATCGTAATAAACAGCAAAATACTTGTATAGGTACCTATATTATCATTATTATTATTTAGGCATACACACACGCGCGCGGGCGCGCTCTCGCATATTTATCCGACGACGGTTTTGTAACTTTACGATAATATTTCGTACACAACTCAGCCTGACGCGGCTGACGACGACCTTGTTTCGGAACGGCCTGCACGCCGAGCAGCGCGCGCGCGCTCGCGATTACTATGCGGAACGGCAGCGGCGCGCTGCGTAGTGAGCGTATAAATTTATTTTTTTCGTTCGGTTTTGTTGGAAAAATAAAAAAAATTGCCAAGACGGATCCGATCGGAAACACGTCATGTTTAGGTACGCGACATTATAATGAATACCCATGGCAGTGTTGTGCAGTAGTGGGCACCTTTACAACGTACGCCCGTCGAATACCGTGTAAAAACGATACGCACATGTACATTATAATACCTACATTAATAATAATATTATATTATTATTACGCTTCAGTATTTCAATATTTCTGTACACAATATATACTAGTAGATAATTCCGTGGTTGTAATATCGCGTAGATAATAATATAATATTACCCGCGATATAATTATGATTATTGTGATTACCGTCATCGCCGCCGTCTCGCTGAGCGGAAAACGCGCGTCTAGTCGAAGAAAATAACGAGCCACGCTGACGTCGGCATAACCGGTTTTTTGGTTTTAACCATCCAATGATGACGTCTTTGGCGAAGAAAAACCCCTTGCGCGCGTCATCGCATCCTCGTCAGAGCGCACTAGCATTTTTTGCGCCCGCCAACGAGTCCGTGGTTCTTACAACTACAACAACTGCGGTTGTTGTTATTTACGTCGACCAGATAAACATGTTATACCGGACTGACGAGCTAGCTCGGTTTTTGCGAGTGCATTCCCCGCGTTATGATAACAATAATATTTGGCGTACGACCACGGAGTCGGCGTGTTGACAGTTGTCGCTCGACCAGAAAAATAATAATTAAAGCCATATATTACACGAAGCGACAAGCATGATGTCGCACCAACAACGATTGCGTCTGGTCTTGTAATAATAATAATAATAATAATGTTAAATTATAATATATTATATTATATTGTATTAAATCTGGTGATGATACTGCGAGAAAATGACAATAATGACAATATAGAATAAATATGGACCGGGCGATCGCTCACAGACAATTTTCACGAGACACGATTGACATAAAATCTTGAATATTATTATAATGTCTTACTATATGGGGGGGACAAAAATCAAATACAAACTTTGACGGCGATGGTGCAGTACGGTCGAGTCGCCCCAGAGAACGGTCTCGGTGTGGAGTATGCTGTGCGCACAACTATGATGATATGATTCGGAGACACTAATTATTCGACGAACACTGGACGCACATTTTTCGTTTGAAACGCACGTACGTGATTTTATCTCAAAATAATTTGTTGTACACTGTGTAGACAACAATATTTTTTTAGACGGCAAATAGAATAATAAAAAAAAAAACGGAATGCCCGAAAACGATTAACGGAAAAAAAAAAATTTTAATTAAACTAATACACGATATATAAGTAAAATAATAAGATAAAAAATAACAAACGAAAAGTGAACGTACCGGGGACGGACCGCGGCCGACGACAATAGGTAACTACTATGGTGGTTGGGAAAGAACGACAGTGCCATCGACCACAATGCCTTCCTCGATGGACCCCACCATTTTTTTTTCCTTTCTTCGTCCGAGCGACGAATAGTATAACACAGTTGTCTATGTGTTTTTCCACTATCGTGTGTGACCCCCCGTTTGTATGCTATTATATCGTGTGTGTGTACGTACACGCGTTAACAACACGAAGAAGCGCCCAAGTCTACATAATAACACAGTGCCTATATCTACCTACCCACCTGCTATCCGTAATGTAATTTATTAATATTGCATGTCTCGAGTCTTCGATACATCATAATAATGATGTAGGTACTACACCTACTACGGTCGACTATAACGTTATGTATAATAAGCAGCTATATATTATATTTTATTGATTTCGATTAAAATGGGTACCTCTAATCATCGATTGGGGTGAACAACAGTACTACGGTATTGTTCATGCTGGTTTTGTGCATAATATAGTACAGGGACTGACCCACTGCCCTGTTTACGACAACTCCAAAAATCTGTTTGAAAACGTAATAATATTATGTTATGTTGCTTAGTAAATGTCATCTAGAATGTAAATCACATTATGTTAAAATCTATTCAACATGGTACCTACGTTATTTTGAAGTTTAAAATCAGTATCTTTATATAATATTGGATTAAAATCAAATTGACGGTAAAACATAATATGAGTCGAAACTCAAAAGTCAATAGTTTTTTTCGGAAAACAAAGAAAAAACTTTTCACTTGTATTTTGTGTTCGTAATGCGTTTTTCGTTTTCCATAGATAGTATAAGACAAGAAAAATGTCCAGTATTAAATATTTTGATACTGGAATCCAAGAGTAGAACCTATTTTTTTACATTATAGAGTAATTACAAATTATAAGCATTCTCTTTTATCACCCATCATTTAACTACATATATAATATCAGTGATTATAAATACTAGCATATTTTATAATTAATGATACTATATTAATATGTACGAATATAAGAAGGATTTTGATTATATTTTTAACTATATTACTTCAATCTTCTATAATCCATAATATCGATAAAAAATTGGGGTAGTATCAAAGTTTATTTCCACAGAAACAAATTAATAGAACAATTAAAATATTATTGTGTTATAAATACAAAATATTAATATAATATACTCTATTCCATTTTATTGACTATATTTTGGTATACGAAATGAATAGATCAAGTTCCTCATTGGAAATGTATTTAAACCATTACAAGCTAATTAAAAATATATTTTATGAATTATGCACCTATAACCATAGGTAATTGATCAAAAATTTAAATATATCCGTTAACTTTTAATTTTTATAACAGGGACACCACCATTGCATACTACTGGTACTAAAAACTATTATTTTCATTAGAAACTTAAAATAAGACTGATACCTAAGTAGTAAGTGATAATAAATAAAAATACAATATAACTTGTAAATTTTCAAACAAAATATATTTCTTTAATTCGTATGAAGAATTTAGTTTTGTTCACTCAATAAAAATATGATAATAAAATAATCGAAACTTGGCGATAGTAAAAATACAAGTAAAATAACAAATCTTACTGCAGTATTATATTACTATTACTCATCATTAAAGACATAACTTGTTATTACACTATAATTTTATTATTTTAAGAAACTCATTTTATGTTTCAAAATAATAATTATTATAGGTAAAAAAAATGGCTTGTGAAGAGATTACAAAATAATTATTTCTAAGTTTTAATTGTGAAATACATATTATGTTATTGAAAATTATAATAAATTTATATAATATATATTTATTAAAAAGACGTACAATTTTAATAAATGTACCTATGAGGTAAACGGACAATTTTTTTTTAGATATTATAATATTATGATTAATTGAAAAATTATAAATATTTAAAAATATTAATAACTATAATACGGTGTGCTTTCGCATTGCGCCATGAAAATATATATATATATGTAAATGATTCTTTTGACAAATTTTCAGACTTTAACAGAAAAAAAACACTAGTGTTCATATAATTTCATTGTACAAAGATTAAATTCCCGATAAAAACAAAAATATATCAACCTTGCAAAATTATGTTTCGGTTGCTGACGAACGAACTGATGATATGATCAATTCAGTTGTACATATAATAATACATACACACATCGTGCAATTTGTATTATATATTCTATAATGATATTTTTTTTGTTCATAATTTTATATTTCAAGTTGAAATTCATCGATAGATTGTATGTAGGTAAACATAAACAAGTTTTTAATAAAATTCAAATGAAAAACCCGGAATATTAAAAAAAAAAAGTAATTCGATTATCCTTTCTACTACCTACCTATCTAGATAATGTATATAGTTACAAGTAGACAGTAGTGTAACTCGAATAATCTATAGTTGACCGTTGCATTTTGGAAGTTATATATTTAAATTTTAGCTCTTTAATTTTTATTGAACTTAATACCTATAATAATATGCTGTGAAAAAAATAAAATAAAAATCATAAATCGTTGAAGTTGAAGTTGGTTAATTATCAAATCACATTAACTGATATAGTTTTATCAATGAATGTTTTAGTAACTATATTATAGAGAACTTGCTCGTATAATGTAGATGCGTTTTGAAAACTTGAAAAGTGAATAAACCATTTAAGGTCTTAGGACGATACAATATAATGTATATACCTAATAAGTCACACTGCTTCTGTGTAAAATCGACCGTTCTACACGAAATGCTTTGTGCAACAACCTGATGTGCTCGTCGGACATTTTGTTTAACAAATAGCGTAGGTAGGTTAACAAAGTATTATTTTTTTATAGTCGAATGATTAAAATGTAACACTATAATATTATTATGAATTATAATGTACATACAAATGAGTGAACTACTCTAATGTTTATGTAAGACGAGAAATACTATTTATGTATAATAACAGTGTGTGCCGTCAAGGAACCGTAAACAACTACAACACGACTGTCATTGTTTTATTTGTATTATTATTTTAAGACAGCCAGTTACCATTATAGGCAGTAGGTACGCACACACAAATAATTAAAGAACAAAACATTTAGAATAAGTACATGATTTTCACTAAAAATATAGTAGGCAGGTACCTAGTTATTATAATGATACGATTACATATACACTGCTGATATTATTCGCTCGTACTTAATAATATTATGGACTCGTGTCTCATACAAAAGAATAATAATATAATAATCTCACATTATAAGTAAATTATATTCTATAATATCATATATTTGCGAGTATAAACATAATTACGTTATAATGTGTATAATATACACACGTTTGGCATGATGAAATTGTATTTAGTGTGCAAGCAGCTTTTATTATTTAGTTAGGTACCTACACGTTTGGAGTTCCGTTTCCTCGCTTGTATAAATCGATTGCAACTGCGTAAAAGTTCGCTATTGGCGACGCGAAGAGATAGTTGACGCGAGCGCAGTCATTCAATATAACTCAAGGTATTATTATTTTATAATTTAACCGAAATCCAAGACTCATCGTAAATAATAGGTATATAGACGCGAACCGACGACGATCTGCAGCGATCGTCCGAGTTTTCTATAGTTGTTCTTGTTGCAGACTTGGCCACCATATTGTATATTTTGTACCTTTCGTCCATTTCGATACAAACTTCGAATGAAATAAGTGCCCTACCTATAATACGAATACTACAGCACTGGAAACTTGGAAGTACCCAGTAGGTCGGGTTGTGCATGCACCGCGTCGACATTGTACGTTGCCGGTGAGTGTTACATAAAACATAGGTAGGTAATATAATTAATTATTACAAAAATAAATAATATTGGATTGCGCAATATTTGTTTCGTCTAAAGACCATTCAATGGTTTTCACTTTTAAACGTTTAGTGGATAACTGCAACCAGACGTGTTGTTGTATAAGACTTGAGTACACACACGCGCACACACGCGCACACACTAACGTACACATACACACGTGCTCACAGCCGTCGATACTATATAATAATCTATTGCGGTGACATTACGTTTAAATAAATATATTATTATATGTACACGGTCGTAAATTATAATGTAAAACTGTTGACTGTTGTTGTTGTAGTTGTAGGATTTAAAAGTGACGAGCGACCTGGGTTCGTCATAATATTGTCAATATTTAGAGAGCCGCGGGTAAACCGGATCCTTATAAATATCGTGTCAAACGGATGTTTAAAACGTTTGGTTTGAGCTATCTATTATACCTCTACATTATTATTATATAGGTACTCCTCGATAATAATTAATCGGTTTTCGCACATCCCATGCTCAGCTACTGGTCCGTGAACAGCTCTAATGGCGATGAATTAAACAGCTATTCGCGGTAAGCCGACATTTTCCGCGTTGTCCCGACTGAATTATCATCGTGAAACCCAATAATACTTAGCGGCTTTAGTGTGGGGGTGGACGACTTTTGCGAAAACCGTATAGTTCGTTAAACACAATAGATAATTCCCCACGAGACCCGTTGAAGTATTTATCAATAATATTAATATCATCCCGAAACACAGTACTACAATAATTATAAAAGTAATTTCTTCATTTCTCGTTCGAATAAAAATACATATACTATAGGTAAAATATTAAAAGCTTAAAAAATCACGATATCCAGCACCAATAATTTATGTATAACGAACCCGGCTAATGGTATTCGAAACTGCAGATCACCGATCGGCGATAAAAAAAAAAGCTGTGTCAGTTGAAATGTTTAAGGTGATTCGTGCATTGGCCCATGTATATAAGTAGCCAAGTAGGTACAGTTGCAATATAAGTTATAACTTTAATAATATGTGATAATTATATACGGTTTGTTCCGAGTCATACCGATTCATATTATACGAAGGTCCGATCAAATGTGGTATTTTGCTGACAGCGATGTTTATATTCCAAGTCGGGTCGCCCAGTTGCTATGTAGTACTCCGATGAAAAACTCGAGGTATAAATCTGGTGTGGAAATAAGTTGTCGCAGTCCTCGTCGACGGTCACGGACGAGACACGTAGTATTGCGTCTCGGCGAGAGCGATACAATTAAATATAATATTATGTTTTCAATAATTTCCGGCCTCGTCCATTATAATAATAATACATCGCCACTTCAGTTATAATTATATTTCCCGCGATACTATAACGTTACTATCATCGTGGACATTATGCCACTGTAATATTATTGTGTTTACGATGACGTCAACGACGACGACAAGACCAGGACCAATACTGTACCTCGACTACAGCGGACTCCCACTGAAGTGTAACGTCGTCACTAAACTATAATATTTTAATTCACGATATCGCAGTCAGCTTATTGATATCAACAATATTGTTATCGATTTTATCGCAGCTTATACAATCGCCACTTTATAGTCGTGTGTGTATACGTGGTGATGCCGGCGTGAGTGTGCGTGTGTGGAATTTCAAATTATTCGACGATGACGATGACGATGATATATATATATAGTTTTCCTGACCCGAAGACCGATCGACACGAGACGACGGCCGTGGCCGTTCGAAAAACGACATTCTTCGGCACGCAAGTTGCATAATATGATGGTCACGTCGTCGGTGGCGGCAGGGGTGCTCAAAATACGTAATAATTTTCGTCCCCCGGATCGGTAAGCGGGATATCGATAGCGTGTATGCGGGAAAACCTTCTCACCCGCGGTCGGTCAATGAAAGAAATTAGGTAATATTGTAATAAAACCGTGTGCGATTTTTCTCGCGAACTCGCTCAAAATTACGACGCCCGGACCACTATAAATTATATATAGGTGGGTACCTGATACAGTGATACCTGTATATAATATATACCTATTATAGCATATTATAGCTGGTATCTGGCCACGGGTGAAAGCGTCGCGTGAAGGTCTCCACGGCCAATATTACGGTGTATGGATTTTACAGCGGACAATATTATTATATACACACAGTTTTCCGACTATACGGTTAGCACCATTTTCGCATTGCTCCGCGATAAACACGGTATTATAATGTATAATATATTGCGCGTGCCTACATTATTTTATCGTACATTATAGTAGGTACATGTATAAACAAGCGCAGACGTGTCACCGGCGTATATAGGTATATATATGCAGTCGGTTTTATGTATATTTCCCTCCCAACGGAAAACTATATGCGTTCGGCGTCGCCGCCGGGGTCGCGGCGGTATACGGGAAAATCGGACAATACGAATAATATCCACTTGACCCACTTTCGGTGTTTTCCCGGCGCGCGTCGAGAATGGAAATCGTACTAGGTATAGGACAGCCATAGGTATTATTTGGACACACGTCGATGGCCTAGCCTCGACGTTCGGATTAGACCAATCTTATCAGCTCCAGCCGGCCTCGTTTTCCATGCGTATACGTCTGACTTAGAAATATGTTTAAATTTTGATGTGCCGAAAGTCGAGCGAAACCCACACGTCGGGCGGTGGATTGCGGATACACAGCTGGCGGGAATTACGTCGCCGTCGTCGTCGCAATGCTGCCGGCGAGGTATTCCCACGTGTGTTTGAGCCGGTCGTTTATCACTTCAGGTACGTCATACGTATCACGCGCATAATAATATATTATTATTATTATTATCAGAGCGAATGTCGCGATACCCCGAGGGTCCAAGCCCTAACTGAGCCCAATTTCGAGATCCAAGCGCACATCGTAGGTATAATATAATAAATAGGTAATAATAATATATTATATATCTTATTATCTTATACCACCATATCTTAATCATTTTACTTCACGTTGCATAAATATCATTATGTCTACACCGTGGACAGCGTGTGTGACCCTCTGTCCGTACGTCGACATTGTTCGAGTCAGACCGCCGAGTCTATCCGGATCAAGCGAAACAATGAGAGTGTTGGACTCTCGACGGAAAGAGCAAACGAGTTTAAAAGTGTTATATAAATCGATTTCTTGTTTTGGCTTACGCGACGGTCGCTTCGCTTTTATACGACGACGGGATTATTCGGATACGACGCCGGAAACGAGTTATGCGCATATGAAATTCGGTAAACATTCGAATGTAAGTGTTTTTTTTTTTTTTTTTAATCACATAAGAATAGTTTTCGGAGTTTTACCACTTCAATTTAGTTGGAGTACCAGTGATTTGTTTTTATGGATAATTGCTCAATTACGCACGGCCATAATAACTATTACAATATACACATGTTTGAGCACAGCTGCAGTATGGAAGTATGGAACTATAATAAATAATATAACAATACAAATATATTATTATATTGTTATTTGTTATTATTGTTATCTTGTAATCGTTTAAGTCGTTTTGTGCAAATCTACAAAATTTAATTGTTCTAAAAATTTTTATTACATATTATTGTATTATATACATTTATTTTTTATAAATATTGGAAGTGTAATTATTTATTATGTCAAAGTGTTGGATGACGTATCTATATACAAAAACTAAAAAACTTACTATAACGAACGCTATTATTTAAAGTTTGTATCAAACAAGACGTTTTACTTTAGTTAGTAGAGCTGGAAATAAATGTATATATATATAAATCAATAATCCTTTTGAAAACCAACGCAAAATGAGGTCGGGCCCTACACAAAGGAAAGCGTATTTGTCATTATTTCAAGTGTATATGTGCTCCCACGATTGATGAAAATCTTCTCTTTTAGCCATTGTATAACTCGATTATATGAAAATTGTTACTTTTGCAATAAATGGATATATTTGTCCAACAGCTCGGAAATAGGTTTTTAAATTCATCAAATATTGTTACCCCCCTTTTTTTCGTCACAAGCGATCCGATCCGATTGAAATTGAAACATTTGAAACTAAATTTATTAATTTTCTATTAATATATATTTCACTAGGTGCTAATATAGTTAGCACCTTGAATAATATCATATTAACCACAATAATATACCTACATTATAATTTATAATATAAAAGTAGGTACTTATAGCTCAACGAAATAATTAACACATATTATTAACTCATTAATGTTATACACGCTCAATAATCTATATATTTACTATAATGTTATACCATTGTTTAATATATCTGTATCGGTAATTTTTACCCAACATAAATAGATAGTTCTGTCGAAAGCTCGTAATCTGTAATGAGCATGGTCCTATGTAATATTCTTATGTTTGCATAATGTTTACAAGGCGTTCGTGAAACTAACCACGGGAACTCGACAATGGAAACGGCCGCGGCGGTCAAACCAATGTCGACACATTATAATTTTATTTTAACACTTATAGTTATCCCAGGTAGGTAGGTAGGTAGGTAGGTCATAAAATGATTAATGTTATTTAGTTTGTATGGACACTCGGCACAATCATAGTGTTTGTGTTTTATTCCAAATGACTTACGAATTACGATGAGGTGTTAAATAACCGTCGTGTGTGTACCGTCATCGTCGTTATATACAAATATAACGCTAATAGTTTTACAAGTGAAGCCCTTTTTGGCGGCGACTGTTGCGCAAACAGAACTGCGGTGCCTATCCTCGAGCAAAGACGAAAACGACAAACGTGAGTAGTGTCTCACAGTGGGCACTCACGTGGCTTATGACGATATGGTGCACATTATTATTGTCATACACCGCGTCATCCGAGCAATGGAAAGAAACAGCTGCACAAGACGGCGAAAATCAGAGACCGCGGGGAAAAACAAAGCGAGGAAAACTATACCGTCCTTATATCTATAAGAATCGCCGGAGTGCTGGTACGGCAACAGATGTATACGTGTAACATACAGTATGAGACGGAGAAAAAAAACCAATGACGGACACGAGAGAGGAAAAAGAGCTTCGCCATAGATATGATGGCGCCGTTGCCTCGAAACCGAATTATTATCGAATTACCTTCACGGTCACTACGTCCGATAGTACTTTCACTTTTTGCGCACCCACCGCCGCCGCCCTTCTCTATACACAGTCATCCCAGTATTGTGTGTGTGTGTGTGTGTGTGTGAGTGAGTGTGAATTATATATATAATTATATTATGATTTAGGTGTTGCGTCTTCGGGCAAATAATACGTCCGTGGCGGCTGACGAGCGACTCGTCACTCAATGGCGTGAAGCCAGGAATATGGTATGGTGGATGGGGGGGGAGGGTGTCAGTATTTTTAAATACGTTTTTAAACTTTAAGGGTAGAAAAAGAGCATTCTCTGGTCGCTGTGTTTACCTGGAAGTGTATATGAGGAATTTTAAAAGCTTGTAGATACATCGAAAAATTGTATTCTTGCATTCACAAAACGATTGCACGATATTTGTTGGTAGGTTCTCATAAATTTACACTTGTTTTGCCTTAAATGCATTTCTCTCGAGATTTGAATTTCACTGCAGTCTAAATCATATTTGTATGATTTAATCAGAAGTTTGATGTAATTTTCGGTGTCTGAATATGAATAATATATCCTGGAAGAAGACAACTAAAACATTTTAACTCACGATGTTTTAAATATCAGCTACTCTGTAGTTGGGTTAAAAAATTGTTAAAGAATTTTATATACAAATTGCCTTTGTAGTAATCTTTTGCCGTAATATTTCCATTCATTGATCTTTTTTGTATTCTGTTGAGCTTATAAAAATCAATAACAAAATGTTTAGTATTTGAAAAAATATCAAATTGGACCACTACGTTTAGCCATAATGAATTTAATAAAATTCAAGAGAATTACTAATTAGTGTTAGTAATATTTGATAATAGAAGGAATAAAGAATTATAGCAGCAATCGTAAATCGTAATTATACATATAATATGGATGTGTCTGTGCTTCGGTCGCTTCGATGCTACGCGGTTAGGTCTATGATGCCACTACATCGATTTCTAATTTGTCCACAGACTTTATATATCTAATGGCTATAAATGCCACTGGCGTTACTATATATTATTATTATTTTTATTATTATACTCGTTTATATCATATTAAATAATATTATATATTATACGCGAGCGACCGCGCTCCGTATTCGGTGGGTTCGACGGCGCTACAGTCTTAAACATTAAGACGTATTGTTGTGTATTACGATCATAATATTACGTTCCGGGATTGCGAAAGTTCGAGATCGGAGTCGTTCACTATATAGGTAATAGCTGTATAATGGACGATACCACCCGAGAGGCGGCCGGTGAAAATAATACGAGAAAAACGCTTATTGCGTGCCGCTGTCCGACTGAACGATGTAATAATAATAATAATTAATAACATATATCATATTTCGCAGTGCAGTGTCGGCCGTTCATCACGTAGGTTATACATCTATATTATATACGTGTATCGAGTGAGTATCCATGTTGTGACGTGTGTATATACCGAAAACCCTCAGTAGCACGGCCGAAGTGTCGGCGACCCGTGTCGACGACGCCGCAGAAGGTTATACGGCGCCGAAAACAATATTGTGACCGGATATCATATTATAATAACAATAATAGTATCGCATCAGCAGCGACTGGTAGGCTGGTTGTATAATATTATACAGCCTGTTCAAATAGACATGCAGACACTGCGCAGCTTTAAAAGTGGTTTTTAACGCGGTTGTGTTCCCGACGGTCCTGCGATCTGCGATCTTCTCACGCCAACGCTGCACCCCGCGATGTCCGTATACACACTGCAGGGTAGCCCATGGAAAATCTGTATTGTTTTTTAATTTTAAACAATCGTTATGTTCACATAATATTATTTTATCAATAACCGGAATGCCAGATACATGCCATTTGAAGAAACTATAACTGCCCACTCCCCTCTGTAGTACGGCACGGACCCCCAAAAAGGCACTGAGAAGGCGAGGGACCCATTCTTGAGACACCTCTCTGTGACATATGCTCAAACGCCTCCGCCGCACAACCAGTGGCGGATCCAGGGCTTAATTTTGGGAGGGGCATGGGGCGCTCAAAATTACAAAATATTCCGAAATTGGCTACAAAATTGGCTAAACACTGTGTAAAACAAAGGAAAACTACGGTGATTGGGGGGAGGCAAATCCCGCCTTGGCCCTCCCCCTGGATCCGCCACTGCACACAACTTGATGAACAGACACGTATTTTATCGATTCATGAACCAGTCGGTCGTCATCGTAATAATATTACGGCTGACTTGATTATCAAAAGTCAACGACCAAATGTATGCGAAAAAAATCATTTTAACTCAACAATTAACCGAGCATGGCTTGTTCAAAAGTCTTATTGTATTGCATAGTCTGCGAATCACAAGACACTACATGGTTATTGTTTTTCTTCATCGTATATTCTCTTCAAGACATTGGCTAGAACGCCTTTGCAAACTCCCAAAAATATTATATTGACGGTTGTCGGGGGCAATGCTCATTATTAATTGATGGGAGAGGACACGCCGTGAAACAAAACGAAGACGGCCTAAAGTCAGACGAGGTGGAGGTGGAGGCGACGTTCAGTCCGAATATATTTTACGAGCTCACATAACCGAGGTACTATTATATGGTCGTTCGTGATATAGCTGCACTGTAATCATCGAACCGTAAACGAAAACTATTAAAAAAAACAAATAAATAAAAGAAGTTCGAAAAACCTTATAGTATATTCTTCGTGATGTGTATTGGCATTAAACATATTATTATTATTATTATTATTATTATTCTAATTTTATGTCGAAAAATAATGACATAAGTCCTCCTCCGAACGACGCTGTGCGCATGTGGCACAAATTCCGTGTACTATATTATTTCCCCCAACGACGGATTATGCATTAATAATAATAATAATAATAATACCATCGAAGTACGATGAACCGGTAGAAAATGCGTGTCGCGGATACCGTCCGCGACCATAATAATGTTACCTAACGAACTATGTCGACTTGCTATTACATCGAAAACAAAAAAAAAAACGATTTTCAGGGGTCATCAACCAGCGAGCTGGCCGTTTCGTATTATGATTTATCATTTGTCCGTGTAAACACGTTTTGAAATCGGCCAAACCGCCGATCATCACGACCGTCGGCCCATTCGCCACCGACTTATGTCATCGAGTTTGTGATGTTGTATTTGTTTTCGTATGATTCTGTTTTAATATTCTTTTGACGGTCTCCCCACGACGGTTTTGATGAGATAATAATATTACTGTATTTAAATAAATGAACAAATCAGTAAATGACAATAATCGAAAGTATACAAACACAATTAATACATCTATAAAACAAAATAGAAAAAAATAACACCTAGGCATTTGGAAACAAACAAATTTTAATTATACTTTTCTTAGGATTAGAATTTTGTTTTCGAACGTCGCATGAATATACTATAAAATAAATTTGTGTACCTTAAAAACTACGTGAGTTAAAATTTAGTTCAAATACACTGCATTTTTAGTCTGAAAATAATTCGTCATGCACGGTTTCAATTTTTTTTTTTTTAAACGTATTATTGTTAAATATAGAATAAAGAAAACGATAATAAGAATGAATAGAAGACGTATTAATTTCTGAAATAACTTTTCCAATTTCATAGGGTTTTAATATTCAAAAAAGTAAAATAAATTAATATTAAATTAATTCGTTGGTTAAATTTCACAGAATGCAACACTGTAATAATAGTCATATGGGGCGCAAAAATTCCCCACTTTTTTTATTTAACGC
The DNA here is from genome assembly GCA_949089665.1 of Macrosiphum euphorbiae. Classification (NCBI taxonomy): domain Eukaryota; kingdom Metazoa; phylum Arthropoda; class Insecta; order Hemiptera; family Aphididae; genus Macrosiphum; species Macrosiphum euphorbiae. The sequence continues at coordinate 130,847,485 of CARXXK010000001.1, forward strand.
TGCATAGGGTACTTCAACAAGTGCCTTGGTTGCACCGATACTTTTTACAAAAAATAAATAATTTTTAGGTATTACCATCGATTAAATATCTATATATTATAATATTATGTATGTATGTGCCATTATATTCAATATGAATTTGTATATTTAATCAATGACATTATAACTGCGTTCACTGCAGCGGATTACGCGAAGCAAAACGATAGAGGTTTTTATATAACAGAGAATATAATATTAATATCCTATACGAATTAATTGAAAACAGATCTGATCAATCAGAAGCAATTCAATCCAATCCAAGGGTAAAACAGTATTATCCGCGTTAATTGTATACACACTGGTACATATTATTTTGAAATTTACCTGACCGCTGTGAATACAGCAGCTGTGGCCGCTGTGTAGGCACAACATACTACATTTTACCCATTTAAATCGGCCTTATTCTCTTAAATATAATACATATATTACAACTACCTAGGTACATTACTATTATTATTGTGGTAATCACTATAATAGGTGTAGTATAAATAATTTTGAAAATCTACCAGCTGCTGTGCAGACAGCTGGAAAAGCGTAGGTATAGAATTTTGAAAACAAGGAGTTAAAGATAAAATTACACGTACTATAATTGACCCTGACCCTGTTGTAATGCGGTAGGTATTCTATATATATGTATATTATAATATTATAACTTATTATTGTACTGTAGATATATAATATAGACGTGTTTGTCTTCGGTTATTTATTTAGGTGTTATTCGGAACGTACTATACTTCAATAAACAAAAAATAAATAATAAACCGTTGTAGCAGTTAAAGAACAATATCATTTAATTATTTATTTATTTTTAACGTACGCAATAGAAATTAGTTTCTGAAACATTAATTGTTTCTAGAACGTTGTGTATAAAATAGTGTATAATGGTCATAAAAAAGTTCTTAAAAGTTAAATATACCATGTGCCCATATAATATAATATATTGTTTATTGTACGCAGTTATTTCCCTATGTAATATATTATATTGTATAGTATATAGTGTATACTCAAACACTTATTTTGTACATATACATGTTCAAATTAATTAAAAACTTAATTCATGCCCATTATTTTATCAGTGATAAAATGTTTAGTATTATTGAAAAACCGACCAAAAACTAATACTTCAACGTGGTTCAATTGTTAAATTATTGTATTAGCTTGCCACGAGGAAATGCTTTTATATATTTTAGTCTGACGTAAATCAAAAGTAATTATTTCACTTGACTATAATTCGATTGTTAATCAAATTCGATGACGTTTTGAAAATTACCGTGTATAATGTCCATTACGTTTAACTCTTAGGTATATAAAAATAATAAATCATAAAACCATATACATTATGACATCTATTGTAATGGATGTCCTCATCTGTATTTATTTTTATATTTAGTGTGGTTCTGTACGAAGGTTATTTATTATCTCTTTGGATTAAAACATTCCTTTGGTTTATTTAATTAAACGTTGTTGTTTTCCGACAATTACAAAATTCATCAGTTACATACTTATGTTGCTTAATGTACCTATATTATGGTATATAAATACAACAATATTAGTTGTTAGAATACAACAAATATTGCGAAGGTATCTCTATCTATTCTTAAAGGGTTTCGAACACTGTGTTTACTTATACATTAAAGTGTATCTATGTAGGTACAACCTTTATTTATATTTTTTATCGATGTAAAATGTACGTATTAGGTAGGTGTACTGTAGGCCATTTACTCATTTAATTATCCAGCATATAAGTGGTATATTTTTGTTACCTGGTATGGGAATGAAATAATATGAATACAGCATTTATATATTTTGATATCTACGTTATTACCGCGATCGTTTATTAAAATAATAATAATATATCTAACCTTCAAGTTATATTATTATTTTTAGTCATGTTATCGTAAAATAACCTTACAATACGCTTGCAAATAACTCGTTAAATTTTCTCGCACGTTTAATGTCGGTATGTATTGATTTTAGCATGATTTTTTTAAAATTTTAATTAATAAAGTCAATAAAAATACACATTTCATTTTAAATTAGACATCACAATTATAATGTCAGTTTAAATTTAATTTGATTAATTTAAAAATAACAAATAAAAAAACACAGCAGTTGATATTATGACTTGGACGTAAATGTCTTAAACGATGTGACTTGAAAATCAACTTGCTGTTGAAACAGGAAAATAAAAAACAAACAAATAAAAAAATACTTAACATTTCTGTACACGCCCTACACACAATTATTAAAATAATACAACAGTTAGTACACATTTATATATAAAAAAAAAACAAAATATTAAGAAAATCAGAAGAAGGCAATTTCACAAACATCTTATTTAAGAAAACCATATTTTTATTTTACAAGATAATCATAATGTCAATAAAGATAACTAAACTTTGATGTGTTATGTAAAATAAATTGATGACTATAGTATACCATTTTGTATTAAGTTGACGAAAGTATAAAAAAAAGAAACCACTAAAATAAATGAAGGTTTTACCTAATGTAGATTTATAATCAATAAAAACGTGTTTTATAATTTAGGGCAATCAGCAAATGGTTAATGCAATTATATAATAGAATAATATGTATGTCTTACTATAAGAGAGAATTATAATTAAATCAAAACAAGCAAGGACGATCTAAGTAATTATTATTTGATTTTTTTTTTTCAAATAAATTTGTTGTCTGTATTGTGGTTTAAAAATATGATTATCATATTATTACTTATATTGATCCTACATGAACACATTATAGAAAATACTGACATATTATACCTACAAGTAAAAGATGAAATGGGTAGAAGAAATTGTAAAAAGAATTTTTGTCTACTGACCTACATTATCATTGTTCTGTTTTGTATTAATTTTAACAACACACACACACACACACACACACACATACACATATTTCAGTGAATAGTGATTTCACGGAAAATATTACCGTGACTTGTGTCATTTAAACAAGGAGATGCATTTAAGTTTTAACTGAGTATAATTATAATCTCAAAGTCCTTAATGTCCAATGAGTAAATGGATGGGTATAATAACTGAGTTAAATAAAATATAGGTAGATTCCAAAACGGTTAATAAAACGTTATAGGTTTTGTTTTTAATGCATATTGGCATGATAAAGTTAAAACGGTTGATAATTTTTGTTTTTAAATTAGAAACGTAACGTCCGTTGTACAAGCGTTATCTTTTAGTCATTATCCGTACACTTATTACCACTTAATAAGAAAAATCAACCATATTTTGGTGACCCTTTTTTTTTAGGTAAAACAATATTATTTTTTCAGGCTGATTGGTGATTGATAATAATATGTATTCGATTTCATTTATGAATGATTACGTCAGTAGGTACCTACTGAATAATCTGTGAAGGTCGTTTTATAGTGATTTCGAATCATTACGACTGCTTACGATATACATTTTTAAAGCGTGTATATAATATAATATTATACATATCTAACATATTATTATAAACATTGTACAATCATTAATAGTTATGGTATATTATATTATTATATATTTTATTTCATACGTAAATACTGTGTACCTATAGGTACATAACATTATATGTATCTACTTTTATGTATTTATATTAGTTTGATCGAACTAACATAAAACTCTGACAAATGTTGTGTTGAGATAGAGATCGTTTTTAGTTATGCGTTTTATATATTTCGTGATTTCCATTTTGATTAACCTTATGATGTACACATTCACTGCAGAACTAATAAGTCGATTACCGTTAATATTTTTACCTGTTAGGATCATATATTATTAATTATTATAGACTCAAATATATAAAAAAAAAAAAGTATGCTCATATACTCATATTATGTGTTTGACGCAAATCATGCCGGTACAGGTGCTATTTCTAACGAATACAATAAATTTGACCTCGAGATGAAGCTAGGTATTTTTTAATATTTCTATATTTATTTTAATTTTTTTTTAAACTATAATTACCTAACCTTTTATTATAGTAATTGTGAACAAAAATTCAACAATTTTTAGCATGTCCGTCGAAACCTTGTATATCGATAACTTAAGATAAAAACAAATTTCAACTTATCAAAATTCAGCATGTAGAATGTATGTAGGTATGCGTTAGACGTTGTCACGCATATATCGATATGAGGGTATAGTGTGTATATACAAAAGTAAATTAAACATTTAATTTAAACGCTTGTATCCATAATCGAGAGAGTCTATAATTTATTATTGATTGCCAATGTCCATAACACATTTATCACTTTTTAGGCAAACGCCATGTACTGAAATCACATTACCATGAGGATGGTCGTTATATTATAGTAAAACCGACGTAGACATTTTCTTAACACAAATCATAGTGGTAGGTAGACGATTAGATGAAAAATGAATCGAAATATCTCATCTCCTTTTAAACGAGAAGAAAAATTTGACACTGAAAATGATAAAATATACGATTTTCCTACACGGGTTTCTACAAAATAATACACTCATATCTGATAAATACGATAAATATTACATAATCTCTAAAATGTGCTTTTATATGGGTAATATATTTTTTTTTCTACGAACTCGCCATGTTTTACAAATCGCACACATTTTTCACCGCTGAGAGCTGCATATATTCGGTTAATTTATTATATTATATTATGTAAAGGGATACAAATCTGGACTTTGTTGATGACAGATTTTTATTAAATTTAATAAAGATAAACATCATAACATTAGTTGAAGTTTCTAGTAGTGCAATTTTTACTGACAGTATTTCGAAGGCGAATTGGATCTTAAGAAGAAAAAATCATAATATTATATAAAACGTTCCAAATCAATATGTATTATCAAGAAAAATCGAAATAACCATAGAATTATTTAATTTTGATTATATTATATAATTGTATTTATTAACCAACCTATTTTTTATATAAAAATTCCAAAATATTATGATTATTATCAATTTATTTTGTATTCTACTTAGCATAAATGCATAATCCTATGTTATTTATTTTATATCATTATTCTCCTTCCTACAAAATGAATTGTTAAGGTTTCGGTTTCGTTATCTTTTTTACCCTTTCACTTACCTTCACTTTTTTCAGTCGCTCAGTTTTGTACCGTCGTCCGTTATCGAATAACGTATATTTCATATTTTAATCAAATGAACGAGCATACATACTTCTTGACAATGTGTGAATATTTTATTAGCCATGGCTAGAGTTTTGCATTCAATTTAAATCATAAAATTCTGTTAAATCATTGGATGATTTTTGTTTAATAATTGATTGTTATGTTTAAGTATTTTACAGTATTATATTAATGCAATGATGATAACATAAATCACAAATAATTTAACATGGTATACCCAACGTGCACTTACAATAAACACAATTGTATGTTATGTTGGAAAGGTATATTTAAAATATAAACATAATATTCAAGCTTCAATTTATAGGTATTATGCCACTTTTTACGAGATCTGACCTTCAGGAGTGTAGAAACTACCATAACTACCCAAACAAATACCTATTTTTAAGACCAAACTACTGATCATAGATAACTGGACAATTTTAATTAAAATTATTAAAAGTTAAAATGAATCTAACAATACTTGTACAATGCTTAAACCATTGAACTATTCATTGCAAGGTTGTAAGTTCTGTATTTATTGTATAATAACTAATAAGGTACCTATAACACTAAATTATAAGTATATTAAGATAACTATTGACTTAGTGTGGGTACTGAAATAAATCTTACCTATGGTGAAATATTGTGTACTACTATGAGTATTATAATATGCATGGTTTAATTGAGATTTATTATTCGAAGTTGGGTTATAGGTACATTCAATTTTCAAATAATCAATTATCATTGGAAACTGATAAGAAAAATCTAAAATTTGTATTTTAATAATTATTATATTTTATGATAAAACAAAATCCCGTACAAAAGTTATGTAGGATTTTACTATTGTTGTTGAATATTTGTATCGTTACGAATTGACCTTGACACAAATAAGTGGTCAGTCAGCTTCCGGTGATGGGTATAATAAAATATAGCAATAGATTGTCAACTAAAAAGTTGGATTTATTACGTCTTTTATCAACATTTCGACGGTTCAAATTCTCATTAAAGCCATTGGTATGTTTCAGATGCGTCACGTTTGACTATGTGAATAATGAGCATATTATTTTGCATCGCTATAGTTTGCCAAAAAATAACATAATAGAATAATATTATTATGTATGCGAATGAAAGTCGTAGATGACTGAATAGTTTAACGCGACGGCGAACGTCGAGAGTTGATAGAATATTAATACTATATTATTATATAAATAAAACATCGGATTATTTTTTTTAACGAATGTAACTCTAGTAGGTACATACCTATAATATTATTATTGTAATGAAAAGGTACATGAAGAAAAAAAATTGACAAAACCAACATAGATCCGTAAAACTACTAGTATAGGCAATTTTATGTGACCAAGTGTATTGTTAATTATCTAGTCACGAGGTGTTTTATTTATTACTTCGTTTCTGGGCTTCCAATCGGCGATCGCATTCGCTCGGTAATAACACTAACGTCGAATATTTAAATTGAAAACAATATTTTTCTTATATTATACCTATTTAATTGGTACGAGTATGTAATACCTACGTAAGAAACGCGCGACGCATTATTATTAATTATTATTACTATTATTATCTATTATTATTATTTATATTATTATTGTTAATCGACGTGTTCAGCACACGATAAAAAAACACAGTATTTATAAAAAACGATCAGGTCTCACGGCCGACACCCCGAAACCAGCTTTCCCGATGGCCGGCGCGAGTGCAGGCGACTGCATCAGTGGCGGTGGGAGCGCTCGTCGTCAGTGGCGTAACAAACCGGTATTCGCGGTGGTTGTCCCCCTTTGCCGGCCACCGCCACTGGCCATAATATACTCGCGCGGCAGCCACCGTCGATTTCTTCTTCGGTTGCGTAACCACGGTTAGGTTATAGCCACTGTACGGTCATAACATTGCGTGTGAAATGGAAAGAAAGAAGAAAAAATCCATTTCAAGTAAAACATAATAATATTAATCTACCGTACGGCTGCTGTTCGGCCCCCAATAACAACAGTTGGAAAAATATAACAGCTATACACGGGATACATTATTATGATAATATAGTTTTGTAAATTATTATATTTACAACATCTAATGATGTCGCCGCGATAATCCCGAGCCAGTGGCTGTCATACGACGACAAACGTAAAAAAAAATCTGTAAGGTGACACGATAGACTGCCAGAGACTGCAGCTGCAGAAGGGCGATGGCCGAGTCACTAAACAGTTCCTCAAATCAGAAAATCAATTCAAACGGTGCCCCAGCACCTACGAGTATAATGTTGTGCAGGGTCAAATTTGAGGGATCGTCTCCCACTTCTCCGGCAATTGGATAGCCGTTGACGGCGCTTAGACTTGAACGATCGGCGACGACACGTGAAAAGCGCTGTTGTCGGAAAGGCGCCTTTACGACTCTCGACACACTGCGGACTAACGGTATACCCGATAACTGACCTATCGTTATTTTCCTAATCAACCTAACACACGGGGTACACTGGTAGGGGCTGTTTTCCGTGGTGTCGCGGAAGGAGTGACGTTTTTTCGTGTACTCACGTGAGACTCGTGCTCCAACTGAACATCTTCCGTATCTTATCCTTGTCGTCCATGTCGTCGTCGGCGTTTTCGTCGTATACGTGTGGCGAACCTTAGCGACTCGCGTGTCGACCACGAATTATCTTATACTATGTAGGAGAGAAAAGAGAAAAAAACGAAAATACCGAAAGAAAATTTAAAAAAAAAGGAGAAAAACTAATTATTACGATAACGTTTAAACGTCGCGTGCAGACGTATTTCCGACGTTATAATATTATAATTATTGTGTTATTGTTTTTTTACGTTTCGACGCGAACGCACACTGCATTCACGCTCACACTGCACGAGTCACCGACGCGACGTTAGTGAAACGATTGTGCAGACTTGGCCACCGCCATCTCCACCGCCACCGCCGCCACCGTCGTCGTCCACAGGTTGGTGCCGGAAGAATAATATAATTCACATTATAGCAATAAGAGGCGCTACGAGTTTGGCGAACGCGTATTATTCGCACGCGTAATAATATCTATCGGCGTGTGTGTGTGTGTGTGTGTAAGATGTTGTATATTTTGTGTGTGTGTGTGTGTCGGGTCTCTCGTTTTCACTCTTCGTGGTGGGACCGTCCTCCGAACATTGGGTACGTGCGCGCGTGCTCGCCCAGGAAGGTCGACCGGGTGTACCGGTTCACGTGCGACATTCCTACGACGACATTCGACGATGGTCCTACATAATAGTAATAGTAATAACTAATAATAATAATAATAATGTAACGCGCGTTCGCTTTTTTTTATTTTTTTCATTTCATTCTTTCTCTTTTATATTTTATCACAAACGACTTATCATCGAAGTAGTCGTAACATCCGATATCCGAGCTATGTACGCGTTAGAATGTTTCGTATACTGTATACACTTTATAATACACATATTATATACCTACCTATCTAATATTGTTATAATGATATTATAGGTCCGTCTTTACGCGGTCTCCGGCGACTGTTACGGATCGGGTTGGTAATAATATTACAAATATAAACACGTTTGAAATAATGTCTGCGGTACCTACCTATATTCTATATACTTATTAATATCATTATTATATATCAAGAACAACAAAATGATTACAAGTTTAAAATAAAACAGCAATAAGGATCAAAATACGTGGAGGTTCTGTAGGTATCTGCAGGGGTAAGCTATTCTACACCCTTTTTAGGCTGGATTTATAGTGGTGCCCTATGTTGGCGCTGCAGTGATACAAAATGCGCAGGTAATTCGCGTAATTTTGCAATATTATAAGAATATTTTATCGTAAAACAGATAAATTCATAATCACCTTGAAAATATAATATTATTAGCCTTGCATATTAAAACATTAATAGTTTGATATATTATTATTATTATATAACTATTAAGACCTATTTTAGTGTAGTTGTTTTACCTACATGTACTTGCGTAACTCCATGTCGATATTGTAATGATACAATTGGCGAAATAATGTTATTGCAGATAAAACTCGCGGACCTTCCACCGACCAAAATTCGTACCCACATACGCAGATACGACAATATAATACGTCTCTTTCGACGCTTTAGGTTTTCCATGAAAATAATCAAACCACTCGTATTCGTATCGATCAATAATCTTAAGCGCTATAGCTATGGTACTGCAACTGCATGGATAATATTTACGGATGAAATTGTTTTCGATTACGATCAAAATGAACCTAGCTATGCGCATAACCAAGTAGGTAGGTATAAAAAAAACGTTCGGATAGGATACCATAATGGCATAATCAAGTGCGGTAAGTGGCATGTCTATATAGTTTAACTGACCTCGACACAGACCGGTGATGTATTATTTATTAACAATTTGATTTTGACAAAATACTATAATATTCGTGTCGGTCAAAAAAAAACAGACCCTCAGTGGAACTCTTAGAAAACCGTTATAAGAGTTACTGGTAAAATTCATTAATAATTAATAGCTTTAAACGTCGTGTAGGTACACCTTACATCTTTGGAAATAATATGTTGTATGTAAAGTTTTCTTGTTATAACCAATCTTAAATATGTGCATAAAGTGATATTGTTATCAAAAAATATCAATAACATACAGTTAAAAAAAAATAATAACCATAATTTAAACCTTGAATCTCTAAAGAAATACTGTTTACCAAATTTTAAAATGTCATGAATGTTATATCCAATAACATCATAATGATAGCCTTGTATCACTTAACTCAGATCTTAAAACGTAATTATTTAATTCAATCTATATTATATTATTATTCATCAAATGTCTCTATTAACATATCAAAAAGTCGCAAATTGTGTATTAAACGCAATACAAAACTTTAATATAAAATTCTATGCGTACCACACGATAGGTATAAGTACATTAAGTAATTGAAAAATGTCTATTATAGTATTACCACTATTACATAAGGATAACAAAGAAATAATCAATAACATTATTAAAACTATGTTATAGAATACTCTCCATCATCGTTACTCAGTATTCACTAGAGGCACGTAACCGTTTTCCTCAAAAGTGACCCTCGCCATCAAAGGTTATATACTCCGATTTCCGCCAAAAAAAATGTTTATATTATTATTTTATATATTTGTTAAGAATTCCAGAACCAACATCCATCGAAAATTGTAATGATTACGATGCACGCAGCTCACTTCACCTCACTTCGTATAATCTCTATATCATATCAAGATTAGTAATTAAGCGTCCAAGTATATTAAATTATATAAAAAGTACAAAATTGTAAACATATTGTTAATTACAAGTCTTAGTATTATACCAATAGAAGACTTTTTTTCGTAGCACCTACATTGCATAGTGATATTTTGAGATAGTGTATACTCATGGATAAAAGTATAATTGTTGTAGATTAGCATAATATTATTATCACGTTAGACGTTAGTTGTTAATTGTTACACGTTATCAGTTCAATATTTTCAGACATTATAGAATAAACGCAAACAACATAGTTGTTAATTAATTTGAAAATTCATATGTAAACTGAAGATTTTGTCAGCATCTGAGGTTAGGTTTTCTAGGCTTTCGACAGCGATGAAATAATAATAATATGGGATATAAAAAGGCGCTCTGCTGTATATAGTAGGTTACAAGTGGGTCACTGTATAATGGATGGTATTAAATTTGAATTCAATGATATAATATAATTTTATAAGAAAAACGATTCTGAACGGAGACGGTATGTCAGTCTAGGTATAAGACATATTATATACTTATCTATGGTATTAAAAAAATTGACCTATAATGAATTCCAAATTAATCATATCACAATATCCATTAGGTACTTATAACGCGTTTTACATCAACAACAAACCCTGATACTATCATAGATATAAAAAAGTGTACTTAAGAAGTTTCAAGTACCCACGAATAATATTATACAATCACAACAAAATAACTAAAATAGTTATTCTAGGTTTTTTTTATGTAATTTCGTCCAAAATTGAACTTAAAATAACTATAAAAATAAACTGTGCTTATTTATTTTTTAGATTTTTTGGTAAAAGAATTAACTACTTACGTAGAATCTTTTTATAAATTTTCAATCCTTAGATATAAAATTTGAACATTTTATAAATTTTTAACTACAAAATAATTATTCAATTTTAAATTTGATAAATGTTGTCAAAATTCGATCTTTAAATGCTTATAAAAAAAAACTGTTCTTATAGACCTTCTTATAGACATTTTTTTTTTTTGATAGAGGTAGATAATCTTATAAGAAATCTTGTATTCAATTTTAAAATCTTAGATTTAAAAGAAAAATTTTTACGAATTCTTAACTCAAAATAATTTGCTAATTTTCGTGATTTTTCCATATTTTGTCAATTTTTGAACTTTAAATGCTTATAAATAAAAATGGAAAATGAAAATGTCCCTTATCGGTTCAAAATAAATCAAAATATTTTGAAAATTTGTTCGTGTATAGAGAATTCAAATATAAATAACCAGTGAAAAATTCATTTATCTACTGTCATTTGTTTTAAAGTTACCCTAAAAACCCAAATTCAATTTTGTGAAAAATCGATTTTGCTTAAAATTCTCGTTTTTCTTTAATTTTTCTTTTACTTTTCTTGGTGCTTTTAAAAATTAATGGGAATTTTAAACTTCGACCTCCCCAATGCACCAACGATATTCACTTTCCAATCGAACAAGATACTGAAGTTGAAAATCGAAGCATTATTTCGACTACTTATCGTGTATTCGTGTACACAGACACAACAATTAAAAATTAAAATTAAAATTAAAATTAAAAATTAAAAACCCACATCATTGTAAAATTAATACATTCATCGTTCCACTTAGAATCTAAAATTCTCAAAAAATATCTAAAACAATATCTAAAAAAAAACTGTAGAAATCGGAATATAACCTTTGGTGGAAAACGGACATGGTAAAAACGAGCGAGGGTCACACTTTGGCAGAAAATGTGAAGGTCGTAAACCCTTTACTAAAGAATTAAATACTTTTAATATCTATATTTAAAATATTGTTGTTGTAATTTGATTGCATTTTGCACGTAGGAAATAAATTATGATCTTATTCAAAATTGTATGAAAAAGATAATATGTAAATATTATATTTACATATTATTATGTAGGTTGGGTTGTAATTTTTCCTTTTTACAAAATATATAGATAATTATTTAAGTTGTACCTATCTGTCATATCTATAATATTATCTCATAAAAATAAAGCATCACTGCAGGGTCAGTGATAACACTCAGTCACAGTGCAACATATTAGTCAACTACTATTAAGAATCAATAGGAATTCATCGTACAATCGTTTGAGTTAAAAAAAAAAAAAGAATTTTAAATTAATTATGATAGGTATTGCATTAGAATTTAATTAATTCACATGTAATCATCAAACTTTTTATTTCTGCGACTGTGTAATCACGACGAATCGTATAAGAATAATATTACTGTGACCGGTGCATTGTGACTTTTGATGGAAAATAATATTCATAACATGAGAGACATTGTGGTGTTTGAAACTAAGAGTACAGTTTTGAATAATTTCTGAGCGTTTCCAGATTTTCTCGCAATAATATTGGATGTCAAAGCAAATGTGAGATTAAGACTATTTCAGATATGCAATATACCTGCGATATACCACTTACTTTGATATTGTTGAATTAAATGCGTGACGCATACGTACTATGAGAATTAAAAACTGCCGTGCACGCACTATATATTAAATTTACATTGAGGAAAAAACAGAACAAACTAAAAACTCATGTTACTCCATCGTATTGTCTCAAACATTTTGCGAATAAGCAATACATATTTTTAACATAATTTTAAAATCACACTATAAAATATAAATTCACTACTATAACATTATAATGGTAAAACGATTATTATTATATTTTGCCGGTAAGAATTTTTTTAGTACTTCTCAAACATGACTAATTTGATTCGTATTAATTTGTCCGTGTATATAATATCTAACGAACACTAGTTAACTCTTATCGCAATAATAATGATAATAATATTATAATAATTATTATTATTAAAGTGTTATATTTTAAGTGTAGCAACAGTGGGCTACACTGCAGCAGTGTATTATAGTTCTGTTTTAACAAATTATATTGCTCTAAGATAAACTCCGGCGGGCTACGATTGACCTTTTGGTTGGAACTATTTACATATAAGCGTACAATTTAATAATTCAGTAATTCGCTTACGCTCAAAGAAATAACTTATCATATAAGTATATAATATGTATAATAGCGTACACGCCATAGTTCGACAAATCGTAATAATAATAATAATTATTAATGATCGCTGCTTGCGTGACAACTAAACGGTGGCTATCGCAAATATTATATTATTTGCACGCGAGAAATATATTGCGGGTAAGTATATAGGTACCTATGTTTAGTATTTTTATTTCAACTCTTTCGATTTAGGTACCGAATTTCAAGTCAAGGACTGCAGTTCTGGATTTTAACCGTCAAATCATTCTTCTGACCCATCGTCCGTTATCAGTTACATTTTTCATCTGGCAGTCACGATGTGTGGAGAGAGAGGCCGACATGGCGACATCTCCCACCTGGGCATGGCAGATACTTACGTGGCTTGTTTTTTCAGAATTTTGAAGTGGGCACCAGTAGGGATCTGCCATGCCCTGGTGGGGGATATTGCAATATCGGCCTCTCTCTCCACACACCATGACTGTCAGAAGAAAAATGCCACCCGTAGGAGAGTTCGAACCGGCGACGGTGCGCGTCACAACCTATGCCTTAGTCAGCACTCCGTCCCGCATTAAACATTTATTTTACACTTGTTTTAATATTTCAAGTGGTTATAAATGAAAATTGCATTAAACACATATTATGCATAAATCCAATTTTGAATTTACTCTAACTTGGTCAGTTTTGAAAATAGAAAAAAACTTTTTATACAATTAATGTTTTAAAAAAAATACTCTACCCGAATCTGCAGAAAAAACTGGGGTTGACATTTAAAAAAAGATACGCATGCGCGTACCGAGTGAGCTAAAAATTTGAAACTGGTCTGAAAATATTTATATAAGTGCTCCCTATCACCTCCCGAAAACCCCATTTCAGTATAATGTCACCCATCTGAGATATTCAGTGGTACCTCTTAGCGTGAACACACTGTATATATTTTCACGTGTGGGTCATAAACTATACAGCTAGAGCTATTAAAGTCGAGAAAGTCTGATATTCTGCAGCTCGCAGTGGTCAGTGTAGTTGCGGTGATTGTGTATGTTATGATAATATGTTTCAGTGGTCTGAGGTAACTTCCGTAACGTCTCCTAAATGTATGGTCGATTAAAAAAAAAAATGGCAAAAAAAATTTGTAAATTTAACTTTTCGTTATTATATAACATATGTAATAATAATGTGTTCAAATATTACATTTCAGCGGTTACCATTAACGCACACAATATGATAATAAAAACTAAATTCATGGTTGCATTTTCTTGACAATTGTTTAAAGAGTAATCATTATTTATTGTATTCTCAAACCACTGTGCCAATTAAAGGTTGTTCACTAATTAAAGATTTAAGGTTGTATGTGTATTATATTATTTTATTACATATTTCGTTTTAACGTATATTTCATTCATTCAATTTTTAATTTTACAACAAGCACCTTTGTCCTATTATGTGTTTTTATACGTTTCTATTATCTGGAGAATAGGTAAAATAATATTTTGCAGTCAATGTTAAATAATCTTGTTTCAAGTTGGTTTTAGAAAAACCAAACGATGACATATAGTTTTATATTTTACGAAAATAAAACATGACGTAGTGCTGTTGTATATTTAAAAAAAAACTACACCATCCACAGGTATGTCATTCAATTATTATATAGACAAGTAAAATTACTAAAAGATTTTTTACTCGGCTTTTAGTCTATACATACTATTATGCACGTTACAATATGAGCATTGAAATAAAAAATTTAAAAAAATGTTTTCAATACCCACTGCAGATGTTTATACATACTTTATGAACACTGCCTCGAGGATATTACAAAAATTGCTCGTGGACTAAAATATTAGTGGTTGAATAAGCCTTGATTATTACGACTCGACTTTTTCTTCTATTGTACCCATACAGATATTATATGGGCCAATAATATTATCATTAATTAACCGCCAAAGTACCTACCTGCGTGCGTTTATGAAAGTTTTTTCTTCAAAATTAAAATAGGTTAATTGCGCATTTACTCTTTTTTTCAGACTAATAACTCAACCATTGATTAGCACCGGTCGTATATACATATTATTTCACTTAGTGTCTGTGGATAGTGCGTTAAATGTGTTTTGTTAAACTTTTGTATGAAATTATCATTTTCCGCGGACAAACAAAAATGTTGTACAAACAAACGCGTGAAAGTCGATGCCCCTGCCTACCTACTCATTTCCTAATAAAATTCAATGTTACTAGATAGGTATGTAAGTCAAATAATTATTACCTATCAATGGTTTGTTTAGATCATAATATTAATATAATAAATGTATAATATCTATTCATTGAATTTAATTTCCGCACAATTTAATTGTTATATAAGAATATTAATAAAATATCATCGAAAAACGTCATCTTTGGATAAAATATGACAAGATGTCAGATGCGTAAACTTTTCTTGGTTGCCTTTCCAGAAGTTCCAGTAGTAATCCTTGCATGTTCACCAGCTGTTTGATTATTCTCCGCAGGTCATAAATCACGTCCTTCTTATGAGCATCCGCTTTCGACTGACAAAAGTATTTACTGTAAATCATAATGATTTCCTAACCACAATTATTTAATGTAGCCCTCCCCTCATCATTTTATCGCCGAATTTTCTTTCATTAGACCCTTATTCTAGTCCTGCAGATTATAATTAATTTAGTTTTTATTTAATGGTGGTTTATTCAAATAATTACAACACGACTAAAATTTCGAGGAGCTTACAATCAAATTATGTTAATTAAACAATTATCTCATGAACAAAATATGAGTCATATAATAATTTAATTCATAAAACATTTAATATGTAATATATACATAACATATTATTCAACTATATTTTACGTAAAAATAATAATTTTAATTTAACATACCTACTTATATTTTTAAACATTGTTTTTTTAAGTTTTTAAATTGAAAAATCGAACACAAGAAAATACAATTTAAATAATAGAACTTTATATTCCGTAAGTTTGTATTTTTTTAGATTTTATGTCTATTGCGATTTGGGACTACGGTATTAAATTTAACACAACGTAAAGGAGATGTAGCTAACGAGTTCGACCAGATTAACCTGCCTCAGGCTAATCAGAGAAATATAATAAAGGTTCTGTTGTCGTTCGTGACGATTCTAAAATGAAGAACGATTTTAGTTAAATTATTATGCTCAACGCAGACGGAGAATATTTAATATAAACATAATCTAACCTAACCACACTAATTATGTAAGTTTACCAGGACTTCAAGACTTTCTGAAAAAAAAGAAAAAACTTAAACTTTCGGTTAAAGTTTTTAATGGAAACCGAGTATTAAAACAGAAACTACGATACAATTGGAAATAAACCGTCGGGTTAGCTGACAATTATTTCTATATATTTTTTTAGTGTTGATAACCACTAAATATGCATAAATCAGAAATCGTTTTATAAACAAAAAATTTGGCTATAATTGATTTTTTGTTTTATCCATATCGTCTTAAACTGATATATTTTATAACAATATGTACTATGTATGTATCTCTTATAATTTATTTTCTAAATATAAAATATGTAGAAAGGAGTTTTTTGACATTGAAATCGGTCGCCATCATTATTCGCTGAAGTATACATTAAATTATGGTTTTAAATGCTTATCTTTTAAAATAAACCAAACTTTCACCCTTTAAACAACTTTGTAGTTATATTTTAATATCTATAAGATTGTTTATGTTAACTGAATTGCATTTTCAATATTAAATTAAACACAGCACGGTTTTACATTTTAAACGATCATACGATCTGCTGCACCAACGGATACCTACCTACTACAGTTTTGATTGAAAATGAAGTAATGCCGAGGCCGTTGAAATGAACCCAATAAAAAATGTATAATTGGTGGAAGCAAATAAAAAGTAATTTAATGACTGAAGTGCAGACATACACTAAACATAAAATAATCAATTCAAATTCAATATAAATTGAAAACCAAATAGTAAACTTGATTATTTTGAAGGCTTACTAAAGTCGAAAAAAAAACTCCTCGTTTGAATAGTAATTATTAATTTTTGAAAAGGAGAAAATGGAAAAAAAGTCGTTGTGTAACAAGGGGCATGTATCTTTATGTATAAAATTATGTATAGGTATAGCATGTCTTGTCAATTTTTAAACAAGGTAATAACACAAGTTATAACATTGTGTAGAATATGAGTAACCATTAAAAATATATTTTTTGATATTTTATTTTAGAGAATACCTATTGAGATACTCACCTAGTTGAATACATTTTTTCTTGGCTTAATGCAATGAGATCGATATATAAAAAAAAAATACGAAAATGTCTCGTACTTACTAGAGTTTATTGTAATATTATACTAATATTACTTACCATAAATCACGGTTTGTTTATATTATTAGTTATTACATAACGGCAGTGAAAATATTGCTAATAAAATAATATTTTGATTTTGTTGAATGGAACAAAAAAACTAATAACTAAATATGGTGCGGATTATATTTCATGACGTTTTTACTGTTATACAATGTTTTAATTTTAGTACAATATCTACATTATATTATATTATAATTTATATTTATTAGATACCTGGATGGTGCAGTTAAAATGTAAAGCTAAAATATATGAACAATCAAATTATTTCAGAGTACAAGTTTTTGATAAAACATTTTTTTTTTTTTAATAAAACCCGTTTATTATTCATAATCATTTATTGAATTTTCTCTGTTTATTAGACTTTTTATAAAATATAAAAAACGAAATTCAATAATGTAAAATGTATCGATTTATGGTTATCCGATAATAATATATGCCCGAGGAAATATCTAAATACTAAATTATGTACCCGATGCTGACTCAATACGAGTAATATTGTATTTATTTATATTTCACAACTGTAAAATAAAACCGGAGAAAATCACTCTGCACTTTAGTAGGTAGTTTCAAGTGTACCTAACCATTGAGTAGGTCACTATTTTCCGTCCCTGAATTGTTTTTCCCTGATTATTTTGAAAAGTACCATAGAACTGATTGAAGTGTTTTTATAGTCCCAAAAAGAGATTTTAAACTGAAAAAATTTCTTTTAAAAGATCCACGTCATCGTTGTAAGACTCTCCGCTCAGAATTTAAAAATGTAGGTAAATCTAATAAATTATTTACGATTACACGATAAGAAAATATAATAAATATGTATAGAAATAAATAATATTGTATCATAAGTCAAACGAATTTTAAAAAATTGAAAAAAATTATTATATTATTGCATATGATTGATTTATCGAAAATTCTTATCAATGTTTTGATATGACAATAACAATAATAATAATAATAATATGTATAAAGTATAAACCAATAAGAATAAAGCGAATAATATGCGTATAAATGAAAGTATACACGGAAGGGGCAGATATGATGGTGAAAGTATGTTCGAAATATTTATTGTCTGCAAGATATGTTTACATGCAACACTAGTAATAAAATAAAATATCGTCTCTTTTATATTTTTATAATATCCATATTTCTTATGTTGAACGAATAAGCAATAAAAATATTTTCATCTAGAGTAATTAATTTTAGTTCTTATATTCGAGAGAATATTATTTAATATAATATACTTATGTATACACTCTTATCATGGGAATATCAATTACAAGTCTATGGCTCTGAATATTTTTCTGATGAAACAGTAATGCAATGAAGCTGGGTATACTCTATTTGTTAACTATTGTATCACAATAATGAAGGTACCTATTATACTTAAGACAAAATATTTCAATTGACTATTGAGTAAAAAAATGTTTATAGCCATTCTAACACATTACATGCATGTCGTTTAATCGAAATGGAGTTAATTTTCGAGGAAGCGTTTATATTGAAATTTAACATTCACGAAACAAACGATACCCCCCCCCCCAAACTAAAAACATTACATTAAATTATATCATTTGGTCGAAGATACTGCAATTATTTTAATATATTTATTCGCATGTCGTAGGTATGTATATTATTCAAAATCTGAAGGTTTGTTGTTTAACCATTATAAAATATATAGGCTACAGAACTACACAATAAGTTTATTTATCTTAATAAGGTGAGTTTAAGTTTCATAAGCCATAGTATGTTATTATAGTTTATAATATTATAACCTATACTAAATAAGTATATAATAAATATTTATGATTATAATTAGTAATTTTGTTATTTGATTATAAATACACATTATTCGTTTATTAATATTCAGTATCTGTAATCACCGTTCACCAAACAAATGGATACATAGGCAGATAGTAGACAAGGGTGCCATTTGTCCAATATTTTACTCTATTATTACGAACAACGTATAAGTCATGTGTATGCAACCAATTAGACATATTGTGACATTTGAATGAAAATTCAAAGAATTCATGTCCCGAAGACGTTCTTTTGATTTGGACTTATTACCTGGTAACATAACAAAGTCCCGGATTTTAACTCAAGTAAAATAGATTTTAATATATTATTTTTATTATTTTTGGTTAATGAAATATGTTGCCAATCGATGTAGTAAAGTAATCATACGTGCCAATACGCGTAATGCAATACATTTTACACATTATTATAAAGATAAATACGTAAAGCAGGTAATGGTTAGGTCAAGTTGGAACTTGTTGTCCCGGATCTTATAAAATTTTATACGGCCACTCTACATAGTAGACACTTTCCGATATATATGAAAAAAACAAATTATGACGCAGTAGAGTATAATTTAAAAAAAAATAACTGAAACATAGGTGGTTAAATACTTCGATCAATGTACTATAAATTATAGAGTATCGAAACCCGATCATTTTATAAAGAAAAGTTTAACTGATATATTATTATCTTGGAATTTTATTGGTTTAAGTATACTTTTTTCAAACTTCTGGAAATACATTGTGTGGTCACGACAGGGAGCACACGTATAAAATCGCATAAGTAAAAGATAATTTAATCATTAATGATTATTGAATAGTGTTGTGTTATAAGTATAGAATATTATTTTTTTATCAATGAACAATGATTGTTATAGCTGGATAGATAATGAGGCATACAAGAACAATGCCGTTTACGATTACATATAATATGTGAATTTCTCAGTTCGTAAAAGTGTGTATAGGTATATGCACCTGTACAAATATTAATGCTGTGCAATAAAAAAGACAAAATTTAATATAATAATAATTTACCGTCAATATCTCGCCAAGTAGTATATTATTTTTTTATGATGTTACGTAATAAAGTAAATTATTATAATAATATAAACAGCCTTTTTTGTGTACAACAAACGATTAACAATATAATATAGAACTATTTAAAAATATTAATGGGATTAAAAAAGTGTACTTAGAATTTATTATAACAATCGTGGAACATATTATAGTGATTCTCCGAACAGATAATTAGGTATGTCTTGTATTAATTATTTATTGAAATTGTAAGTAGGTAAGTACGTAGGTATCCGATAAAACTCTTTTATCAGTTATATTTTATGTTTCGTCTAACATGATTGGAACACATCAATAAAATGGGAAACAAAATATTTTTTTTGAACTGATTCATAAAAATACATAGCTAATACAACACGGTAAAACCTAAATGTGAAAAATTTAGTAAATTCTAGAAATTTCACTGATATTAAGTATTTCGTTTAACCGTGTATGATAGTACGTTCATGATACCACTTGTAAACTGAACTCAATCTGAATTTTTCAGTAATGATTTTTTTTACTTGAGTTTTCTTGAACTCTTGTCACCTGAACTCAATGGCAATACCTACATGCAATAATGATTTAAATATTCAGATATTAAATACATGGATATACTTTATTACTATAGTTTACAAATGTTTATGTTCAATATTGGTATGGGTTTCAAAAAAAAACATGATTATATTATTTATTATTTTATTTTTCAGTAGAATTTCAAAGGTATAATAATAGTTCAGAAGGTTTTTAATGTATAGTCATTAATAAACACATTTATAATAATATTATAATACATTCCATTGAATTAAATTACAATCAAACACGGACGATTTACCGGTGTGTCATATACCTACTCATATTACTTTTAACAAATGGAATTCATTGTGTAGACTAAGTCGATGTTGACTATATCTGAGAAAAATTCCCACAGGGTGCCTCTTTATCGGCGACCATTAAAAAGGTATTTTCGTGCATCGTTTAGTATCATAATATAATAATAATATAATATTGTGCTTGTACGAGTTTATCATTATGCATGTATGCACAATATATTATACTGAGATACAACGACATACATAGTAATGATATAATATGTTACACAGGGCATATTATTGTGTCGATAAAAAAAAACTTCAGCAAATATCTGGATTATATTTTAAATTTTAAGATTAAAACTGTAAATATTCAATAGAGACTCGATCTATAATCGACTTATCGACTGCTCTGTAATAATATGTTTTGGATACCTACGTCCTTGCTTCACTCGAGCTTAGAATTTAAGTAAGATCCGGTTTTTTTTTTATCAAAATAACGATACAAGGGTATCGAAAACTTTGATAGTATATAATATTAAACATTGATAATTATTTTATTATCTATTCAAATTGCTGATTTTAGTCGAGATATTTATTTCGGAAATAATAATATATATTAATATTGTACTATATAAAATAGAAGTCACGAATATCGCTGATCTTTAGTCCAAATAATTTTAATTTAAGAATTGATTTACAGATTTAAGTTACAGAAATGAAATTGAATCCTGTACCTATGACACTATTATATTTATATTATTTATAATATTTATCATAAAATAATCATCCATGCATCAATTTATGTCAATCGAACAAAGTACAAACGATATTATATTCATCGAATATTGTGGTTATTTATTGTTCATGGATTGAATTAATTTTATTCATAATGAAAGCCAAATCAAAAAAAAACCATTAAATTTAAGGTCCAATCAAATGAGTCTTTGATGCAAACTGAATATCATATATCATGACGTGTCCGTGACACTTTCTATTGCAAATTATGTACCTACCTACCTATTATTATTTTAGATCTAATCAACCAATTATTTCTTTATAACAAATGTGATGTTTTACGTTTTCAATCATGAAAATATGGTTTATCACTTCAAACCGTAAGTCAAGCATCTACCTATATATAATATTATTATGTAGTTTTGTGGATAAAATTGAGCTTTTTAATAAGCACTTGTTGTTTTTGTTGTTGTGCACTTCAAAATACATATCTCGTGTGTACACATGAAAATGAAAGGGTTTAATCGGATATTTTCTGCACAAACTATAAAGTGAAAGATCTTATTAAACCGATTCATTAACAGCTGTAGTAGACCGTAGTTGTTGACATCTTGAAAAATATGTGTTGCAAGTATAGTCTAAATGGCTGCGTATTAGTTCTAAAAGAAATTTCTAATACGATATTAATAATCACAATGGGCGTAATTTGTGTTATACCACGTACCTAGTATACAAATTGCACAACGTATCATTAATATTCTTTTAACGTTATTATCACTGCGTAGTTGAGATTTCCGGGATGTAATAATAATAATAATAATATATATTAATATGGGGTATGCCGACAATAATGTTGAAGCATTTTCATCATTATTGTGTCATCTAAAGTTATTCTTGAATTTGTAATTTCCAAACGATATAGCTATATAGGTACCTATTGATTAATTTTAACTTATAAATATAACTAGCGGGTGCACTTCGTTACCCGTTAAATGTACCAACTCTATATGACTCAAACTTTGTTCAATTCGTTATTTAATATTCAGTGTATGGTGTTCAAAATCGATCTTAACTTTTCCGTTCACGGAATAAAAATTCTGATTCGCAGCAGTATATTATCAGGTAGGCAATCTACCTGCGGTAGATCGAGGACCTCGTGATGTTTGTACATAAGTGTATGATTTAACTCTAAAGTATCAAAGTTATAATACCAAGTTTGTCGTATTCCACCTATGGTGGATTAATATAATCAGTTACTACAAAATCCTTACCTAACCTAACAGTACTAATATCAGATTAATAAAAAAAAAAACAAATTTAACCATTTTTAAATTAGCCTGTCTTCTTCCCAGAGGTCTAATCTACACACAAACATTCATTTATATATATATATATATTGTTTGAATGTTATTTATTTTCAGCCAGCGACTATTTCTTACTAAAAAAGATAGGTATAGGTATTCAATTTGAACAATTTTTTTTTAAATTAAAATTAAAATAAAATAATTCACCCAATTTATCTTTATAAATTGCAGCCTATGTGTTATTCTGATGTATAAGCTATATTATTGTAAGATTTCATTAAAATCCATTCAGTAGTTTTTACGTGAAAGAGTAACAAATATACTTATAAACTTTCGAGTTTATAATATTAGTAGGAATTTGATAAAAAAAACGTAGATATTCGAAGAAATTGTTTCCAGTTAAATTTTTTTTCCCCTTAGATTGGTTTAATGATGAGATTTCCTTCCGCTCCTCTTTATCCATAGCAACTCCCTACAATTCTTTGTAGGATCCTTTCCCCAAATATGACATAACCTAACATAATCTGCCTCATACAAAATTGTCTAGGTCTTATAAGAAGCATTAAAAATTATGAAATTTCATTATGTTTTCAAAGTTATTATAATACAAATCGTAAATACGTTCCAAATAATGTAGTTATTATTTTAAAAGCGTTTAAATCGACATGTCACATGAAACTACTAAATAAAAGAGTAAAAACACTATCACAAATGATCAATTAATTTGTGTTTGTATTTCGATTAATTTAATTTAATTTGTTCATTGTGTTATAAACATCTAAGTACCAATCTTATTTCAACACTATAAAATATTAACAGTTTTAATAATTATTAAGTATATTTATTATATTGTGCTATAAATTGACGTTGATTTATCATCAATTTTAAAGATCATGATCAGCATATTTCGTATAATAATTATTCAAAATGATTAATTTAATGGTTTTTGATTCGCCTTAGATTGGACTGTACCTACGTTAATTATATACATCAATTAAAAATCATAGGATGCTATAAAGTAACATAATATATGTATTGTATTGTACTACGAATTTTTTTAACTAATTCCGTCGTCAAATAATTACTATAGTAAACACTTTTACAAACAAACAAACACACGTTTCTACAAAATAATCAATTGTTTAAAAAAAATAATTTAATATATAGCGATAGGTATCTAAGATATTCAGTACTTCTTTTGAAGGCTTTACTATTGCTCACTGTGGCATGCGGTACCTATATTATATACATAATATCTCACTGTATTTGTCACCATCAATAACTTTGTTTTCTTGTTCAAAATATTTGTGATTTGGAAAAAAATATCAAGTATAGGTACCATCAAAGCCACAATTTTTACTATTTTAATTTTAAAGGTTGTTTTCGGTTTATCTGAACTAAAATTAAAATTGTATTTTTTATTGTTTCATAAAAATCATGTTTACAGGCAATCATAGATAGTTTTCATAAATATTTAAAATTTAAATTATGAATTTTCATTATTTATTCAAATGTAAATATAAGTTTTAAAGATTTTTTAGGGCACTAATAAAGGAGTATTTATTATTAAATCAATGTTTTTTTAAACATTTTTATACCTTTATATCATACAAATTGTCACGGCCGGGTATTAACTAGTTAAAAAGTTGAAGTTAAGTATAAAAGTTTAATCACTTTTAATTAAGTTACAAACTAATTAATTTTTAAAAATAGCTTCTAAGCTACCTAACGAGTTAAAAGTGTTTCCATAATATGCAGTTACTATAATCGGTTAATTAATATTGTATAATATAGTCATTAAGTTAATTTTTTTCCTAATTATACAAACGGTATTAATTTTATTTTGTACAAATTAATGTTTTTATTAAAATTAATTGAAAATATTACTTAATTATAATTTTTATAATATCTATTGAAAATACTCAATAAGACTATTATATAGACTTTCGAAGTGTTATATAATACATTTTATTGGAATTTTAATAGGAATAGAAATAAAATAACAGTTACAAAATAACTACGTTCGACGTTTAAAGATGACATCGGTGCTGTGATATCAAAAGAAACTTACCTAAATATTTAATAACTTCTGTTAGTACTTAGTAGGGTCCATCATCGGTTTGTCTCAGTTTCTGATAATTACTCTTGAATTATGTACCTACTATTTTTGTTCTTATGTATTTACTTTTATTGAATTTACTGATTGACGATTGTGGTTTAGAGTGAATTTTAAATATTCAGTTAAACTGATTTAAACGCATTTAAAAATACATAATTTCGTATAATTGACGTCTAATTTAATTAGTGTCAATCAGTCGGCAATGAAACTGCCTCTTTGCACCATCTCTTAGATTTAGTGGATAATAGTATATACATCATTACTGACACTCAGTGTATTGGTTTTATAATTTGTAAGTATTTATCATAACGTTTGAACTGGGTCAATTAAATAATCAAACTTTATTAATGTAAATGTGTTCCATCAAACGCATTATTGATGGATATGAGTTGGTACGCCGCACCACACTCGCCACAAAGAAGTTCGGTTTGATATATGACTTATGAGATAATATAGTTAAAAGTCCTCTCCTTTTCATTTAATTTGTCAAATAAAATCATGTAAATGACGCATAACTAATGTGAAACGTCTTCTCCTTGATGATAGCATAAAAATATATATGAGCATTGATACTCCGAATAGCTGACAACTACTTCAAGCCAAACTGTATATATTCGTTATTTGGGTCCAACTTAATGTTAACAAATGCCGTGTTATGACGTTAACACTTTACCATCTCTCATTCTTACTAGTTCAACAGTATTACTTTATATTTTCAATTTAAATATCTAGACATCCAGTATCAAGTTAACTCCCACATTAAACTTCGACAACCACATAAACATCAGGGTTATTAATTCTCTCAAAGTTCTTGGCTTCGTCACTCGTACATTCACGCTGGTTCGTTCAATACTGGATTACCACGTAGTGTAAGTTTGGCTGCTAAGGACCAATTATTTAAGACTTGAGAGGATAAGAAATCGATTTTTTTTCATTCAGCCTATGTTTTCAAAACTGAGCACAATCGACATGATTACTACAACATACAACTCGCGTTGAATATTCCCTCCCTTTCTTCACATTCGGTTTCGTCATGAAGTGGACATCAAATTTCTTACACCTCCTCTCGATGGCGTACCTGGTCTGTTTACCAGTACCATAACTTCTGCGTACCTTCATTCATCTCCAGTCATCATACTCCTTTTCTTATTCCTTCTCCTTCCACTCTCTATGGTCATAAACTCATAAACATCATATTCATCGTCGTAGGCTTTGCACTCTCAATAATGCATGAATAACTTAGTATTGGTTTTCGTTGTGCTTCAATCACTGTTGTAAATATCATTATCAAACATTGTTATTATATTATGTTAAATGTTTTATGTTTGATTATAATATGTTACCCGTAATTGCCATGAGGCGTTAATACATTTAAATAAATAAATATAAATTATATAACAACAGTTCGCATATAGTTGTTTTTTTTTTATTAATTAAGGGGATTGGAAGCGACGATTTTCTGTCTTTATCTAACACACGTGCAACATAGGATTATAGACGTGTTCTATGTCCAACGTACCGATTAATCTAATGAAGCGATAAGAATTCTGAAAACAGATTTGAATTTGTCGTCAAGTCTACTTGAGATCGACTTTCCCACATTTTTGATTTTTTGATTTAAACTTCTCCAAAAGTTGAAATTTGTAAATTTTTTAAGTACTTTTTATAATATATCATTTTTATGATTTTGGTGGGACAATATAAAAAATGTGGGAAAGTCGATCTCAAGTAGACTTGACGACAAATTCAAATCTGTTTTCAGAATTCTTATCGCTTCATTAGATTAATCGGTACGTTGGACATAGAACACGTCTATAATCCTATGTTCCACGTGTGTTAGATAAAGACAGAAAATCGCCGCTTCCAATCCCCTTAACCCAAGGAAACTTAGGCCATTTTGTGGTTTTTATTTGTGTGGGAGGGTACTATAGGTTTAAACACGTTTACATAGTTTGGCAGATTTTTTAGTGGGCCCCCCGTAGGTACCTACATGCCCGGGTGAGGGATGGTGACATCTCTCTCCGGACGGCGGACACCGTGACTTGCCGAAGGAAAATGCCACCCACGGCCGAGGTTTTGAGCCAGCCTTAGCGCACGTCGCAACCGACGCCTTAATATGCTCGGCCACCCCGTCCCCCAGTATAGTTGTTTTATAACTAATCCTAAAGCATATTTTGACTTTTGACTACCTAACGTTCAATATTTAACACAATAAGCAAGGCCCCAACGCATAAAAAAATAACAATATAATTTGTAACTAAATTATTGTAATTAAAAATAAAAATTTTACCTGGAACTCTGAAGACCTGATAGTCGATCAAAAAGCAAACGTCCAAGCAGAAACTATCTTAACTTTTTTAAAATACTCATTGCAAGCACTGCGATATCTCGACTATTTAATAACTATTTTAATGTTATATGTGATGGCCATTCTCATGCCCCCGCTCTACTCGTTTTACTAGGTACTTAATAAAAAAATTGTCTCATCAGCAGGGAGACTGGGGCAACTATCAACCAACATACCTATATTTTGTATCGTTACATCACGATAGTTGCATGACTCGCTAGTCGTTATACATTAAGTCTAAATCATCAGGAATCCCTAAATATATTATGGTCACAATCATATTAATTAAAATTTAATGATTAAAAATTAATTTAATTTAAAGCCATTAAAATATTGTTGTGATGTTTACAATGATTAATAGTGTTATTGGATATTTTTAACTTTAATCACTTCACTCGATATAAAAATAATATTATGTAATCCACACTCGGGTATGGTATCTATACTTGTTAAACGCATTTTACCTATAATGCATAAAAAACTGTTCGTATTAAGTACGTATGCTGTCGATTTTAAACATTTTGAAATTATACAATATTGTATCTATTAAATCACACATATTTTTGAAAATATATTATTATATTAATACATAATATTATTATACTATCTGTTAAATTTTCAAAAAGTAAATATTTCAAATAGAAAGTTAAACTCATTACGAGTGCAATGTAATTATTTCTAGTTGACGACGGATGTAAAGAATAAATACACATTCGACATTTCATAATCAATCGCAATCGTGTAAATACTATTTATACTTTCGTATGATCATACGAGATGAACTATCATAGTTTATAATGGTTTGCCTATAAAGTTATAAATATGTATGTGTATTTATAAAACGTAGCATGCGGTACCTAACAATTAACTTAAGCCAGTCGTTAACAACTAATCATAGTTTTTGAGATAAAAATCCGATTCAAGTCAAAAGTGTTATAAATATTAATAAAATTGCATTCTACGTATTTAATAATATTATGTTATTGCAAGAAATAATTTTTTAGATTTTTTTTGTTTCATAATCATGTTCACTTTGTACAAAATGTATAAAAGCAATGCACCATAAAACTGCACCGAGGGTACCCAAGTGCCAAAACAATAATCTGCCTCTGTATTTCCTCTTGATTTTTTTTTTATATACCTAATTATATGAATTGATTTTTAATATAAATTTTATTTTATCTGTAATAAATTGGTTTTCATACATCTCTGTGCCATTAATAGTATGCTTATTGTATTTTGTTTATTTCAGTATGAATTGAATGTGGAAGTTTAAAATAATTGTTGATATAAATGTATATAATATTATGATGTTCCAAAAAAAATTATATTACCTAAGTACCTATCTAAATTCATAAATGTCTATCTTGAGACACGGGGACGGCTTGTAGCTTCGCTTTGAACCCATAAAATAGGTCGCTATAGGGTCGCTCACACATTAATTTTCTTTTGTCACACGAAAATCGAATATATTTCTTTTATATAATATAATATAGGGTTGCCATTGGTTGCAGATAGTAAAGTAGTTACTAATATCATTGCGTATGCGTATCATAATATTTTTTCATTTAATAGTTATTATATTTATATACAAGGTGTTAAATAAACATTGGAAACGCTTTAATTACCTACCTACTGTTTGCATATTTTAATAATTACCTAAATTTGGCATTAACAGATAACACTGTTGCACATTTATTAGGTAAAATATTTAATCGCCTCGTAAGTGTATCATATTATCGTTGATCAGTCTTTTTTTCTAGTGACCTTTTCCAAAATTTTGAACACCCTCTATAAAAGGTAAATTGTAAGTCTGATTGGCTGTGGCATATAGTATCAAAAAACACTCGACCTATTTTTAAGATTCGATTAAGGTTTAGATAATATTGTGTTGAACCAGTTGTTTTGGTTTGGCTTACCCGCTATTATATAATACCTAATAATTTTATAGTTTATTTTTGCTTGTAATTGATTCACATAAGAAAAAAAAATTCCATATTATACTTATCAGGTGGATCGCCCATCTTAATTAAATTTATCCACCGGCAACTCGTTCTAATATAGCTATAGTTGCTAACAAATATTGAGTACCTATCTAGATATAACCGATACATATTTATCATCTTATATTATAGGTGTTACGGCTAAAGCCGTTTAAGATCAAATAAATCATTTTAATATGAAGGTATTTACATAATGTCTTAAATCCGATTTAAGTAAATATTTTTCTGATTTAAGTCGTTTCTACTTATTTATTGTGGAAATAAAATTTCGATTTCCTACATAGGAATTTTATCAATAACGGGGTTTAAATGTTTGTAGAGCACTAAATTCAATTTACACTCAATTGCTTATACGAGAATGTGTCTCATGTGTTAAATGTGAGTGTGATATTTTTTTTTTCTCAATTTTGACTCAACATAATATTATAATTTACTATTTATAGATTTTTTCAATTTTAACAAATATTAATTTATATTATAAATTTATAATTGTATATTAACTATATTATAGAATCGAATATGTAATTACTATTGTAAATTTAATTTTGAATTTGAATTAATATGTTTATACCTGAGTGTTTTAATCTAATTATCCAAACTTTTTTACATAATTAAATTTTTGATTAAATATAATATTATATATAAACAATATAAATTAAATACTATTTTTTTTTATTCAGCTAACTATTAATATCATTATTTATTTATTTATAAGTGATGCGTACTAAAATATCGCTTGATGTGGCATTGACAGTATAAGGAAACTTCATTATAATGTTGAAATAAGTAAGCATACATTTAAAAAAAAATTTACCTAAATAATATACCTAGTTAATTACTTATTATAATTATACTAATTCAGTCAATGTTTATCAAGATCAATAAAAAAAAAAACATATATATACCTATACACACAATTTTTTTTAAATTTTAGTTATTAATAAACATAACACCGTCCTGCAAAATAGTTTTTACAACAAGCATATTATACTAGCATATAACCTAGCATATAATATATATAATATATATATATATATATATTATAAGTTGAAAGGTATTAATTATTTGAATGAATCGTACACGTCAGTATATAGTTATTAGGTAATGACAATAAATTGGCCCTCATTACATATAACATATAGGTACCTATATTATAGGAAAAAAATAATAGGTTGCTTCTGTAAAATTGATCAAAATATGTTAATCCACATGGATAAATTATATTAATGTTAATCCATTTTCTACTCATTTCAGTATAGGTAATTAAAAAAATAATAATGAATAAACAATACAATTTTTACTATAATATTTCATTATTTTCATTTTCATTTTTATTTATTAATTAACACACTGGAGGGCTAATATGTGTAAAAGCGTAGGTACATTATTATAATATATATCTAGATAAATAACAAAACATCCAACAAATCACGAAGTATTACATCAAAAACATTTAAGTTAAAAAGACAAATGTGTTTTTGAACAGCGATAATGAATCGAAAAAATATATTTATATTATATGACGTATAATCTATGATTGTATTAGCGGAAGAGGTGAGTCGACAAGATTGGCTATTAATAATGTAATTATTTTTATTCATTGACCCAATGAACGGGGATTTTGATCTCAGTAAAATATTAAAAACTCTAAATTTTACTAACTGAAGCAACTCGGTGCATGAGCTATTTTACCATTAATTGATTTATGAATGCGAATACCATATCGTTATAAAAACGTCTATTAATTACAGTGATACTAAATCGAATTTTATTAATAAATTTTCGATCGACATTCGACAAGACGTCTTTCATAATAAGCCATAAAATGTAAAATATATCTCTGGATTTTGTCATTTGATTTACCATACATACTTTGTTATAGGGTTCTAAATTAATGATCCAAACTCCAGTATAGGGCGTACCAGGCGACAATACAGCTCTTTTAAACAGGTGACATCTTTGAATTCGTTACAGACCCTATTTATTATTTCTGTTATATTCAAACACTTTCCATAAATGTCTTCATATTGACCTTTAAATTATAGATTAGAAGCAAAAACTAAGTCACGAACTCGGGAAACACGTTGGAGCAGTACGCCAGTGAAAGATTTCTTTTTTTTCAAATGTTACACTGGCAAATTTTGCTGATATATTATTTAGTGTAAAACCATTGGTTTCACACTATTTTACCAAACTCCTAAAATCTGCTTATATTAATTAATTTTAACATCATTCAAATGATTTTATAAACAATTTTAAATCGTCATCAAACAAAAGAAATTCAGAAGATATAAATACTCGTACATGTTATGTCATCATTATAAAGACTAAGAATACAGGGGGGGGCAATATATGCCCTTGAATTGCACCTGAGGTTACTTCAATTTTTTCTGCTATAAAATTACTTTTTAGGCGAATTGAGAGCTTCCAAAGATGCAAACCATGATAACATGGGCTCATATGCCTCATAAATCCCGGTTTGTTGCAGTTTGGAAATAAGAATATGCAGATGGTCTACTATAATATAAAATCATATTTTCAAGTCAGTGTAAAATCCATCTACTTGGTAGCCATTTAATACACAGTCTGTTTTATACGTATAATATATCATAAGATTAGTGTTCGTATATTTTGAATTTTTTTTTTTAATACCATTGTACACATTGTATTATTTAAAAAAGTACTAATGTTTTTGAAAAAAAAAACTACACGGTTTCTAGTCGCTATAAAAACTACCATTTAAAATATATATATATATATATATAATTTTTAAATATTTTTATCCTTAGTATATTTATTTTTGAGTTTTTTACTTTTTAAATGACAACATGTTATAATTTTAATTTCATATTCCAAAGCAGAATATTTTTCTAAGCATTTCAATAAATAAAATTTGTATTTAGGATCGAGTTTATGTCTTATGAATTATAAGAATTTAAAGTTTAGTTAAGTGGAGTGGTATGTGGTTACCCCGCAAGACGTTGATCCACTACTCAGCTCATCTAACCTTTAAACACTTATAACTAATTAACTAACTACCAAACTGATATATGTGTTGACAAAACTACAAAAAAATTGACCATGAGAATTCTAAATACAATGTTTTGATTTGTATATTATATTAGTTCATCAGAACAGAATAAAAGTAGGTATGTATGATTGTAAAATAAATTTAGCTTGTCTTAGGTATTTTAAAATAAACAATCGATTCTAATCAGCCTTTAACCGCATCCGCATGGCGTAAATATAATTACAATTCTGCCAGTTCCAGTACAGAACAAATTTAAAAAGTACAGTTTAAAACAATTTAATTACCGAATGAAAAAAATATACCTAATCAAAAATGTTTAAATGAGGAATAACATTCACAAAATCACAGTCGTAGTTTTTATTTGAAAACAAACATTATAAAAACTAGGAAAGCATATATTTCAAGAAAACATTCTAATTATTATAACCAGCTAGGTATAGTACCTATACCTATATTTAATTATAGGTATATTCATGAATTTAAAAATATGTATATACATATAAATACAAAAATAATTACCAAATACTAATAGTAAGGTCAGGTTCAACTTCATATTTATATATAACCTACAAAGAACAATTTTATTTAGTGATAATGTATAGGTATTTCGTTTTCATACGTTATTTTCAGAAAACCTTAAACTATATGTATATTATATTAACTTTTGATCCTATAATGATAACTTACAGCATGCAATTTTTTTAACAAAATTATAATTTTTATTTAATTTTATGCAACAAGTCTGTTATTAGGATATTTGATCAAAAAAATTATAAATAACAAATTAATTAAAAGGGGGAGGGTTATATAATTAGAAAGTGTTTTTATATTTTAAAATACTTGATGTATATTTTGTATGCATGAAATATTATTTTAATACAAGTCGTCCTACTATATGACCACAAATCATGATACCTGCTTTTAATCTTATTTTTGTAGTAACACGTTTTTATAAATTACACGTTTTAGTTTGTTTTGTCGTACTTAATTAGTATATTTTAGGTACCGATAATACCATGTTTGTTTTATTGCTGTACATACAACTCAAACATAGGTAATAATTCAAATAATAAACATTCATTTTATCAACCATACGAGTCGTATAAATAGTACTTTTCACTATTCAACTTTTTTTTTTTTTTCAACTTTATGACGAACAAAAAGTAAAAATAGCACAAAAAGAATATGGAGTAAATAGTGTTTATAGTTTATTTATATTATATACCGGCCGGCGATTCATTTAATGAGGGGCACTCATTACTTTAAAAGTATTAATGTTTTTGAAAATATTGTGTACATGGTATCAAGTCGTTATGGGTACCTACCTACCTAGTAGTAACCTACCTATATCCAAATCATATATAATGTTGTTTGAATAATATGTTACCTAGTTTATTTTAACAACTATTGCAATTTGAAGTACATAAAAACATATTTTTAAGACTGAATTGATAAAAGTAGAAGCATTTAAAAACCTATATTCGATTATGCAATTAGAAATTTTAAAATAATTATGGACTATTGATTTGTAATTTTTTTTTTTATGTTTAAAGGCTTATTTATTAATAGGACACGTACATTATACGTGAATGTACCAAAATGAAGTTTTGGTTATTACTACGTATTATCAGTAGCAATTAAAATAAATGTGTTTGTTAAAATTACATTACCTATACCTTTTTACGATTTCCAATTAAATTATATTATAATTTATTGCAGGAGGTAATAATAATTATAAAAACAAAAAAAAAAAAAAATTATAAACAATCAATATAATTTTGAAATACAGAATATTGTTTATATCGGTGCACTGCTCACGCTGTTCAAGAAAAAGGTGTCTATTTTTCCATAAATTGTTGTTAAATTTACCTAATTTCTATTTTAAAATGTACATTACACGTTATTATATAGTGATATTTTTCCCTCTCAATTATTTTTGACAATATGTATGAAAGACCTTCGTATATTTTAGAACCGGCTTTGATAATAAATAACTAAATACACTTCCCGCTCTGGACCCGTTTGTTGATCACATTCACCACTCAGCGTCCATCAGAAGTAATATTTTTATATTTGTTAGTAATTACACTCTCTTATGAAGTTCTAACTTATGACCGTAGGTACATCGGCAACGCGACAGGTATTGTCATTTGTTCTGCTGGCCTGAGTTATCCTGCAAAATGTATATCATTTATTTTACATAAAAAACTTTGATTGAGACTTGACTTAAAAATTTTGAACGATTTAATTAGATGGAAAATTTATATTTACGGTATGCACCGAGTGTAATTGTTATATGCATCCATTACAGAATTATGGAAATCAGCAAATGAAAATAAAAACAGTGTCATTAAATAAAATCAAGTTAAAAAAAATATTATTAGTATGATAGTATTGCAAGTATATCACATCTGGATGGAATAAACTAAAATAAAATGAAATATAAGTGAATTCAAAATTTCTTTAAAAAACATTATTTGGTTATTAAATTTAAAATTCAAATACAAGGCATTTTGAAAGTGGACTATTCAAAAATCAAACAAAAAAAATATATTTTAAATACGAAGTTAATTGAAAAATTCAGTAATCAAAAATGTATTGTAGTGTATTTTCGAATATTAATCGTCGTTAAATTATTTAATCTTTATTATAATATAAAATATTTTAAACTATAGAGTTTAAAATTGTTTGATGCAAATTATATTTTCCTAAATATACCATTTGTCCATGACAACTAGATACACCCTATAACACAGTTACATACATTACAACGGTTTTTATTTTTTTATTTTTTTATATCCTGTATACAAAATATCTACCAGAAGGAGTGCTTCGACTTCAACATATAGTACCTTATCTTTTAGCAAATTTTATCAAGATGGTACTTTAAAAAGGTCATTTTTCGATTTTCTCAATATTTATTTAATTGCACAGGAAAAACCACCGACAAATTACGAAAAACCGCTAAAAATGGGATTTTACTTTCTATAATGGGATTTTATCACCATAGAAACGAATAAAAAATAATAATACCTATTATAATATAAATTCAACTTACAGAATATAATAAATAATAACAATATCCAGACTGACAAACCGTCTCCGCTCAGAATCGTTTTTCTTATGCAATGATATTATATCATTGAATTCAAGTTTAATACAATCCATGTATACATTGACCATTTGTAACCTACTGTACAGCAGAGCAACATCCACTTACCCACTTTTTTTAGAATTCTGTCCAAGAGAGATCGATAATCCAACAGTCTAGTTTCAAAAATATGAATAGAGTACTGAGTAATTGGGTAATTTAATTTTACAGTGTACCCTGATTTTGTGGACATCGGTATAATTAATAATTATATGTGTACGTAGAGCTTTGTTATTTTATACACTAAATAATATGATTATTATGCATGCTTATTATAAGTATACATATAAATTATTAATGTATTCATTGAAGTAGGTACGAATTAATACAGCTTTACATTGTATACTCAGTATGTATTTGTGTTTTATTTTGATGACCAAACCTAAAAACATTTTGCTACCTACCCATAAATCATTATGATTTAACTTCTTTAATGCATCGTAAAAAAAAAGTTGGTAAAATAAAATTGCAAACAGTTTTAAAAGAATACTTTCAACAAATTATTTTTATTTCTTCTATTCCGTTTTAAATCAAAAAAAATCTCAATATTGGTGACCATTAATTGATTCATATCGGAAATATTATCTATTTGATTTTTTATCCTTGAATTAAAGTTTTAAATCCAGTATTAGTTTTATTCAGTTCAGGATATAAACAAATCGCCATACCAGTTATGAAGGTTGGTGTATTTATTATTTTTATACGATTTCCCCTCTTTAAATCTCTTTATCTAAAACTACGATTCGTCCGAATACTCTATTAATCGTCCTTGTTTATATACAAATAATAATTTGTTATTCAAGTAGTCTTACGTTATAATTTTTACAAACAATAATGCAAACAAGTGTGCAGTATTTAAATAAAAATGATGAACAATTTAAAGATTGATTCATTGAAATCCTTTCAGAAACACTCCAAAAAAAAAAAGTAGCACTAGAATATCGCTATATTTTCACTTTCAGGGATCATCATTATTATCATATAACTAGAATTATAAATATGTTTTAATTCGTAGTTTGAAAAATATTGAATAACATGCTATAGCATACTTATACGTAATCAGTTAATTTAAAAAAATTAATTACAAATAAAAATGAAGTGAAATAAAATACAATTTCGATTGTATTCAATGTCTCGTATGTCTGTACGCTTTCTGATATCTAGCATTAGAATTCATAATTTCTGAAATATATCTACTTTTAAGTAATTGATTCAAAGACAAGCTACCTACTTAAATATACTTTATTTTATTTGTAATTAAATTGTATAAATTTGGTAAACATTTTTAATAAATAATCAGTAACCATGACATCGAAAATCTTACGAAAATTGGTCAGAAACAAAATCTTGTGTCCAGTCCATAAACATAATTTATGTTAATAATATTAATAATAATAAGTAACAACAATAATATAATAAATGCAGTAAATATTATTTATCCTATAACTGTACGTTTATAATATGTATATCTTCTTATCAAATGGTTTATTGAAATAATATATCTACGAAGTAGAAAAAACAGTATTGATATTATGTTAAAATATATAAATAAACGTAAAATCAAGAACATTGCGGGCAAATAAATCTTCACGATAAACATCTAGTAAATTAAAATAACTGGCAGTGGTACTTATATTATTAATAAATTAACAGTTTTACGACGTTCACATCACTTGTTTCAAAGTACATTAGTAATTTATGGTTGGAGAATTCGAAGTGATGAAACAGTACATCTGGAAAACGTGTTAGAAAATATACATCAGACGTTTATAATGTCATGATGTACGATAATAAACAACCATTATTGAATACGATACTATAGTGAAACCGTCTGATTTAAATATATTTATGTAAACGTCAATAAAAATTATGATTCACGAGAGTAAAAATGTTAGAACGAGACTTAAAATAAAGAAACTCAAATTTTGTATTGTGTAAAAAAATATGTACTTTAACATTTAATATTGAATAATGTATATTATAGAGCGTAAGTTAGTGCCTAAAGATAAACAACATGAAGACAATTCAATTACTTTTTTTAAAAAATACAGTGTTTAGGTATAACCGTTTAAAAACTTTATAAATTTACTACAGTAAAAATAATAGTTAAGCCAACTTTAAGTTTTCAACATTTCAATTTTCGTTCGCAAAAATATCCAAAAACAAAAAAAGCTTATGAAGACTGCAGTGTTATATTTTTATGGCTTACAATTTACAAAAAGTTGTCGGACAAACGGTCAGTCAAAGTTTCAAATCTTTAAATATACTTTAGTAAAATAATTGGGGATAGACAAAACATAAAAAAGAAAAAATCGGATCATAAAAATCGTATAGACATTTATAATGATTTTAATGTTTAATATATTATAAATGTATTTCTTAGTAATAAACCGATTATATTTTTGTTTTTTTCAAGAAAACAAACTAAATATTCATTGGTGCGGAGGAGTAAATGTTATTGTATTTTATAACTCATAAGGTATTGAAATAATATTTATTATCTATAACCGATAGGTAATATAAGTAATGATCGACATTAATTACTACATTTAACATAATATTGTGAATATTGTGAATCTCTATTCTCTGTGGTTATTATTATTTTTTTTTTTTGGTAGGAAATAACTAATACCAACGAAGATCCTTGGACCATTTCCATTCATGGCCGTGAGAGGGATTATGTAGGGAAATATGAGAGAAGCTATAGTTTGCATATTAATCGCTTAAAATGGTTACTATTGGTAATATAATATTTGTTATGAGGATAGAATGGTTGTAATTATAAGGTAAGGAGTGTGATGAAACGTCACTGCATCATATTATAATTATCAAAAAAGTTCCAAGAGAAATAATAAGACGACATCAGTTAATTGTAAGGATTAAGGTGTGTTGGAGTTAGATCAAAGATCTTATATCTGTTTTACTGAGCTACATACTTAAGTAAGTCATTATTGGAAAAATTAACCGTTAATAATAAATAAAAATAATTCAGATGAGTATTTAATTTAATAGAAAGATGCCGTATAAATCTCAATGTCTTAAATTAACATTATAATGCGGTATTCTCTTAATTTTTATAAATGTCCTGAATGATTCTAGATCGGCTGATATGATTTAAAAAACAAAAGATTTACAAATCAAAAATAACAATATACATAATGTAAGTACACATTAAAATATATATTACGAAAATATATTTTATTACAATTTATACCGAATTATGCTATAATTAGAAAAATTTTTTTTCAACAGGTAGTTCTACACATTTACAAATCATAATTAAAAATGATTAATTATATATTTATGCTAATGGACACAAGTATTAAATGATTTTATAATAAACATAGATAATGTACAAATTATGTATGGTTAAGATTAGTACACATATAATTAATAATTATACCTATAGATAGAAATAATAGGTACCTACTACAATAAGTTATTCAACAACTTTTTATTTTTATGGTAATATTGTAATATAGGATATAATAAAAAATAATTTTTGTTTTTATACCATTTACCTAATTGTGTATGTTTTATGTATATACTAATTACTAACAATAAAAGATTTAGGAACAAAATATTTGAATGGAATTCATTAGAAAATATGTAAATGTGTTTGTAATGCATTATGATAAGTATTGTAAAATAATTCATGAATTAGATTATTAATATTTAATCTCGGTTTATTGTACCTATAACTTTTTCTGATTTTTAATCGTATATATTTGTAATTTATTAATTTAATAATTATTTTTATTATAATTATTGAAAACGAATATTTACTATTTATACACAACAAGTAATATTATTAATATATATATTTATATATTTATATATATATATATATGCATGGACAGAAGTGACAGAACCGACTTGATTAAAAGGTTCCATTGACAATACTTCATATGTAATTTTTTCCTTTAAATTTATTTAATATAATATTATACATCGACAATTATTAATATTATTACTTACTATTTTGCTATCGATTAATTTTTAGCTATTTAAAAAATAATGTGCAAAGTATAATTTAAAAACGAAGGTTGATTATTGTGTTATACAGATATATACCTGCTGTTCAACATTCATGAATTTAAAATAATAATAATTTAGTTTCAACAAGAAAATAATACCAATGGAGTGGTTAACATTTCATACCTTGAACAAGGTTTCGTATTTGTTTAATCAACAGATTACAGCTGTTTAAACATTTTGTACAAATCCTCTGTACTCTTAACTGTATCATAATAATATTATGACAGTGTCTAATTCGGTGTTCATCGTTTATAATTTATTTTGTAACAATCGTTATTAAAACTGAATAGGAATTAGAGTTTATTTCCATGTCGCTTATTTCATTCAATGTTAAACTTTGTACTTGAACGGTTTAACTCATAATCTGGTTTAACTAAATTTAAATTATTCTATGTACCTACCTATATATTTTATCGATGTTATATTAAATTATATTAGGTAATATAAAAGGACGTGTTTCGAGTTTCCATGAATATACTTCCGGTATGCCGGTAATCATATTTTTTTCAATTTTATATTAATACATAGTAAGTACATATCTACGAATTTAATTTATTTCTTCAGCAGA
The DNA here is from genome assembly GCA_949089665.1 of Macrosiphum euphorbiae. Lineage (NCBI taxonomy): Eukaryota > Metazoa > Arthropoda > Insecta > Hemiptera > Aphididae > Macrosiphum > Macrosiphum euphorbiae. The sequence goes on from CARXXK010000001.1 coordinate 130,888,254, forward strand.
ATGAGTAGGTAGGTAATTATTTCACGATTTCAATAGGTCTGATGTTTGATTTAATCGTTTTTTAACCACTGTACTCTTCAAATCTGTCAATTCATATAAACGTGTAAATCAAAAATGCAATGTGCTCCTTAATTCTACATTACTTATAATATTATTATATATAGGTAGTTAGGTCTTTAATAAGATATTAAATTGTTAACTTTACTTTTAAATTGGAAACACTTAAGTCCAGTTGATCAAGTATATTATGTCATGTATTAATCTGTATTAATGGTATCTAATTAGCAATTTATCAATTTCAAAACTATCACTGGCAGACGAGCGTTGTGCCTGAGATTTTAGACCGAATTCAAAAGTCTATAAGAACGATTCAGTATAACGTTTGTAACGTATCTTTAAAGTATAGGTAATTCCCCGTGATTATTAAACTGCACATTTCATGTGGTATGTAGGTTACATACCAAGTGCTGCGTTACTACATGAAGTGCTGTGAACAGTGAATTGTTCAATACAGGTACCTATACTCAAACTATAAAATATAAATTATTTTGTAATAACTTTTATGACCTTTGCAAGAGTAAAAAGTTCTATTGTGACAATACGCGCAATTGCATATTTTGTTTATGAAAAAAACCAAACTGAGTGCACCTACCTTCCTACAGACAATAAAACAAATAAATAAAAGCAAAAGTTGTTGGTTTTATATATATATATATAAAACCGTAGACATAATATTATATATTGCATAAACGTCATTTTCATAATATTATATTGTACTACCATAAAGATAATTTATTAAAGCACTGAATACAAAGATATTTCAAGAACAATAATATTATATCGTATTCGTTGTTCGATTTAATAAATTAATATTTAAACGGCTTTTTAATATAAGTTACTTCTACCTCTCTCTATATATATATAGGAGTTTGTATCGTGTACCAAAGTTTGGATGTTCACTGCGCTGGTCGCTGGCATGATGTTTACACTTGTGTTGGTACACAAAACGTATTTATATTATTTTTCGATTGCCCGTACACTTGGCTCGAGTCGTCGCCCAACTCGAGAAAAAATATAAATAAAAACAAATACAAACGAAGTGGGTATAAATAAACATTTTAATAATATCTTATTAGTTATTACAATGGTGGTAACCTATAAAATATATATTATTATAATAATTGTATATCGAATATGTTTTCAAACGTACCTATCTACCTACATAATATTATATTGTAGCATTAAAGAGCACATTCAAATATTTTTATATTAAACTTTTATATGAATTTTTCTAGATTTACAGCAGTATTGTAGGTAAAAAAAGGGTTAAATACAAATATCAGACTTATTGAAAAAAGTACATTTAAAAAAGTCGTAAAATAAAAGAGTATAGGCATTAGCCAGTGCTTCTCGTCCTCGAACAAATCGCCATCAAACAAATCCGCCTGCAGCAGCCTTAAACGCTATAAAAATAATTAAATAAGTAACCTAGGTAGATATTTTAAATGACAATCGACAGTATATTATAAGATCAATATAATAATATTATTATAGTGGTTGATCGACCTCATTGCATTTCAGCATTTCATTATAATATTGGTTTATCCGAAGCGTTGGGTCGGTTTACTCTTAGCAGCTTATCGACGGAAAGTATAAAATGTTTTAATATTTACACTAGTCGCTATTCAAACAGCGACATATTTTGATCGAACACGAAACTCGCTGGGCTTAGCTTCCGTCCCGTTTTGACGTTATGACAGCATTAAGAGTTTTTCGTCACGACTAGTCGCCGTCGATCGTCGTCGTCAATCATCCGTCAATAGGCAAATTTTCTCACTCGTTTCGGACTCTACAGTCCAATTTATTATTACATTTGAATCGGGTTTTTAAGAGCAATTCGCTGAAACACATTTACTCGTAGAGCAGTTTGTTTTTAGCATGAACTACCATACAGGACTGGATACTGTGTACTGTGGGTAGGAGGATGGACACAAAATGTTACATCCCCAACATAATAACCTAACAAGTTCATGGTTTTTAGTGTACCTCTGACCTCTGTTTGCAGACAAATCGGAGTCGGGGCAGGTTCATCTTCAAGTCATCTTCAAGAACAATTTCAAATATTGACCGAGTACTTTTATTGAGTAGGTACATAAGCTACAAACATACATTAGTTTTTATAGATTATAGAAAAGTCTCTTTTATTTCTGTAAACAATGGCAACCCTATATATCAGGGGGAATATATGCATAATTTAAGCATAACAATAGAGTGAGCATGCTTAAAAAATCACCCTGTATATAAAAAAAAATATTCGATTTTCGTCAGTCAATACGAAATATTCATGTGTGAGCCTCAATATGGCAACTTATACTAGGGGTCGAGAACCGAAGGTATGAACACTACCAGAGCCTCTAAGAATCACTGTACCTATGTGTACAATTTGGCACTAATTGGTTCATTATTATAAAAGTCTATAAAAGCCCCATATACACGTACATGAATTTATAAAATATAATATATAAATGGACGGATTATTTGCTTTTACTTTTTAGAAATGTGACAGCAAATCAATAAAGGTTTTATCTTAACACAATGTATTATAATATATTATATTATATTTAATCATGCGGTGCGTCTTCCCGGAAGCCACTGCATCACTATAAAATATCGCATTATGTGCATAGGCGTGCGCAGACCTCTGAGTTAGGTATGACTAAATTCAATCTGATCACTCACCCCCTTGTCGTGGTTATACAAGAAAAAAATTACAGACATTTTCACATTTCACTACAAACTTTTAAGTGGCCATTTTGTTGGTTACTGGAAAATGAAAACAATCAATTTTCATTATTTCACACATACCAAATTCATCAATATTGATTTTAATTTTAATCAAATATAATCTAATAAAAAAAATTATTCAAAAACGTTCAAAATATAATATATAATATTAAAAATTGTCAATTAACATTAATAGGTATTTATTTATTATTATAAATTACTCATGGTAAATCGACTTTAGGGCCGGAGTAGTGGACGTACATTTCGCTGGGTAACCCTGTACCACTCAACTCCGCTCATCTAAACTTTAAATACTTATAACACATAGACTACTGGCACTAAATTTGATTTGTATGTATCGAAATACTTAGAAAAATATTCTACTTTGGAATATGAAATAAATTAAAACTCTATGTTGTCAAAAAAAAATTTTAAAAAATTAAAAATTAGAAGGATAAAAAATGTTTCAAAATATAATTTTTTAATAACAAATTTGTTTTGTAAGCGACTCGAAACTATGTAAAAAAATATTTTCAAAAACAATAAAATTACACTTTTTGAAATAATGAATGTTCAATTTTAAATAAATCTCCCTGTATATAGTCTCTCGGGTAAACACAAACGTTTAAAATCTAAAAGGGCTATACCTACTTTTAGTCATGTCTTCATAAGGTACATACCCAACCACATATAAAAAAATCCCAAGTAGGACCAAAGCCCAATCAGCCCTACCCGTGCGCACGCCTATGATTATGTGTTATTATTCGTTACTTAGCAATATTATTTTCACCAGATCTGTACTTATATATAGATGTCGAAAATGTCACTTGGTGCTCTCCGTGAGTTTTTTGATCTTTATTCGCTAAAATTCGGAAATCCAACCCCACAAATAATAGATTTAGTGTTGAAGTCAAACATCATAATATTATATTATACACCTACTACCACGGCGGCTATGAAAACAGCTACATCGGTGCTCACAAAAATGACGTATCGACCGTGCGGTGACGACAAGCATTGCAAACAACTGAAGACGGATAACAAAATAATATATTATTTCATTTAACGTTGACGAGTCGCGTCACTCGGTGGTCTCGCCTGTCCTCTTGTACAATATGTGTATAAGCAATGCGATTTCCATCACCACGGGCACATATCGCAATTGTGACTGCTTAGCTCCGATTGAAATAAATCGAGTTTCGGGGTTGTACGAACAAAGACATGTTTTGATTAATTCCGGAGCGGAGACTCGAATACGCATTACGAACTCAACTGCGCATGAGTTGTTGTTTCTCGGGTCGTCCTGGCCAATATTATACTGCACAACCCCCGAAGCGCCGCAATATCCGTGCGTGGTGTTTATCAAATAATTTATAATAATTTGAACTCAAAAACGTAAACAAATATTAAAAAAGGTGGGCAAGTGGGTGTCGCTCTGCTGTACAGTAGGTTACAAGTGAGTCACTGTATAATGGATGGTATTACATTTGAATTCAATGATATAAGATATTATATCATTGTATAAGAAAAACGATTCTGAGCGGAGACGGTATGTCCTTCTAGGTACAAGACCTATTATATACTTATCTATGGTATTAAAAAAAATTGACCTATAATGAATTCCAAATTAATCATATCACAATATCCATTAGGTACTTATAACGCGTTATACACCAACAACAAACCCTGATACTATCATAGATATTTAGTAGTATACTTTAGAAGTTTCAAGTACCCACGAATAATATTATACAATCACAACAAAATAACTAAAATAGTTATTCTAGGTTTCTTATTATGTAATTTCGTCCAAATTTGAATTTAAAATGTCTGTAAAAAATAACTGTGTTCATATATTTTTTAGATTTTTTGGTTACAGTATGAACTATTTATGAGAACCTTTGTTTTAAATTTGCAATCCTTAGCTATAAAACTGAACATTTTATAATTTATTAATTACAATGACTGATAATTTTCGATTAATTTTGATAAATTTTGTCAAAATTCGATCTTTAAATGCTTATAAAAAAACAAAATTGTGACTATGTATTTTTAATATTTTTCAATTGCTATTGTAACAATATATCAGGAGCCTTGTATTAAATTTTTACACTTTTTGGCCCAACAGATAAAACTTTATTGATATTTATAGAAAAAATTGAAAATTGAAAATATCTGTAAACAGCTCAAAAAGAGTCAAAATATTTTCAAAATTGTATAGTGTATAGGAAATGCTAATATAAACATTCAGTGAAATTTTCATGTATCTACAGTTATTCGTTTTTGAAGTACAACAAAATAAGGAAATTGCCACATGAGAAATCAAGTGAATATCCAATGTTGTATACATTTGAATTTCAAACGCTCACGAAAATTTAATTTGACTTTCTTATAGACATTTTTTTATTGATAAAGTTAGATAATCTTATAAGCAATCTTGTATTATATTTTCAAATCTTAGATTTAAAAAGAAAAATTTTTACAAATTCTTTACTCAAAATAACTTGCTAATTTTGGTGATTTTTAAGTATTTTGTAAATTTTTGAACTTTAAATGTTTATGAAAAAAAATTGTGACTTAGGATTTTGAATATTTTTCATCTGCCTTTGAAACAATATACTAGGAGCCTTCTATTAAATTTTCAAGCTTTTGCAAAAAATAAATAACATTTTATTGATATTTTTAGAAAAAAAACTAAAGAAAATGAAAAATGAAAATGTGCCTAAACAGTTCAAAATAAATCAAAATAATTTGAAAATATTATCGTATATAGAAAATGCAAATATAAACAACCAGTGAAAATTTCATGTATATACGTTCCTTTGCTTTAGAGTTACACCAAAAACCAAAATCGATTTTTTGGAAAACCGATTTTGCGTAAAATTCCCGTTTTTCCTTAATTTTTATGTTGTTTTTCCCGGCGCTTGTGAAAACTACTGGGAAATGTTTACCCCCTAAAGTACCAACTAGATTCACTTTCCTATCAGAAAAGATACTGTTGAAGAAAATCCAAGCACTTTTACTGTCCTAAAACGTGATGACAGACACAAAAATAAAAAAAAAACACACATCATTGTAAAATCAATACATTCATCGTTCCTCTCAGAATCTAAAAAAAAAAAACGAAAAAATAAATGGTCGTTTCGAGTGTGGGAGAAATTAGGTACATTACGGTGAATAACAAAAACAAAAGCGAACAACCACTGCGGAGTCTTATTCTATGAATATAAATTGGTACCTACCTATAATATTATCGATGTGTGTTTTCTAAATTTGTTCATAAATAGTGATTACTGTAGCAGCTAGCAGGGACGATATTATAGATATTTAAGCTCGCCGAATACTATATTGCTGGTAATAAAAATGATAAACATTCTAGGAACTTATTAATAATATAATCTGCATCGTCAGTATTAACAAAATATTTGCTTTACAATATCATAATATAATAAATAATAATATACATTTTTAATATTCAGATACATTTTGTTGGTTGTTTATTATTATTATTGAAATCAATGGCCACACGAATACACATAGTTTATTATATGTTTGCTCAAATCCTTGAAAACCACAACGTTTACAATTTTCCAAGTACCTTCTAATTAAACAGCGCAAGTGACTCGTACTTCGTAATCTGATGCTTTCCGGTTTTTCTTGAAATCATTTTAATTTACATTTTGCTATTTTTGTTAAGTGCTTCAATTTATGTTTGGATATTATTTTTTATGTTATCACACATTGTCATATTCACATAGACATATTTTTTTGTTTATTGCTTATTTTTGGATCAACCTTGAAAAATTGAAAATTGAAAATTGTTCATCAATTTTATTTAATTGCAACATAACCACTATATTATAGTTATATCAAAACCTGAATCCATCAAATCATTATTTTTTCTAAGCTGGTACAATTTATATACAATATGCGTTTATCGATATAATATTATTTAATTATATATGGAAAAAAAAATTAAAATACTGATAATACCAGTACTGCTGAATTTCAACAAACATTTAGTTTGTGCACATCAAATATTATTCTGGAATGAAAATAAAATAACCTTATTACGTATTGTTATTTACGTTTTATTTTTATTTTTATCTACTTATCGTATTTTTAAATGTCTTAACATAGGTAGTATTATAAAATATTTCATGATACGCTTATACTTAAAATATTAATGATTTAAGAAAAGGTGTGTGTTCAGTAAGTGACAGTGAATTTTAGAATAAAATATTGAATAATATATGCCTACCTACCGCGTTTCAAATTATATTTTATGACCATTTAACCTAAATACTATTTTTATTCGTGTTCGGTTTTAAGTTTGCTTAATGGACCAATTTTAAAACATGGACATTTATTCACTTTTGAGTTTATTATTACTTCTGTTTTTTTGTGATGGCCTAAAAAAATATTATTCTATAACTTCCTTAGTAATAATATTTTAGATTGACTTCCGAACACGAAATTCGAACACTGCTCCCAAATGTGTTATTTCTGTAAAAACTCAGTATAATCAAGAAACTATAATAATTTCAGAATCTACCTATCTCGAAATTAAAAACAATCGAGGGTGTTTTAAAGGAAAGTTAATAGTTGTAACTTGTAAGTAATTCTTTTATCTATATAAGTTTAGGTACCTACTGTTATACTTGTTATACAATATAACATTATAATATACATGGGTAGATAATGTGTTAATATTTTAATATTTTATTATAATATAACTTTGATAAGCACGTTTGTTTATGGTTTAGCCTTTTAGGTACCTGATAACTTTTCTATATTATTATGTAGGTATTATTATACTAACATAAGATTTTCAAAAAGTTGGAAACTGTCTTTAGACTAATTAGTCTTGACAAACAATAATATTATATAATTAATGAGGTGATTAAAAATTGTATCTAATAAATGTGCAGCAGTGTTATCTGTTATTGCTATATATAGGTATAAAATATTCAAACAGTAATTAAAGCGTTTACACATTTTTTTAACACCTAGTATAATTTCCTTTGAATCATGTTTCACAAAAGAGGATTTATACAATAATTTTTAATTAAATTGTGACACTTAAAAGAAAATATTTTGTTTTTATTAGTTTAATGTACTACGCATTCTAAAACATTTTTTCAGTATTAAACATAGCATATGCTTGCTCCGTAAAGTGTATATTATTATTTATTATAGTGCAGTACTGCAGTACCTATACAATTAAAAAATTAGCTAAAACACAAATACAAAATCACAAATGCATTAAATGGTAAATGCAATTAAAAATATTTAAAAAAAATGGGCAAGCACTTTGTTGACAAGGATAATATATTTATCTGAGATCTAACGGTTCGTAAACAAGGTAGAATTCATGGAGCAAGAATGAACTACAAAAGTAGCAAGATTTTGGGTACGTGAGGGGTGAGGCACAGCATCATATGAAACATGCTCAAGATGGTGAGTCAATTCTAAGGTCAAGGAGACGTGGTGAAGGATAGGGCTTATAGAGACAAAGTTCGGTAAGAGTATAATATAATATATACACGAGATGTGTGATTATGACCAGAAAAAAATATTGACGAACAAATAACCTACATAAAAGTATATACTTAACACAATATTTTAAGGTTTATATTATTACCTATTTATACGAACCTTGAGCAAATAACATTTACATTTTGAAATCAGTTTTTTCTTTAACGTTTTTTACAACACACGTAGGTAGCAAATCCCCATGAAATGTAATTATTTTCTCTCACTCTGTACAGTTTGTGCGGAAATCGAAAGAGACGTGGCAAAAAGGATGAAACCAACACTAATCTATAGAGGATTAATTCAGACAATACGAGTAGTTGACCTACTGCAATTGACCGTACTTTGAAATGCTTTATGAAAAAAAGGTCATTATGTAGGACCTAACAATTCCCGTATAGAAAGGGTTACATATTATGGTACCTAACATTGTATGATGTGAACATTAATTTTGTTTTATTTAACTTTTTTTTAGACCATCATAAAATCATGACGATAAAATACATTACGTTATTCGTGATCTTAATGACATGAATTATTATACCTAAACCACAACCATTTTTTTAATGTGTGTGTGGTGTTCCATTGTATCCCTAAAATTACAATTCATCTATTTTTTATCGTAATATAAAAATGTATTCACAAACATTTCAATGAAAATTTTCAAACTATTTGTTATTTTCAATGTGACTTAAACCGTACCGAACCCGTAAGCCGTAATATTCCTGACATTTTATTGAATTTTAGTTGAGCCAGCAGCTTTTGATGATTTAAAATTTCATAGAAACATTTACCAAGTATTTATTGTCTGCTTGTGTTAAAAAAAAATACAACTAAAACACAATAATTTGTTATTTATTTATTGATTTATTACAATAATACCTTTGCATGGTATAATGTTGCTTGCAGTCAGTGACGCAAATACGATTATTTTTGGGCCTCTCGCAAAAATTGTAGAGGCGCATAGACATAGGTGCAAAAAATGTGTGGGAAGTAAGGTTCGATCCACAGCACACGGTCCAATCGATGTAACGAGGGAGTATTAAAATATGTGACCCACAGGCCACAGAGGAAATTTAAGTCTGAACGAAATATTTCAAAAATACTCATAATTTTAGCACATCTTGTGAAATCATTTTTAATGTACCTACTTTCCGTTGAGAATTTGTGAACGGTTTCTCTTTTAGCCACAATATCGTACCGAATAACAGCGCTTGAAGATAATATTATATTTAATGCGGTTGGATAATATCTGAAATTCGTAAGGGGCTTTTTTTTTTTATTAAATTTGTTCTTATGGTTACATTCATTCGTAACTATAATATAATATATGATTACAATTATAATTGTAACACGTCTCAATGATATTGCTATGGTAATATACTGTTTATAAAAATTATTTCAAAAGACGAGTTCGTGATGCAACATCTTCCCAAACTAGAGAAATATTTTGATTTTCTACCAATATTTTGACATTATCCGCTTAACCTAGATTAAGTCAAACTATGTAACACAACATGATGAACTACAACCAACTTAAAATCTAATTCCAAACCATTCTCCAATATTCGTAGAATTAACGTTGGGCAGGTTAAACCGACTGCAATAATGAGTTTTAGATTCTGAGGGGAGCGAAAGAATGTATTGGTTTTACAATGATGTGTGTTTTTTTTTCCTGTCAGTCTTCAAGATTTTGGATAGAAAGCATACTTTGATTTTTGAGGTCAGCATCTTTTCTGATAGAAAAGTAAACCTAGTTGGAAAACCAAATTGAAAATTCCAAGTAGTTTTAGAAAGCGTCGAGAAAAACTACCGACAAATTACGAAAAACCTCTAAAAATGGGATTTTAATTTCTAATGCTTTGTTTATCATCATATCAACGAATAAAAATTAATAATATTATAAAGACTACACTAACCACTCAGAGTCGTTTTTCGTTTACAATGGTTTATCATTGTATTCAAACATAACACATCCATTACATCTACTGTACAGCAGAGCGGTACCCACTTGTCCACCTTTTTATAATTTGTCATATTATTTTGTTTTGGACTTAACAGCCGTTGTAGTGCTCTGACAAGACTTGGGTCAAGGGTTTTAGAAATATTTTGAAATTTGAAACAATACTTCGTTGCTCGATCAGCAGTAGGTACCTAGGTATATGAAATATATATAAGAAATATTATACTAGCGCTGTGAAACACGGAAACCGGAACAATAACGACCGAGGGAATAACAACGAGCTTTTGGCGACTGCGCTACATAATCGTTTTAAATTGATGTTCAGTACCAAATCGGCTTATCGTGTGCCGTCATCCTACTTTATTATTGTAAATATATACAATATCATATTAATAATAATAACAATAGTATTCTGTGATTTTACTAACGATGCTGCTATTCGTAACATCTCCGCGTCGTATAAAATGTATTCATTACTAGTAACTTCAAAAATGTCAGGGGTAAAAATTTCCAAAAAAAAGATCGAAAATCAAAAATGTCTATGGTAAAAGTGTCTGAAATCAAGAATTTTCAAGGTGAAATTCTGAAATTAAAAATGTCTGAGGTAAAATACTAAAATATTATCCAACATAAAAAAAATAAGTACTAAGTACCTATCGAAATGGAATAAAAGAGGAATATAAATTAGATTATACATTTTTATAGATTAGTTAACTATAAACAGAGAAAAATTGGAAAACATCCTGGCAAAAAAAAATGGTTGATTTGGAAGAATTAAAAAAATATGTGTATTTTATCTGATTTTTTAGATTCTGAGTGAAACGATGAATGTATTGATTTTACAATGATGTGTGTTTTATTATTTTATTTTTATTTTTTTTTGTGTCTGTCATCACGTTTTAGGACAGTAAAAGTGCTTGGATTTTCTTCAACAGTATCTTTTCTGATAGGAAAGTGAATCTAGTTGGTACTTTAGGGGGTCAAAAGTAAAATTTCCCAGTAGTTTTCACAAGCGCCGGGAAAAACAACATAAAAATTAAGGAAAAACGAGAAATTTTACGCAAAATCGGTTTTCCAAAAAATCGATTTTGGTTTTTGGTGTAACACTGAAACAAATGAACGTATATACATGAAATTTTCACTGATTGTTTATATTTGCATTTTCTATACACGATAACATTTTTAAAATATTTTGATTTATTTTGAACTGTTTAGGCACATTTTCATTTTCCATTTTTCTTTAGTTTTTTTTCTAAAAATATCAATAAAATTTTATTTGTTGGTTGCGAAAAGTTGAAAATTTAATAGAAGGCTCCTAGTATATTGTTTCAAAGGCATATGAAAAATATTAAAAATCCTTAGTCACAATTTTTTTTTATAAGCATTTAAAGTTCAAAAATTGACAAAATATGGAAAAATCACGAAAATTAGCAAATTATTTAGAGTTAAGAATTCATAAAAATTTTTCTTTTTAAATCTAAGATATGCAAATGTAATACAAGATTCCTTATACCTTTATCAAAAAAAAAATGTCTATAAGAAAGTAAAATTAAATTTTTATGAGCGTTTGAAATTCAAATTTTTACAACATTGGATATTCACTCGATTTCTCTTGTAGCGATTTCCTTATTTTGTTGTAATTCAAAAACGAATAACTGTAGATGAAAATTTCACTGAATGTTTAAATTAGCATTTCCTATACACCATACAATTTTGAAAATATTTTGACTCTTTTTGAGCTGTTTAGGGACATTTTAAGTTTTCAATTATTTTAGTTTTTTTTTCTATAAATATCAATAAAGTTTTATCGGTTGGGACAAAAAGTGTAAAAATTTAATACGAGGCTCCTGATATATTGTTACAATATCATTTGAAAAATATTAAAAATACATAGTCACAATTTTTTTTTTTTATAAGCATTTAAAGATTGAATTTTAACAAAATTTATCAAATTTAAAATTGAATAATTATTTTGTAGTTAAAATTTATAAAATGTTCAACTTTTATATCTAAGGATTGAAAATTTAAAATAAGATTCCACGTAAGTAGTTACGTATTCTGTAACTAAAAAATCTAAAAAATACAGTTTATTTTTATAGTCATTTTAAGTTCAAATTTGGATGAAATTACATAAAAAAAACCTAGAATAACTATTTTAGTTATTTTGTTGTGATTGTGTAATTTTATTCGTGGGTACTTGATACTTCTAAAGTACACTATATATATCTATGGAGTATGGCCTCTGATAGTATCAGGGTTGGTTATTGACGTATAACGCATTATAAGTACCTAATGGATATTGTGATATGATTAATTTGGAATTTATTATAGGTACCTATTTTAGGTAATTTTTTTAATACGATAGATAAGTATATAGGTAATATGTTTTATACTTAGACTTACATATCGTCTCCGCTCAGAATCGTTTTTCTTATACAATGATATTATATCATTGAATTAAAATTTAATAGGGGTAAAGGTAAAGGCAATTTTGAATAATATTAATCTGACTTTTTAATAAACAAATATTCATTATTATTTTTTTTAAATATAAATCAATTATGTAAAAATACTTTTAATTAGGTACCTACTACCTATGTATATTATGTGTATAATAATCTATTTAATCTCTATATTATTCATATTTTTGATTCTAAATAACTTTTTCAAGGACAGTTTATTCTGTACAATTTCGCCCTACATTTTTTTTTAAGGATATTTTTACCTAGATTTGTATTACACTTCGCCGGCGACATTACGAGCGAGTGAGCGACGTAGGTACCGGACATTACCATTATTGCACACAATCGTGGCCTACGAATTCCAAAGGTCATTGACTAGTTAAAAAGTTAATTTTTTTCAAATTGACTAATTAATTAGTTTTATAATTAACTTAATACTATAGTTTAACTAGTTAAAGCATCTATTTTAAAAATTTGTTTTTTCCAGTTAATTGAAAAATAATACTTTAGATAAAATCATATTTATATATCCCTTTAACATAGTATATTATACCTAGTTAAAACTAATTAATTAATTAATTTTTACTTGTTATAGGTAATCTACGTACATATATTATCTACAAATATTCCATAAATAACAATAGCAGTCACCTGAAAAACCTAATACATTCGGCTGAATTCAATAAAATATTATTATTTCAGACCCGAAATGAAATAATAGTATTAAAAATACGATATTATATTTTATACACGTTAAAGTCCAACAACTTTTCTATAGCCTAGATACAGTTTTAAACCTGTCAAGAGTCTGTTAAAACAGGACTGTCAACAAGCGAGTAGGAGATAGCTCTTGAGTTAGTGTCGAGTAGCGCTAAAAATTATTTTATAACACATCAAAAGAGTTGTGCGACGTAGGTAGGTACTTGGGTGAAATGTTTATTCGGTGCTTACAGCCGACACCATAAATCTAAAAAAAAATTAATTTTTCACGAAATATTATATTATATTAACACTTTCAACGCCGCGCGTGATTTCGGCAATTATACCGCGACGCCGCGTTGTTTATCCCGTGACGCGTTTACGCGTCAATGGCATTAGAAGCATAACTCTATTAATTCGTAAAATTGAAAAACATTTTAGTATTACTTTTTAACAGCTTTATTGTTACCTTTTATGTATAAAATACTTAGACAGTACATACACATGTTATATGACATATAATATATGAATATAAAATTTCCTAATACAAAATTATAACCATAAAATAAATCGAAAAATGTGTAATAAAATAAAATAAAAATCTCTACATCATAATTATATCATAAAACTAATGATTTACAAACTTTGTAAAATGTTTTAAAAAATGAATAAATATATAAATCATTAAAAATGTATAAAATTAAATAAAAACATATTATTTTGCATGATAATTTTCAAAACAGGATCCTAAACATAGAGGTGGATTATGTGGACAGAGAGAACAGTAGTATGATGTATCTTTGCGTTTACCAATTTCTTTACAGTAACTACATCGTTTGCGTTGAACTTTTGTCGTTTTTTCGCTTTTTGGTAAGAGTTGTAGAGTATGTACAAATGGAACTGTAGTCGGTAATTTAGTCATAATTTCATATTGTTTTTCTCCAAGTTCACCAGTTTTATCATTTTTTTTTAACAAAGAACGTATTATATTCAGCCGAAAATTATAAAAAGGTATTTTACGTTCATTTTGACAATATAAAAGATAAGAATTGAGAAGTAGCTGTTGTAAAATGTGAATACCAACTTTTTTGTACCATCGAAGAGTTTTTCGTTCACACGGGTAGTAGGACAACAGTAAGTTGGTCTTGACGATCTACACCTGACATATAATCATTATATTTTATTATTGGCAATGGTTTTTTTTTCTTATCTCCCCGTTTATTTTGTGTATCTACCATATCTGCTGTCCATTCTGTTGATATGCCCAATACATCCCTTTTGTCCTTCCACTTGAATACACAGATCCCGTTATATGAGTACTTCGATATATTTTCTCCTTTTTTTAATTTTTTTTTAACAATGTCGCTTGGATTTTTTTTCCTATTTGAACGCAATGTGCCGGTACAATAAGTATTTTTTGAAATTAGTGTCTGAGCTAAATTAACGCTATTGTAGTAATTGTCCATGTAAAGCGAATGACCTTTGAACAATTTTCCTTCCATAAGGTTTATAACTACGTTTTCCGTATGACTATTAGAATGCGGTTGTTCAAGCTGTGACAGTTTTTGTCCAGTATAAATCATAATTTTTAAATTCAGGCCATTTGGCTCAGCTAACATATATAATTTGATCCCAAATTTATGTCTTTTTCCCTGTATATTATACTGTCGAAAAATCAATCTACCACGCCATAATATCATTGACTCGTCTATAGATAAATTTTTACCGGGATAATACACCTCATCCATTTTATTATTAAAATATTCCACAATTGATTTAATTTTAAAAAGTCTATCATTGGGGTCGACAGCGTCATGGCTAAAATGTAAAACTCGAAGAATTAATAAAAAACGATTTCTACTCATATGTTTTTTGAAACATGGAATATTAAATAGATCATCTTGTTTCCAATAGTACTCTAGTTTATTTAAACGTATTGTTCCAGTATGATAAAGTAGGTAGCCCCAAAAATACTTTCAGTTCAGCGGTAGTTAAATCTTTCCAATGAGTTATCCTGGATTTGTCTGACGAAAGACAAAGAACTTCAACAGCATACAAATTAGTTTCTTCTACTATAAAATTATAAAAATCATCAGATACTAGCAAATCAAAATAATCGATAGGCTCATGCCCTTTCGGCTGTACTTTCAACCCTGCATTTCCTATAAACGGAATTAATGGGACTTGTACTGGATTAGAACTCCAATGCTCAGCCGATATGCTATGTCTTATTTCGGGTATGTCTGCCTCCGTCAATAAATTCTCTTCAGAATCGCTTTCCTCTGTATCTACTTCAAAATCACTATCTCCATCATCTACATCTGACTCTTGTAATAATGCCAATAATTGTTCGTCAGTCAACGTCTTACGCCTCGTTACTACTGGAGACCTCTCTCGTGATGGTCCTGGTTGACTATCCATATTTATACTAGGATCCAAAAAATGTCTACATAATAATACAATAATAAATTGTCGGTAAAAAATTATATGATTTATCATAAAATCAAGTATTCTATAAGGTATGCAATAGGCATAAGTTTTTTTCATTATATATTTATACGAAACAAAAAATATAATATACAATGGTATTCAAATAAAAATAATACGTAATTATACGTAGTAAAAGTAAATAATAGCTAGTACATAAAAATTATATAACATAAAATTGTAATAAAATAACTTACCGTCAAAATAATTATGAATTGCTCTAGTTGTTTGATAAAATAAAATATGCAGGCGTCCGCCGTTACAGTTGCGTAAATGACGCGAAATGAAACAAATTAAATAGTGGCAAAGTAGCCATATTGCATGATACAGTATGTTACAAATGATATAATAGTTGTTATAATTTGTAAATGATTAATATCAGTAAAGGAATTCATAATATATCTAATATACACCCTGTATACGTGCATATACATCGTTTTGGGAAGGCCGTCAAAAACAACGATTATCAGTATCTAAAAGTAACGAAAACTCAAACGAATTATAGTTTTAAATATAGAGTTTATTGTCTATAGCCTGTGTACATTTCAGAGTTTATTAAAATAAAACCGATTAAATTATGGAGGATACAAACATACATGTTACTGACGCGTAAACGCGTCACTGGCCCAATGGAATAAACTCTGTTGACGCGTATACGCGTCAGCGGCGTTGAATGTGTTAAAATAGTAAAAGTATATTAGATCTCCAGTTTTGAACCATAATAATTTAGAACTCTATTTCAACCTTTTTGGAATTTATATGTACAGCAATTGTATAGATTGTATTTGAGTATATTGTCAAAGTTAGTTAAATACTAAAAAAATAACATAGTCAGAAATTTGGTTCAATAGCAAAAATAGTAATATTAATTTTTAAACAAAAATTCTAACTGAAAAAAACTAGTGATTTCTAAAATCTATAAAATCTACTGATTTTTGTAATAATTTTTGGAAAATTGTAAAACATTTTCATGATTAATAAGAAAGTTTGATTTGGATGACCATACTTTAAGTCCAGCCGGAAAATATTTTCATTAATAGCATTGCGTATTCCAGAGGTAATACACAATAATTAATAATATTATTATAATCATAATACATGGTCATTTACATTCACACCTATATTGTCTATACGTAGTTAGTTTGATTACTGATTAGTTTAAATTTATTTGGATACCCATACTACGTGTTTCTGAGAAACAATCTAAACAGGTTTGTGAAATTAAAATTTGAACGCACGTGAATGAAAGTAAAATAGAAAGTATGTATTATAATATTATACGCATCGTGTTTTAGTTTGCAGAGTCGTTGCTATTCATAATTTTGTAATAATATTACAATATTAATATTACTAATTAGATATTTTTCCAGCAAGTATTGAAAACTACGATATTGTTACTGACATTTCTAGCCAAATATTATCGGAATGACGAAAAATCTGATAACAAAGAACACGAAGCGAGTACCTATAGGTACATTTTAATATTAAGTACCTGTTGCTATAATGGGTAGCACTGAAGTAGTAAAATTAAAAAAAGAGTGAGCACGCACATAATAATAATAAATTATAACTAAAATACAATCATTTATCTTTCTAATATTATGTCATTGCTCATCATGAGATATTGTGGGAAAGACCTATTGATCTATCTCAACAGTTCTGATCATATTATTTACGCCTATATAATAATAGATACTTATTATATCCCCCCCCCCAATGCAAGAGGGTATGACGTGATAATAACTCATCAGCTGTCATCATCGTACATCCGTCGTGTCTTTCTTAAACAGGCAGAAGTAATTACTTGAATTTACTCCTTCTTATGATTATAAGTCGTAGTAACAATAATTACATTAATTTGTATTTTATTATTATAATTAAGTATAGTTAGGCTGTTGAAAATAGAAGATGTTTGTGCAGTGTTGTGAAGAAAACCATTTCTATCAACCCTCAAAGATTACTGAAATTCCAATTTCCAATTGCTAAATTGCACTTGTTTTCGTTAAGAAGCACACGAGATCATTATTAGAACAATTGTTTATTATTAAAATAATATTATACAATACGTTTCGCTAGATTTAATTTGCATACCAGCATAGTTTTTTAAGTTTTATTGTTGTTGGTGTGTCACTTTATATATATTTTTTTATTAAGTTGTTATACGACTTTGGAGATGATTAAAAGGCCACGGAGATAATAATATTAGATTTTAATGAATAATGATTGTAATCGTGGTATTACCATCGATCACCCAGTATCACTCAATAGTATTACACAATAATAGGTAGGTACGCGTACCTAAATAGTTGATTATTTGCATATCTTTGAAGTATATTTTAATATACCTATTGTATGCTAGTGAGTGGCTTAACTAGGGATATATTTTGCAGGTGGGTAGAGTGATGTTGGATTACATTTTTTTTTTTTTTGAAATTAAGCAGGTTAGGTATCTAAAGAAAAAAACAAAACATATAGCTATCGATATTTTCCCTCTACAAAAAAAAATCTATGAGCCATTAATACTGTGTTTATTATTAATGAGAAACTATACGAACCTTACAAAACTTCGGTCAGAAACAAAAAAACGTGTATCCAGCCCAAAAACATATTTATGATAAAAAAAATGTTTTTCTCTTAATAAACTCTGCCGAATTTTTAAAGAATTTATAATAAATTTAATTGCGTGTATACTTATTTAGATATTACAACAATAGTTAGATAATTCTATAGGTGCCCAATGATTAATGAATAATATCCTAACATAGTAACATAACATTACTATATTATGTGTAGTGTGTACCTCCTAATTGCAGTCATTTATCTTTACGTCTTTCAGTGTCTATCTCGCGGTATTGACACCTAGCCAATGATGTGTCTCGGATTGTCTGGAACTTGACTATGACTGACGGCGACGTAAAACGACATACCTGACCCTCCGAGATTGAAGATTTTACCGGCTCTCCTTAGCATACAATCGGCTGAAAAAAAATATGCAGATTTAGATTTTCAACGCCCCTTATCGCAGTCATATTTTTACTATAATTTTTCCAAGTGACATTTTTTCATTCCGTCGGCACCTAGTTTTTGCTACCTACCCAATGGCGCAGCTGCAGCTTACAATAAATTATTCTCAAGGCCTCCACTGCAACAGTATCTTATAAAAACTTATAGTATTAAATATTGTTATTTTTTGCACCTATTGTTTAATTTATCTATATGTATGAACAGGTAGGTACTATCACATTACTAAATGATTTGATAAATCAAAGCAAATATTATTAACATATTTTGTACCCATAAATTACTACCCATGCACGTGGATTGATAAAAAATGTGCAATTTTATTCACACTGTTTCATAAGCTGAAAATATATTAATAACTGTCGTATACTCGTCTTAAAGGTATGCATCCTACCACAACAGTGCAACACTGCTAATTATATTTGTGCTGTACACATTTTTATCCATTGTAAATTATTTTTCAACAATCCAAAAATCTATTTCAATTGTTTGTATTATGAAACAAATGATCAACTCGGCTAATGGCCATAGTTGTCGGGCTCAGGTTCAATAAAAAAAAAATGATCAGCTTAATAAAATATACTTAATACAGTATAGGACAATTTCATAATTCATTAGGCTTAAAACACTGACTACATGTCATTATATATGTCGATTTTATATTTATTTTACGATCTTGATAGGTGAACAAAACCAACGTGCGCACCAACTCAAATTGCAGGTGGTACACGTTTCCACCAAAAGTGTATTACATTTTCCACCAATACTCGTTTTCCATCAAATGAGTTTTTATCCTATTCCTTTGACCGATTTTTATAGCTTTTGGTAATAGGTATATGTATTAAAATTTCACAATAATGTTTATTTTAGATTTAGAGAACATTTTCCCAGGAAATAAAAATCTTTTTAAACGCTGTGTTATACGTATACCTACTATGATATACTGCTGGTACTAAAGTAGTGAGTACTGAGTAGGATAATGCAGTATAATATAAGTAATAATAAATAACTCAATAAAATTAATATATTATTATTAAAGTTTACAACGTCAACATTTTTTTTGGATATAATTTTCTCAGAATTTAAAATAAACATTATTTGTGGTAATATTGAATAAAAAATTATAATACCTACATGAAGTAATAATGGTACCTATGTATAAATAGTTTTTGTGAAAATGGCCAATATCTCATTTTGGGGAAAGGGACAAGGTACACAGTTTTGATGGAAACGGATGTTGATTAAATAATGAAAAATATTTTTGGACCGACATAAAAACAAAATAAACTTAAGAAAATATAAATTACAATACAACTTGACACTGATGAATATATAATCAGCAATAAAAAATAGTAATAGTTATTATTAAATAAGGTAGGTAGGTATAGCATAAATAACAGATTTCGGTCGGTAGCATTTTGTAGGTACCCCTATGGCCTTTGTATAGGTACTGCATTAAAAATAACAAGCGTTGAAAGACTGCATCGGTGACTCGTGGGGACTATGAAAATGCTGATTAGAGGTATTCTCTGCAGTGTAGTTAAATGCTACAAAAATGAAAACCGAAATTCCGTATGCAAATTCTGATTACAAGCTGTTGTCTTCAACACCTAGTCGTTCAATACAAAACATTTTAAAATAGATTCAAACCTATTCTAATATTATACCAGTTGAATGTTTACAAAAAACCATAACCTAGGTTGACCATAATCGTTAATAATTACTGTGCCAGACGAACTACTTATCATATGTATTGAACACGGTGACCGGACCTGTGACGTAACGTGGCTGTTTTTAATTATTGTCCTCTTTATATATATTATTGTTATTTCAAGTCACTGTTGAATATTATAATATTTATATTTTGTACCTTATTCTTGGTCTGATGATAATAATATGTCCCTTATTGTTTTTTATACGATACATAATTATTAGTAAATTATTATAATAAATAACAAGACAAAAACAGCTAGTGCTCTTATTAAATTTAATATCAGGTGACTACTCTAATATTGGGTACATTATGAGATAAAGACAATAGTTATAGTAGGTATAATAATAAATGTGTGTTTAAAGAAACTAAACATAAATTATTTCGCGTTTTTATATTAGCTGGTACCGACGTTATTTATTATAATATATGTGTAGATACTAGGTACCTACTGAGAAACACTATTAAAATGCCAACTGACAGGTTTCGTTTTATCATATAAATAAAATGTTAAATCCAAGATTTATATATTAATATATTATGAACCTCAGTTTTAAGTTTTTAATTCTCATGGTGTGGTGGCTTATATGGTTGGACGTGTGGACCTCTCTCACATTGTATTCGTTCGGAGCGTTGAGACCAACATATTATTATACTTATAAAGAAATGAACTAATATCAGAGGGAGTGAGACAAAGCGAGAATGCCAGAGACAGAATGACAGGCAGATAGTCAGAGAGACAGAGAGATATAGATAGTGGTACAGAGAAGTTTAAAGAGAACAACATTGTTAGAAAGAGATAGCTTATATAATTTAGGACGTTTATGTCCTATCTATGACCAGATATATCTAGTCGAATTGATGAGTTATCCATTATGTTGTACCTATGTTGTTTTATTTCCATTCATATATTTTTGATTTTCGTGGTTATTGAACTCGAACAATCACGAGCAGCGAGCAAATTTAAAATTTTTGATATTGAAACGCTTTTTTATAAACAATAATTATTTAAGTATAATTTATTGAAAATTTACAAAAAGAACTTTCAAAAAGATTTTCTGATATCTTAAATCTTAATGCCAGGCTCTTGATGATAAAGTCAGCGCCATCTAGGTCATCATTATTCATTATTCATGAGATGAACTTTACTTGTCAAGGGTGCGCA